>CM071602.1:15037242-15637242 GCA_036365135.1 Miichthys miiuy
GAGAGAAGGAGGACATGTACGATGAGATTATTCGTCTTAAGAAGGTAAAAGTTAAATGAATGTTTTGTATTCAGCTTGTTCATGGATGAGTCAAAAAAAAAAAAAAACACTGATAGGACACATTGTGCATCAGGGTGGTGCTGCAGTAGTGGTGAGGTGGGAGATTTTTCTTCTGCAGGACAAGTTGGGCTGCTGAAATGGCCTTGAGCAATGCACCGGATGCTTACTAATACCAGTGTGCTGTTCTGCAGCTGACTCAGACTTTTATTCCTCTGCAGAGAGGAAAAGGGGGATTCAGACATTTTTTTCTTTCATGGATTAAATCTTTTATTTCAATTTGGCACCCCAGAATTTTCCGTGTGCACTCCTTATATGTTTACTCTTCCTCTTATCCTCTCGTTTCTTGATGTGTGATTAATCAATAGCACTGTTCTCTGCAGAGTCTGCAGGCACAGAAGTCTGACAACCATCAATTGAAAGCCAAACTGCGCCGCCTGGAGGAAGATAACGCTAAAAGAGAGAAGCAGATAGAAGAATTGTTGATCCCACTAAAGTATGATCACTAAATTGTTCCAGTTTTTTTGTTGTCATAGAAACTTTGAACAGCAAACACATTTAAATAAAATGTTTGTTTTTTCTGTAGGGATCTGAATATACTCGTAGTTTGGTGGATAAGAAAAAGAAGGGAGTGTGGTGAGTATGTCTAATCTGTTGATGAACGGAGAGAGTATTTTTAGGATTGATCTCACACAGATTTTTGTAAAATTGATTCTATCCATCCATCAAGGTTCTCAATGGGCTGAAACAGAGAATCCTGAAGCTGGAGCAGCAGTGTAGAGAGAAAGAAAATGCTCTGAGGTAAAATGCTTTACCTTCTTTGCACATTTGGTTTATGTGTTAAGCAGGATAATATTCAGCTGATTTGCTTTTCCCCCCCCAGTAAACTACAAAGTGAACTGAGGACCACCAACCTGGAGGAGTTGAAGATCACAGTAGAAACCTACTATGAGGAGGTAACATCTGTGCCTCGAGATACAAAAAGTCTTTTGGCATGTTGCCTCATACAGATTTTCCAAAGCAGAATATCTGAGATAACCACCAAAGATGAGACAGACAGAGAGGATTAACCTTAGACCAGGGGTCGGCAATTAGCGGCCCGCGGGCCAAAACTGGCCCACCATCAATTATATCTGGCCCGCTAGATGACGTTGATTTATTTTAAAATATATATATTTCTTAATATATCTTTTAAACCTCATGTTTTCTGTCAAAAATACAACAATTCCACAGATTTCACAACATTTATTGAAAAGTAGCTGATAAGTAACGTGACAAAACAGCAGCCAGAACATCCTTGCAGCCTCTTTACTTGACGCACAGGTTGGAACGCTAATTGGCACGTGCGTGCGCTGTAACCTGTGGAAAATAAAAGTGTCCTGTGACCCTCTTGCAACGGACAACGTGAACAAATATGTTTCATTGAATAAAAAACCCAAACCAAACAAGGTCGGCTCATATATCAAATAGCCTAATTAAAAAATGTGAATGCACATCAGCGGCATGGGGAAACAGATCTGTGCTGCTGTATACATTAGTTACAGCAGGTTGCCTGTTTCATGACAGACGCCAGGAGATGCAGCAGTGGGCGTAATAACAGCACATAGAAGCAAATTAATGTTTTAAATTAAATAAAATGCATTTTTAAAGTTAACTAACATTTATTTTTAATATAATAGAAAAAATAGAAAACCTTTTTTTCCAGTAGGAAAGCATGGTCATGGCCCGCAATGGAATTTCTAGAAAAAAAATTGGCCCGGGTCCAAACTTATTTGCCAACCCCTGCCTTAGACTAATAATATTGTTTTCATAAAAGAAGTGCACCTTGCACTTAGACAACATTATCGTCACGTTTACTGGCAGAGTGTGAGCTCAGCTGAGGAAAAAGAAATCTCACCTAACTTGTAAAGTGTACGTTTGTGTGTCTCATCTTTCAGCTCCAGAGGCTGAGGCTGCTTCTAGAAGCTGCAGAGAAGAGGTATGCATCTGCTGATTTCATATTCCATCTTTAGTTGTGCTAGAACCTGTGAAAATACACATTTACACGAGTCCAACATATTATTAGATCAGTCAGCCCATTAAAATAAAATAATTTACACAACATTGACGACCCATTAAGGCTACCCATGAATCCTTGTGCAATCATGTGAGCCAGCACTACATGGCCTGCCCCACATGTTATTGCACGCTTAATATGCAACACAGTCTTTTGAAATATATGTAGTAGGGCGTTCCTGCTCCATCTCTATGGTTACATGTAAGATCCCTGTGCTAGAGAACAAATCATGTCATTAAAAAGTTGTAACAACATACAGGGACCCTGAATAAACCTCTGATGTCTGTCTGAATGGCTAAAGATAGGTCATCAGATGGGGTGATCATGGACTTCTAACTTATAATAACATTAGAATTACTATTAAATTATTCTCGGATTGACTTTACTTTATTTGACTCTGCTGTTATTTATCTCATTGGGCAAATGCTTTTCATAAGGCTACCAAATCCTATCCTATAAAGACATCACCCTTTATTTGCCATGTAATGTTACATTTTCAGTGTAAATATTGCTGATTTCGCTTGTACAGAACTAAAATTGGACAATTGTGTTTATTTTTATACATCTACCAAATATAGATTGAACACCTGCCTGTTATTCAGACACAACAGATCGAGTCATTTGCTTCCCTTTCTCCTTCACCAATGTTTAGGAAGGCAGAGGGAATGAGTGATAAAGATGACGGTCAGAGACTTGATCCTGGATGTCCACACAGATCAGTCAAAGGATAGGGTTGAAGGATTTGTGATGAATGTTGAGAAATACTGAAATCCCTCCTCTCGTTGTCTGTCTCCAGTAGTCGAGCAGAGAGTAAATGCTCCCAGAGGCAGCAGAAAGCTTTAAGCTCCACGGTTCATCGTCTGTCTGAGAACCTGAAGCAGGTCCAACAGGAGAACGCGGTGCTCAGAGAGGAGCTCAACACTGACAGTCCTGCAGGAGGAATCAAAGGTCTTTTTTCACACACAAAAACACACTGGCACCCACGTTCCAATTTATTCCTTTTATCTCTTTCTAATTTAACCTTTTCTGTAACTCCTCTAAATGTGGCACGTTTACTCATTTCACTCCAGCCGTTGGTCTACTTTCTTGTGATCACAGAGTGTAAAATCAGGTTAAGACTGTGACAACATCACATCATTGCATCAGTGTGTGTTTTTCAGCAACGTTACTGTTTTTGAGCTAATTACTTTAATATATCAAGAAGGAATGTAATCTTTTGCTCATCAAAATTATGAGAGGACTCAGGTAACAATTACACAATATATAGGAGTGTGCAAAATGGATACAATTCATCATGATACAGGACAGAAGTGACAAAGTGAGACATTGCCATAAAGTAGTTCTGCTTATTATTTTAAACATCAACAACAAAGGACTAATAACTACGAGTGGTATAAACAGTATGAATCTATCCTCCATTGACAAATTGCCTCCGGTCGTGCTGCTTCGCACTTTACAGTATAAGAAAAATCAGGCCTTACCTGACTCAACATGCTAGCCAACTCCTGATACAGGCTGTGGTCATCTTGTGACTCGATTACTGTAACGCCTCCTGATGGGCCTCCCAGCCTGCACAGTGAAACTCTTTCAGATGATGCAGAATGTGGCGGCCTGCCTAGTCTTTAATCAACCCAAAAGGGCACATGTTACCCCGCTGCTCATCAAGCTCCACTGGCTACCTGTAGCAGCCAGCATGACATTTAAATCCCTAATGCTGACTACAAAGTAGTCTCTGGTTTTGCACCCACCTGCTTGAATGCCCTTATACAGGCAGACCCAGCGCTTCAGAGAGTACCTTCTCTCCTCCTAGCACTACCAACAACTTGACATACTAAATGTCCCCACACTGTCACTTGATTCTATGCAGTAGTATTTATTGCTGCACTAACATGTCCTTGTCACACTGTACCTTGATTGTTTCCCTTTTTATAAGTAGCTTTGAATCAAAGCATCAGCTAAATGACGATATGTAAATGTTAATGTATTGTTGTATAGTATATAACATCACATTGCCCATCAGACAATATAGTATCAACTCTTGATATTTTTGTCTTCATTCTCATAAAATATATTTTGTTTTGAAACAAATTATACACTGAAATGTTTGATTATTTTGGTGGGAATGGATAAATAGTAACTAAAAGTACGAACTAAAATAAAAATATAAAAGAATTATGATACATATGAATTATTATATATTATATAAACGAATTATGAAAATAAATAAGATAAAAATCAAAAGTCCTGTAAACAAAGTAGCTAAATATCAATTTTCTTATAACTGTCTCTTTGAATTAATCCAGTTCAATGTAGTTAACTGGGTTGTTAAGACAGTAAAGGATGAAACACCATTGTGGTATCATATTCGTACTGTAGTGCTGATTAAAAAGTGTGTGTGTGTGTGTCCTAGGTTACAGAGAGTGGAGTAAACAGAGACTGTTGAGAAGGCTCTTGGAGGTGGAGAAGGTGAGAGAAAACTGTAACTAGTTATTCATGTAAACACACACAGTCATCAGTGTCACAGACAGCAGCTTCATCACAGACCGACTGCTCTCTCCTCCTATCAGAGGCTGGAGGACAGCAGAAGACACGCCCAGTCAGCAAAGAGCAGCGGCCGATTGGATCAGGAGGTCCAGGCCACGCCCACTGAGATTCTGGGGTTTACCATGGCAACAGAGGCAGTGGTCTCCGTGGGAACGATCACTGAGGAAGGGGAGGAAGGTTTTGATCCGAGGGAACGCTTCAGCCAATTGGAGAAGGAGAGGGTGGAGCTTCAAGATACATTGTCAAGTAAAGAGTGAGTAAGCAGCAACCAGAGACAAACACTGAGTTCATCTCCAGCTTTTTATGTGTCACATGCAGTGTATCCATCTTTTTAAGCCAATAAATGCTAAATATCGAAATTCATGACACACACCAGAGGGAGGAAACACTTTGTTACATCAGTGACAGTCGCTGTCGCTTGAATTTTTTTGTGTGTTTGTGTTTTCAGTGATGAGCTGAGACAGTTGAGGACTGAGAGAGAAGAACTGGAGAAAGAGACAGAACAATGGAAAGCTGAACAGACAAAAGAATGGGACAAAGAGAGACAGCAGCATAAGTATGTTTTACCAGTGATGTGACGTATTATCTATTATTATTCAAATAGTGTCTAAATATATACCAGTCAGGAAAGAAACGGATATGACCGGAGGAGATGTGGCAGTGTGAGTGATGAGTTGTTTACAGGCTAACTTTCACTCTGCCAGATAGAAAGAGTAACTTTTACAGTTTGTTTAATCTAAACCATCTAAGTAACTAATTAAATGAATTGTTAACTGTTAAAGGACATCCACTATGGCTGCTAGTTGTGTTTTGTCCTTTGTTTATGTATTATTTGTGTGTGTGTGTGTGTGTGTGTGTGTGTGTGTGTGTGTGTGTGTGTGTGTGTGTGTGTGTATTTGTGTTTCTCAGACAGGAGTTGGACGAGTTGTTGGCAAGGATCCAAACTCTTGAAGACAAAAGTAAATCTGCACAAGCTGAGCTCTCCTCTCTCTCTGCCACATCGCCAAAGGACAATGAGGACACTCATGAGGCTGAAGCAGGACTGGAAGAGGAAGAGGAGAGGGACACCCGAGGTAAAGAAGAGAAGGAAGAGGAAGGAGATGAAGAATTGGGTACGGAAGCAGAGAAGAAAGAGAGAGAAGCAGCAGCGTTGGTCATTCAGACAAACTGGAGGGAGCACAGAAATAGGGTACGTAACACATCACGTTAGAAGAAGTTGCTGATGTGTGAGAGAAATATTACATAAAACATGTCCAGACACTCTGTCCCAAATTTCTCCATCTCTCTGCTTTCTATCTGAAGGACATTGTGATGTTGCAGTCGGCATTAAGAGGCCACCTCCTAAGAGAGTCACAGCTCAAGGACCTGCTGAAGGACACACAGAATAAGGTTTCACGCACACATACACACCAAACACTTCACATCACTGAATCATGTGACACCACATCACAATATTCACGTGTGGTAACCCATCAGCATCACTGTCAAATTATTCTTTTACCAGCATGTTTAACCTAAACATTTTCACACTATTAGACTACAGTGTCACTGTAGTCCCTCTATACTTTCCCCATAAACACACAGACCTCTTTGGCTATCACGGTCCTCCCTGCCCAGCCTGCTGCTGCTCGGGATCACTCCTCCGGAGCAGATAGGCCAAGTGTCCATGGGGAGGGCTGCTGCCTGGCTACACCTCCACACACCGCAACGATAGTACTTCTACTATTACACACAGGACACAGCTACTACATGATACACCCTTAAAATGCTGGCAGTTTGGTTAGGTTTAGGCACCAAAACTACTTGGTTAAGTTTAGGAAAAGATCCTGCTTTGGGTTAAAATAAGTACATTAATACAGGAAGTTATCTCAGGACATGTCGTGTAGTCAAATGGATGAGACACCTCCCGTTGTATAATAGAAGTACCAGCACATTTCTGCATCCAGATGCATGCTATAAGAAGTAGTTAAGGTACTCTAGTTATCTGTAACGTGGTTAGATAAGCATAATAGTTTGTGAAAGGCCAGGTATTGTGTTCACCGTACAGAAGAAAAATATAGTCTCTGTTCATGTAATGTTACTACAACGTTGTGCTGCATTCTTCACAGCAGAGTTGTGTGAAACACTACTTACTACAAATGAAACACTGATAGCTAAATAACCGTAGCCACGATGGGCGAATTATTGACGGTCATGCGTTAAAAGCTGTTACAAATGTACAGAGTCAATGCTAAACAAAACTTGATCATCAACTTATGTGCTGTAGTGATGAGTAGTGAGTTTGTAGTAAAGTTGGCCTATTACAGCAACTCGCCAGTGACGGGCTGACCTTATTTTATTTTGTTAATTTTTTCATACATTTGGCGAGAGGAGGGTGCTAATTTTGGCCCTTGTGCTAGACATTATTATGAACAGACTTGAGCTGAAATGAACCCGAGTTGCAGTTGAGTCAAATTACCACTAGATGACTCTGAATAGTCTTTTCTAAGTCTGTGGTCATTTCCATCTGTCTCACCACAAACATGTTATCTCTGTACAGTCTGAACATCCCTTGTCCTTCCTGTACTTCTTCCTTTCTCCCTCCTGCTCCTTCTCTTCCTCATCTCCTCGTTTCAGGCTGTAGAAGCGACAAATCTCAGCGATGTTGCGTCCTCCGTAGAAGGAGAGCCGGATGTGGTTGCCTTGACGATGATACAGTCTGTATTCAGGGGACACCTGGCTCGCTGTAGTCTTGCAATAGAGAGGTGATTCATGTTTGCACAGATAAAATGTTAAAAGAACATATCCAGTCAGTCATAAAGTCAAACATTTTGTGTGTGTGCGTGTGTGTGTTTGTGCATTAGTTCAGGGTTCTCTGTGCCTTCTCTAATGGGAAGCAATTTGCCTACGCTGGTACCAAGAAGAGCGCGCTCAGCACACACAAACAGCAGAACAGGTGAGGTTCACACATACTTTTTTGTGAAACAAAAATATAAAATAAGTAACTGATTCAGATGATTTTTAGTGCCCCCCCCAAAAAAAGATTTGGGTAGACAAAACCCTTCCAGTCGCTTCCCTATCGTACTATCTTAATGGCATCAAACATCCACACGCGTGTTTATAGCATACACCTGCTGTGTTCAGCGAATATATTTAATGCTGTCGCAGATGTGTCAGTTTTTTCTTGCAGTCATGATCAACGGTTGAGTGTCACACTTGTTTTGGCTGATGATATGGGACTTCTTTATGGTAGAGATGTAGAAACGCGTGTAACTGTAAAACACACCATTAATACAACCACTCAAGAGTGTCAGTCGGTGCTCAGATGATGATTGTTGAGTATGCAACACCATAGCATCTCCCCGCTCTCAACCTCAAATTGCTAATCATGTCTACCCTGACGCCTTTTATGAGTAGTGATGGATCTTGCCTGCACGCTAATCTAATTCCAGAGTGCCCGTCTCCTCTGCACCAGACAGCTTTGACAGCCTCTTATCAAAGACAGATGAGGACACTCAGAAGCCCTGTGGACCAGTAATGTCACTACCTCACACAACCCCTAAAGATCTTAAGTTTCCACCCAAGTTCAAGAGGCCTGTCCTAAGCTTACGCCTCACCTCAATGACCCTGTTAGACTCCACCACCTTTCCCCACCCCCCCATCGCTTTCCCCTCCGTCTCCCTGACTTTCCGATAGGCTGACAGCAGATGGGTGCAGAGAGCAGAGCAGCAATGTCAGCGTTTTTTTTTCATCTGCATGCTTAGAAGACTGCCCTGTGTTTGATCTGCAGTGGGCTTCACTGAGAGATTTGGGACTGAACTAGTTTTTGCGCATGTTCTTGGTCTTATTGTGGACATAGGGTTGTCATCACTTTTATTGCAATTATTAACATGGCATTGTCTAATTGCATGCGGAATGTAAATGAAGAACTTACATTCAAACATGATTGTGACAAAGTTATTTAAATGTATCCTGTTGAAAATATCATAGCCGCATCATCTAGATGTATATTTGTTTGAGGATGTGTCTGAATTGCGGCATGAACGTCTGGTTAATGAACATGTTGTTTTGTTGCCACGGTGCAGCATCCCTTCATAAAGACGATGAAAAGCACGGTGAGGAAGAAGACCACTGGCTTGTCTCTAGCACTCACTCCTCCAGGATGATGCCCACAACAGGTTAGAGAGTGATAATGTATCTTTTCTTTGTGTTTTGACTGTTAAAACCTCACAAGATCTTTGGGCCAGCCACACTTTTATATGTACAGTATACATGCTTAAATCTATTTAGATTTTGCTGGATGGAAACATGCTGAAACCAAATCTTTAAAAAAAATCATTAACATTCATGAAGTATGCACATTGAAAACTGATTAACAATTCTTCCATTCCATTCCATTGCACCTTCCATCAAGTGTTCAAGTGTAGCTGTTTGGGTTAAATGAACATGAAATGACGTCAAGGTGATGAAGTACACTTACACTTGTATATCTCCTATAAACCAAACAGAGCTTCATTGCACAGCTGAGTCTGGTGGAGCCGCTGCAGTTGATTCAGATGACTCAGATGACATCATCGTGTCTCCGTCACGTCCTCTGAGAAGCAGAGAAGTCTTAATGTTATAGACCTTCTGTGTGTGTGTGTGTGTGTGTGTGTGTGTGTGTGTGAGAGGAAGAGAGAAAGAGGGTGTAGGCTGGAAGAACTTCTTCATGTATGTCGATTCAAATGATCGCTGGGATATTCCAGTATTAGTCAGGATAACATTGAATGCCTGTGTAAGCACATTTTGTTTCTCTAGTAATAACCAGAGTATTCTGGGAAGTTGGGTACAGGGTCTTTTATGACACGGAGTTAAGAGGCACATAGACATCTCACCTTGATCCAATTTAGGATTAAGTCAAAATACAATATGTCGATGTAATCCCAGTGCTGATGTGAGGCTATAGGATATCCTCTTTTAGTGCAGGAGAAAGCACATGAACATGAAATGGACACCACCTTTAATTCTAAACTAGTATTTCCGTTTTGTCATTTCAGCCAAATAGCCCTTTTTTTCAATCAGTCATATGTTTTCTCAATGATTGTTTTGTTTGCCCAAGTGCCTACTGCATGGATATTCAAATTAAATGTAGGTAATAAATGTATCGACTTCTCTTAAACTGAATGGCCCGAGTGAGCCACATCACTGTAAACTCCTTTTTGGATTTCACAGGCTTGAAATAATGAATGAAATATATTTTGACAAGTCTGATTTTCAACATATAAACACCATTAAACCAAATCTATCATGAATGCTTAATAAACGATGGCTGATTCTGAGGTATGATTGAGGGATAATTCTCAACTGATGCACTATTAAGTCAAACTGTGAATAAATTATAGATCAGTCTGCTGCAATACTAAACACACACACACACAGTCAGAACAGTGGAGGACACACAAGGAGTTTGTCTAATGCCAATAATGTTTGTGCTCTGAAATAGACAATAACTGTAGAGATGTCAACAAAGATGATGGATGAGTGCACTTTTCCCCACATGATGTGTGTAACTTAATTTCTTAAAACATTCAATAAAATGCTGTTTTTATGATAAAACCTCTCATGTGATGTTCTTGCCAGAAAGCAATGGTGGAAAGTATCTGCATATTTTTACTGAAGTACTGCGAAGTCGAAAGCTGTTTGGGTTAAATGGAAATAAAATTACGTCATGTGGATTAAGCACAAATACACCTGTATATCTCTGACAAACCAAATAGAGACTGGTGGAGCCGCTGCATTTGATTCTAATGACTCTGATGACATCGTTGTGTCAGGCTTGAAATAATTCATGAAATATATTTTGACAAGTCTGATTTAAAACCTCACTTGTCTGACGTAGTTCTTGCCAGAAAGCAACGGTGCAGTGTACAATAGTGCGGTGCTTCGATTATTTCACAACTATAGTTACTTTTAAGATTTGACTTTAAAAATGTGATAAATTTATAAAATACAATACATTGTTGATGATTAAACAAACAGTTTTTGTGCCTTAATACTCATTTGGTTCCCTTCTAGGGTGTTTCAGACACAGATGCCTTGTTAGCAGTTGCACCAGAAAAATCAAACACTAGAGAAATGCCAAAAACATGAATAAAGTTTGTGTCACAGAATTTAGTTTTTTCTTTTTCATGTCCCATTAATCTTCTCATGTATTTTTACACTGTCGTACCTCCAATCTTTCCCAGTTCTTGCCTAACACGTGGAAAAGGTTTCAGATGTAATAGTGGCTCGTTGGTCCACATGAGAAAAACCCACACTGGTGAGGTGCTGTAGAACTGCAACATCTCTGGGAAGAGGATCTGCATGTTTGAATTGTCATACTGGAGTGCATACAGTCGAGTAGTCTTGTATTGGAACCTGCAGAAGTGAAGAACCACATAAAATTCCCCCGCTGGTGCTCCCATGTTTGAAAAAGTGCCCCTCTTGGATGCCCCTGCGGCAGATAAAACATAATAAAGTACCCTCCAGGCGATTCCAGGAGATAAAATGTGATGCAGGCTGCCTTACATGCTAGAAAATGAGTTGGCCTCTATGTGTGGTTAAATGGTTAATAGTTCCCTGTGTGTATTCATTACAGAAGTGTTATACTTACGTGACATGATAAAACAATTTTATTGTCTAAGCCAGAGATTGGAATGGTTTCGCCACAGCTCATACCTGACAAAATAATACACAAACAAGGCAAACCATTAAGCTGTGTTCACACATTAATATGAAATATATAGCCACATCTCTGTACAATTTCCCACTGAGCAGAGGTCACAATAGTGTGATGAAAGTAGTACACTTTCAACAAGTTTTGTTCCTAAACTAACCTGTTTTTGGCCTTCATATTATTGTTATTGCTGTTTTACCTACCTGTGTTAAGTTCTTCAACCCCTGATAATATCTTTAAAACCAACTGCCTGTGAAATACTGTAGTTGTGAAATCGGCTATATGTAGTAGTATAGAGAAAATAACTTTACTTTTCAATAACTGAATTGAAAGGAGACAGATGTGTAACCAGAAGTTAACTCACTTCCACTGCAGGCCGGAGCTTAAAGGTGTGACATCCAGTGGAAGTAAACAAAGAAGGCCCTGTTAGAATTAGCTCTAAATATATCTAAATATCTGTATTTATACATGCATAAGCTGCATGTACGTGTTGAATTAACGCTAGCTAGAAGACAACATTGTAGTCTTTGCACATATAAATGTTTCATTCGTAATTAAACAACAAATTCAGTTAAGTGTTTGAGAGAGTTTATCAATGAGTGGCTAAAGAAGAAATAACTATTATTTGTTATTAAAATAATATTCACTTAACAGGCCAAACATTTGTAGGAACTAATCACTGGGCAACAAACATTTCAAGATTATTATTGTTATAAAGAAATATGAGTAATGCAGCTTGATGGCATTATTGACAATGTACTACTTAATTACACTAAGATATGAATATAGCTATTAATAAAGCTATAATATTTGCTTGTATGAACTCTTACATGAATTCGACGATTTGAATTGAGAAACATCTTTTCCCACAAGTGTTGCAGTTTTGTGGTTTCTCACCAGTGTGGGCTTTTCTCATGTGTCCTTTCAGGTTACCACTAAGTCTGAAGGCTCTCCCACATGTTTAGAAGGATATGGCTTCTCACCTGTGTGGATTGTCATGCAGTTTTTTAATGCTGAAATGTCCTGATAACCTATAGGTCTTGCATAGGATCAGGTTTGGACTTGTTAAGTATTACAGTGAAACTTTAACAAGTTACGGTTACATACATTATCAGTGTAAACACTTTGTGTTGTTGATTGTTTTGTTTTGGCCCTGCATTTCTAGTTGATCCTGGATCTACATGTTTGCCTCAGGGGTCTGACAGTTGACCAATTTTTCAGTCATGGAAAATGAGAGAAAAAGTTAACATTCTCCTATTGATAATGACAATGAACTGATAATGAACTCCACGACTATCTATCAGAGCTCCCCAACACTTTTGTAGCGGTAGCTCACAGTGGGTGTGTGATAATGAAGTGGCTAAAGTATGGTGATAAACTGATGAGTCAGTGACAGTTAATAATGTGAGCAAACTCAACTCTAACTTTGAACGATACAGGAAGTTTAGTCTGGATTAGTAGGCAAATTTATGTTGTTTTTTTTAGGCAGCAATGAATATGAATATAATTTGTAAGAAAATATGGGTTCAGATTATAAATGAATGATAATGAAAAATATTGTAATAACAGTATTAAAACAGAGCTTTTAAACAAGGTAAAAAAATCAAATAAAAATCAAATACAACATAGAGTAAGAGGAGATAGTAGTGAAGGTAGTGACATTAAACCTTAAAGTCTCTTTTCTGGCCACTGGTGTGTATGTTTACATTTAGTCTATAGCCTAAAGGTGTTTTAACGAACAAACAGCACCCACCTGTTTAGAAATGTAGAACAGTAACGTTTACTGGAGTACATTTTAATCTGACCTTACCTACTTGTTACTTTTATTTAAAGCAGCTACAGAAATCTTTCATTTTGTGTTGATTCTGGCAACCCCCGTGGACAAAAATGTTAGTATTTTCATCACCTTATTTCATCTTAATTCAACAAACCCCACCCGACACAATGGCAGGCATTATGGATTACTATATAGAAATAGCCAAATTTCTCACTGATGGTTTTCCCTGTTTATGTAGGGCATATAGAGACATCAGTATTGAACTGAGACTGTTTCATAAACAGCTTGTAGTATGTTAAAAGTTTAATGGTCTGATCTGTGGCATAAGATACAGACGTCTGGAAGAAACCCATGGCAGAGTTGGTGTTACCTAGTTATTTGAACACATTTCTGGGGGCCCACACTGGTTCTATTTACGCCCCTGGCGTGGACGCTTCTTTCACCACAGCCTGAAGGCCCTACTGTAACATGTGCTACCATCGTTTCAGCGTTAGGGGGTGGCCTCTTTGCGCATTTGCACCTCTTCCCTCCCTCCCTCCTTCTCCCTCACACACACACACACACACACACTCCCTCACACACATTTGCAGAGCTGGAGCTGCCGCAAAGCCCCGTCCTTCAGGGCTTTTTAAACACCGTGTTTGCTTCACGCTCCTCCAACAATATCATCCAACTGAAGAGCCGCAGCGGTAAATGCACTGAACCGACGGTCATCGTGGGAACAGCGCCGAAACCGGAGCAGCGTTTTAGGGGGAGAAAGAAAGCGACGGCATCGTCAAACTGTGAAAAAAGAAAGGGGGGGAAAAAATAGAAAGATAGTGGGTTGCGGGTCAACGAGTTTAACCCTTAATCTGCCTTAGTATCGTTGCTCTGCTGGAAGGTAGTCAAAACAACAAGGCGCCTCCGGTGAAATGTGACCGTTATTCCGTTATTTTCAATGTGGTTGGGACTGCAGCCGACTCGGTCGTTGCAGCTAGCTCGGTACGGCCGCGTTGATGCAGCAGCGCACGGCTGTGTGTGTGTACAAATCCACCATCGGATCTGGGAAGACAATAGGCGAAATATATCAGCCGGCCTGGACTCTCCAAGACTACACTAAACGAGAGTCTGCATCCGCTTTGGCTTCACTAGGTAGGTTTGTGTCACGGCTCCTCTATCCTGCCCTCCATTTAAAGACATGATGTCCACAGACGTTGAAGACGAATTCTTGCCTTTTCTCCTCCTCGTTGCCTTGACGACTCCGCCGAGCCTGCGGTAGTTTTAACGGTCAAAACGGGTTAATGCTAGCTAATCCGGGAGGTTACAATTTATTGACTCAACGTAGAAGAATAAACGCGGCATATGGCTTCAATATACGAGGACAGCCTCTGTTAAGTTGACCTACATGTGTTTGCACAGTAAAGAGTCGTGTGTGGTTTCATATAACGGCCATTTCGCCCTCAACAACACGTATTCTTTTTTTTTTTTGTATCTCACGAAGCCTGTGTGTTTTGCCGTATGGGCGTAAATTGGGTGATGCGAGGTAGCTGTCAGCCATGCTACTGTCGTGCCATAATTCATGCAGTGTTTATTATTCAAATACAGCATGACCTCATATGTTTTATGTCTTTTTTATTATCGACTAATAATCCACCCATGATACATTCAATGGCTTGTGATAAAGGTGGGAAATGAGCAGTTTTTATGACATCACATATTGCCCGCAGTTATCGTGCATTAATGTTACATGGCGAAGGAAAACATTCATAAAATGTAAAAAATGATCATATTTATTCAAGTTATTATGCCAGACTTCCAGTTTAGGAGAAATTTAAAGATAGCTGAAATGAAATAATGTGTCATATTGCAGTGTTTTGGCAACAGGCAACATGTACAGGTGTGTCATTGATAGGTAAATGCATGCAAAAGACAGATCTGCTAGGCTGGAGTGAAGAAGGGATAGCCCTGTAATAAAACATGTGGATATAATCTTGATAAATCAGTGCACAAGAGAGAATAATGTGTGATATATATTGGCATGTTGATGTTGACGGGCATGTTTATCTCAGTCCTGTGACTATTTGTCATCCATAACTCATCAAACTGGCGTCTGTCATCTGTAATCTCTCCAGTTGGTAGAAGCAGGTTTTGAAATGACATCGATACTAGCTGTTTTCTAGCTCTGCCTCTCATCTCTTGTGCACAAAGACATCCCTGTTCCCCCCGTTAACCCCACAACGGTCGTGAATTTCTCAACAGTGTCCGTGTGAGGAATCGGGGGGTTAGAAAAGTGAAGTGACAGCCGGCAGGTAGCTGGATCAGGATGGCGGCCGTAGTGAACTACTCTCCACCATGGTGGGTGAATCTGCTCCACCGGTTGCCCCATTTCAACATGGAGTTCCAGGTTGTGAGCAGTGACTTCAGACCAGAGGACCCTGAGTACCAGAAGGTAAGACAAGTACGGGAGAATAATTGCCTCCCACTCAGAATTCATCATCCCCTGTTCATCATGCAGCATCACCTTAACATCCTACCTCCTGCCACCTGCCCACACTGTAATTTCACAGCAGAGTAGCCAAGTGGTGACAGAGGCTGTCCTGCAACCACAGTGGATTCCCTCCCTGCATCGATCAATACTGTGTGTGTGAAAGAAAGAGAGAGAGTTAGATGTCCTTGAATCAAGATCCCCTACCTGCCCCATCATTGTTATAGATAAATGTGGAGAAGAAACTATTAGTAAGGTTGATTAGTTAGGTAGTTCCCAACCTGTGGGTCAGGGCCTGTAGTGGCTGCACTATAAATCTGAGGAGCTGCTACATTAATAGCAAGGCAGGAAAGAAAAAGACAAACACTTCTCCTACAAATCTTACCTCTTATAACACTATATTATTATAAAATGAGTTTGAAAAGGGAACATCTGCAGCTCTTAGACATGAAATATGTGATGAGTAATAGTGAGTAGACATTTCTACTTTCCTGGCTTTCCAGAGGTCATGAGACAAAAGCGTGGGAACCAATGGTCAATAGACAGAAAATGATTGCCAACTGTTTTGGTTATAGATTAAAAGCAAAGCCACAGTAGCAAACATTTCCTGGTTTCAGACTCTTAAATTTGATTCCTATCGACTCTGGGCTATTGGTTGGATAAAACAAGCAATTTAAGGACACCTCCTGCACATTTTTCACTCTTTTCTGATATTTTATTGGATTAATGATAAATTGATGAATTGAAAAAGTAATCAGGCAGAAAGAACAATCAGAATTTGTTAAAAGCATAAAACTAGCTACAGTCGTTCTGTGTTAAAACACTGTCTGAGTCGGCAGCGCTGCCTTAGAGAGCAGCTCGATCTCAATGAGGGCTTTGGCCCAGTTTTGCTGCATTTCATTTGAATCCTGAAACAAGGTGACTTTCAGGTCTCTGCACCAGCAAACACAGCCTCACGAAAGAGGAAAAAAACCCAAGACACAACGTTTAGAATCCCAAATTTCATGCGCTGCAGTCAAGCCTCAATGTAGTCTCAATGTAGTTTGCTGACATGTTCGGGGAGAGGAGGGAGGGCGCGCAAGTTCAAGAGCCGAGCGTGGGAAGGCACCCACGGCCATGGACAAGGGAGGGAGATGGGAACTGGAGAGAAGGGGAGAGAGGAGGAGGAGGAGGAGGAGGAGAAAGATAAAAGAGACTGATTGGAGGCGAGAGGAGAGAGAGAGGGCTCGATGAGCCATGGGAGGTGCTGTTAAATTGCCAAATAGCCACTTCCTGCGAGCTATTCAATGTTTAACTAAGGCCCTTTGTGTGTGTGTGTGTCAATGTGTGTGACCACTGGAATTTTAAGGACCCCCTTTTTTAGACTAATTACATCCTGACATATTTTAGCAGACGGGACTGTTTCTATGTCACTGAGCATTCTGAGCTATGATCATATGTTTGTTTGTACATTATTTATACGTGCAGTACTTGCGCATATCATGCTGTATGCACACATATGTGGCATGCAGCATATTCCCGTTCTGTGTCAGCGAGTATTTAGCACTTAGTGTTGTTTGTCGAGGGGAGGTCACAGATCTCCCTTAGGGGTTGTGTGTGTTATTGTGTATGAGTGAATATAGGGGTCCTATTCAGGGTGAAATCATTAATTCTGGCTAGACGGGGGGAGGGAGGGAGAGAGGGTGAGAAGAACAAGAAGAAGGAGGTTGAATTGGACTGAGTGAGGAGAGAGGGAGGGAAGGAGGGGGGAGAGAGAGAGAGTGGGAAGGGGAGGGCTGTAGTCTGTTGTGAAAGAATGCTCTCTTTCTTTCTTTCTTTCACTCTTTCACTGAAGCCCGTCTTTAGATTGGCTCAGTATATCTGTCTCAAAGGCTTTCATGCATCTACTCATCCAGCTGAGAAATGCACAAACACACACACACACACACACACACACACACACACACACACACACACACACACACACACACACACACACACACACACAAACAAAGTCCTACACAAGTGTCCTTTAGTGCACTGAGTCCGTCAACACAACACACACTCACACACACTCCCACACAATAGAGAGAGAGAGGTTCTTCTCTGTAGTGTTTTTCTTTCTGATGTGATTTGGCACAGGTTCATTTACATTCAGCTCTCGAGCTCTGAAACTGTCTTAAACTTTCTTTTCACACGACGTCTTCTCGTCCACTCCCTCATCGTTCTTGTTCTCTCCCGTGCAGATGTTTGTCCTCTCACAACAAACTAAATAAAAATATGTTGCAGTCATTCACAAGAGCTGTTGCTCTCTGATGACTTTGACTTTATTGGGGATGCTGACTCTGTGGCTTTCTGCAAGATCTTTTTTTTTTTTCCTGAGGAGTTGAAATAGGAGCTCTTATCCTGAGGTTCTGCAAGCCTTGTGTGTCTATGTGTGTGTGTGTGTGTGTGTGTGTGTGTGTGTGTGTGCATTCGTCTGTTTGTATTATGGTAGAATCGCAGAGTCAGCTACCAGCCACAGTTTAACAGCTGCAGAACATTACAGAGGAATCATGTGACCTGTAATAACACACACATATATTCCCAGCTGTGGAAAGTAAGACTGTAATTGGTATTTTGAATAGTATGCTACAGTTTGCACAGTGGAACACATCATCTCATCGCATTTTGAAAAAGGATCACAGTGACACAGTTTTGCCACTCTTGAATCTTTTTTTTGTTGTTTAATGGTTAAAGCACCAAGGCCTTTAGAGTGTTTTGGTTTACTCTTTGACTCAACAGTACAGGTGAGTATTAGCAAGAAGTTGAGAGGATAGTAGGCAAGGCCACACTAGAGAGTAACACACAGGCAGGGAGAGTGCAAGGACAGCTCACTGAAGTGGAAGTGATTGATCCTGTCAGCTCACACACACACATTCACAGGCGCGCACGCACACACACGATAGACAGATTGAAAGTAGATCACTGTGCCTGGGTGTTTAACATTTATCCCCTCTTCCAGCCTGCAAGCCAATCTCCAATAGCGTAGACATGCACACACACACATGCACAGCCAAGCTCACCATGCTTATTAGTAGCTAATTGATCTGTGCTTAATCTGCTCTGATGGTTTGTCAGCCCAGCAGTTAATCTAGCAGCAGCAGAGACCTGGTCAGATTAGAAGTTTAATATTAGGCCAGACACCAATAGTCCTGGATCAGTTGTTGTTGCTTTATGGGATCACATTTTAATGTCAGTTAATGGTTAATATCATTTGTCAAGAAAAAATGGCATTCAGCTTCTAAAATGTGAGCATCCCCTGCTTGTCTTTGTTTTTATCACAAGAACTTGAGCATTTCTGGAGTTTGGGGTGGTAAAAAACGAGTAATTTGAAGAGAACAGCTTGAGTTTTTTGAACTTGTGATGGGCATTTACTCAAGTAACGTGAACAATGAAAAAGAAAACCTTTTATTTAGTTCAATAAAACTGTTTTTGTTGATGAATCTCCATGTTTTCCTCATGAAATGGCAGAAAATAGAAAAATATAGGCCATTTTGAATTCTACAAAGTCCAAGTCCAATGTTATGTTGTTTGTTTTATCTGACCAGGAGCACAAAACCAAATGATATAAAGTTTAATATCAAATAATAGAAATTATTAATTGATTAACAGAATAGCTAGCATAGTTAGCTGTAAATGCAAATAATACACTGTCTATCATATCACTTTCCTCGATATCTCTGTATCATCCCATTGTCATTCTTCTAGGATGATTTATGATGGACGGATGTCATGAAAACATCCTTCGTTATATAGCATGAGCTTTCATTCTCATTGTGCAAAGCTTAATGCATCTATATAGTTTAAGCCCTAACGTTAATTGTACGGCCACAAGAGATCAGACAATGCATTAATGGAGCACAGTATGTCACGTCTCTAGCACTAAGCCTGCAGATAATAACAAAGGATAATACCAGAGACCAGGCATCTACAGAGCTTATCTCCCCCTCTCCCATCCTCCGCTCATCTTCTTTAACCTGTTGGAGAAAAGCAATCATCAGATTTCTTCTCACTCATCCCTGCTTTACCAACTGCTTCCCACGAGACAGTAATAATGTGCAGTTTTTTTTCTGAACATTGTGCGCCTTGTAGTTGTACTGGGGTAGAGCCACAGTCACTTTAGTGTGAATATATTTAATGTTAATTGTAATGCCTCTAATTCACATCTCTTGGCTGCAGGCTTAGAGAGCTCATTCAGTAGAAGTACACCGATGCCTCAGCAGTGACTAAGATTTGTGGTTTGGAAATTAGCCCTTTGCTCTCCATTTAGATGTCACATTACACCACTGCAGGTCACATCCTGAGATTGTTCACATCGTATCCTATCTGCTATAGTGTTCTAGTGACCTACTAGCTTGGCCAGATTGGCTGCAGATTTGATACAGTGCCCTTTACTGTCCTGGTTATACATCTGCCACAGCTGACACTTTATTTTGAAATGCTGACCTGTTTAGGCTGCGTTGTTTTTCAGTGTGAAAAGAGATGTATTCCTTCAAAGACAAGCTGTTCACTAGCGAGGATCAACAAGATATGTTTAAAAGATTTATTAACCAATCTAAAGATTGTGAGTGAAGCGTGAACTCTTGTACTTCTTCGGTCTGTTGCTGCGTTGTAGGGAAGCTTCGGTGGGGAATCCACCATAGCACCAGGGCACGACGGACACCCTGAGAAAACTATAGAAAGTAAGAAGGAGAGGGAGAAATAGGAGAAAGAAATGAGGTGGGCGGGAGGGGTGTAGAATACGAGAGCCAAAGAGGACAAGAGGGTTAGGAGGGTATTTATAGGAATGTCGGAAGTGGCACGGTTGAGGTGCCGTCCTGCTCCTGAAACTCTGCTAAAAAGCTTCAAGTGAAAGCATATCAGCTGTCTGTGTGTCCGGTTAGTCTGAACACTTAGTGGAATCAGATAGAGTTCAACAAAAGAGCACAAGGAGTTAGCAAATAGATAATTAGAATAGTTAGAAGCAAAGTATGTTTACTTTCAAATCAAACATTTGAAGATATGAGTGGAATATCATTGCAACTGCATTTATTTATTTGGACTCAAACATAGCTTAACCATATCATGTGATATGTTACTTTAGTACACTATAGGAACAAATATTACTAGACCACTGCAGGAAATTGCAGATGATCATCAGTATCATTAGCACAAATATTTTATGTGAGTTGGACCTTAAGACGGGGGAATAGCAGTTGGAAGTGATGCAAAATTCATGGTGCTAGCTGCAATCCCTTCTTTGTAAATTGGCACCTTAGTGCTGTGACCCCACAAAATGAAATAACGTTAACCCCTCATCCACGGATGTATACGTCCACTGATGCAACCAACTGCAAATATTAGAGTAATAGGCCCGACCTTTAGGTTGGGATCCACCGCCCCTGCACATTATGCCTTACGACTAAGATGGCATCCCTGATATTTTAGGAAATGAAAAAAATCATATTTAAACAATTTTTGACACATACACACAACAATACATGTGCATATTTACAGCAGAGGTGCACAAATTGCCGCAGGGTGAGGAAATTGCTGGCTGGCAGCAAGGAAAAATTGAGGTCAGCGCAAAAAAAAAAAAAACAGCAGTTTAGAAGCTTGGGAAGGCAGGAAGTCTGCGAGGATCTTAGGGTTGAGTCAGATTTTGTTATCACCCGTAGAGGAGTCCCCAGATTAACGCTGTTGCTGTTTCTGACCGAGCAGAACTTTGGCAGAATTTCTTTGTCTGTTGTAAGTAGTCTAGCAGGTGGAGATTTTGGTTTTCCAGAAACGTGTCTCTTCGTGGCTCTGCAGTACAATGACTTTTCCAGACTCCCCGAGAGGGGAGAGAAAACACATGTGTGTGTGTGTGTGTGTGTGTGTGTGTGTGTGTGTGTGTGTGTGTGTGTGTGTGTGTGTGTGTGTGTGATAAAAAAAGATCTTAGCAGTCCCAGGCAAATCGCTGTAACAGCCCTCATCTCTGTCTTATTATCTCCATTATTAGTGTTCAGTCATCTTCTTTCACATCCTCCTCCTTTTTCCGTCTTGTTTTTTTTTTTTTTTTGTTCCAAGTGTACCCCCCACCTCCTCACTCCTCCTTCTGTCTGCCCCCACCGCCCCTTCTTTCTTTTACACTTCAAAGCTTTTAGAGGTTGTGTGATCTGCGTGGTGGGTCTCGAGTGCACACGGCTCCCCAACAGCTCATCTTCCGTTCACTCCGTGGAGGTGTGCGTGTTTGATGGTGTGCTAACGTATTTTTCATGGTATCCATCAAATGGCCATTTAACAGCCACTATTTTCTGCCCTCAACCAGCTGAAGAAAGGATATACGTGTGTATCTGCGTCTGTCTGCACAGGAAAAACCAAATCATGTGGTCTGTCTGTGTATCTGGTTTCTGCTCATATCAGCTTGTTTGCTTCCTGTATGTTTCACCCACTTCCTCAATAGTCTTGTGATAAGGACCACCTTCAAACATGAAACACACGTGTGCTGAATGAATCAAAGTTTGCTGTGTTAAGACATCGTAAATTTCTTGTTTCCTCTAATTATTTCTTTCCTCAATCCCTCTTCTCACCAGTCCATTTTGCTGCTCGGCTCTGTGGCGTTGCTGTGTCTCGGCCTGGACCTCCTCTTCCTCCTCTTCTACTCGTTCTGGCTTTGCTGCCGGCGACGCAAGAGTGACGATTCATCGCACTCCCATTCGCACTCCCATCAGCCCAGCGCCGACTGCTGCTGCACCGCCTGGTGTGTCATCATCGCCACGCTCGTCTGCAGGTGAGAGGTTATCCACATGAGAGTAACACTTTACAAAGTCATGTGTATGCACATTTTCAATTTGCACATAAAAAAAACAGTGGGAAAATGCCAGAGACGAACCCTCCCTTAGAACTGGCTCAGGATAAAAATTAGGCATGTCAAAGAAAAAAGGAGATGCGATAAAGGCTGATGGAAACAGCCTTGAAGTTATGGTACCCGCTTCTGCTTCTTCTGCTGCAGACAAAGCTTTCAGTTTCACTGTTTTATGCAGTCACCATAGCAGCTGATAAAAAGACTGCATCATGAAGGCGATTGATGACAGAAATGCCATAGCTTAGCTTAAAAGCAGCAATGAAATGCCGTGATATATCAGAGTTACTGGAGCTCAATTAATTGTGCAATCTGGTCATGCCTTCTAGTTCATGTAAACACAGAAGTAGAGAGAGTGCAGTCTGAGGAAAACCTTTTGATAACGTAAAAAATGTATTGGAAGGCTTTCATGCCATAGCAGCCATATGTACGTACAGTGTGTGTGTGTGTTCTGTCCACTCAGTCTTGTTTAAGCAGGAAAGCCCATGTGGTGTAACTGGGAGCCAGCCAGGTGGTTACACTCCACAGTTTGTGTTTATCTGACTCAGAGGGCTGTGTGTACACTCTGAGATCTTTCACCCAAGTGACCCAGCAGCAGGGTACAGTGCATTTTGACCACAGATACCGAGGCCGCGTTGGACTCTGCTCTTTTTGGTGCACACACACAAACATACAAACTTGACGTCCTCATTTACTCTTTCAGCACTTTTCTACCTCTCCCTCCCTTTTTTCATCTCTGTCAGCTCCACTCTGTTATTTATTATTTCTCTCTGTTTGGCCTTCTCCCTGGCCTAGAAATGTTGCCATGGAGACAGAAGCAGATTTGATGCAGAGATGAGAAATGAATTATACAGTCAGGGGTAGCTATGTCTGTGTGTGTGTGTGTGTGTGTGTGTGTGTGTGTGTGTGTGTGTGTGTGTGTGTGCGTGTTTGTGTGACTCAGTGCTGAAGAGTGTTTTTTGCAGGTTTTAATATTTTATGATTAGCTATAATACTTCTTATTGAATATTTGATATGGATCTGAGTGTTTTGTGTGTGAGCGGTCAAGCTCATGTGATTCTTTGTTCACATTAACATGACATCATATTTTATTTTTGGCACAAGTCCAGACGCATGTAGATTTCCTCTGTTTGTGTGCAGGTGCAGAGTGTTTAGATGGAAGCAGCTGTATCTTGTTTTCAACTGTTTACCGAGATGATGAGGCGATTAAAGGACCAGTGTGTTGGATTTAGTGGCATCTAATGGTGTATCTGCAGATTGTAGTCCCCTCGTTTCACCCTCTCAAAACGTGAAAGACCCTATCTCAAGCCAGTGTTTAGTTTGTCTATTATATATATATATACCTTTAACAGAGTATTGATCGATGTTTTTCAATCCACTGTTAAGAAAAACATTTGCTCAGCTTCTCAAGAATAAATTGAATATCTGAGTTTAAATTGATGCCCACAACATGACATAGATGTCACCTAGGACTGTGGACATTATTCTCTATTTTCTGACATTTTATAGGCAAAACAATTAATTTATGAATCTAAAAAAATTGTAAAATCTTCTTTTAACAGAACATTTTCTTTCCCAATTCTGACTCTGATCCCTTAACTCAGAGTTTCTGCCAATACTAAATTCTCATCTGACACTAGTGAGTTTCTTGCAGGTTTAAAACCCATACCATGCTGCTTGGTATTCATTGTAAGCATTTTTATGTGAGGTGACATGAGGCCAGGGATGCAGCTGGTTGTGACAGCTCTTACACTGAATTGAATCATTACAATGGTAAAAAGTTAAAGTTATAATTCCTAAGATCTCAGTTCTGGTTGATTTGGTGCCACCCGTGGTTACTGGTGGTGCAAGGAGGGAATTTAAATCCAGAGTGGGATTGCCAGTAGTGATCAAAGCGCTGGCATGCTAATTAGAGTCAGTATGGGAGCCGATACAGATCGGATTAAAGCATCCCTAAAAATAATCATTAGTATGCTGCTCTAGTCTTTTATTGCTGAAAATAGTTTTTAACTGGAGTTTGCAGTCAGTAGTGAGATTAGGTATCTGAATGTTGTCACTTGTTTACATGAAACAAAACAGTGTGTGCACTCAGGATGCACTCTTAGTACTAAGTATAAAATAAAACAAGTCATTTGGCTGTACCGCTAAATGGATGCATTCATTTTGGATTTAATCAGTTTGGTTTGGACTTGAACTCATCGTGGACCCAATTTTAACTGAACACATTACTCATATCTGCTGAGCTCCAGCTGAGTGCGTTGTAGTGTGCCCATTTAGCTACTGCAGAGCATTTCCAGCATTATGATGTCAGTCCATTTCAGCTGAAAATGGACTGAAGCAGAAACTAAAGCAGCTCTCTGAGTTAGCATCATTCAGAACAGGTTCATGTTTCTCACAGGAGGGAAAAAAATGATGTCTTGGTAATATACAGTATGTGAGTTTTTTATCAGAGCTAGCCACTGTTTGCTGTCAGTTATTTGACTTATGAACTTTTGCCTTCTTTTTATGTCTCATATCCTGAGCTGTTGGTTAATGAAGTCATGAAATCCCCTGATAGCGGCAGCAGGTATTAAACCAGCAAGAGAGAGGGACAGAGAAGAGGACGGGTGAATGGAGTGGCAGAGAGAGAGAGCGAGTGTTTGGAGAGAAGAAGAAGAGGATGAGCAAACAGGAGCGAAGGGAAATGACTTACTGTCAAAACTGAGATTACATGGAGGAAGGAGTAAGATGGTGGCAGGCAGGGATGGGTGTGGAATTAGACAGATAAAAGAGATATTTAAATTAAAGCACATTAACGTGCCTCCATGTTTGTATTCATTTTTATTGTGTTCCTGTTGCAAAACCCTCTGTATTTGTAGTTTTATGTCACATGTACTCATAAAGTCCACCGTAAAGCTCTGAAACACAAACACACAGACACACACTTACACAATGGAATGTGTGTGTGTGTGTGTGTGTGTTTGTGTGTGTGAACTCGCAGTAACGTGGGGATACTCAAGATCTAATGGGCTAGAATGAATTGCCTTAACAATAGCCATAAATTTCCCTCCACAATCTGCCCGGTGTTAGTGCGCAGACAGAGACATCATCAATACAAAGAGTGCAGTCATACACACACATGCGCACATGCACACATACAGTACACAAAGAGAAAAGAGGAGGAGGGGGGGGGGACAACAAGAGCTTTACAGGCCGAGGGAGGGGCTGTGTGGGGGGAAAGAGGGTTTGATGTGATGAAGGAGAGAGTGTGAAGGAGGTTTCTTTGGAGGTGTCGGGTGGGCGAGGGGTTAGCTGTGATGTGACTGGTTAAGGGGCACGAGGGTTTGGGAGAAAGGATGCTGGGGCAAAAAGCTCAGATATTGTAGCATGTGTCATGTGTGAATGTGGATGCAGAGCTGCAGAAGGATCATATTATGTGCGGTCTGGTGACCCAATTATTGTGTAGACTGTGTGTGTGTGAGAGTGAATCATTCCTGGTAGTCCTGTGCTTGCCCAAGGCCCCAGGGTGACACCAAAGCAAAGAACATAGAGCTCAGCGCCGCCTGTTGCTGGTTAACAGAGGTACTGCAGTTAATAACTCCACTGTCTTTGCTGCAGTTTTCTTCGCTGTGTGTGTGTGCGTGTATCACTGTGATAATGATTCCATAATGATTAATTTGATGCCATCTGATGGTTGAATTAGCCATTGTGTTAACACTTGGCACTTTCTGTTTTCTGCCTCTCAGCGCTGGCATTGCTGTTGGATTCTATGGAAATGGGGAGTCCAGTGATGGAGCCAGTCGTTTGGCATACTCCCTCCGTCATGCCAACCGCACCATATCCGGAGTGGAGAAACTGGTGAGTTACCTCCTGTATCATTACGCCCGTTTCTATCAATACAATTAAAAAAAAAAGAAGAAAATTATTAAATGGCAGGTTGATTTCTCTTTGCTGTGGACGTCAAGGTGTCAGACAGTGCCCTAGCCTTAAACCAGACAGTGGAGGAGAGCTTGGTCCAGTTGGAGACAGCCTTCCAGGAGCAGACAGACTACGTGTCCATTGTCCAAAAGCTGCAGGGACAGCTGGATGAACTGGTGAGGTTGATGGTGGATGTTCCTTTCTGGTCCAATACTGACGTTTCCCTGGAGGACTTGGCACGCAAGACAGAGGCTTTTGATTTTTACAGGTCGGTACTAACAAGTAATGCTATGAGCTTTGTGATGGAAACATATTTGATCTGTTCAGAGGGATTAAACAAAGTTATTGGTATTTTTACAAGCCAGTACAAACTGTATTCTACCACTACTACCTAGTAAATATTTCAGAATGGCTGGAGGGTAGAAGTTAAAACCATTAAAACGGCCATAAGGGTGTTAACTAGCCTTGGCAACAATGCAGTACTGAAACAGAAGAAACCTTGTGATTCTGTGAGTCCAAAACCTAATTAGCTAGTGTCTGACTCTGACCCTGGACATGTTCAAACTACATGGTTGTTTACAGGATTATTTAGCTCAATCCCAAAAAGACTACCACCCTCTCTGCGTTTTGTGTTTTTGTGTTTGTTTGAATGAATGTGTATATTTACAGGTGGTTGGGATACCTTGGCCTGCTGCTGTTTGATGTACTCATTTGTCTCCTGGTGCTCTTTGGCCTGATACGCAACTCTAGAGGCACTCTGATTGGGTACGTTACTGCACATCATACACCAAAAGTTGCTCCTATTGGACAAATCAAATCCTTTTCTAAACTCTGTTAAATCTGTGGAATTCATGACATACAGGCAAGCGGAAACTTGACTTTAAAGATATGTATTTTTCTGTCCTTCAGAGTGTGCCTGCTCGGGGTTTTGACTCTGATAATCAGCTGGGGGTCTCTCGGCCTGGAACTGGCTGTCGCTGCTGTAAGTGTAACCATGGCAACATCTCCGAGCTCTCTGGCTCTGCAGTGATGTAATCCTTTCTCATTGCTCGAGCGAGCGTGTTCAGTGCAGAGTTTTACTGTAGCCTGATGTGTCATGTATGTCTTACCCACTTACAGTCAGCCAGTGACTTCTGCGTTTCCCCGGATACCTACATCACCAGGGTAACCAAGGAAAACGCTGTCATCGACCAAGGTATGCAGACAGGAAAATACAGAATCAGTGATCTGGTAGCAGCCATGTAAATTTTTCTTTTTTTGTAGAAAACAGTGTTTCCAAACCTTTTATGTGTGTGAAATGTAAAACAAAGCAGTGTCTACATGCTAACACAATTGTTGTGTCAAATTGTTATTTGAATATTTTTAGAGGTTAAACAATCCAGTACCCAATCCACAACTGCTCAGATTTATGACACCTGGGGATGACTTAGACTGTCCACCACTGCAGAAAGACAACACATTTTATAATATTTGAACAATTATATTAATTATAATGCTGGAAATTGAAGAATGAAAGAGTGAGAGATGATTGGTCAATGGACTGCTCCTCGGCAGATACTATTGGTTGACAAATAAGCAGAAACATCTTGAATAGACTCAAGTTTCCACACTGACAGTTGAATCTCACCCTGACATGTTGCTTCTATTTTAAGAAACAAGTGTGTGTCTGTGTGTGTGTGTGTGTGTGTGTGTGTGTGTGTGTGTGTGTGTCCCAGGGGATTGTGTTTGACTGACACTCTGTATCTAAAAGCTCTCTCTCTCTCTCTCTCTCTCTCTCTCTCTCTCTCTCTCTGTCTCTCTGCTGACTGCAATGCATCAGCAATCCTGCACACACCCTGCTCGCCTTTCTTCCTGCCCGTCCCAGATGTAAAAAACAAAACAAAAACAATTAAATAAATAAATATTCAGAGCACAATTTAGCGTTTTCACTTAGGCTCGTTATCTGATTTGTTCTCTCTCTTCATCCTTTTATATTCCTCTTTACCTCTCAATTGCTCCCTTTCTCCCCTCTCCCTCCATCACTTCTCTCTTTTCACTCATCTAATGAGCTCTGTTGTGTGTCAGTTGTTTCCGCTCTGTAGAGCACAGCTGTTGCCTCTGTAACACACACACACACAATTATGCCTGGGTAATACTGCTAACACGTCTCCACAGAGAGATACTGCACTTAGAAAGTCTTGCTACACGTTTCCTTTTCTTTGTATGAATGTAATATTCTACTGATATGTTTTTATTGGCATATTCCTAGATATCCTGCAGTATTACCTGAGGTGCAGCTCTGGTCAGATTAACCCCTTCCAGCAGGTAACTTCATTATCTTTATGGAGTTATTTTATTTCTTTTAGAATACATTTTATATTTGGTTCCTTAATTTACCTCCCTAAATCTGTAAATTAAATAACCAAAATATGTATTTGTGTGTGTGTTTTTTATTGCTCATGTCTCTCTGCATGTGTTGTAGAGGCTGTCGGGGAGTCACAAAGCATTGGTGGAGATGCAGGATGATGTGGCAGAGCTACTTAGATCAGCAACACGTGATTATGCCAACACCAAGGTTTGTGTGCGCAACGATCTGTAGGTCTTTATTTTCACGGATGAGTGGATTTGCATTAGTGGGAGTGTGATGAAAGCGGCAGTCACAAAGGTGCCAGCACGCACACACACACACAGGTTTATCTGGTGTGTGTGATGTGCACGAAGGTGGATCTCTATATTTGAACATGCATGTTTAAAGCTTTGCTCCGTGTGTGTAGGGAGGTCTCGAGCAAATCCAGTCTGTGCTAAATTCCACTGAGGTTGGTCTTCACCAGCTGACTGCTCTGGTCGACTGTCGCAGCCTACACATGGTGAGTCACTTGTGCGTCGTGTTAGAGGAGAAAAAGTCCACAAGAGTTTCTTAACAACTAACTAACTCCTCTCTTTTTTCCTCTCCATGTAGGACTACGTTCAGGCATTGACTGGGCTGTGTTATGACGGGGTGGAGGGTCTTATCTATCTGGTTCTCTTCTCCTTTGTCACTGCCCTGATGTTCTCCTCCATTGTGTGCAGCGTGCCACATACCTGGCCTGGCAAGAGGTAACACACACACACACACACACACATACACATGCGCACAATCTCTCACAAACACACACAGTCTTTACGTTCCCACATCTATCTCTTAAGTAAATCTGTACACTAACGGCTAACATGTTACTACTTCTAACGCCTTGATTGTCTAACTAAATTCATGTTATGACCTGAAAGACCCATAAAGAATCTACTCGGTGCCCATGCATGTCATTATTTAAGTGTATCTGCCTCCTGAGCTGTTGTATCCTACATCTTCCTGCCTGTCTTTGCACCCATCCAGTTTTCTCTGCAAGTTTTGTTTATTTTATTGTTTGCCGTTAGCGCTGCCAGTCTGGCTGATTGTTTGTTTCTGTGTTTGTACATATCTCTCATTTTCTTTTCTCCGCTGTGGACTTGGAGCACCATTGTTGTGTTAGATTGTGTATCACCACAGTTTTTTTTTTTTGTTTTTTTCTGTGGCCCACTTCCTCCTTCTGTTCCGTCCCTTCCTCCTCTCTCCCTGTCCTGATTTGGAAAATGCTTTGGGCTTCAGCGAATGATGGTGCACATTGAGAAAAAGATTAAACGACCCAATGGTCCGATAAACGGCCCGTTCAAATAGCCATTCAAACAACCAAATCATTTATTGGTAAGATAAGTGCAAAGAGCTCTAGACTTTACACGCAGTGACAGGTTTCAACGATTTGAATTATGAAACACAGCTGTGCCATAATAGTGGTGTTTTTTATGCTTGTTTGTTGGGTGTGAATTACCAGCAATGCTAAGCAAAGTGTGGCCCAGCAGGTATTAAACAATAATCCATAATGTCCCTGAATTCAGAAAGAATAACTGCTCATGGGGTTGGTTGCTTTATTAAGGCTGACTGTGCTGCAACTGCTGAGTCTGTTTGATGGGGCAGCACAGCTGAGCTCTTTCTTGGTTGCCTGAGTGAAACACCTCCATCTGGTGGCCAGTCAGTGCAGTAACTTCTTTTGTGCCTTTTGTCTCTGTTAACATAGGGCCCTGCTCAGCTCCCTCTGAAACAGTGTGATGGGACTTTGTTAGTATGTGGGCAGCTGCTATAGACTTCCTAAAATAATAATAATAATAATTATAATAGGCACACAAACATGTATTTTGTGGTTGACCCATACATCGTAGAAACCAGTACATTTCTGTAGCCAGAGATCCAACTTCCAAATCAGCACATATCTTATTTGATGCCTCATTCTGTTACGTTGCTGGCCGTTTTACATTTCTGACCATTTTATGTCTGAAAATGGTTTGCCCAAACCAGCCATATTATCTCCTTTTTTCCTGATGTTTTTGCTTTAAGTTTCATGGAGCACTCAGTGATGCATGAAGTACTTTAAAGACAATTGATTTTTGAAATTTGATTCTTTCTGGACAATTTGAACTGGTCAGTAATTATCAGGATTGAATCCTCTCTAGAGGATGGCTGCATGATGAAAATGACTGCATGTTTCTACCTTTTAAGAGAGAATATCAAAGAGTCATACAGTTTAATATTATGTAACTGCACACAGCAACCAAAAACAGCTTCATGGGTCCACTCTGGGCTGTGTAGTAATAATAGAGACTTGTACTGTACTTGTAGTGGACCTGTTTTGTAGATGAATGCTGCCCATGTTCCTTTTCTTCTTGTTCAGCTGCTTTGGGGCTGAAGGCATGGCCTTAACCAGTCTTTTGTATCAGGGGACTCCACATAGTACAAGTACACCTTCCCCTCTCCTAACCTCCTCTTCAACCACTTGTTTACACTCTGTTGTCTCTCTCGGATCTCCCTCCCCTCTACCTTTCCCCCCCCTCCTATCCATCATGCCCTCTCGTGCCCTGCCCTTACCCTGACCAATTGAAGGACGGATGAGGAGGACGGAGAGGACGAGTCGGGTGCCTCACGGGGCGGTGTGCACGATAACCTGTACCGCGTTCACATGCCCAGTCTCTACAGCTGTGGCTCCAGCTACGGTAGCGAAGCTAGCCTGCCCGCTACAGCCCACACTGTCAGCAATGCCCCCGTCACTGAATACATGTGAGTTAGCACCTACTGCTGGCTAGAGGCTAGCGATAGCAATACAGCAATACACTGCCTGCCATAGGTAGCTGATGCTTGCCCCTCCTCCTTCCTCGTGACTAGCAGCATAGCTACGCTCCCTCTCTGGGATAAGATAAGTTAGCTAGTCTTTTGCTATGTATGGCTCACTCAGTGAGTTAGAATCCTTCACTAGCTTTCTCTTTGTTGCTGATAGATAAATGGCTGCCTGCCTGTTTCAGTCCAATTTTCAAAAGAAAATTCAGGTTTGCACTCGCTGTAGTTAATAATTAAGTTTATAAGTTAATAGTAATTTCACCCTGCTTGCTACAGTTTCCCACAGGAGAAAAAAAACAGCATATCTATCCGTAGTCTGCCAATGCATGCTACTATTTAAGCTGTGAGCTAATTAAGTACTAAATGTTTGCTGCTAAATAAGGAACTGTAACTCTGCAGCAAGAAATAAAAAAAAATAGTACAGTTTATTCTGAAAGTAAATTTGACTTTTTTAGACCATCAAAGGACAATGTGTTTCATGTTTTGTGCCATTAACAAATCTCGTATGATAACAACACTGATGACTATATTCCAAAGCATACAATAGATTTTAGAGTGATCTATTCTCTACCACGTAGTTTTGGTCCACACCAGAATGGTACGAGTGCTTGACACTTGCCTGAGATAAGTACTCCCTTACAGTGAATGTTTGCTTGTATTTGCTTTTTAGTCAAAGTTAAGCTATCACTGCATGATTATAAGTTGTGGGCATATATTAGTCCTTGTCGTGTTTGTGGAATCTGACATTCGAGAACACGACTCAGCTGCCAGCGGCAAGACTACAAGCTCCTGAAGGAGTTCAGTAATTTAGAGTAGACCTGTACTTTGGAAAAAGGCAGTAATGTAAACTAAACATTTATAGTTAATGGACCAAAACACACAAAATACCACATATTTGTCCTTTAAGTATAAAGATGTTACATTTTATTTTATGTGGAAACATAACATGTGCTTTGAAGACAGAGCGGTGATATGTGTGTGTTGTTCATATCAAGCTACCTGGTTAAAAGGACATTTAACTAGTTTAAGATCTTTGGACTGTTTCAGGTACTTGTGATTTATTTTCCTTGAAGGAACTATGCTATTCTCCCATACATATCTCTTTCTATAAATACTGTTGAACCATGTCCCTGCAGTTTTATTTTTAGACATTTATGATGTCTACCTCAGGTTTGTCTGTTTAACATCAGTGATCAGCTGCGCTGTTGTAATTAAAACACCAGTGATTAAGGAAATAGCTCTTATTTGCTGCACAAGGGGAATCTAAATTACAAATATATACATAATATTTTTAAAAATAATCATCTGAGGCAGTGATAAAAGTACTATTTTACTGATTCATTGTCCCATTGGGATTAAATATTTGTCTTTTGTGCATTTTTAAGAAAGAATGTTAACTATGTTGGACTGTGGCAGAAGTGTTTAACCCCTGGCTATATGCTACCACCAAGCTTAGACAAGTCCCTGACTGGTAATTATTACTGAGGCCATTTGTCAGAGAGCCACGTAGTCTTAACCATGAGCAGACCACAGATCAACCACAGATCAAGAACTGAGCACCAGTGGCAGGGTGACCACATGCAGTAACCTCTTATTCTATAATGCAGGAGCCAGAACGCAAACTTTCAGAACCCTCGGTGTGAGAACACCCCCCTGATTGGCAGGGAGTCCCCTCCACCCTCTGTAAGTGCACACTTTCTAGAACACACTCTCCCTCCACTATCTTCCAATACCCACAGTGAAGCTGGGAAATATCCAAAACCACAGAACCCGCAGAGACGGCGTTTTATAATTCAAGATTGTAAGAAAGGAAGCATGGTGTTGATAAATGTACTTGAATCTTACGTCTGATGCTTTGATAACATGCGAGTGTGGATATTGGAAGGTAGTCCCCCATCCCTACACCACTGCAAGTGTACTCTGTGCTCAAACTAGACCGTGATCATGGATCGTCTTTATGAAGGTCATTTTGGCAGCCTGGGATAACCGGAGGTTTGAAAGAAGCGTGTTGTTGCATCAAAAGAGAGTCTTGTCCCTTTTGATAAGTGTCATTTTGTTGGGTCATGTTGGACACAAAGTTATCCTCTATTTCTGATGTAAAAAAGTCTGGTTTGGTTTCTCTGTGGCTGTCAGTGCCATGTGAGGAGAACGTGTAGACCATGTAACACCAGATGACTCAGTTCAGACATCACTGAGAAAGACTTTTTAAAAATATTTAGGACTGTAGTGCATCAAACACATAATTCTGACAGTCTTCCAGATGTCTGAATTGCACCTCTTGTTTGCCACAAACAGGTTGACTGTTGTGGCTTTGACACTGCTGGGCCTGTAGTTGTGGATGTTGTTCCATGAAGTATCAACTGCATATATTCGGGGCTGTAACACCGTGGACTGACAAAATTGAATCAACAAATCTAGGAACACATTTTAGGATTACATTCCTCGCTCTGTACCCTGCAGTGAAAAAATCTTTGACAGTTCTGCCCCTGAGTAAACTCGAGCCCAAACCTCTAAAGTTCCTGCTCCCTTCTGTCCCCACAGTGTGTCTATGTGTGCATTTTCTTGTCGAGGTGTATGTATGTCCTCTGTTTCTGTGCCCCCCCTCACCCTTCACCATTAAACAGCCACAGGAACACATGTTTCCCACCTCCACTGTCAAACTGTAGCAGCCGCCCAAAAATGGCCCACGATTCATCATTCTTAGACAGGGCTATCGACCGGGCCGCCGTCCTGTGCCAGAGTGCTCTCCTGTCATCGGTGTCTGCGGTGATGTGGAAACCAGAGAACCTCCGACAGTAACTAGCTAGCTGCTCACAAGAGACCACTAACTCATACCAGGCTAACCTACTACATCAGAACTAGAGCACTAACTACAAACCACTGACAAAATGGACCACATCTGCTAATTTACAATAACATCATCCAGACCTAATCAGCTGTTATATAATTAATGACTGTTGTAATCGAACCCCCGGCTGTCCAAATGACTGTCAAAGTATTTCTGCTGTGTGTTTGTTGGCTTCACACATCTATCTATCTATCTATCTATCTATCTATCTATCTATCTATCTATCTATCTATCTATCTATCTATCTATCTATCTATCTATCTATCTATCTATCTATCTATCTATCTATCGCTTATAACCATTCACATTTCCTGATGTAATGTGCGTTGTTTAATTGTGACTCTTTCTACATTTAGTTCATACGTCAGTGTAAATAATGCGTGATCATAATCCATACGTGTTCTCCTCTTCTCGTCTTGTTGTCTTTTTTTTCTTCCCTCCTGCTTCTAAATCTGGTTGTCTTCTTTCCCCGACATGTTTCCCTCTGTCTCCCTTCTTTTCCTCACTGTCATCTCTTCAGTACACCTCCAGTATGAGGGCAAAGTACCTGGCCACCAACCGACCGGACCAGAACCGACGTTCCGTTCCCAATGACCAACTGGACCCGGCTAGCCGGCCACACCCCGCTGCCCGACCACAGTCCTCAGTTCACTAGAGACCAGATTCGCATCAGTTCACCCCCCCTCCCTCAGTACTGCCTGAATCCAGTTAGCACAGCCAATGACAAGATCCAACTCCACCAGAGCTCAACCAGAGCTGAGCGTTTTTAAAAGCACCGACAGGACCCCCAGGTTGTAAAGGTCCACTAAATATCACCAACACAGACCGGTTCACCAGAAATAACACAACAAGCTCGGACTCATCAACCAAGCACCTCAGCAAAGGACTGCACTTTGAAGGTCAACCTCTACTTCTCACCCACGATTATCCAAAAATGAAAAGTCGATCCCGGAAGATCACAGTTTCTACACCACTGCTCGTTCCACCCCTGCTGTTATGGAAAGCACCTTGGCTCCGTCTCCAGTTTCTTCTTCTTCTTCTCTGCTGGGATCCGTACACTGCCCTCCAGTGGAGACCGCCACGCCACTCTCACTACTCAATTCCCATTCAGACTACACACTCACACACAGACAAGTGCACACACACATGCACACACACACTGTACAGAGCTGTAAATAGTAAACGTGTGCTTTACTCTGATTTCATGAAAAGTAGACTGTTGAATCATTACTGGTAAATGTGGTGTGCTGAGTGTTTATCATGGAAATTTTTGCTGTATCTCATACACACACACACACACACACACACACACAAATAGGCGGACACATCTATATAAATAATAAGCCAGTGAATCAGAAAGCCATGTTTAGATAGAAACAGTACCAACACGTCCAGATTCTCTTTAGCTTAAAATTGTTGTTTAAGACTTGAATCGTGAGCTTGAAAAACAAAGTGTGTCTCTCTCCATATATGTTTACGTGCACATATGGCATCGATTAATGCATTTTGAACATGAGCCAGGAATCCTGTTGTGGAATAACTTGTGAATTTTTGGGAACTGGAGCGAGAAATTTCGGGACATAAGAAGGCTCAACTGGTGCCAAAAAACTCTGAATAATGAGGGATGCCTGATTCTGTCCTCTTCTCCTTACTGCCTCCAGATGTCTCGAAAAAAAGGGGGGGAAAAAACTCTCATGGAATGTTTTCCCTTTGTGTGTAAATACTAAGGGAACAACGGAAAGACACTTGAAAAAGGAGAACGATGGACTGAAATGGAATAAGACTCACTGAAAATAGCGACTACACATTTGTCAGGTGCTATGTAAGCCAGTCAAGGTCCCACCAGAGGACGGTCGGGGACTTTTTGTTATTTTAATATTTTGTTTTCATTCAGGGATGTGATCAGGAATATAAAAAGCAGTAAAAAATTAAACAGCTTTTCATTATTACTGAATGGAAGTCCCGAAAACCTGAAAAAACAAACATGTCCCTGATTTAAAAAAAAAAAAAAAAAGTTACATAAAAGTGTTGATCGAGGAAAGTGGGTGTTTTTTTTTTTTTTTATGTTTTACCATAAGCTGAAATTCGGGATGTGATACTGTGACCAACTGTAGTATTCTGTTTCTGCTTCAATACTCTTGTTCTTCTTCCTGTGCTTTTATTTTGTTAACTGGTGACCTCAGATCGACCTTTAGCCACCAGTAGTTTAAGTTTTTTCCATTTTTTTTTTTTTACCCACAAGCACAAAATGCTCTTCAAGGTGACTTTGCGAGATGGAGAAGTAAAACTGCCTGGGACACTGCCAGTGGTTTTCCCTCCCACTCTAAAAAAAAAAAAAAACACACACTCTGTACAGTGTATAAAAAAAAACTGTATTCGTGAACCTGTGTGTGTGTGTGACATCACTGCAGCGTGATTGGCTATTGCTCTATCTCAGTGTTACTGTGTGTAAGTACAGTGATCGGTGTGTCTGACTGGCAGCAAGCAAGGGCCAGCTTATCTAGCCTGAGTCATTTCTACACAGACGCCGCGCATGCCCTCATACACACACACATATTAAAATACACACATACATGCTGTACAGACATCCACATTCAGTACACACGCCATAGTTTCTTATAAAAACCCATCCTTCCCCACTTTTGTCCTGTTTACATTCACCTTTAGAGCTGTAGTAACTACATGCCCTCCCACTGCTGACATCACACTGATAACCATTTGCATTATGGGTAATGTAGTTGGTAGAAACCTGGAATCTAGTAGTAGAGCCCTAACAATCAAACACCTTCCAACCACCATTCCTGTACAGCATTTTAATATGTTATTATTAATCAATGACCACTTCTCGTATTAGCGAGACAATCTTACATGTGTGATTTTACTAGAAAGAAAAATGTCCATGTTATGGTAACAATGCTACCTATGGTCTAGTACTTTACAGTGTTTTTTTTTCACCATCGATGCAAACAATGTTAAGATCTGTGGGACTAGTCACTGATTAATGGCCTTTCATAATGTTTTTAAACTCTTACAACACTCTTCATATCACATGTTTTTTTCTCTGTCTTGTAAAAGTCAAACTTTAAAGATAAAATAATAGCTAGCTGTTTTGTAGGAGAATAAAGGCAAGAGCAGCGTTTTTCCTCTCTTATTAATGGTGAATGACTCTCTGTCTTGCAATGTTTTCATAAAACTATTCCAGTGTCATCTGCACACCTGACTTAAAGTTGTATTTGAATTCCTGCACAGTGCTTTCTGGGATTTAAACAAAAAAAAGGTCCACGCTGATGTTTAAGAGTCAGTAATGTTCGTGTGTGTGTGTACAGGACTTCAAATACACCTCTGTCCAGATGTGACAGACAAACAATGTTTTCTATGGCTGTTTTTATTTTCCAATGGTTTAACTAAGATATTAATGATGTACATGTCAAAACTGTGGTAATGATATCATTCAGCCTGGAATAAATGTTTTAAAAAAGAAATTAAAGCAACTTTAACATACTGATCAAGACTGTGGGTTCTTTTTGAATGAATGAACCTGAATGTAATACACAAATACTCTATCTGTACTAAATTATAATAGCTGAATCTGACAGCTGACAACTTAAACTGAAAAAACAAAGTGGATCTGAAAGATCGAGTGGTGGAAGAGTTTCTCAGATACAAAAGTTTCAATACCACAATGTAGTAATACTCAATTACAAGCAGCCAAAATCCTGCTTGTGTCGATGTGCTGAAGCCACACCCACTCATGGGAGCAGAAAATGACATGACTAACTTTGAAACACTCTGAACAAAATTAATTAATCTCTATCTCTCTGCTAGAGGTGCAGGGGTTTGCTCAGGGTGGCCTCAGCGTGTCATCGAGCCACCCTTTAAGGACTGCCCAAAAAATCCTGGACTGAAAACTGGTGAAAAACTGTTTTAACCTCTAACTCCACATTTCAGTAATATATCGTTTTCAAGTCTTTTCACATGTTTTCAGCAACTGTTTCCCAACATATTTAATTTATTTTGAAGGAAATCTCAGAATTGCCTTTACACAGAATTTAAAGTATCAAAAATAAAAGTACTCATATATTGGGTTTTTTATTGCCTCTAAATGCTCATAGTTTAACACATTTCACTAAAGTCCATGATCAAACAAACATGATCAGAAGAACATAAAATATACCTCCATTATTTATCAATAAATGCATATTTTTTCTTTACAGTACTGTACTCAGTGATGCCATGTAGCTCTGTTGAGGAATAGTTGAAGTTGTGATACCAGGAGTTAACATCACTGGACCTATTCTGGACTTCACAACCTAAGAAACTGCTGCTTGTTATCGCCACCTACTGTTTTTTTTTTTTAAATGTAAGTACACCATTCAAGATCCAAGCTCTACTGTACGTTCAGACTTTTTCTGTAATCTGTTTCAGACTTTATGTGTGTGCAGCAGAACTGGATCTAATTAGTGTCAGTGTAGTAATGAATATGCGTTTGACAGACAAGATGTCTGAGCCTGAGGACTCTCAGTGTTATCTCTGATGATATATCCAACCACACAATCAGATACCCGACAACACAACATTGAACAGCATCCATCCATCCATCAATTGATCCATCCATCCATCTACATAACCACTTATCTTCATCAAGGTCACAGAGGGCTGGAACCTATCCCAGCTGGCACTGGGCGAGAGCTGGTGTACACCCTGGACAAGTTGCCAGTTCATCACAGGGCTGACACATAGAGACAAACAACCATTCATGCTCACATTCACACCTTTGGGCAGTTTAGTCACCAGTATCCAGTAAACCTGCACGTCTCATGATTGTGGGAGTACACGGAGAGAATGCACACAGACACAGGGAGAACATGCAAACTCCACACAGCCAAGGTTCAAAGCAGGAACCTTCTTGCTGTAAGGCAACAGTGCTAACATTGCACCACTGAGCAGCAGTTAGGACAATAAATCTGTCACCTAACCAAAAACACTTGTTCATCATAACCTATCAATGGGTAAAAAGGTTGAATTAAAATTTTTTTTGCAAATAAATGTTGTGTTCTTTCAACCTAGACAGAGTAGATAGCGTATTTAAATCACCTCCAACACTTAACATTTACGAATAACCCTCACTGAAGTCCATCTATGTTTGAACTTCCACATCCATCCAGTTATTCTCAAAGAAATCCTGTCAATGGAGAACAAATAAAATCCAGTACACCTCATAGAAATGGCTTCTGTCTAGTTTTTGCATAAGCTCAAGACAATGTAAAGTTTTGTAAATAGTATTTCTTAAGAAAAAGTTTTGTAAACATTGCATCTATGGTGATATATCAACACGTGATAGATCAATGTGTTGTATAAAAGGAAACTGGAAACAGCCTCAGACTCCACCTTCATGAAAACCAAGAGTGTTCTGGAAAAGAGCTGTGTGACATGTTTGTACATAACATAAAGGCAATGAAATAAAAATTTGCAAAGGAGCTGACATTGCGACATATCGGTGCAACTGTATGCTTCATTTGCTCTTTGATAAAGTTGTCAAAACATCAGAAGAACCTCAGGCAGCACATGCTTTATGCTGTTTAAAGGCGAGATAGATAGTCAAAGAAAATGTGGCTGACTCAAACACTCATGTATCACTGCAGCTGTCTGGAAGCTCACTCACTCAAAGCAAATGGGCTCAGTCAAAAAAAAAAAAAAAAATTTGTTCACCAACTAGAGGAGTCAGCACATGAAGCGTTTCACGGGGCTAATCACGCCTGTCATGCTATTTCTGGTTGGTGGTAACCTACTTTTTATATGCAGAAACAACATTAGAGAAAATAGGGCAGGTGATTAAACAATGTTTGGTCTACAGTTCGAGGACTACTTTTCATCTAGGCCTATTTTTAAAAGTGAAAAATAAGAAGACAAATGAAAATATGGGAAGTAAAGCTAATTTTAGATGTGAGGGATGTTGGATATCATGTGTTTTGTTTGATTATTAACTTTGTTATGAATAGAATCGTAATGTCCTGTGCTTATTTCATCTTTGTCCAAGGATCTTTACAAAGGATCTACGTTTGAACGAGCATTATCATAGGGGTGTAAGTCTGTCAACAGTTAAATATAAAAAATGGGTGAGCCGGTTTCAATAAACAAAACTACTTTTACTTTTTTACGCTTTGCAGTAACACATACAGCCAGCAGGTGTCACAGTCCACTCAGGAGCATGTTGAACCTCAGAGTCACTTTACAATTCACTTTGTCTAAGTGCTCCCCGTGGTCCACACAGTCTGACATCTTCAAATTCGCAGTGGGAGAAAGGCCATGACACACACACACACACACACACACTCAGAGAGGCATGCAGTCTGCTAATGTTTTGCCTTTATCTCTCCAGGGCCGTGTGCATGGCTCGATCAGATAAGAGTAACTGTTGTTGTTTCTGTGAGTGTGTGTGTGTGTGTGTGTGTGTGTGTGTGTGTGTGTGTGTGTGTGTGTGTGTGTGTGTGTTTGGATGGTGGAGGTTTGTGAGGTTACGGGTGCAGGCGGTGGCGCTGGTCTCCAGACAGGAACCCAACGGCTCATAAACAAGGTCAGAGGTGAAAGGTGAAAGGTTGAAGCTGTGTTCCTTACAACTCCCATTAAAAATCTCACAAAAGCACACAATCTCAGTATTTGACCAAAAACTGTTTTTATTAGGTTCAACCATAATGTCTACATACAGTCCAGATACTGGAGAGAGCATGTACGCTTCAGAAGCAACGGTTCATCTTATACATTCATTTAAGAAGGGACAGAATTTAACTTAATGACTTTCATTTAGTTGTAACAACTGCTGTCAATGTGCAGAAAGATAGAAGACGACCCAACATGAGTCACTTGTCAATAAAACCTCAAAAGGGGATATCTTTGTTACACTGCTACTGTATAACGTCATTAACGTCATTTCAATCATTAACAATCACAATCCACCCATTTTAATGGACAAAGACAGGTGATATCAACCTTTTTTTAGAAGAATATTTTGTAACAGAGAAAACAGGGAAATTAGTCCACAGTAATTTAAAAGAATAGCTTGTTCATTTTGGGAAATACTCCTATGTGGTTTCTTGTCAAGAGTTAGCTTAGAAGATTGGTACCACTCTCAAGTTTGTGGCTGGAAATAGCAGCCAGTTAGCTTAGCTTAGCACAAAGACTGGCGACAGGAGGAAACAGCTAGCCTGGTTTTGTTTGAGGGTAACCAAATCAGCTTACCAGCACCTCAAAAGCTCACCAATTAACATGTTATGTCTTATCTGTACAACTGAGATGTAGAAAGTGGTTTTACAGCTAACTGGTAGCTTCCTATTTAGTATGACAAACACGAAAGTGGTGTCACTCTTTCCATCTAACTCTTGTCAGGAAAATGAACAAGTGTATTTACTGAAATGTCAAGCTTTTTCTCTAATGTCCTTTTATCATATGATGCATTGCAAACAGCAGAAATAAAACAGCAAAGTGCTCAGTCATTATGATGTACTTCAGAGAGAGGATAATACTGAACACTGACAAAATAAAACTTCAGAAAAGAAGCCTGGATTCTATAAAACCATTAAACCCCTACCCCGCCCTGATATTTGTTGCCTCATTGTGCTAAAAGATGATGAATTATTGTTCCTTCAGTATTTTGGTTACTTCACTTCATGTATTTGATCCATACTTAACACTGGTGCATGCAGGGTTGCAGGTGGGCAACCATCTTTCACAGCTAAGAAAATAGAGAGAAGAGAATGTGAGAAAAAGCATAACAGGCTATTAAAAAGCAGCAGTTTAGAGTGGACCCAACTCCTATACTATTAATACGGGACGGTAAGTGATGGCGAAACAGTGGAACAGTGGGATTTTAGCACTAAAGCTACATTTCAAGTCTAATCTTTAGTCATGATAGAAGCCTAGACGTGGCTCTAGGGATGATAATCTCAGTCTGTTGGTTCATCTGAGTGAAATATATCTCAAAAATTACAGGGTGGATTGCCAATAAACTGTTACAGAGGTCCATGGATCCCAGAGGATGAATGTTTTTATGATTTTGCTTTTTCATCCAACACCACCGTATCAAAGTTTTCACTTATCGCACTCTACAGTTCAACGATAATTCTGGTTTATTACAGCTTGGATCTTGTTTTCATAGTTGTCACTTGTACTCACCAAGTTAATTGAATTAAAAGTTCTGGGAATGTAGCATCATATCTAAAAAGGGACATTAAACTCAAGCAGTCAAAAGATCAGACAGATTTTAAACACATCACAAGATTAGTCAAACTTAAGGAAGGAAAGCTTTGAGTTTGCAGTAGTTTAACTTTGACTTAATCTATTTGTTGTAGTTTCCAGTGCTATGGGATTATTACCGACTTTGCGACTTTCATTTTGACCTCGAAATAAAGTGTCTTATATCTCCAAGATTTAGAAAAATTTGCTTTTTTTTTTATTTTGCATCATTTTGAGTTAGATGAGAACATCTCGTCTGCACAGGAAGCACAAAGCTACAGCTAGCAGTTGGTTAGCTTAGCTTGCACAAATACGGGAAACAGCTAGCTTGTCTCTGTCCAAAGATAACTTGATATTTGTCCAAATTTTACAAATCTTGTTTGTTTAGTCCAGACAAAAAACTAAGTGTAAAATCAGCAACAATCAAAATGACTGTTTGACTGCTTGTATTTCTTGCCCTGTCTGACTTTGTGTAAAGATGTCGCATTTGCACCCAGATCTCTACTATTCTGTTGATGAGTGAAATGTAATCATAAATGACAAAATGATGGAAGAAAAGTAAAGAAACAAGCTGCAACAGACCGAATAATAGCATTAAGCTAAATTCACAGCTGAGCGTGACGAGTATCTTAGACAGAAAAAGATTCAGTTTGGAGCCGAGACGTTCACTGTACAGAGGGTAAACCTTTTAAATTCCCGTAACAAATGGCTTTTCCTGTCATGCCACCCTCAGGACAAACTTTTTCTCTTCAAGATCTGAGAACAGCAAACTCCATTTTTTTAAATCCAAAACTTTCTTTGCCTTCTTCTCCTGCTGGCAGGCCTTCCTAAAAAGTCAGTCCATTACTCAGACTGCTGTTGGACATGAGGAAATCATTCATGTCCACATGTTGCAGAAAATCTTCAACACTTGGGAGCCAGAAGAGGGCAGCAACAAGACTCCTTCTCTTTATTCCTGGATGTCTGCAGTGATTCCCTCCCTCCTACAGAGAAAATTGAGTTTAAGCAGACATTTACTTATTCCCCTCCATCAATCTGCCTCCGTCTCTGGATGGGTGTTAAAGTCGCCGGGGGCTGGGGCACCAGGGAGTGTCGGGGTACAGCAGACAATGGACCGACCTAAACCTGAGAAAGAGACGGAAATGAGTGTCACAATGCCTGGAAGCTGCCAACTGAGGATTTCAAAATAAGACTGTGAATACAATCAGTCGTGTGCATGCATACACACAATGAACAAAGCCAGGAAACTTGTCATAGTAGTAAAACATTCACAACAAGAAGCGCTTACATAAAGGAGGATTGTAGTACACGTTTAAAATCACAGCTTTTCCTCAAACAGACAAAAGTACAATATACAGTATGTACCACTGATTGTTTGAAAAGACTTTTAATCTTATTCAATCAACCCATCAAGCTTATCAACTCTAGCCCTCCATCCCACCCTCTAGGCACGCTGCCACCAGTGTCTATTAACAAAGTACACAAATAATGACAATTAGCCCAATTCAATGCACAATAATACAATTACTGACCAGAGGACAAAGCAAAAGAAAGACGGGAAGGGGGACAAATAAATCCCCTTAATGTCAGGAAGACTTAAGATAAGATCGGTTTGTGTTTTATTCTTTGTACTGTTTTGTTAGTATGAATGACCTCTGTACTGTAAATATTCACACAGAAGGCCACCTTTTGTGTTACACCGAACATCATAGACTGGATCTTTTGATAGAAACAACAAAACCGCCTTTTTCAGGTCCTCTATTCACCGAATAAAGCTAAAGTTTCATCTTTTTCTTCATCAGTATTTTGCACAGGTATATTTAAATAGTCAAAATTAAAGTCAGACACAGAGCGGGGAGAATAATCATAAATAAAACACAATTAATTGCCAAACATTTGAGATTTGAAGCTTTACTTTGTCTTTGATAATAAAGTGAGAAGTGATTAAAAGCATCACTTCAGACATTTCTCACATTTTTATGACATTTTACAGACCAAATATTAAATTAGTTAAACATAAATAATTATTAGTTGTAGTGCCAGATGTTTCCGTGTGTTTTTCCTGCCATAAACTGATACACACACACACACACACACACACACACACACACACACACACACACACACACACACACACACACACACACACACACACACACACACACACACACACACTTTACCTTGTAGGATCTTCACTTATTGAAAACGCTCCTCTCAGGTTGACAGTGTTTCTGCTGTTTTCCACTGTGCCGTAACTGAGTGTCACCTAAAGTGAAGACAACAAAACAAACCCAGTTTAGATGGATCAGAACAGGCGGATCAGTCCGTTTGTGTGACTGGTGTGTGTGTATGTACCTGGCTGGGTATGTCTAACACCAGTCCCAGGTTCTCCAGGTGCGAGTGGAACAAAGCAGAGCGGATGAGGCTCACGCCAAGCAGCGCTTCAACGATGTAGCCGACGGTGCAGTCATCAGGGAGACGGATGTGCTCAGCTGTTGACATAAAAGTGCCATCGCTGGATAGACAAAGCAGTCCAGAGCATAAGAGGGAGGAGATTTGATGGTACAGCTGACACAGTGCCAACAATATCTCATAATCTATTTAAGTGAAGATTTACCTCGCCCAGGGTTTCATCTTGAGAGCGAGGCCGTGGCTCAGACAGAATCCAGCTCCTCCTGTGGCGAACCAGAAATGCACCTGCTTCTGCACACAAACAAACACACATACAGCATGAAGGTAATCATTTAGCACTATATGTTGTGCTTCATCCTTGAGGCCAGTGAAGGACAAATCAATGTAGGTCTCAATCTGTGGGTAGCTGAGCCCAGCAGAAAACCAGCAGAGCGAACAAATGTTTCTTTACTCACTTTTCACTCTTCTTGTGTAACTTATAGATGTTTTTTTTTTTAAAGAAGCTAGAGACTGCAGGCTGCATTTATGTACTCTTATTATTGGTGCAAAAAAACCCCAATGAATAGTAAATTTACAGATCCATTAACTACTTCACCTTTGATGTCCCTCATGTATGCACCAATGTTAGCAGAACTGGTTCCAGCTGCTATGCACCATTAAATTGGAATAAATAAATAGCCCTCGATGACACCTACATCCCCCTTAGAGATTTTAAACATTTATTATGTTTTTTTGCAATTCATGAAACTTTTTTATTAATTCCTTGTTTACTGTGTAATTGTGCTGTTTCTGTATGTATCTTGTTATTGGTTCCCACATGGAAAAGAGATCTTAAGCTTAATGAGACTGAAGATGAAATAAAGAATAAAATAAATACACAAAGGAAAATACATAAAAAATAAGCCAAATGAGGATGAACGTATAATAATAATAATAATAATAATAATAATAATAATAATAATAATAATAATAATAATAATAATAATAATGTGGGGGATCAGAGATAAGACAGGTCATGCAGAAAGGAAGATGCTAAATTAAGCATAATATACCAATAATGATACTAATAATGATATGATGGAAAATAAAACATTATTTCTTCTTCCTCCATTTTTTCTGTATAACCACTGTTTTTAAATAACAATCAAAAATGACAGCGGTAATAAAAGGCAGTAATTAATACAAAAAAATGTAATAGGAAATGTACCATTTCCGTGGTGCCGAGCCTTTCTGTGGCCTCTATCGGTCGTTCGAGGCTCGGCCGTCCGATGTAAACGTCTTGTGTGTGGCTGTACTGAGACAAGAGCTTCAGGAGGGAGTCGACGTTCAGGTAGTTATCATCATCAACGTGACAGAACCACCTGCAACAAACAGTGCTGAGGGTTATAAAAATGCTCTGTGTGTGTGTGTGTTTATCACAAGTGTGTGTTACCGTTACTTACTTTCTACCAGAGTTAATAAATGCGTCATACTCCAGAGCCATCTTACAGGAGAGGGCTTCACGATTGTGAGCCGCTGAACAGTTGGTGTTGATCAGGTGAGCTCCTGATAATCAATAACAAACAAAAGTCAATAACCTGTCATGAAAATGTGTTTATTTAATGAAACAATTGTGCCCAGCCTGCTGAAAACACGCTAATAAATATCCTCATTACATATTTTTGTACAATATGTCCGATAGTGAGAAGAATACCTCATTGAAAGTAAAACAATTCAATGAGTAAGATGAGGAACGGCCTGTTGACTAAACTTAAGTGACTTCCTGCATTTCATGGAAACACAGTATTGCTCAGTCAGCAGCCTGGTTCCTGCTTTCCTGCTCACAGACTGCAGATAACACTGCTCACTCAGCAAAACTGCTCTGTGAGTAAGAGTGTGTGTGTGTGTGTGCGCACAACTCACCCATCCTTTTCCTCAGCTTCTCGTCCTCTCCATCAGTGAACACGTACGTCTGTGGAAAAACACACAAACAGAGTTCATGTTATTCCAGCAGCCTGTGGTGACCAGCGGGGAATCAAAAACACCACCGTACAGAAGCTCTCACTGCTCCACCATCATTGTTCGTGGATGATTGTTTTTGATCTCAGGTGAGACTCCACCTCACACGTTTCCTCTGTCTAACGCACACACATGCTGACACACTTTAACACATGCAGCAGCAGCAGCAGCAGCAGCAAGAAAAGCTGATGTTGGATGAAGGCCAAGACAAAGGTTAACCTCTTGTCTATCAGCAACAGAGCAGCTGCTCTAAAGCCCTGTAGCTGTGTGTGTGTGTGTGTGTGTGTGTGTGTGTGTGTGTGTGTGTGTGTGTGTGTGTGTGTGTGTGTGTTCATGTGATGAGTGACAGGGTTGAGGGTCAGGAAGCCATGCAGACCCCTCAACTTTCCACAGGAAGTAAACACACACTCCGGGTGCAGATACAGAGCCGTCTGTAAATATCATCTTGGCTCTTACATTAATGATAAACTGCTGAATCTCAGCCTTCATTTTAGACTGTTCACATCCAAACTGTGTGAATATTGTAGTGTTTTTACACATCGTCCTGTGTATAATGTAGTTTTTATGGCCAAACAGTTTAATGTTCTTGTTCAAGTCACATTACCAACCAAGAAGCAGTTTCATTCTCTGAAGACCAGACTGAGGGCAAAATGTCCTGATAGAGAGTAAAGTAAACTGTAGCTGCTGTTAGCTCAGTTTGTTAGCCAGGCTGTTAGCCACATTGTAAGCTAAGAGCACAAGAGTATAGGAGGTTTTCAGGCCCGGTGTGTGGGAGTGGAGCCAGTGTTGTGCCAGTGTTGTGCCAGAACTGGTGCTGGGCAAGCGGGCAAGGTAAACCAGGCTCAGCAGCCTCTATGGATATGATGGCAGAGGTGAAAAGACCGAAGAGGACATCTGACAAAGAGAAAGAGAGAAAGTGACCAAGCAAAGAGGCCGTCAGACAAGAGTAAATCTGGGATTGACTTTTAGTCGTTGGCAAGAGCTTGCTGAAAGACAGACACCAAGCTGGGCTTCTTGCTGTGGAACCAGTACGTTATATTAGCTGGCTGCTATGTCTTGTGTTGTTTCACTTGTTTGATGTTTGGCTGTTAGCAAAGTTGTCCACTTTCTACACAATGTTGCCACTAAAGTTACTACAGTTCTTCTGGGGACCGTAGATAGGCAACATGTAGATAAGGCAGGCTAGGTAAGTTAAAACAATGGTTGTACATTTTCTTGTCTATATAAAGTCTATACAACTTTTCAACGTGATGCCAAAACAACTTTCAACCTGCAAATGAAGAGATCAAGACTTAATGGATTGTTGCAGTGCAGGCCTGGCAGAGCACCAGTTGGGAAGTCTGCTCATGTTTGTATATCTTAGCTTACAGACATTATTTGGCTATAAAGGACTTGACACCAAATAGAAATTTTAATGACTTTGCTTTAACTTGTCTATTTACTTTCTGCCCTGTAAAAAGGTCTCTAATTCATACTTCTGGCATGCAGCTAGAGTCAGCACTTCAACCTCATTGTTTCATTTCAGATTCAGTGTGCTTTAGTTCAGAGACAATAACACAAAACCTAACATTTTCTGACTTCACTGAACGCACTACCCCAATGCAGAGGGATTCCACTTTGCAAAATTCAATAATAAATCTTTGATCCAAGTAGTGATCACATCAGAGAGAGAGAGAGAGAGAGAGAGAGAGAGAGAGAGAGAGAGAGAGAGAGAGAGAGAGAGAGAGAGAGAGAGAGAGAGAGAGAGAGAGAGAGAGAGAGAGAGAGAGAGAAAAACAGAGTCGAGCCAGCTGTGAGTTTTTGTCAGTCTTTTTTTTCTTCTTAAGCCTCTAGAGAGCAGCCAGCTTCTTGTTAGAGTGTGTGTCTGTGTCATACCAGTGTATGCTGGGAAGGCAGGAGGAGGAGGGTGCTGGTGGTGGTGGTGGTGGTGGTGGTGGAGCGGGTGGTGGTGGGGGTCAGAGTGGAGGGAAAATGTGTTTTTAAGGAGGAGGGGTTGGATAGCCAAGAGTTGAGCTTTACAACACAGGAAACAGCAGCAGCAACAACGGAGGCAGGAGAAAGTGGTGTTTGTCTATGTGTGTGTGTGTGAGAGAGTTCACTCTTGTGATCAGACACATTTTTAACTTCCCATGAGAAATCTGGTGAGTTCCCAGGGCATGAGTGTGTGTGTGTGTGTGTGTGTGTGAAGTTAACACTGTGAGAGTGTGCGTTGCCGTGTATTTCCATTACTCAGCAGCCTTATTGCATAGGGGTGTGTCTGGGAAACAGGTAGGGTTACACACACCTGACCGTGAGAGCAGAAGAAGGAATGCGTCAGACACACACATACACACACACACACACACACACATCAGCTGATTCCCCCTCTACATTAACTCTATTTACATGTCAACAGTCTCGGTGCAGCATGAGATGAGACTAGAACGAGTCCACTGAGGTTTAAATGGAAATCAGAGCGGCCGCTGTACGCTCCACAGTCGTGTCTGCATTTGATTACGAGCTTTGAAGCCTCTGGGTGCAGTTTTACCGCAATCCCATGTGTTTCATAGAAACAGATTCATCTTTGACTCACTCACCATGGTGATTCAGACCAAAAACACTGTCTTTTCATACTGTTTGATCTCTCAGATATTCATCTGTAAGGCTCTACAGCTGAAACTCCCCCCATATGGCTGACATCTCCCCTTCAAATCCAGTAGTCATGTTGTAACTCCTCCAGATCACAGGACTGGCAGTTTAATGACTTGGAAAAGATGTTTTTTAATATGATCAAGGGGAGGAATAAGAAATCAGATTCAAAGCTGCAGTGGTTAGCAGATTAAGTTCTCAAATGTTAATATTTTTGGATTTCTTCTACGATAGTAAACTGAACACCCTGACTCTGAAGACAGCATCTTGGACTCATGTTGGAATAATTATCAAAAATGAAGATAATCATTAGTGCAGCCCTATTCAGATTATTTACTCAATTAAAAGAAGCAATGGTACAATAGAAAAATACTAAATTATTATTAAACTTGTAAACTTGCACAAGTAAAGCACAATTATGAGCAGTTAAGTTTGAAAAGTGAAAGTACTCCTGGCTCCTTTCAGTGTCAGATTACTGGATCAGACCTGAAGGTTTAACAGACATTTTAATGTGTGTTTACAGTAGATGTTTTGGAAATAAAATCTTTATGGCACAAATAACTACAGCCGTCTCATAAATCTAGGGGAGTATAAATGACCATATTTCTTAAACGGAATGGAAATAAAGTAGAAATTGTTCTTTTATTTCCTTTCGCACCACCTCTGAAACAGCAAAGTGCTTTGAAATTTAACTTCCTCTATTATTTCAAAGCCATGACCAATCAGTTTTTATGATGTCTGAAGCTGGCTTTTACGATGCAGACTACAGCGAGCCTCTGCTATGTTGATGACAGCCTGAACTACAACTGAACAATTGTTTTCTTGTACTTCCAGTCTTGAAACAAATCTGCATCTCATTGAGACTACTTGACGAAATCCAGGGTTCATTCATCCAGCTGTAGTCCTACAGTGTAGTGTTCCCCCTTTATGTCCCCTGCCTGTATTATGTCAACACATTAGCAGCACTGTGGTCGGCCTGTTAGCCCTCAGATCTCCCTCTCATGCATTACAAAGGCTATCTATCTCTGTTTTACGATTCACACGCTGGATCAAAGAGCCAGTGGAACCCAGTCACTTCTCAGGGGGTTTATAACTTGCTTGCAATTGCAGCAGGAGATGAGGGAAACCTTTACAATACATACACAACTTCCTTCATGTAAGAACTATCAGACCAGGTAATGTAAATTTGAGCTCTGACCTTAAATTATCAGCACTAGACTGACATGTTTGGGTACATTTCCTCATCTGACCCCTGATAAATCACACTGATCTAAAAGTAACAGTACAATCTGGTAGCTTGGTTATTCTCCTGTTGTGTGGCTGGGGTTTGCACAAAATAACATAATGTAAAAGATGTTTATTATTCACTTTCTGAATGGTTTTGATCTACATAAACATGCAGTAAAATGTGTCTTTTCTGGGTTTTAACAGTTACAACAATCATGTGTTTATTTCCCAGTTAAAATCCCATTTCTATCTTTTCATTGTGGCCTGATCTGAAGTTTTCCAGTAAGAAAATCAGCTGATTTGTTTCCACCCCTCCACTGGCTCACCTGTTGCATGTTTCTGGAGATCCAGGTATCCAGCAGGAGCTCCAGCCTCTGTCGGTGATATCTCCCAGTGGTTTTCACCGCTATGAACAGGTCGGCCGGTGTGAGATGCTCCACCGGTGGAGGTGGGACGCTTCTCCGAGGGGGCCCATTTATCGCCCTCCTCTCGCGGGTCAGTTTCCTGAAATACGCCGAGATAACTTTTCCGCTCGTCGCCGCAGCCAGAGGAGGCTCCGCCGGGTCTCCGCTGCTCGGGTGTCCGACAGTGACGACAAGCATCCCGGTCACGAGCAGACAGGTGACCGCTGCTGCAGCAGCGCTGAAGGTACTTATTGATTCACCGGCGGGTTTCCACATTGTGTCGGTGCGTGACAGCCTCATTCGTGGACGGAAGAAAGTCTAAACACTTTACAGCATCGCCACGGTTGCGCGCGCACACACACACAAACAGCGGCCCACTTTTGAGCCAGTCAGTGGATGATCTCCACTGTGTGACTCGCTTCTTTATTTCACAGTCAAGTTATAAACTCCACCAGTGGGCAGGACGGTGCCTTGTTGAACCAATGGCAGACTTGAGCGCTCTTTGTGGGCGGGGTTAACCAGCAAAGAGGCGGTGAGGGCTCCGGATGAACGTCCACATGGCAGCAAACAAGCAAACTTCAATGATAATGCAGAAGTTATAAAGAGTTTTACAGAAAGACGAAAGAGACAAATGGAGACTGTGAAATTTGTCTTCTTTGAGTTTTTACCTTTGACCTTGAAACAGTCAGAGACTTTCTCTTTCAACCTGAATATCTGCAAGAACCTTATTTAAAGCAACATTTCTACCATGAATAAACACATTTTAAATCATTTCGATGCTACATTGACTTGATCAATGGTTTCTCTGTCATTCCCACTCTGCACCCTTGCACTATGTAACTCTGTGCTCCAGGTACGATCTCCCACAACAAGTATAACGCTTCATGGCACTAAGTCACACACCACCAAATATTTCACTTATTTTGCTGAAACTAGATCATATTTTTATAGAGAAAGGTTTATCTCTGATGTCCTCTCTCTCTGTGATTTACAGAGTTTCCAGATGAAACAGTGAAGTAAACTGCTGCATGCTGTGCCTGCTGTTAGCTCATGTTAGCTCAGTTTGTTAGCTGAGCTGTGAGCTCAGAGCACCAGGGGGAGTGTTAGTGTTTGTACCACAGGTGTTTTGGACCAGCAGGAAAAGGTTTTCAGACCCAGGGTGTGGGTGTATGCTGATGGGAGGCGGGGCTGATGTCGTGCCAGATCAGGAGCTGGGCAAGTGGGTAACGTTCGTGGGCTCAGCAGCCTCTATGGACAAAATGACAGAGGCAAAAACCAAAGGTGACGTCGATGGAAAAAGCTCTGGGACTGGGACTGACTTTTAGTCAATGGTGAAAGGTTGGTGAAATAAAAGGCTGAAAAACAGACGCCGAGCTGGACGTCTTGCTGTTGGACTAATATTACAGTAATATTAGCTGGCTGCTATGTCTGCTTGATGTTTGGCTTGTTAGGAGAATTGTCGACTTGCTAGTTTTTGATCATAAGTAATGTAATCATGAGAAATACGTGTGTACAGCTGTCCATATTTACAACAATGTCAGAAATACCAGTTTCTATGTAAAGCTGCTTTAAAGGCCAAATAGTAAATTAGAGGGAGTCAACACCACAAGAAACTGTGGTTCTTAAAGGGAACACATGGGTAATATTAGCCTATAGCTCATTGCTAATGGTGCACTCACAACATTGATGATACTATCATTAAAATGTGAACATCATTGCATGTTTTTCACATGTAACACGTACAATAACTCCGCACATTACAGGTATCTGGAGCAGAAGTTTTCTTTGTTGGAAAGCAACGTGACTGAAGTTTTCTCTGTGTGGAAGCTTGGCGGGTCATTCTCCAAGTGAACAGATGTTGAAGCCGACTGTGACATTGGAATGTGGGTAGTGCTGCCAACTGCACACACACACACACACACACACACGCTCAGAAGAAGAAGGAGAAAGATGTGCCAAGCAGCCAGGTTGGCAGATCCACCAACCATCTGAAGAATGTTTCCTCTCTAATAATGTGCGGTTTGTCTGTGCTGCTGATCCCTCAAGCAAAGTCAGTATAATATTACATTTTAGATATTAAAGAAGTCCAGTTAGGATTTCTAGACATAGGAAAAATATAGAAATGCCATGAAGCATGATAAGGATATTAAAGAGTAAGTCAACACCAGACTGACTGATTTACTGGCCTCTCTGGTTGAAAGTTTCCAGCCTGTTTCACTTCTGACCACATGCTGGATGTGCTTTAATGGGTGTGTGGTTGGTGGTGTGGTAAGAAGTGTGCTCTGTTGAACCACCTCCAACTGTGATGTCACTCTGTTCTGGACTACACCTGTACATCACTGCAGCAAGTTAAATCACTGGCAAGGCAAAGTTTGTTTCTAATGTTTGCATGCTAAATGTGAAAAAAGTATAAAGAATGGGCGGCGTATCTGTGATGTCACCCACAGGTTTCTGAAGAGCCATTTTGAAGCTCAGAGTGTGGTGGCTCTGGCCGTCGCCATCTTGGGAGTCCTGACTCTGCCGCCTCCTGACTAATCTAAAAATCATAAAATATCATTTTACAGTGAACGGGGAAATTAGCTACAGAGACAAAAACTGTTTGTTGTACCAGGCTGTAAACATTTCTTCTGTGAAGCTGGACATTTTAACATGGGGGCTTATGGAGATTGACTCGTTCTGTAGCCAGCCTCAAGTGGACGTTTGAGGAACTTTACACTTCCGCGTTGGCTTAGCTTAACAGCCATGGCGGTTGCTGCTTTCTTTTAACCAAGCTAAGCTAATAAATATAAATAAAGGAGGACACTAGTGAGCAAGGCTCTGCTGACTGAGCTGAGAAGCAGTGTGCAGAAAATATCTCGGGCTCTACACTGTAGATGACATAATCACCAAAAAAGATGAAGCTGTTTGGCGACTTTATAAAAAGCAGCTGCTTTCTGCAACGACAATGAATCTGAAGACTTACCTGCCAGCTTTCCACCCGTGTGGCAGCAGAGACACTAGAAATAAGTGGAGGAACGTCAACGATACAACCCGTCACACTCAGAAGCTTGTAAAATGGTGATCGCAATAAGATAGCAAGATTTATATACTAGGATATGTGAGCCACTGACATGGTTTTGGGAGAAGGTTTTCAGGATGATGACAGAAATGGAGCCACGGTATAAAAATCCAAGTCAGTCACACTGCTACACTGGAACATATAAAGACCATACTGAAGTGTATGACACTTTCTCTAACCACAGATGGATGGACATCGCTGGGAGGGCGGGGAGCTGTATTACCCTGTACAGATTGTGTTCAAATTAATTAACTGGTACACTTTCTGGAAAACGGACAAAATGTTTGAAACTCAAGGTCCACTTACTGGCTTTTCCTAGGCTTTTAACTGTATCACATGGCCTTGATCTGGAGATGAAGTTTCATTTATTCCATAGAATTCGGATGGAGGATGTCAGCTATTAATTAAAGCACTAAACTTTTGACCTTGATAACAGCAGTTTGAGTTTGCACATTTATCTGCACATGAATATGGACCTGTTCACACGCAACGTGAAATTATGAATTTAATCATAACAGCTTAGCTTGTGTGTCAACAGCTCTATCACCATGACAAGTCAGTATCACCCATGTATGTATTGCAACATACCTTAGAATGAAGTATCCAATCTTGACTTCACATCCTGTGTCTTCATACCGTTAAAGATAAACACGTTACTGAGAATGTTTTATCTGAGAGTTTATATGGAAACACAGTTATCTTATTGACATGATTCTCATTTTACACCACAAGAAACTTCACAGCTTCTCATTACTGAAACTCAATTAGACTTACCAATATGACTAAACATTCAGTCTATTTCCTGTGAAATGGCCTTTTTATTTGTGCATCACATACTGTAGGCAGATTATGTCAGGATCACATTATCTCACACAATCTTATCATCAGTTAGGCTGGAGCATTAGTCACCCTGTTCATGCATATGAGTTCACACATATGAGTTCAGATACTTTCCCTGCAGACTTTCCCTTTGACATTTGTCTTGCTTTTCATAAGTCTCCAGCCATGTCTGTGGTTGTGTTTGTGCTTAGGCATAGCAAAGCTTTGAGGTAAATGCTAACATCAGCATGCAATGACAATTACTGTATGCTAACACGTTTAGCAGGCATAATGTTTACCTTTTTAACATCCTAGTTAGTGTGCTAACAGTGCATCTGAGGTTGATGGGAATGTAAATTGTTTCACAGGTATTAGTAAAATGTAGCACCTGGTGATGGTGCTACATGAAAATTTAAAGGATCACCAAAATTAATACAACTCATCCTGGGGAGGACATGAATGTCTGCTCCAGATTTCATGGCGATCAATCCAACAGTTGAGACATTCACGTGCACGGACCAATCAACCAATGTTGCCATCCCTAAAGCCACGCTGCTAGCTTGGCTATATCATGTAGGTTTAGGTCTGTTTAGGACAAAAACTTGCTCCACAGACTCAGTAACTCTGATTTAGAGTTATTGTACGGTGTCCCTGAAGTTCAACACACTGAAGTTTAAGCTGTATGAAGATGACACCATGATTGCTGCTTCAGTGTGTTAATAGGCATTGTTTTGTCTTGTTTTGTCTGTTAATTCTGTTTAACAGTAAATATGTTGCACATTTTTGCATAAAACTGTACAGCTCTTTTTACTTTAAAAACATATTGTATATATATTTATATCTTCTAGTGCTTTATTTTATCTTCCTCATGTTTTTAGGCACAAAATACCAAGACTACAAAAATTCCCTGTGTTTGAAAGCCTTGTTGGTTTCTGTTTCTGATTCTGAAAACACGTGCAAACAGCCAAAAACAAGCGAATTAAGAAAAGATTATTACCCAATTTGACACAACACTTTGCAGCATTTTTCCTAAATGCGTGAGAAAACGCAATCAAATCCAGAAACGCTTCAAGTGGCACAGACGACAATGGAAGATGTTTTCTAACACCACTGACGGAAAGCCGACTTCAATAACTTCACAGACCATGGCAGCAACAAGCGCGTCTTAGATGTGTTCATCACTTTTTGGTGACACCTGGAAACAGTTTCCATTGTTGTTTGTGCTACTTGCAGTGTTTCTGTACTTGGCTGTGTATTTGCAGCTTTACTTCTAAATACTGCACATGTTGAAGATGTTTTTCTTAATTTGCTTGTGTTTTGCACGTGTCTTGTGTCCATCAACAGAAAGAATGAAACATTACAGTAACAGACACAATGAAACTACAACACAAACCGCAGATTTTAACGCTTTCAAAATGTCATGTCACAACATATAAATGTATATTGCTTTTGTTAGAACACGTTACCAGTATAAATAGCAGTAAGATTAAGTATAGGATGTAAATTTTGGTCACATTAAAAGGTTTCGTTTCTGTATTTCTTATCACAGAGGCAGATTTCCTGTCCTGACTGACACATAGGGGAAACACTGCTGATAACTTAAAAAAACAAACACATATTGAGAGAATCAGCAGGAGAAGGGAAAAGCCAGACTTCTCATTATTTCCCCTTCTGCCTGTCTTCTACCATCCGTCTTTGTCATATAAACCTCTGTATTCCTTCCCTTCAAAGATAAGAGCAGCTCACTGTTTTCACCCGCATCCTACTGGAGATCATGTGGAGCACAGCAGCTACACTCACACACAAGTTCGCCCCTTTATGGCTTTAATTTCCTCTCAGTCCATATCAGTGCAGCCACAGTGAGAGCTGAAGCTGCTAGTGTGTGTGTGAGTGTGTATCTAAAGGATGTTGTGGTTGTTGAATAGACGAGGAATGAATAATCTCTATTTATAGTCTTGTCAGAAGCTGTGTGTATGTGTGTGTACAGCTCTTTCCCCCTTTTGTCTGCGTGTTTAGAGCTCTTTGTGACTCTGTGTGTGTGATATGTGCAACATTAACATCCAAGGACAGACGAGCTCTGGTTTTCCATAGCTTAATCCCCCTCTCTTTGATTTCCCAAACCTCTTTCTACTCTCCCCTCCTGCCTTTGTTTTCCCCTTTATCCCTTCTTGTTTCATTTTTTCGTCAATATGTTGCAGGATCCAGAGTGCAAGGTCACAGTTTTCCAAGCCTCAAGTTGGGACTTTTCCCCCCCCATTTCCTCTAACTCTCTATGCTGCACAAACAGACAGAAAAAAAGCTACACATTCTTTAGTTTTCAAAGTGCCTTTCATCTCCACGTTGAAATTAATCGAAGATCAAATGCTGCCTGTGAAACTGTAGAGCTGTGTGATTGCGAGTGGGAAGGAGAAGAAACAACAAGGATGTTTTCTTCCTTTATTCTTGGCAGAGTGAGGGATCTGTCTCAGACCACATCTAGTGAAGAGGAAGATGGAGTGGTGAAGGAGGGGGAAGGGGGAAAGTGAGCAAGCGATCAGGGTGATCGGGGGAGAGGAGGAGGGGGAGTTAGATATGTCACAGGTCGGGAGTCTGGGACGGAGCTTTGTGGCGATCGTGGCGTCAGTCGTGGATTTGGGGGATTCTGGTGCACAATGTGATATTGATTAAAGCTCACACACACACAAAAAAATAACAGTGATCGGGAAACAATTCATCTGCTTGTGTGTCTGTGTGTGTGTTTAACAGAACACTTCACTGAAAGTCTTTGGAGAGGCTTGAAAGGTGACATTGTATCTTGTTTGCTTTGTAGAGGACAAAAGCTGTAGTCAGTCTAGAGAGACTCACAGTATCAAAAGAAAGGCTTTTTAAAACATTTATAGAAACTTCTCAAACTGCTCTGCATTCAGACATGATCAGGCGCTGCAGTGAATCGCCGCAGGGTTGTGCGACGGCGTTGGGGGATGAGGGAGGGCTGCTCGGGGTTTGTCTGGAACCTAACCGCTGTGAAACAATCTGAAAATAACTTTTTATTTCACTGATTAACTGGTTTTATTGAGGCTGGCGCTCACTGTCTATGTCTTTCAACCCCCCGCCGCTCTCTTTCTCAAACCAAAGGAAACTTTTTCTATGTAACTATTTTGCTGTGTAAATATTGTATCACAGTTTAGTCCATGAATCCATCTGGCTAGCTTCAGCTTTCAGAGACATTTCAGGCTGTCTCTGGAGGTTTTTTACCTGTCTGATCATCTGACTGGCGGCTGCAGTGTGATTGAATTTGGCTCTGCGGCATTAGCCGTTGCCACCGTGGGTTCTTCAATACTTACGTATTATTCTTGAATACTTATTGATTCACAATACAGTAGACATTACAGTAGACATGCAATACTTGGGGAGGCTTGCGTGCTTCTCTGGGTTCATGCGACCTCTCGCCGCCCGTCTGCCACACTTGTGCTGTCGTCTTGTTTTCGCTATGTTTCCTGGTGGACACTTTTGTGGCCTGTGCCACCGCAGCCAGAAGACACTACCCCGACTCAAATAAATGGGAAAACCTGTGTTTTCTCCACAGTGCTGGATCCTGTCCGAATGCAGCCTAGGTTCAGCAGAAGTGTCCCAGCCTTATTTTTACATAGTTGGAGAAAAGTTCACTTGCTTGTAACTTTAAACAGCTCCCAGATTTCCATATAAACCTCATTCTTTTTGAGGTTATCCACATAAAAAGTGGTGTTGTGGTAGTTTCAGTCAGAAAGCTCTAAAGGCAAACTTCTCCGATGTGTCCAAATTGACCACTGACTAGTCTTGCATAGTCAGTGCTATCTCTATACTTTGCTTTAGCAGGTTGGAAGTGCAGCAGTCTGTGAAAAAATTGGCAAGAGCACTTAATTGCTTGTGCCCGGAGCAGGTTAGGCGTGTTTAGTTCTAATTTGCAAATGTTTGCATGCTAACATGCTAGACGAAGAAAAGCTGAACATCTGCTGAACATCTGCATGTCATTAACATTAGCATGGGCAGCATCAGCATGTCAATAACTGCCATTATGAGCATGTTAGCATGTTGATGTTGTTGCATTTAGCTCAAAGTGCCATTGTGCCTAAGTCCATCCTCACAGGGCTTTTAGCATGGCTTGGAATTCTTGGAAATTTTGGTAATTGACAAAATGAACTTTGTTAATCAGGCCATGTCTGGTTCAAATCATTTTGCCAATACTCTGCCAAGTACGCTCTGAGCCTCTAAGCTATGACAAGGCAACAGTGTGACAAGAAAAAAATGTGTTTGGCCATGTTTTTGAGAAATGATAAGTGGATGAGATAATAATCTTAATGATTAACAACACAGCTGCATTATCTGCAAGAGTAGTTTGCAAAGTGTGATGCTTTTTTCTTTTACTTTATCTTTTTGGGTTGTTGCTATAACTCTTGGTTGAAACTGCCAAGCTGACACTTCCATTAAACGCAAGCTACAAACAGTTCCAAGCCACTTTTCACCCTCAAGTTTTTAGCCTGCTTTAACGATCGAAAGACTTTTGTTGGAGTATTACTTAACAGCGTGGCTTATGTAGATGCTGCTCAATCATGGAAAGAGGCAGCATAGATACCCACACTCATCAGGCTGTGATCAGTCATGTTTTATTAATGAAGGAAAAACCTGAACAACATTCTTGTGTGTGTGAGAGAGAAAGACAGAGTGAGAGGGAAAGAGAACAAGATTAACATTTAACAAAAAGCAGTTTGTCTGCCTCAAGAACAGGCAATGAGAAACAGAAATCCTTCATGCGCACTTTTTTCAGTCGCTTGTTTCTCTATTTTTATCAAGCCTCCTCGTTTTTCTTTCTTAATTCTCTCCATCCTCTCACGTTTATTGAATGCATTCATTATTTCATCCCGTCTCTGTGCTTCACCATCTCTCTGATTCGGTGTCATGGTAGGTATTTTCCACTGTGAACCGCTGAGCAGCGGAGTGTGTGGCTCTGCCAAAAGTTCCATGCACTGCTTGTGTTTCACATCATTTGTCTGTTTTCAGTCTGTAATACAATTAAAACCCCATTAACTGTGAAATATGTGTGTGTTTTTAATCTGCCCGAGACCTTCTGCTTTTTATCCTGAATAAAAAAAAAAAACCCACAGACAAGAGAAATTTCCTTTCACTATACGGCATGCTTGACAATTTCCAGTATGTGTGTGGGGGTGTCTGTGCAGACTGTGTGTGCAGGCTGTGTGTGTGTGTGTGTGTGTGCAGCTACAACAAGAGGTCTTGTCATCTTAACCAGGATTGTACAGTCATGTGCTTCTCATTAAAATACTTCACTCAGTTTTGGATAAAAGGACTGATAGTGCACAGTCAATATGTTAGAGAAAACTGTGCGTGTGTGTAGTCTTTGCATTATCTTGCTGTTGTCCTAAGTCCTAAGAAAAGCGTCTTAGCTCAATGAAGCACAATGAACTGTATCAATAATACTAATACAAGAGACAGAGACAGTGTAGCATGTCTGTTGCTGCTGCTGCTGCTGATGCTAATGATGATCTAGATGATGATGATGCTAATGATGATAATAACAAAATGCTAATAGCCACATGAGTTTCCAGGCTAAAAAAAGCAAGTCATAATCATATGATTAATCAAAAAACAGGAATAAATCTTCATGGATGACCTAGCAGCTACTTACGCAAAGCTGATTAACTTTAGACCATGTGAGTCCATTAAATGATATCGCAACTGCACATACCACCCAGCGCGTGTGTGTGTTTCTGTGTGTGACTGCATGTGTGTTTGTGTGTATGTGTGTGTGTTCGTTCGCGTGGGTCAAAGGCGCCTCGCAGGAGCAGTTGGAGACTGTGTATGATCCGTGGGGAACTGAAGCGTAGAATCCCTGATCACAAGATTTCACAGCAGTTAGTTTAATGAGTCTGCAGTGTACATTGTGTGAGTTACATGGTGTGTTACAGTGTGTCTGTGTGTTTGTTAGAGAGGCCAAGTGAAATGGAGACAGATAATGTGAGAGACTGACAGATGTGACTTTAACAGGCTCGCTGACGTGTTAAAAAGTTGAACTTGAGAAGAAATCTCTGCTTTAAGGCCTTAAAGGTCCAGTATGTAGGAATTAGGAGGCTCTATTTACAGAAATGGAATTTCATATGCATGTTTTCATTCGTGTATAATAGTAGTAATATAAGAATTACTATGTTTTGTTACCATTGAATGAGCCTTTATATCTACAGACGCCACGGCTCTTCATCCCCATAGTCATCCATCATCCATCCATCATCTGTAGCCGCTTATCCTCATCAGGGTCACGGTGGGGCTGGAGCCTATCCCATCTGACTTTGAGCGAGAGGCGGGGTACACCCTGGACAAGTCGCCAGCTTATCGCAGGGCACATAGAGACAAACAACCATTCACACTCACAATAACACCTACGGGCAATTTAGAGTCATCAATTAACCTGTTAAGTGCACGTCTTCAGACTGTGGGAGGAAGCTGGAGTATCCAGGGAGAACACATGCAGACACATGGAGAACATGCAAATTCCACACAGAAAGGCCGCAGCCAAGGTTCGAACCAGGAACCAGCTGTGACGGTGACAGTACTAACCAGATAGTCATGTTGGACTGAATATGTTTCTACAGTAACCCAGAATGGGCAAACTAAACACCGGTCGTCCACTAATCAGATGATCGGCGGTTCGATCCCCTGCTCCTTCAGTCTGCATGTGGAAGAGTCCTACTTACACATTTAGACATTTAGAGTTGTGTTTCTGGCTGCCTGGCAAATGTTAAGTCCAATATTCTCGCATCTCCTTTTAGATCTGTTTCCTGTTTACTTTATGATCCTCTGTGTTGACCAGCTAATTACTAACTGTGTGTGTCTACTGTTTGATACAGGGCAGGTGTCATACAGTAGGGTTTTGTTTTTGTTTTTTTGTCACTGAAAACAGCTGCCTGCAATGGCTAGAAATGACAGTGACAAGGTGGTAAATGGACTGCACTGCATAGAGCAGCAGTGTTTACACCCATTACTGTGCTACATCCAAATGAACATAAACAGCAAAGCTGCAGGCCAGACAGCTAAACAATGAGCTGAAACTTGCTTTAAAGATTTGCTGCCTTTCACATTATCACATTGTTTTTATGTTGGCAAATGTCCTGATCTATCAACAGATTTGGAGCTGCTGAGGTGAGCCTAAAATCCAAGCTTCCTGGTTGATGTCAGGGATGTTACATCTGCAGTATCTTTTGTCTCTTATTGAGCACATTTATACAGCATTCCTAAAGGTGTGTGCGTGTGTGTGAATGTGTATATGAGGCTCTCGGGATTCTGAACAGTGTGTGTGTGTGATCTAATAAAACAGGCTATTATGAGAAACCTGGGTGAGAAATGTAGTAGAAGAAATGTAAAGTGTGACAGCACTGTTATAAAGACAAGATCGATTCATTCAGTGGTGCAGTAATAGTTAGATAGACTGATGACTTTGTGATGCAGAACATGACAGAGAGAGCTCGATACGATTTTATTTTCTCTCAACACCCTTTTCACTTCCTGTCATCACCTCTCCCACGATCGTCCCAAGGCTGCACGGAAGTCACACTGCACATCAGCTCCACACACATCACTCACATCAAAGATAGCAACATGATGATGAAGCCCAGTGTGTGTGTGTGTGTGTGTGTGTGTGTGTAACATTAAGGGTGTGAAAGACACAAATAGGGCTGAAGAAGACAAATAATATAGGAAAGAGGGTGGGCGGGGTGTTTCATTTGGTCGTGAGCCAAAAGACATCTAAGCAGTCTGGGCTAATTTTACACACACACACACACACACACACACACACACACACACACACACACAGGGGAAAGGGTGAAGGGAAAATAACAAATGAATGAAAAGAAAACAAGAATATGAAGGCGAGAGGTTCATGTGTCTGGTGGTGAACACAAACGTTCCCAGGACAGATTTAATTAAAGCAACATTGTGTAGACATTGGTATTTTTTGCGATTTGGCGCCCACAGTTCCAGAGCACAGTACCAATGTTATAAATATGGACAGCTGTACACGTGTATTTGTTCTGATTACATTACTTATTATCAAAAACTAGCGAGTCAACAACTTTGCTAACAGCAAAGCATCAAGCAAGTACAACAACACAAGACATAGCAGCCAGCTAATATTACTTACTAGTCCAACAGCTCGCCGTCTGTCTTTCAGCCTTTTATTTCATGAAGCTTTCACCAACCACTAAAAGTCAGTCTCAGATTTACTCTCGCTCACTCACTCCTTTTCTTTTCTTAGCTTCCTACTGAAACTCTTTTTCTCTTTTCAGCTCCTTTCATCAACGTCCCATTCAGCCATCATGTCCATACAGGCTGCTGAGCCAAGTTACATCAGTTACTCAGCTGCCCGTCAGTGTTCCCCTGTGACCCGGGCCTGAAAACCTTCTCTTCACGGCGGTCCAAAACGGCTGTGGTACAAACACTAACCTTCCCCTAGTGCTCTGAGCTCGTTGTTGATGCGTGACTGAGTGCTGTAAAGTGTTACGTACTTCTTGTGTGTGACCGGGTGAGCACAAAGTTACATGAACAGGCTTGCATTCACCTGATTCATCAACGTAACATCAACATGATTTTAATTATTTTAAGGAAGAAAACAGTTACATTTTGCTTTAAGTACTTCATATAAACCATTCAGCACTTCATATTTGAGCACTACATTTAGATTTTACATACAGAACACTGCATATCAAACATGACATATTTAGATATCATAGTTGGATGTATCTTACCCAGTGTTTCTCAAAGGCTATTAGGCTATCAAAGTGCCAACATAATGACTGACAATAATATACAGTACAGAAGTGTTTTGATAGTATAATACGTTTTAAAATTAATTTATTTCATTTAAAAACGTATTTCCCATATAATTCCACACCTGTGTTATATTCTGCACTGGCTTGTTTAAACTCTTTATAGAAGCTATTTGAAGTTAACACTGAGTGAAATATTCAAGCCACGGTTTTATGGATGCTCAATTTCATCAAACATAAATATTCTAGATTCCAGTTTGTGCAGAATTTTATACACATTTACCCAAAATTCAAACTCACTTATTGGCATTTCTAGAACCCTTTGCCTCTCCATGAGAATTAAAAATATTTTTAAGTTTTCTTAAGGTTTGAGCAATGCTTGGCTGTACACCAGTTTATACCAGGTCAGTGGTTTAAGAGGTTAAACTTAATTTCATCACCTCCAACTAAAAATGTCGACCTTGCTGCCTTTATCTCATCTAGCTGCTGCCCTCGGTGCTCTCCCCTTCAACCCTTGAAAAATAACGACTGATTTGTTCTCCCTCCCCTGGTGATTCACCCTTAACCCTCTGCTTCCCTGGTCCCTGAAATCCATACCATCTGCCCTGACCCCCTTCAACACGCTGACTTTCACACACACATTCAACAACTTTAACCCAATCCTCAGGCTCTGTGAAATCCAGCCAACCTACTCTCAGCCATGACCAATGCAGAGGAGCCTCTGGTCTGTGTCTGGAGCCTCTGCAATGGTCACGGTGTCACTGTCATCGTCTGAAACTGGAAAGTGAATCTGCTGAACTGATGTGAGGTTGAAACAGGTAAAAGCTCCATTCAACCTCCGTGGCTGTGCAACATTTCTGCTTTCTTGCAGCTTTAATTTGACTGTTTTAAAACCGAACCAAAGTAAGATTTTCTATTATTTGAGTTAGGAATGGGTCTTTAATTTGGACTATATTTGAATTGAAAGCTGAATGGAGTGAGAGGACAGGAGGATGATGGGAGCGAAATGAGGCAGCAGATCAGATTTTCTTTGTCTCCACAGACTGAAAAATTTACAGCTGTTATTAAATCTTAAACATACATAACTGTCCGCTGGCCCTGAGTGTGCGAGAACTGAATTTTACTTGCTAAAAGAGACTTTCTATTTTACAACACTTGACACTTATGGCAGCTGGTGACCTCCCTGTGAGCATGTGATGTGTTGTAAATGTGGCTGCATGGGAACATGGATTTGCATCTTATAATATGTCATGATATAAAAATGTAATCCTATAAAAAAATCCCCACACAAATCACCCAGCTCAGTATGTAAAAACAGAGACAAGAAATGAAACAAAACTATGCATTTGCAAACAAACATAACTCAAGCTCACGGCAGCTGGAGCCTAAAGTCAAATCCTCCTGACATCTGTGTTCTGCCAAGAAGCCTCAAAATACTTAAATACCACTTAATTATTAAAATGTGATCAACGCTGAGATCTGTCTTTCACAATCTGTAATAAACTACATGTGACTTACATTATGATTAAAGCAAGGTTAAGTAACATTTGGTAGTTGTGATTTGACCATTTTGATGAATATGGACAACAACTTTGCTAACACAAGTGCAACAACACAAGACATAGCAGCCAGCTAATACTACTGACTAGTCCAATAGCAAGAAGCCCAGCTCGGTGTCTTGTGAAGCTCTCGCCAACAACCAAAAGTCAGTCCCAGATTTATTCGTCCTATTGCTTGGTCATTCTCTCTCTTTCTCTTCTTAGCTTCCTCCATCAGGTTTCATCGTCTCTACCATTAGCTGTGTCCATAGCAGCTGCTGAGCCCCGTTACATTGCCCGCTTACCGGGCTCCAGCTCTGGGATGACACCGGCACCGCCCTTTACCGGCATTATCCCAGTCCTGGGCCTCCTTTGGCAAAGCCAAAACTTCTCCAGTGCGCTGAGCACTCAGTTGTTGACATTAACTTTGCTACTAACTGAGCTGACTAACAGCAGCTACGGTTAGCAGTGGTTTACTTTACTTTCAATTAGAAAACTGTAAATCACAGAGACGGACCAGCTGGATGACATCAGAGGGGAAACCCAAAAACATTTTCCTCACAAAATATGATCCAGTTTTGTTAAGCACTCCCAATTCAGAGCCCAAAGTTACATAGTGCAAGATCAGACGTACAGGGAGTGTAAATCACAAAGGCACCATTCACCCTCATAGAAGTCAATAGAGCATCAAAAGATAGATATATAGAAAAGATATATAGTTATTTTATGGTAGAAAAGTTACATAATGTCACTTTAAATGAATTTAAATAACTTCTGAGTCAGATCTAGTGTTAAAATTGGTGTTCAGCATCATGGGAAAGTTGAATCTGAAGTGAACTGGGACATATAATGTTGGGTGAATGAAGATAAAGATGTAACAGATGTTTTGCAATTTGTATCAGGATGACAAAATTGCAGCATTAGTTACTGTTCTTTAAGGTTGTGTTACAAGGTTTTGTCTCTCGGATCCAAACAAAGCACAGCCTCACTGATGAAAGAGGATGATGTCAGAGTTGGACTCGAGTCAAACTTAAAGGTACTCTGTGGACACAGGGTGATGTAATCCACCGTCCTGCCAGTGGTTTCACATTATTCCACTGACATGCAAATGAACGCAGTGAACCAAACAATGCAGCAATGCGGCAACAAGGGAAGAAGAAGACTGCTAGGAAGTAAAAATAGATGTAAACAACGCAGGCTTCAAACTTTATAGCAAAATCAGTGAGGAAGAGAATGCAGTCAACACAGTTATGAGACGTCAAGGACGTGTTTTGTTGAGTAATACTGAATGTAAACATAACTTTTGCCTGTTTACAAGAAAAGGTTGTCTGCTGTAGGATGAACTCTCAGAGGTGAAAATATTGTTATCATGTGTACGGGTAAGTCATATCTGCACAGCATGGCATGGTAGCTGTATTCAGAAAGGTGCAAACAAATGGTACCATCATCAACAGTACAGCACTGAAGCCAACAAACATCAAGTGTGCAAAATACTCTTTAAACAGCTGTCTTTTTATAGCACAAAATTCTCTTCACTGTTAAAACAGCTTTGCTATTGTTCTTGGTGTCTAACAAACATATGAAAAGAAGTGTCTTGAAACAACTTTTCCCTCTATGTCACAAAGCTCTGCTGTTATCCACAAACAATTAAATACACTGTTGCACTGTTTTTTTTTACATTATGACGAACACACACTGTAGCATTCGTGAAGGAAGTGGAGGGCTGCTGGGGCTATATTCGCCCATGATGATCTAGTCAAACAAACGATTGGATTCAAAGAATAGTACTGACCTCAGAGTTCTGAAATGAGAGACAGCGAGCTCAAATAGTCGTTTCTTGTCTGGACTTTTATTTAAATGACTGCAGGGACATCAACTGATTTTACTGCTACGCAGATTGGAGCTTTAAATGTTCACTGAGCACTGACATATCTTATCATGCAGCAAGTTTAGTTTTATACAAAGCATGGTAAAAAAGTTTGTATTTCTTAGTACTGTACTGTACTGTACTTTACACTGTCATGATTCGTGTTTGCCTTATTGCAGGCAGCCGTGTGGTTGGTTGCAATGACGCAGATCGACATTTCCTTAGAGCCTCTGTGCAGCAGTGCTGTAATAATATCTCCACAGTAATATCTCTTGCCAAATGCCAGCTCCAGCCCCCTGCGACCCTGATAAGGATAAGTGGTTACAGAAAATGGATGAATTTATGGAACATCTGTCAGTTTTTTATTATGTGCATAGTGTGTGAGCTGTTGCACACATGCATGTATCCCCCCTGCTGAAAATACCTTTCTGCATGCATGCACTGTAGTTTATTTTGAGCCTATCCCACACACACCATCCTGCTGCTGTAAATATTTTAGATTAATCCATGTCTGAAAAAATCTATTTACTCCTGTGTCATTAAAGTTTGGTAAATCTCAGTGTCCAGCTGTTTTAGAAAATTATTTAGCCATTTTTTAAAAATGATATACTGTATATATTTCTGACTGCCACAGACAGGATGGGAAATTTTTGAAAGACGGACTCACACATTGCTGATTGATGAACATCAGACTCATCCTTTACTGTATGTAACACTGACATCTATTAGAAAGACATTTTTAAACTCCACAACACTTCTTTTTTACGCAAACCTGATTGCAAAAACAGCCTCTCGTAGTGAATGAATCCTAATAACTATTTAATCCTGATGAAGACAATCAGAGGACTGAGTGGATGAATTTAACACGAGTCACCACAGTGAGAAAATTCATCAGGCTTGATTCACTATCCTGTTTCCACCGCTGAGGCCTCACATCGCTCTGATGAAGCTGCCCTTTGGACAAAATGAGGTAATGTGAGGAACAAAATCAATACGATGTTCTCACAAGCATAGCCATAGCATGTTTGTTTGTCTGTTTGTGGTGTGTATGATATATATATATATATATATATATATATATATATATATATATATATATATATATATATATATATATATATATATATATATCTGTCAGGATGAAAGGAGTTGACACCTTTCAGTTTGTGTGAATGTGATAGTGACAGGGTCTTATCTTATCATCGAGGTACAAACAGGCCTGCAGCAGTGATGTGTTGCATCAGTCTGACACCTGCAAAATCTCCACTCAGACACTGCCAATTACATCCTTGTTATGGACTGCTCTGTGACTCCAACATATAATAAAACTAGACTGCAATACACAGTCCTGCTTCTAAAGTTGTTGGCCTATCTACCCTTTACACATCATTTTGCTCTATTATAGATGTTTCTCTCATTTGCACCACTCTTTTTAGTAGGTTATCAAAGCAGAAAGAGACAAATAATTGATTTCCTCCTTAAAGTTTTGCTACATGTGAAGTTACATGTGTGTCTTTTGCTTCTTTACAGAGCCTGGTGGCTGTGGCTGTGTCAAATTTTTTTTAAAGTTGAGAAGGGCTTCGAATTCTTCAGGCTGTACTTTCTGCAATCTTTCATGACAGCTACCATACATTGGACATTTTGAGGACATGAAAGTGTGACAAAGGCCTGCAGTACAGTGGAAAAAGAAGATCAAAACATCAGCTGAAAAGTCTGAACAAAAGATGTCTGGGAAAAAGATGCCCTTGGCTTTCTTGCTAAGAGTTACATGAGAAGATCAATATCACTCTTTTAATATGAAGATGGCGTCAGGATATGGTTTTACTCCCTTGTTCATTCATTCACTAATCCCTATGTGTAGAAGAAAATATTTATTTTTCACACAAAATAACTGTCCTGTCCCTGAGAGGTATAAATAATGCCACAGCCACTCGGGTAATAGGGTACTTATAGTATTATAGTTTATATCCCATAATCAAAGTCCTGAAGCAAGGAAGCTCAACAGGAAAATTAGCCATTAAAATGTGAATGCTCTGAAAATATTAATCATGTGAATGGATAGTGGGTAAGTAGTTTGAGAAGTCAATAAAGTTTGGCACCATTGGAAACTATTTCAGCCAACATTTTTAACGAGGAGAAAGCTTTTTAGAGACTTAAAAACTGCACAGAAACTGAGTGACTGTGACTGAAAAGTTTAAAGTTTAACTGGAGAATGACTCAGTTTATTAGCTGGGCGGCACGGACTGTGAGCTCAGAGCACAGGGGGAGTGTCAGTGTTTACACCACAGGGGTTTTGGACCAGCAGGACGAGGAGGTTTTCAGGCCCTGGACCTGCTGACAGGGAGCGGAGTCGGTGTCATGCCAGAACCGGAGCTGGGCAAGTGGGCAATATAATCAACCTCAGCAGCTTCTGTGATAATGATAGAGGCCAAGGGGGATGTTGATGAAAGAAGCTGAAAAGAGAAAAAGAGTTACTGGACAATAGTAAAGCTGGGACTGACTTTTAGTCATTGGCAAGAGCTTTGTGAAATAAAAGATTAAAAGACGCTGAGCTGGACTTCTTGCTGTTGGACTAATAAGTTATATTAGCTGGCTGCTATGTCTTGTGTTGTTGTACTTGCTTGATGTACGGCTGTTAGCAAAGTTGTTGACTCGCTAGTTTTTGATCAGAAGTAATATGATCGTAACAAATACACACGTACAAACATCTATATTTAAGACAGTTATGGTTATTACACTCAGAAACTTAACAAAAGTACCCATTTCTACACGATGTTGATTGAAAAGAGAAGACACATGCTAACTGTGCTAAATGTTGAGTCAAGATCTTAAACTGACAAACTTTATTTCACTGGTAACTATTGAATGTTGTTGAATAAAAGATACAGAAGGTTGTCAATGCAGAAAAGTTGAGTGAAACATTAAGTCTCGTCTGATGTGTGTAATCTCCAAGAGGGATGAAATCAAATCAAGGATAAGTAATACCAAAAATAAGTCAGAACTGTCTGTTGTCACCAGTGAGTCATCAGAGTGTGAGAAGAACAGCTCTTTCTCTCTCTCACATACACAAAAGAGCTCTCTCTCTCTCTCTCTCTCTCTCACACACACACACACACACACACACACACACACACACACACACACACACACACACACACACACAATACACAAAATTAGCTGCCCTTATAGTGCAACACTTTCCACTGACACTGATAAGCAAACAACCCCAGGGACACATACTGTGGAATCATTTTCAGCCCCGCTTTAACATTCTGTTCATGTTTGATTATGACTTTCTGTATATTTTGCGTGTCTTCAGGCATGTGTAGACAGTAACCCCTAAAATTCTTTAGAGTAAGATGAAGTTTCTCCTGTAAACCCCTCGTCTAAGACCTACAGACCTCCATATGAAGCCATGTAGAGCTTTAAGTCTCCTCAGGACTCAAACATGACAAGACCAACCAACCAAGAGATGACTTTGAGCTTCAGACCAGATCTACAGGCTAAACTCTAGTCAGATTAAACTAATCCACGCTGACCCTGAGACCATATCTGGAGTTTGTTCCAGGCACTTTACAGTTCTGTAGACAAAAGCTGCTCTAATCCTCTGAAAAACTTTGAGTGTTCTTTATTTGAGCTGGTCTTACAGAGCAACATGGTGTTCCCAGCAGACTCCTTCAATTTGGAGCTGAAGACAAGTTCAACTTATCGATCTGCTCTACACAACAAGCAGTGTTTTAAGCTTTTCTGTTGAATAGAGCCAGCTATTCTAAAAAAATAACACTGTATGATTATCATTGTGTTTTTTATATATATCAAAATGCTGCAAGCTTAGGTTGAAATCAAATTTCCTGTTTCCAAAGATTTCAAAGACGGTACATGTTTGTGTTTTTCTGGCAGTGCTGCTCTACCTCTGATCCAAACAGCTGATCTGCAGTGTAATACAGGGGCACAGCACAGTAGGATTTCATAGGATTAGCAGAAATGTGTCTTTCTTGTCATTCTTGTGTATCATGTTGCTAATCAGACGGCAGAAGATATGTTGGTCTGGATATCCGTTATACATTTTCTGGATATCCGATGGATAACGTCTGTCTTCCCCAGAGGCTAAATCGTCGTCAGAGATTGAGTCTAAGCTAATCTGTTAGCCAACACATGATGTAGCCTGATCATGACCTCCGTCAGTCCAGAAAGTGGCAGAGTATAATTTATTCATGCTGTAACCTTTTTAACACAATGGCAGGTAGACTTCTTGCTTTCTAATCAGAGAGTAACTCAAGGGAATGTATTAACATCGTACAGTCCTGTCATGATTGACTTCTGTCTTTAGTAAAGCAGTTGATACTCCAGCAGAGCAGGGTCGATGGTGCACACAGCTAATAGCTTTCTGCTTTGTTGACTCTCTGTTCCCTCAAAGGTCAAGAACTGTCATGGTGGGTTGCTTTCAGTAAAATCTGACTCATAATTCTCTTTACTTTGTACTGTTAGCAGATAATTAAACAGAAATCTGAATCCATGTTTGACGGAGCCCCAAAGGCCTCGGTATGCTTCAAACTAAGACTGACTAACAGTAACCTCTTGTGAAAGTAATCTGAGTCACTGTATCGGACAATTTTTGTAACTTTTCCAACAAACCTGGTCTCCTTACACAGCCAGGTGTGAAGAGATGTGAAAATACGCAGGGTTTGAACATTTCTGTGTTGTCACCAGTCTGTTTAAAGCATGCAGAGACCTTAAATGATGGTTTTTTATGACTTCTTAGATGATTCAGTAACCAAACAAGCTTAGAGAACAGCAGACGAGACAGATCGTTGTTCAATTGGTGGTGTGAGTGGGTCAGCCAAAAACATGAAAAACACACCCTTGCATTATCGCCTGCAGATAATGAACTCAAATCATTCTCAGCAGCAAGCATTATTTATCTTCATTCACTTTCAGGCGGACTCGACTCGGACTCAGTCCACCTCTTGTACTTATCTGTGTAACTTGCAGTTCCCTGAAGGCAGTTCCAGCTTCTTCCATAAATATCTAACACTCTAACGCAAGTCAGTTTGGTATTTTTTGGAGCTTGTGCAACTTCTGCCTCACACATGTAGTTTAAATGTGACAGAGCATTTCTCCCCGCTAGATGGTGCTGTGGCCTCTTTCTGTAGCATGTCACATTCATGTACACAAATCCTCGAAGGCATGTTTTAGTTGCCATATCCAAACATGCACATACACTGTCGCACAGACAAATACAGGTATGAAAGGGCATTTGTTGATCCATTACTATTACTCTGAAAATCCAACAGAGTGACAGGCAGTGGTTCACATAGCCTGGATGGAGATGTGATCATCAGCTGATGTGATTTACTTATCATGCAGCTTCATACATCTCTCCCATGAAATGGACAGGGACTCATCAACGTGTCAATGTGTAACAAAAAGTGAAAAATTCATCTTGGTGGTGCCATGGGGAATTACACTGGCATAGTTAGTCTATACCTCCTTCCCCTCCTCCTCTTCTTCCACACTCGAACATGCACATCTATATTCCCCACCCTCCCTCCATCCTTTCTCTTGTAACTACGCCCCCTGGCTGTTTGTGTCAGTGTTCTTCCAGAAACTGCCTGGTGAAATGAGAGTGGAAAAACCTATAGCCTGTAGCCAGCAGATAAAAGAAGCCTGTGCTTTTTCTGTGTTGTCGCTGGTAACTTGCCTTATGTACTGTTGGACAGAATGAGGTTTAGAGTTCAAAGATAAAAAGGAGATGAGGCTCCTTGTATTTCCATCATCATTGCACAGCAAGTGCCCACACAGTGTGAAAAGGGATAGTGATGTTTATACAGACAGGTGATAAATTAAACAGAAGACCAACATAAAGTGTTGGAGTGCCACCACGTGCTGCTAGAACAGCTTCAATGCTTCTCGGCATTGATTCTACAAGTCTCTGAACTCTACTGGAGGGATAAACACCGTTCTTCCAAAAGATATTCCCTCATTTTGTGTTTTGTTGGTGGTGGTGGTGCTGGACAGCCCTGTCTAACATGTCTATAAGCAGTGGGCTGCTATCCCAGCTGGAGCAAGAGGTGGGTGCAACCCAGACAAGGTGCCAGTTCATCACAGGGCACATAGAGACAAACTTCCCATTCACATTCACACCTACGGGGAAATTTAGAGTCACCAATTAACCCATTATCCTGCATGTCTTTGGACTGTGGGCTGGAGCTGGAGCACCCGGAAAGAACCCATGCGGACACAGGGAGAACATGCAGAGTACCAGCTGAGTCCAGCCGAGGTTCCAACCAGGAACCTTCTTGCTGTGAGGTGACAGTGCTAACCGCTGCACCGCCCTGTCATAACACGTGATTCACGTTGTTTTTATATACGTCAAACCATTCAGTGACCCCTCGTGCCCTTTGGATGGAGGCATTGTCAACCTGGAAGACACTTCCATCAGAGATGTTTTATCGTAGGCTAAAGGTGATTTGCAGTGACCTAAATCATGCCAACAAATTGCCCCCAAACAGTATAACAGATGACCTCAATGTCAGACCTGTACTGTTCTCTTGGTGTACATCACAAATGCACAATATGTGAAGTATGACTCATCTGATCATACCACTTTTCGACCAGTGTTAATGGCTTTTGCACCATTGAATTCATTCAGCTTTGTAATGAGGGGTTTATGGACTGCAGGCCAACTATAATTTCCTCTCTGTGTAATTGTTGATTAACTGTTCTTGCTGACAGTCTGATCACGACCTGCATTCACATCCTCAGGCACCTGAAGAAGATTTGCTCTTCTGTTTTTCATGACATATTGAACTAATATGCGGGCATCACGGTCATAATGCACGCTGTCGACCACAATGTCCGACCCTATTTACTGAAGTCTTTCCTATAGGTCTGAATGTAGATGTCACTGTTCCTATTGAAACACGATCCAGTGAACAAAGCTCCTGCTATGTGACGCTCTTTCAGACTTACTTAGATAGTTTCCTCTTGACATCTTGTTACAGAACAGAACAGAAACAGAATTAAATGGACATTTTAATACACGCCACAGAGCCATGCGGTTAACCTGTGATGAAGTATGAGCATTTGTTATATCTCTCCACTCGTTTATTCAGGTTTTTCCTTTAATTTGTCACATGTGCATTGATTGATAAAATATACACTACTATACACACTTGAAGGACCCCATGGGGTCCTGTGACACCACAGTGAACCAGTAACTCACCATAACTGACTAATTGAAATATAGTTTTGTTATAATCTTGTTAGAAAAAATTGAAGAGTTGAATTGATTCCAGCAGTCTCCCATCATGATATTTCATGATCACGCTGTGATATTAAATGTAGTCTGTGCTTAACAGACTACAAACCACAGTGTGAAGCAGCTTCTGGCAAGGCTGAAATTCCACATTCACACTATCACTGTTCTCTGCTCAATATCCGCCTTTTCTCAATAACACCTTTGCTGTGTTTCGCTCAATACTTGCGTCACAAACTTTAGAACACATCCTGTTTCTGTGGCTTGAACTGAACTCAGATGTGACCGTGAGTGGAGAAAGTTGGAGGAAGGAGATAGGGGAATATAAATCATGATGAAAGGAGGATGTGAAAGGTTGCTTGAGGAGATTAGTTTTATGGCTGCAGCTATATAGTGAGTGACTCTGCTGGAGGGGAAAGGATAAAGGCCAAACTGAGGGATGACTGGGTTGCCACAGTGAAGGCACAGCAAAGTGTGCATGTCTGGTATACAGCACTACACCACAGACTGGTCTGGAGAATCACTTTGTATCCTTATATGCCAGCCGCCGGGTTTCGACTCTGATATGAGCGGCTCTGTCATCTCACGTTTGTCGTCTCTTCTTTTCTTGTAGCGCTGACTACACATACTGTCAGTTCAGTACTCCTTCAAATCAATTCCAGAGGAAAAATGATTTAAACATGAATATTTCTCAACTGTAGCCCAATTAGTACCAGCAAAAGGTAATATACGAGTCATACCCTTCCAGAGGGGGGCAAGAACAAAGGTGGCTTAAGAAGAAATTAAATATTCAACATGTAAAGTCAAGGGTTGGCAGCAAAGAATTGCCCCAAGCTCGTTGAGTATCCACAGCTTTCATTTCAAAAGCATCCATTTCCTCTGAAACACAGCCTATGATGAAGATGACTTAAATTGTGTCTCTACAGGAAATTGGATTCATGACGATGAGGACAGGCCACTTTGCTTGTTCATAAGTCAGAAAATGAGAGCGAATTTAAGATTACAGTTTACTGAAGATAAGTGTGAAACATCAACTAAAAAATGAAAAATGTTTCACATCAGGGCATACTGTGTAAGTTAAATTCCATAAATATTTAATCTAGTATGATTTATAAGTACTTTGAACATTATTAAGCATTGCATGAGACTTACTCTACATATGATCAACAGCAGAATCTCTTTGAGGCAGGCCATGTTTTTCACATGAAGAGAGCTAAGATGCCGCGCCTTGCGGCAGCGCTATCTCGGGCGTTGCATCCCACTCAGTTTTAATGTCTCACTGCAGTGCTCAAAGATCAATCAGTTTCAGCTTTGACCTTGTTTATCGGCGACCTTTCAACGCACTGAGATGGCAGCTATCTGGGACGTACACTGAAAATGACTTGTGATGGATGACGCCTGAAACCGTCCTTGATCATCAGTTCCTAACCAGCTTCCTTCTTCATCTTTTTTTTTTTTTTTGTTTCCCCTTTTGGACGCTTTTGTCTGATTTGCATTGCAGAGCAAACAGCGAGACACAGAGGATTTTTTAGCAGTCTGACAAGAACAAAGAACAAGACTAATGGCAGAACATAGTGGTACACTTTCAGCTCCCATTAATGTATGTTACAAACTGAGTCTTTTTGCTTTTTTGTCTTGCGGCTGATATGACTACTACTACTAGTAGTAGTCATATTTACATTAGATCATCATTAGGCCATCGACCATGAGCCGAGTTCTGCTCGAGGTTTCTGCCTCTTAAAGAAAGTTTGTGCTTGTCACCGTTGTCAAGTGTCTTTGTAAATAATGTTCGAAAATGACAGTCTAGCCCTGCTCTGTATGGAAATGGACATGAGATAACTTCTGTTACAATTTGGTGCTATATAAATAAAATAAAACTGAACCTTGGTGATAACAACAACCACAGAACTTCACCAGCTGCACACCTCTTTGGGGTACAGTACATATGTTCAGTACATGTACAAACTTTAAACTGGATCAGCTGAATCCGAATCAGCAGAGAGTGCTATTTGTCAGCTCATCTGTGAAAAGCCTTTAAAAAAGACAATCATAATCTGATAACTCTGATGTGAATAATAGGCTGCTGAGATATTGACCTTTTGTACAGTGCTTGTAGGCTAGTTTTGTGGTGAACTGAACGTGACAGCTTGGACTAAGCTAAAGGGGCTGCTTAGCTTAGCTCAGTGTTTGAGTACAAGTAATCTGTGAGTTCCACCTCTGTATCACGTTCACAACAGGAACATTGTATCCAGTTCTGCTGCACATTTCAGCAAGAGCACACCAAAAGTGTATTACTCAACTTGCAGTCGACATGGGTGATAAATGGTTTTCAGGCTTTTACAGTGTATACAACTAATATCACTGATAAAGCGTACTAACTTTAATACTTTATGTGTTTTTATTTAGTAATAAAACGTAAAAAGAGACAGAAAAGATAGCACATAAAAAGAGCAACAACAACGAATACTAACATACTGCTGCAGGGGTGAAACATTTGTCAGACATCAACATAACTAGCTAATGCTTTTGCTTCTTGTAAATTTCCACATTAGTGGTTTTTCATATTTGCAATCTAGATTTGTACTTAGCATCAACATGAATCTCCCTGAAATGATAAAAAAATGATAATCAATCAGGAAAAATAAGATTTCACCTCACTAATCCCAGGCTGTCCATGCAAAATGTTGCAGTTAAAGATCTTTTCAGTGAACTGCAGGAACATTCAGGCACAAGTCTGCTCCAGAGCTAAATAATCTCAAACAACAGGATTTGCTTTTCAATTTTTCTTCGATGTAAAGCTTATAATGTCTCTCAGTAAAGGGAGGGATGTTGACCAATTTAGCATGTTTTAGCATTTTCTTTGACAGTAATTGTTGCTGTGGCAGCACATGCTAAAGGTCATGAAAACTGAAAAAACAGAACAAGAATATGATTTTATATCGATTTACAGGGCACGCGCCCTCTAATACTCGCTGCTTTAAACTCACTCTAAGTTTGCATTCACTGTCAGAAAGAAAGTTTGAAAGAAAGGGTTCAGAACAGCTGTGCGATCCTTGTGAGGCAGTTAGAGAAATAAATTGTATACACATGAAGTCAAAGAGAGTGAAGATGACGTGTGCATTTTGTGTGTGTATGTGTGTGTGTGTGTATGTGTGTGTGTGTTAACAGTGGTTAGCAATGCCCCAGGAAATTGATTGTCCCCATATACACATCCTGATGGCTGAAATGGTTCGTTAAACACTTCCAGAGATTCAATTAATAGCAGAAATTAGATCATACTGTGTGCATGTGCATATACTGTATGTATATACGTGCGTGCATGTGTGTGTGTGTGTGTGCATGTGTGTGTATGTGGAACATGATTCATGTGTGCCTTCAGCAGGGATCCCAGCATTACCACAGAGAGAGAAGCTCTAATGATTTATGATAATCACTTCCTGTCCCCAAAGGAAGAACAATATAAAATATGATGTCAGAAAGAGAAAGGGAAGAACAACACACACACACACACACACACACACACACACACACACACACACACACACACACACACACACACACACACACAGTATTGTCACTGGACCAGGCCAATCTTCAGGGACATATCGACCTGTCAGAGACACAAAGAACAAGGCAAGACCATCATCATAATTATAACACAGTGCTTTGGTTTGCTTTTATTCTGTCATAAACAACCTACATACAACAGACTTTCCCACAGATTAACCAAAAAAATAAATTAAAAAAACAAAACAAAACAAAACACACACACACACAAATTACAGCATATAAATTCAATCCAACATAAAATATGGACATGCAGAAACGTAAAACAAACAAACAAAATTAAACAACCTGTCAACAACATAAACAGACAAAGTGTAAATGCTGATATATAAAAAGGTGCACTCTTCGTTCAGCCCGTCCTCCTTCCCTTCTTAAGATTTTTGGTCATGCAGCACAAGGATGTTTGAAAATTAATTTTAATGGAATTGCTGTAATCAGTGGATTCACTCAAAGGGCTGAATGAAATCTATGCAAATTGCAAGCCGTCTTAGCAATGATGACCTTGCAGGGGACCTTGAGGAGAGTTTTTTTTGTAAAGTGCTTTTTCCAAGATCAAGAATGAACTTTGTAGCTCAACTTTTACACTATTTGAAGTCTTCCTACAGATAGAGTCTTTGTAACAGTTCAACTGTTTCATTTTTCTGCAGAGTATTATGTGCCCTGTGATAAACTGGCGACTTGTCCAGGGTGCACCCCGCCTCTTGCCCAAAGTCAGCTTTATTTATCAATAATAAGCTTTTGAAATGTTAAAAAACACTCTATCCAAATGAAGTGTTACATGTACAAATCCAACTGGGCAAACACCATCTGCTGACGAAGCTCATGTCATATGATTGAAAGTTCCAGAACAGCTTCCAAATCAACCGTGAAGTAAGGTCGTTTTGTTGAAATGTGCATGCGTGTTTAACCAACTGCTGCAAATCTTTTTGTTTTTGGTTAAAAAAAATCCTCAGAAACAGATTGGGCTTTCAGATGTTGTTTCAATCATTAGAATTATAAACGTTGACCCCCACACACCCAGACTGTGTTGTGTTGCCTCAGACTAATGGTGTGCAGTGGAGGGCTGACTGTGTGTTTTTGCATCCAACAGTGAGAGTTCAGAGATCTCTGCTTTCCTCTGAGACCTCACGTCAACAACTCAGTGTTTGAGCGAGCTTTCTCCTCGTACGTTCATCATCTTCAGATGAAAATAAATCAACATTGTTTTGTCCAATTAATTCAAGTGATATTTAGATTGTGCTGCGTGACAGCAGTTTGTATCTGTTTATAAGGGAATTAACTGAAGGACTGGGTGAATGAATAAACCAACAAGAAAAATCAATTATTTGCTCACTTCCTCATCGAATCAACATCATTTTGTTTTTCCAAACATTGTGGCATGTTGAATCTCTGCATGTCTCGTTATTCTACACGATGCATGCATAGATATTTTAAACATTCAACACAACAGTTGGTGGACAGACTCGAAAATCAAGTCTGGCCATCATTTTGCCGTCTGCAGTGCAGACAAAATGATGATGGGAAATCTTATCTCATATACGAAATACACAGCCACACTGACCAACTCAAAACAGTTTCTCTCTCTCTCTCTCTGTGGGTGTGTGCACAGCTATATTTTCATAACTTCAAAAGCATTTATTCATGTATACAGCGGGGCACCACTGCAGTAAAAAAAGGATTCAGGTAGCGGAACAACTTGTCAGACACACACTCATAATGTAGACAACACCAGCATTTTGTTTTCAACTTTTTACCTCATTCGGATCATCACATCTTTCTTTTAATACATTCACGGGCCACATGAGTGAATGTACACCTCTCAAAATGTCAATTACACACTTCGTAGAAACCAATGGCACACTTGCTGTTCAGTGGGAAATGTTATTGACCGATGCAGCCAAGTCAGCTTTTTGCAGCTCACACTCCTTCATTCTCAGTGATGGATAATGCTTTAAAATGGATTTAGACTTCACGTTTACTGTTAAGTACTGGAGTTTGTAACAGTAAATCAATCAGCTCACATCAAATGAAAAACATGGCCTATGAGATTTTTTTAGCTCCTCATTTGTTGTTCTTATTTATGGCCCTCTGTGGTTAATATGAGGTAGCCCCTAAGTTTCACCTAACTTAAACTGTATTTATAGCAGTGCCCTAAGAAGCTATGGGGTAGCTCCTACATGGGGGGTGGGGCGTAAGAACAAGTTTTACTATGGTGGCAGAGACAAGAGATTGTTGAGTAAGATATGATGAAGAAAGACTCAATACAATCACTACAGCGTTTGTACAGGCCTGTGTTTGTTCACCCCAAACTACGACTATACAGACGTTAGCTGTAAGCTAGCTATCCTCTTGTCCTAGTACCTTTATGAAGTAACACAAACACTTCTTCACCTCTGTTCGCACTTAAACTCAACTTTAAAGCAGTTGCAGTTTCTCTTTCAGTAATGGGACAAGACGGAATAAAAGTTGCGTGGATGTAACTTTTGTTGTAAGTATGCCGTAGCATTGTCACCATGCTGTATGACAACATAAGTGAAAAATGGGAACGCGGTAAAAAAAAGACAATGTAGCCCACTCACATATGAGCAGACCTTTAACAAGTGCAATCCAAGCGGCAACCCCCGTGGCTGTGAAGTGAAGCAAATGCCGAAGTGCCAAAAACTGCAGTTCACCACTTGAGGCTGGCTACAGAACGAGTCAGTCTCCATAAGCTCCCATATTAAAATGTCCAACTTCACAGTAGAACTAAACATGTTTACAGCCTGGTACAACAAAAGGTCTCATAGCTATTTTCCCTGTTTTTGATAACTGTACTAAGACTGAATTTTTTCTTTAATTCACCTTTTAATTCAACAACAAGGCATCATTCAGCTCGCCTCAGATCCCCTGCAATCCACCCACAAATGCTGAAATCCAACTCTAAACTATGAATCAAAACCTACATTGGCTATGTCAGGATTGCCCTTACACCCTTGGGTCAGATGAGTTCCTAAACTGGCCCTAAAAGCCAAATGTCCTGCATTTAAATCACAAGTCTGTTCCTCCCATCTTTACAGTTTACAGCGTTTGTCTTCACCAAAAGCCTCAAAAAAGAAGATTGTTAGGGGAGATTCTCACCCAGCAGCTCTCTTCTTTGTGGAAGTGTCCTCTGGGAGGACACATACATGACTCTATTTTCAATCAGAGGTTCAAAAGAAGTACATTCCCTTTGGCTATTCAGCTCTTGAATGGTAAACAATTTGCAAGGTTTTCTTATCTTTTGTATCCACGCTAAACTGTGCAACTTGTTCTATTTGCAGTATATGATGGTTTTACTATTATTACAGTGTGTTTAATGTTGCAGTGTGAGAATCAACTTGTCACAAAGAGAATCTCAAGCCCGTCTGTCATTACTTCTTTTGTCAACATTCTGAGGAAATGTTTTACGTGACGATTTACACAATGAGCATGTTGGTGAATGACTCATTGTAACACAATTCAAGATCAATCATTTTTGATCACCAAGGCTAATGCAGTGAGTCACCGGGCACAGTAACGATAATGGTACATTTAAAGACTGTGGGAAAGCAATGGGAGAATTCTCAGAGTAATTTCCTTTAGTTTAAAGTAGATCCAATCCATTTAAAAACAGTTAAGTGGGGACAGTCATTATTTAGGAAGAACCTGCTTTTTTTTTTGTTCTTTTTAATTTATTTGAGCACCGCAAACATTTGTTTGTGTGACTCTCAAAGGTAATATGTCAGAATCTGGGCACATACATATAATATGCATGGTCAGATACAACTAAAGGTAAAGGAGAAATTGTGTTTTATATATTTTGTGTGAACTGATCCATTAAAGCCAGTAAGTGTCGAATTGAAAAACTAATTCTGTCCTTAATGCCTCACAGTAGTCGTAAAAAAGGGAGATTAAAGGGGACCTATTATGCTCATTTCCAGCTCTACATTATAGTCTGAGTCCCCACTAGAGCAGCTTTGCCTGATTCACTCTTCAGAAACGTCTTTATCTATCTTATACTGGCTCCACATGCAGCCCCTCAGTTCACCCACTATCTGAAACAGGGCGTCTCTTTAAGCCCCCCGTGTAAAAGCCCACTTTCCTCAGATTGAAACCTGCCGCTGGGCTGTACCCAGTACTTTTGAGTTTCCACTCTCTTGCTATTGTGCTTAACAGCATGACAGCTTCAGTAACTTAAATTGGAAAAAGTGACATATAATTATGAAACAAGAATTAGGCTGTAAAAACAATAGATGCTGCCTGAGTGGAGTGTTTCTTGGGACCGAGCCTCACTGATTGTTTTACAGAAGCAACTTTTACAACTTCATTAGCTGATTTTGATGAAACTGGATTACATTTTATGGAGAGAATATTTTCTGGTCTTTCCTCGATTGGTGGTTTATTCCCCGGCTCATCATGTCTGCATGTTGAAGTGTTCTTGGGCAAGATATTGAACTCCAAATTGCTCCTGAAGGCTATGCACTGAGCGTACGAATGAACGTGATTAGCTCTTAAATTGATAAGCAGTTGGTACCACGCATGGTATGTTTCTATGTTTCCTGTTGGACAGATTGTTTTACTTTAGCTGCTAAGTGTAGCTGCTGTTAGCTAATTTAGTTGACTCTGCCAAGCCTGGGAGCTTAGATAACCAGGACAGTGTTGGTGTTTAGCGTTACATCTCTAATCCACGAGCTCTGGCCACCGGAGGTCCATTAGAAGATAGCGGTTGCTACTACTTGGCAATATTTAAAGTTATATCTCCATCAGTTTACTGCATAAATCACAGAGAGTTGAGACAGAGAAGCTAGGCACATCAGACCAGACAATGTGTAACTTTCCTTCACAACCAAAAAAGCACTTTCTGAGAGACAGCGTTCAAATAACTAGACTGAGCGAAGTTATGGTAAAAGATGGATGATTAATAATCAACAGTAACTTACACGATGGTCTGAAGGGACACAGGAAATCTTTCACAGATAGAGAAGGTGTTGACACTAAATGTGACATTTGAATGGTCAGGATAACATCAAGACTGTGTAATTATTCACAACAATTTACAACATTTTGAGGAAGTTGTACAGCAGACAGCAGACTTGAACACCTCTGCGTATGAACGCAGCTCCAGACAACGGAAGTAATGCAGAAAACTTCAGGAGATGAAGAGAGACAGACATCGTCTGGACGACCCATAAGTCCAGTAAGGACACAGACCAGGTTTCATAGAGGAGACATGCATCTGTCTCTTTGTCTGTACTGACAAACTACAGACCTGTAGAGTAACTTCAGATGCATGATCAAAGTTTTTTCTCACGTCATCACGTCTGTCCACATTGACAGGCTCTCGCTCTGCTGCAGTCTGCATCACAGTTTTCAAATAAATTGATGTTTTTTAGATGAATGGTCCATTTACAGTATAAAGAGTATTGACCGAACGGTGCCGCAAGGATTTTTGGGACGGCATTACCTCCTTTCCTTTTGTAACATTTAGAGAATTCGAACAGCTCTTATCATGGCTGCTACGTAAATATTTTCATTTCACTCAGTTAGGAACCTTCATAAGCAAAATAGACTATTCTACCGGACCACCTGTGTTCCTTTGTGTCCAGATCACACTGTGTCTGTTTTCTTGTCCACTTTTAGTTCCTCTGTCCTTTGTTCCGTCATCGTGCCTCTTGTCTTCCTTTTCTCAGTCTTGGATTGTGTTTATTGAACTTTGGTTAAACCTCTTTTTTTTTTTTTTGCTGCCGTTAGTTGTTTTTATGTTTTCATCTCTGCCTATTAAGTTATTAAAGTTACTTTTTCTTCACAATGCCTACTTGTCTGCATTTGGGTCTGTTTTCTGAACTGAAACATAACAACATCAGTCTGAAATCTGGGCTTCACATACGTTTACCATATTATTTGGCACAAATTGTAACATAATAGACAAGCATATGACAAATAACAAGCATAATAGGTGTCCTTTAAATAAAGAATAAGCTGAAAGTGACACATACATTGCACCATTTTCACGTGGATCATGTTATATTTATGTAAACCTATGACCCAAAAATGATTTGAAAGATGATATAAAAGGTTTTAATACAGATAGAATGATCTTGTATATAAAATCAGTAACACAAACATATCCATGTGACCTTGCTCATGTTGTGATTTGATTCAAAATCGTCCTGATGTGAGAAGTTGTGTGTCATTACCAACTACAACTAAACTCACAGCAATGCTTGAGGAGGCGGGTGAATACTGTTGCCCTTTTGTTTTGCTGCCCTTTTCAGGCTGAAACATACAGACAGAGTTTCTAAACAAGGTGGTGCAAACACTCATCACCAGTGGAGCTACAAAGGGTCCAAATGACATTTGCTCTGCAGCACTTCCACTATCTGGCACCCTTCTCTATTCTTCCAGTCAGCAATTCAAGGTCACAGGAATGTTTTTCATCCTCTTAACAACAGTAGATGCTGCTGCTCGCTGCTCTTGTGAGAAAAGAAAACCTGTGGCTCATTTTAGTGGGAAAACCTGCCAAATATGTGACAGAGAGGCTGGAAGCAGTTTAAACCCAAATTGTACGTTTATGTTACATTTGGTCTTAATTTCAGACAAATTTGTCATCAAAGTGACTCAAAAAGTGACTCAAATCTTAAAGGTTTGTAGCCGCTCACAAGAGCTCGGTATTGAGCCCTTAGTTATATTTTTTATCTTGTGGATAAATGTGGAAACAAACAACACTGTTATAAATACTACAGTGGATTTAATGGCATGTAGTGGTGAAGTGAAGCATGAAGGAGAAACTACAGTGGCTGTGAAATGTGAAAGTCCGTATCTAGAGCTAGCGTTTGGTTTGTGCCTTCTGGGCTACTGTAGAAACATGGCATACTCCGTGGAAGCGGACCCACTTCCTCTGTAGATATAAAAGTTTTCTTCTATGGTAACAAAAATATAATGTTTCTTATTTTCAGGTGATTATACACTCATGAAAACACAGATCTGAATATTATTATAAACTGGACCTTTAATTGTAAATTATTATCAGGGCTTGTAGAAGAGAACTGAGATCCACCAGGGGAATCTGGGGAATAAAAACATAAATGATTCAGTTTTTAAAATGGAGCTAAATAATAAATATCTGAGCTGACTCATAACTTCAGCATCAACTTTTCTCCCAGCAGTCAATATTGCAGAGTGGGTGTCTCTCTTTTTGGGGTAAAATTATATTGAATGAGGCAACTTTTCTTTATTGTGAAAGGTGAAGATGAAAACAAACATAAACTTTGTCCGAAGTTTCCTATTTGGCATTTTAAGAAATCTGGTACTTCCCATCTGGTTGTATCTGGTTTAAACACGTGGAGGTCATTTTTATGATTCTGGACTATTTTATGTACAAAGGCTGCTAAAAACACCAGTATGATGCATTTAAAAGTTAAATTTACCACCTTTGTTGCCCAGACAGGCCAAAGCAAATGTGCTGCTTGGTTTTGCCCACATTAAAAATGTGCTGTTTATTTTGCCACCAGCCATGAACTCCCTATTTCTAAATGGAGAAGAGACACAACCTGGGAACCTCAGTGGTCCAGTGTGGAGAGAATGACAGCAGGGTATGCATAAATTGTAACTCAGCCAATTTGATCAAAACACTTTTTGACAGGGAATTATTAATTCAATGATACCGGGCTGAGGCCCAGTGTTTCAGGTTCATGACATTTTAATTTAACCTTCCAAGTTAATTAGGTGAAAATGCATTTTTCTCTATACGATCCAGTCTCACTTTTAGCAGAGGAAAGCTTTTATTCCAAAGTCTGTGCATGTGGTGCTGCAGTCATCAGAGAGATCTCCGAGGTCAATACTGGTGACATATCCAATTATTCCATCCAGTTTGACTAATTTAAATGCATTTATTTTTTATCTTACAGAGAGCAGATAAAAGCATGGAGCTGGTTTCAGACAGTGTGAATTAGTGGCTCCCCAGTAACAGGTTGTAAGAAGCGTGATGATATATGATGAATGTTTTATATGAACATACCATGTTTGTGTGTTTTGTCTTCAGGGTTATTCCTGGAGATGTCAATTTTCATGCTTAATGTTTGGATATAATGCTGTCTCAAATGATGAATGAAACACTCAGTACATCTCAGCAAATATGCATCATGAAATGAAAACTGCACGGTTACATTTACACCTCTGTCTTATGAACACTCGCTCTCGTCTCCCGTTCTCTTCTGTTGAATTTAAGCATGTGTTTCCTGTTTTGGTGCAAAATCTCAGCTTTGACCGACTGGATGTGCTCAGTCAGCCAATAGCATAGTGCATTGTGTTTTGAAACGGATAAGGTGTTATTGTGGTGTGTTTCCTCCTTATGTTTTATTACATGTTTTCACAGCAGACTAACAGATAAGCGACACCACATAGAAACGTGATGTGATCAGACCTTTAGACATCAATACACAGCTCTGTTTTTTTATTTTAATCTTCCTTTTCATTCATTTAAAGGTGATTTTGATTTGATCTTTTTTAAAAAAATTTTAAAATAAAATTTGCTCTATGATGATGCTTTATTATTATAATTATTATTATTAGGTAATAGGTAGAGCGGGTTGTCCACTAATCAACTCCCTCTAGCCTGCATGTCGAAGTGTCCTTGGACAAGATACTGGACCCCAGATTGCTCCCGAAGGCTGCACCATCGGTGTGTGAATGTGTATGAATGGTTAGCTCTTAAAACTGATGAGCAGTTGACACCTTCCGGCTAATGCAGTGTATGAATGTGTGTGAATGGGTGAATGAGACATGTCAGAAGACTAGAAAGGTGCTATGTAAGTACAGTCCATTTACCATTTACCATTATAATTGCACAATTTAAGTACAAAATCAGTGAAGACAGGACCTTGTGGTGCTGTATCTGTACAACCTCTAGTGTCAAAATTTTAATACTTTAAACAGGCCTATTTTAATTTATATCCTGCTCATTTGTACACCTTTTATTTAAGTACAGTCAACTTTATTGTCAACACTGCCATATGTAAAGGACATACAAAGAATTGAAATATCATTTCTCTCATATCCCTGCTGCAAACAAGCAATAAACATGAAATATAAAATGCACACAAGGGTAAAGAGATATATATTAAAAAATATGGCTAATATAAAAAGATAGAAACAGTATAAATATAGCACATCGAAAAAGATTCCTAAAGCTGAGTTTTAACAGTTTGCCTCAAAGTAACTAACACAGAGGGCCAAAGCAGTACCAGCCATGCAGTACTGGTTTGTCCCTGGGTGTCTTGGGAAATAATGAATCTGCCAGAGATAGTGGGACACTGGGGACTCAATAACAAATATTAGCTCCAGGGCCTCAGCAGGTTAATCTGGCCATGCTGATACGAAGTGGAGGACACACAGTCAAGGAAAGTACTTTAAAATAGCAGTGAGTAGATTTACTTTCTTTGCACCGCTGTCAATACATAACACACAAAGTGTTTTTGTGTAAGTGTAGTCAACTGAGAGTACAGTACAGTCAAGAAGACATTTGTCTGCATGCAATATTTATATTTCTGGCATTTAATCATTAAATCATTTGTTTTAGGAGTTGTTGTGTGTGGAAAAAACAGGATAAATACGAATTTAATAACTGATGTATTTGATTGATCTTCGTTGTCAGAATGATTGAGAGTAAGCTACAAGTCAATAAGCTATTTGGGACCCATGATCAATCAGAGGAGAACAGTTATTTCTGAGATCTGAGCGTCAGGAATAAACCAAACAGCAATGTTTCGGGTTTATAGCAGCAAAATTAAGTGAGTGATAAGCCCACAGAGTAAAGTGACAGACACTTTTTGATTGATTAGGCTGTAAGGTTTAAGAAGTGTCATAGGTGCTGCGGTTCAGTGCGTGTCTGTGCGTGTGTGTGTGTGCGTGTGTGTGTGTGGCAGCAGCTGCTCCCGCCCTGACTTTATTCCTCTCTCCCTCATACTCAGTCCTGCAGTGGCGGATGGGCTCGGTTGCTCCCGCCGGCAGGAGCGCGCAGACATCTGAGGAGCCTGTTAGTGTCAAAGAAAAGCTGATGGAAACACAAAGAGCTTCTCCCAACAACAAATCCCTCTGTAGCTTTTGAGGCTCAAAGACGGATTATAAAGCGCACACACAGCGGCTGTGAGCGATTCAGGAGCAACTTTGTCACTGTCTCCGTGTTTTTTTTTTTTTTTTTTTTTTGGCGCAGATCTTCATTCACTCAGCACCTGACTGCCTCCTCAACATCTTAAAGGGTTGAGCATCAGAAGAGGATCGCGCACACGGTCAGTAAACATTACCTGAAATTTGGATTGATTTGTTTTTTCTCTGTCATTTGTTTTAATTTTTGCAAACAGATTATTTTTGGCTTTTATGCACTCAGGACTTATATGTCTTTTGTAAGATGTGCGTGGACATTTTTAAGTTTCTATATTGCATATTGGTCGTGACTGGTGCAACCCCTTTGTTTTTTATAAATGCAAAGATATATGCAGAGTGAAACGAATAATATATAATAAAGCTATACTGCAAACATTTTTCGTTTTTTTCATTACTGTGTTCTTTACTGAATGTTTCTGTGTACCTAACTGTGAGCACACCATGAGGAGACGTTAAGAGCTTTCCAGTGTTCTTACCAGGAATGTGTTATTTGCTGCTGTTTTGTCGGCTACAGAGCTGCTAATACAGCTGCAGGTGGGAACAGTGTCTCATCATTGTAATGTTTTTCTAAACAGATCTGATTGCATCTTTGTGATGGACTAAAGGTGTGAGGAGGAAGAGCGAGAGTGAGGAGGAGGAGGAGGAGGAGGAGGAGGGGGGTCTGCATGAGGTTTGCTTTCCTTGAAGGTGAGAAAGTCTGTTAACAGCTGGTGGTGGATTATCAGATTCAGGCAGCCCCTCCCTGGAGGAATGAATGTACATATGTTACATAACGACCGCTCTGGGACCAGTGATGATCAGCATCATGATTCCAGCTGACTCATAGGATGTGGCATACCATGGGGAACCCTGAATTACATTTATCTACAAAGATTTGTACCTGCACAGAACAGAAGGAGCTGCCGACCACAAGACTGAAACGTAGAACTTGACGTGATGTTTTCGGTGAGGAGTTTCTACCTTATTGGCAATCCTCAGTCATGCCCATGAATGGATTTTGAGGAGGACCGAGGGAAACCAGTGCAGTAATCCTTCTAGTTGAGAGAGATTTTCTTACCTCTCTACCTCCTCTGTTGTTGTGGTTTTGTTCAGAGAAAGCAGCATGGATCCGTTCCAGGACGTGGACTGGTGTCTCTCTCCACTGCTGCTGTACGATGACTCTCAGGAAAGACTCAACCACAGCTTTCACAGCTCTATGATGCTGCCCTCCACTTTCAGTCCACCCACTGCTCCTCCCCACCAACCTCTACCCTCTCTAATGCCCTCCTCCCTCATTTCCTCCCCTTTATTCTCCACCACCCCGACCTCATCCTTCCCACAAACATCCACTTTTGACTCCAAACCCTACTCCTTCTTTCCATTGTCCCTGGCCACCTTTTCTTCTAATGACTTGGCAGACCTGGAGAGCATGCTACTCTGGACTCACCACGAGCCCAGCACAATCGCTCTGACCATCATGTACTGTCTGTCTTTCATTTTGGGATTTGTTGGGAATTTAATGTCCCTGCGCGTCCTCACCAACAGGCGGAGCCGACGGCTAGGTGGCGTCAGCGCCACGCGCAGTCTCCTGGTGAACTTGGCGGTGTGTGACCTGGCTGTGGTGTGTGTGTGCATGCCCATCACCCTGGGAAACCAGATCTACACTGCCTGGGTCTACGGCGACCTCCTGTGTCGAGCCGTGCCCTTCACGCAGGCTGTTTCAGTTTCAGCCAGTGTGTTGACGCTAACAGTGATCAGCGTGAATCGCTATTACAGTGTTCGATCACCACTGCGAGCTCGCTCCATGTTTACCCGCCGTCGAATCTTGGCGACCGTCGCTGTGGTGTGGATAGTGTCTTCGATCATGTGCTCTCCTATCACAGTGATGAACCGGCGACGGGAGATCAGCTTTGGGACATTCGCCATCTTGGTCTGTCAGGAAGAGTGGCCTCAGCATCGCCTGAAACAGGGGTAGGTACTCTAAGAGACGAGATCTAGTCGATGATCTGATCTATGCAGATCTTCTGCTCTCCAACTTGTGTTCAGATTGTTTGTCCAGTTACAAACCTTGATGCAGCCTGAGGGTCCTGACACACTGAGCTGAGCCAATGGTTGGGCCATTTATGCTACGTTTCATAGCCATCCATCACCAGTAGTTTTTCTGGTGTCCAGCTCTGTTGGCAGTAATCGGCTCTTAATGGCCAATTGAGCATGTGGAATCAGAGGGGGCTGTCAATGAGAGAGAGCTCTAGGATTGGCTGTTCAGCCCAGTGAATCAGTGATTTCACCCATTTAAAGTGTTTTCTCCTTCTCTGTTTTTTCCCCTTAAGAAGAATGACCTCAGACTGACATCGCCAGGGCAAAACAGAGTTAAACTTGATTGTGCTGGTAAAGTTTTTTTTGCCGGTTGTATTGCAGCTCATGATGTAAGAATATCATTTTTTCATTACGTTTTACAGCCAAAAGATGTAGACGGTGTTTCTAGTCTGTTTTCTTTGATGATGAAAAGGCGCTTAACCTAGGTGCAGGTCGACTGTCTGGTTGTCTTTACATTGTGTGTGTGTGTTCATGTGAAACATGAGGCAAGATGAGGCGAAGAAAATATGATCAGTGCTTGTTCCTAAAGTTTAGTTACGTGCGTCAGAGGCCTTTAGATTCTCACACAGGGACCCACTTGCTATTCAAGCCTTTGTGGTTCTTAAATGCTGCACTTAAGGTGCTCAGACTGTCAAATGTTGTACTGAATGTAAAACGCAGGCTTAGAGACGGCCTTTTGTTTCTTTTTTTGTCATCTCTCCAATCATTTTTTAGAATTTTCCTGTTTTGTTTTTCTTAATGAGGAGTTGTTAGATGGCTCACAATGATTTCCACTAAGTACTTTTGCCATTATTGCTGTTTTTTCTGTTTGTCTGTTTGCAAAGTCTAAATAGTGCTGATTATCCAGCGATACCATCAAATCTAATATTCTTGCGAGTCCTAATACAGTTGCTGCTGTTTGTAATATTGTCATATTGATTTGATCTTGACAGGAAAACAGGAGTAAATTAAAAACTGTTGAGGAGTCAACTGTGACTTTGATAACTACAGCTAGGCTGCATTCCATAACTTCAAATGGAGCATGTTGTTGTAATAAAATGTTATTTTTTTTGTTTTTCACCACATTTACAGGTGACTTTCTAATAAAATATTTTAATTAAAAACAATTTTTGGAAGTGAAATAAATCAGTATCTCATTTTTAATTCTTCCACAGATACAATGTTCTGCTGTTTGTGATGCTCTACTGCCTGCCAGTCACCTTTAACCTCAACATAGGCTTCCTAACCGGCAGGCGGCTTTGGGGAGGGAAGAAATCCACTTTCGCTGATCTTGATCCTCGCAGCCAAGCACTGCATGTCTCGCGCCTAAAGACGCGCCAGAAGATCGCCAAGATGGTAATGTGTCTGGTGCTGCTGTTTGCAGTGTCCTGGCTGCCACTCTACTTGGCTGACCTTTGGATTGACTGCGAGCAAAAGCCACCATCTTGGCTCCTGCAGGCACGGCCATTTGCCCAGTGGTTGGGCCTGACAAACTCTAGTCTTAACCCCATCTGTTATTGTTTCATAGGGGATCTGTACCGCTCAGCAAAGGTGATAAGGACACGATACTACCAGAAAGTCGCATCTCTCTTTGGCTCCTCCTCGTTCACCAGCTCAGCTGCAGTGTCATCTCCTGTCACAGTGATTACAGACACCAAAGTGAGTACTACTGAGCACCAACATATTGCTGCCGCTGCTGTGGCAGCATCTGCATCCATTGTTACGATCCCCAGGCTGTTGAGCTTGGCCAGAGGCCAGGGACTGGGGCAGAAAGTTGGAGACAGTTCAGACAGCCGTGCAGGATCTGACCACAGTATCTCAGACTGGTGTCAGTCCAGTCCCAGTGTCTGTAACAGCTCCTTGTTGCACTGCCAACACACACTCCAGCACTCCATAGAAAGAGCAGACCTCCTACCCACTAGAAGACACTCTGTGAATGAGAACGCTGGACCATTATCATTAAGAATCGAGTCTGTGGAAATAGACATGTTGCCTTTGAGGAGGCATTCAGGGGACAGAATATATTGTCTGTCAGCTGATAAGAGAGACATCATTACCGCTGGCAGAGACGCTCTCTGTTACACTGGGCAGCACAGAAGCATAACATCACAAACCTTCTCTCCCGTAGGAGACAGGGAGGATGAAGGAACCGATATCACCAGCCTGTGAAACCTGCAGATTATTTGATGTATCAACAGGGAGGAATTCAATGACAGTGTGAGCTAATCCGTTGCAAAAGCCATTGTTTGTTTTGAGGCTAAACTGACCTGGTCTACACTCTCCATCTTTCTCTTTGTATCCTTAAAAGCATGTGATCCAGGACTGATGTTTGCAACAACAAGATCAGGTCTTTGAATGCAGGTAGAGGGAGGAATGATGGAGTGAATCCTGCAGGCAAGAGTTGGAGTGTTACTTATCCCCAGGCTATAAAGCCAGTTATCAGTAAGAAGGATGGATTGCAGCAGTATGCCATCGCATGCTTGTCATATAATAAGTGGTTCAGCGGCTAGTCTAATATCTGCTAAAGACAATAACTCAGCAGGATGTAACTGCGTGATGAATAATTTTGTTTCTCCTCTTTCTTAATGCTTTGCTAATGATTTTGATTGTATTTATTGCTCACAGAAAAGGTCAAACCAGTTGTTACAGTGCAACGTAGAAACGTACTGTATCACACACAGATACAGTATGTGTAAAGAGTTTTCTGACAGGTCTTTACAGGTCTTCAGGATTATGTCGATATCAAGATTTGCAGCCTGTGAAAGATAGGTGCAGTAGCAGCAGTTGTTCATGTGTGGAGGTAATTTAATGGAAATATGAGATACACTGTGTGTGAAGCATAAAATGAAAAGTCAGAAGGCAGCGAATGGTTTTGTTTTGCTCATAATAACTGTGATATCACTGTTAGGTATGAAATAACTTTTCAGGTTCATTAGATTTTTGAAAGCTAGACCAAGTCATCTGAACTAACTCATCCAAAACAAGCAGGGTTACTTCATTCAGAAGAAATTTAAAGGGTCCCAAAAAAACCCCAACATATTTTATCACATACCTTAAGTATGATACAAGATATCTCAAAACCAAGATAAATGAAAACAAAAGTGCACGTCCAGACATCACTAAAGGTCAGAGAAAATGTGATTTGTAGTGAGCTGACCCCTCAAAATGTAGTTAACAATATTTGATATTTGAGAGTTTTGGCCCAACGAGAGACACTGCCTGTCAAACCAGCACATGCCTTGTTGCGTAAAGGAGGAAACAGCGTGCCAAAATAGCTTTAAAGGTTAAAGAAATAAAACAGACAGGAATACACTCACACATACACAGATGCATGCACACAGAAAGCAAAATCTAATCTACCCTCAGGCTGCTTCCAGTTGTGTGCAAGACAGAGGTGGTGAGCAGCATGAAGTGCTGTGACATCAAGTTGCTAATCACACTTGTCTTTGCAGCAAAAGTGAAGTGATGCAACACTCAAGGCTTCAAACTGTGTTGAAACTGTCCTATTTATGTCATTGGATAAGATTGCTTTGTAGCTTAGAAAATCTCAGTGCCATAATGCTGTTACTGTCATTCATCGCTCTCTCTCTTTACGTTTGTCTACCTCTCTCTCTCTTTCTCAGTTTTGCACTCTAAATCGAGGGCATGTGTACTAAATAATACGCATTTGATGTTTCATTAAAAAAGCAAAGAGTTTGTCTGTGGTCACATCTAACTGCGGCTGAAATTTCTCAGGATTTCAACACAGCTGTCCTAAAAAGAACGTCAGTGTGAGGATTTTTAAAAGTAGTCTTTAGCTAGTAGAAGTGTATTAAATGGTGGGCAATCAAGAATGCAAGGATAAAGGGCCTGTGCAGTTCTTGGCAGTTCTTGGATCTTTTGTCCAGCCTTCTCTTTCTTTCCATCAAGCTTGATAAAAACTTCGGGATCCAAATTTAGGTATGGGTAGCCCTCATTCCCTTATCAAATGAGTTACAAAGAAATTGAAGGAAGGAGAGACTCAAGGAGACTCTCATCAAACTTGTGAAATGGACATCGCTCCACCACGAATTTGATTAGTGATTGTAGAACAGGTTGAGCGTGCTACTTTTACTTGTTCATCATTCAGAAACGTTAGCTTGCAGATTTGAGACACTGAATCCGCCGTGGTGAATATTTGGATTTAAGCTTATATGCAAGTTCTGAGTCTGTTACTATTCTATTAAGTTTAAGGTTAGTCAAACTTGATTTCTAAACAAAGTTATTTTATCATTCACTGTTTTTCTCCTTGAGGCCCAATAAGCATTTTTTGAATGTATTTCTTCCTTCTCCATAAAACATTTGAACATCTCATGTTTTAAATTTAAATCCATGGATCCAAATCGATTGCATCCATGCTTGCTACTGTAGCTTGCAGTCTTCTTCCCTGCATTTCAGTTGTGGATCGCAGCTTTTTCTCAGCACATTACAGCAACTGGTCGATCAGTGGAAGAGTGTGAAGCCATTGCAAACACATCACTCTACAGCCACGTGGTCAAATACTTCAACAAGTCGTAAACTTTGGATACGGATACTGAGGTCTGGGATTGATTGATAATATTGATGATGCTTCTTCAATCAGATCAAAACATGCAGCTTGAGTCTAAAGAGTGCACAAAAGCAGCTGTGGTCACACCAAAAGAAACAAAACAAAACATACAGACAGGTGGCAAAATCAAGTAAAAGCTGAATAAATGAGTGGACTAATATAACAAATGCTGATGCGTCCTCACAGCTGTGATGCATAATACAGTTATTATGACCTGGACATGCATACAAATGCTGAGTAGTGCCAGTTAAACTGATTTTGGATCCAGATGGCAGGAGGTAAATATCTAATAATCACTCAGTCACTTAGAAAGGGAATTTATAATTAGGGCACCGATGGTAGGCGCTCCAGTCACAAATATAAAAAAGTCATACGGTCTGCTGAGACATCTTTCACCTTAATCTTGACAAGTGGGTGAGTACATGTGTAGCCAACAAGTCCTTTATTAAATGACTGAATACAGTTACAGCAGAAGGAGACATAAAATGGTTTTCTGACTGAGCCCTCCTCTTGGCAGCATGACATAACTGATACCACTTTGATTAGGTTATGACCGCTCAGCCAATCACTAATGGTTCCTGTTGTTTTATTTATTTCAGGGTGCTGCTCTATGCACTTTTACCCTCATTTATTTGTATTAGATGGAGGCAGGATCAGGGCAGAGTAGTGTTGAATTGCTGGGATGACAACCATTAGAAAGAAGATAAAAAAAAGAACATTTTGTTGTTTTTTTTCATGGCATGGGGCTTCATGTTAAGTAATATTGAACTTAAAAAATAAAGAATAATTATCTAATTTCAAATCTTTAATAATTATATATTACAGTCAGTTATTTGGTTGAGGTTCTGAAACAGTTGAGGTCACAGTAAGAAGAAAACTGTTGACTGATGGTAGAAAAACAGAAAATGAACAGTTGATAGTTGACGATCTGACATTTTGTTGACCCATCCAACCATTATAACCTCTGTGCTCTATAATAACCACTGGTGGGCAGAGGGGAAGCCCCTGTGACCACATGTGTCAAAGCAGCTACAGCAGCTCTACAGTCAACGAGAACTGCAGGAGATGAAGAGGAATGAGCCACAACAGTTCATCGAGGTTTATAATAATGCAACTTCTGAAGATACACACCAGGTTTCATAGAGGAGACAAGCATTTATCAAACTGCAGTCTGTGATGAGAAACTACAGAACTGTAGAGTAACACTGGGCTTCAAGTTTTTATATCACGTCAACACTTCTGTCCAGATTCACATGCTCTCTCTCCCTGCTGCAGTCTGCATCATATTTGTTGAATAAATTGATGTTGTTCTGGTTGTGAATGACCAACAAATTGCAGGATGCCATTATGTCCTTTGCTTTCATCAAGGATGGTCGAGTGCTATGCTAAAGCAGATAAATAAGGTCACTGAAGGCCATTTCTATAGCATTCAGAGAATTCAAACAGCTCTTATCACGTCTATACATGTAAACATCTGTGGGTGATCTAATTCAGTTAGGCAAAAAAAGACCATTCGACTGCACTCAGGGTGTTGGGTTACGGTGACAGGAAGTTACCCGTAACCTAGAGAGTAAACTGTGACCTGTGACATTTCACAAGAAAAGTCCAGTTCAATTTCACACAAAGACCAAATTTCATATGTGGAGTCCCTGTGGTCTGAACAGTGTTGAAATGTTTCTATGCAGATGAGACTGGTCTCTTCCAGGATGGCAACAATAGGGGTCACTGAATGGTTTGATGAATATAAAATGATGTGAATTACATGCAATGGCTTTAACATTCACAGATTTCCTCTCAGTTGGACATCTATGGGTGATTTTGAAGCAATGTGTTAGACGACACTCTTTCTGCTGTCACCAAAACACCAAATGAGAAAATATCTTTTGGAAGATCCCTGATATATCATAATATATCATTTTAGTCAACATCAAAGTACCTGGTTCTACTTGTGCCTCCCACTTTTCACTTAAATGTTTTGATTAGATTTCAGGATGCCAATTTCCATTTGCATGTAACGTATAACTTGTAGGACCTGAGTACGCTGCAGACATCCGTTTGTGGACTGCCATCTAGTTCTTGAAGCACTCTCAAGGATGTGATGTGCACACACTCACACACACATACAACCACATAATATGCACATAAACACACACACACACACACACACACACACACACACACACACACACACACACACACACACACACACACATATACACAATTTCATTCCACAATTTCAGATATATCCCCAGGACTCATGATGAGGCACTTCAACTCATGATTGCTTTCATTTCTTCAGACATTCAGCTCTTTTGATTCTCACAGATCTTTCCACCACGTCCTCTCATCACTCTGCATTAGTCTTTGTACCCCCTCTTCCTTTACCTTCTATGTCAACCTCTCTGCCTGTCCTTCTTTTCTTGTTTCTTTCTGTTTTGATCACCTCATTTGTCCTTGCGTCATTGCTGTACCAGTGTCAGAAACTTCTGCTAACAATAGCCTGTTTTTGTTTCTCTTCCCCTTCCCTCATTACCATCTTCATATTTCCTTTTCTGGCAACAAGTCAAGGGCCATTTAACACTAGAGAGCATAGCCGGAGGAGTGCAATGCACACCCAAGGCACAGAAACAGTGAACTTAAAATGCTGTGAAATAATATACATAATGATGATGAGGCCTCTGTAGCAAAGGCAAAAATAAAATAAAATAAAAAGCTTATGTTTTATTGACAATCTTTATTACAGAAGGAATGTCCTACTGTTGACAAATTGCTTTTACTTTAAAAATTAAACACTGATAACAGACTGTGATGATGTGTCTCACCACAGGGTTCACAGGGTTTTTAATATTACCTCAAGAGAAGACAGTATCAGCCTGTGTTTTAATGCTACATCCATCTTCTGCTAATTTGTTCACAGCAAACACTGGCAACAGAAGGATTTTCTACATACATATGATATGTCCTGTTTTTACACTCTACCATAACTACCTGCCCGCTTAATATAACATATACTACAGAATGAAACAATGACATGAATGCTGATTCAGTGTTAAAAGATGTTAGTTTTGTTTTATAAACAGTTGCAGTTTGTAATAAGTCTTTTAGTTTTGTATGACTGTGAGAAGGGATCTGTCTTTCTCTTGACTATAAAGCTTTGGTGTTATTAATGATTCAAGTGTCCCAGTAACCTGTGTCAGTGTGACATGTGCCAGCACGAACAACACCAGGACTCTGAAATTGAAGAAATATGATTCATACCTTTGTGCCAATTACCTCAAGTTGTCTCAATTTGTCTCAGTTCCCAATTGGATAGTCAGCAGTGACGTGTCACGTATGGGTGTGACTTGTTCGCCACTGACACGACACATCTGAGAGGATACTGAAAGGGTGAGTTGTCTGATTTGGGTTTGGGTGAGAGTAAATTTTGCCATGTGCCCAAATCAGTATCACTCTGATATGCCACAGCGGGTTTGGACATACATACATTTCAATTCAGGTCTGTAGATAAAATGCTCATTCTGAGATAATAAGTCTGATTATACACTAATGCAATTATTTTCATTAAAATTACTTTCATTATTAACTAATCTGCTGATCATTTTCTTTGTTTCATTAAATGTAAGGAAGTGTGAAATATACTCATCACAATTCCCTAGAGCCAAAGCTGATGTCTTTAAATACCTCTTTCTATCAAACAGTCCTAAACCCAAGGGTAGTTGCTGATTAATTTTCTGTCAGTTACCTAATTGATCAGTTGTTCTATTGTTTCAGCTCTATAATCAAGTGTCAAAACATTGGGGTTTAGTGTGTAATAAGAAAACCAGATAGTTTACTCCTAAAAGTAAGGCATCAAATATTTAAACATCTGTGTTTTTGCCTAAGGCAGAAGTAACTGTTCTCCTAAAAATTTTGAGGACTGAGCTTTGCTATTCACGGCTCAACAGTAATGCATACTTGGTTGCTCTGGGCAACAAGATATAGACTACTGTCAATCTTTTCGTTCAGTTGTCCGTCTTGACTTGTTTCTATAGCCATTCTACATCAACGAAAATGCTGCTGTGATACTGATATACTCCACTGCAAAACGAAAACAGCAGCACTGATCCTGAGTGAAACAGCTGAGACACCAGCTTTAAAGAGCACTTCATCACACCTCGAGATGCTCAGCACGCTGATAAACCTGACAGGACAATGAAGAAGTCTCTGGAGGTATGAACACAGCCAAGGCTTTTCTCAAATAGAAAGAATCCTGTTCTGTCTTTCTTAAATCACATTATCTCCAAAAAAAAAACCCAGATTCAATAAGCTGTTACTGAGATCTGACCAGACGAACGGGAGGTTATTGTTCTATCAAATGTAATTTAGCCAAATCAACAGATGACATTATCCTGCTTATTTTGGATGCTAACGTAGGTCTGGCTCAGTAGAAATCTTACGTTTTTTCTATAACCACTTTATGTTGGTTAATTGTTGAATCTGAGCCAATGGTGAAATCTCTTTTGTTTGCGTGCATGTTTGTGTGCAAAATGAGAGTTTACCCATATTAATATCAGTTCTTCATTACTGAAAAGTGGGTTGTAATTACACAGGACAATTATGACTGTAATTATAAACAATTAAAATATGGAAAGCATTATGTCAACTTTGGCTCCTTGTCAGCTGTGCAACCAGCTCTCAAGATGTTGGGCTCCGTTACAGCTTGTGACGATGGCTTCCGTCAGTTGGCAGCTCTGCATGTAATCTGTCGTCCTCAAAAAATATATTGTTTATTTGGAGCAATAGTGAACTCTTAAAATTATGGAAATATACATGTTAGTCACACTGGTGACTCATCCATCATCAACTATACTCCACAGCTGCTCTGTTAATCTTTCATCTTTATTTTCAGAAAGCTCTTGTAATGACACTTGGAGGTGTTTGGTGAACTGCAGTCACAATCCTGTTGCCAAACTAGTGCTCCAACAGTGGCATACGTTAGGCTGCTGGAACGCTGGAAAATAAATTACAGTCATATTTAGAATAATTTTTTATTTGGCAAGCAAACAACCAGTTTTCTGGAAAGCAGTGATGCTGCATGTATCTGGAGACCTCGCACCTAACTACTGTTTGTAAGTTAGTAATCTTTGTTTATATTGTTTATATTGAAAGTATTTTAAGAGGGGTTTAAATAAATTTAAGTACCGAAGTTAATTCTAACATTGTAGTGGGTTAAGTACAGTACCTTACACTACAAAAACATTGGAAAAAGTTATTTTTATATCCAGAATGAGGAAGGTGGAAGCAAAAGTACGACTTTTAAGGGGTGCTCATGTTCAGCAGCTATAATCACTATTATTATAGTAACAATGTATAAAATGACAATGTGAACATAAAAGGAGTTGCTCATAGCGATGAACTTGCCAAGCATTGTCACATGAATCAGCAGCTCCCCTCAACTTTACAACCTCTTTCAGCTCATTCTTTTGGCTTTCTGGCCCACAACTTCACTGTTTTGGTTCTCTCACATCACTCACATAGCAGCTGTTTTCAGTGAAAACAGACTAAAACCCCTCTTGTTGTCTGTTTCCTAATTAAAAAAAAATCATCAACAGTCACAGTCTGGTGGGCGCTGTCATGTGATTGACAAGTTCATTAGTTACCTAGTCTACAGCTTGGCAACACAGCTGTAGTAAGCAAAAGCTGAGCCAAAACACCCTTGTTAATTTTTCCCTAAACAGAATTAATCAAATTTAAAAAAAAAAAAAAATGGAGCAAAAGAGAAACTCTATACGCTTAAAGTCTGTGTAAAGTAAGAATAAATGTGTTCTGAGTTTGTCAGACCAAAGAAGAAAGTGTTATTTACCACCCAGCCAAATTTGAATGATTAAAAACATTGACAAGTTTATGAAATTAATTTTGTAGCGACTGAAACGTGTCAGATGAGTTCAGTAAATGACATGACTAACTTTGAAACACTCTGAGTAGATGAATTAATCTCTGTCTCTCTGCAGCGCTGTGCTCAGGGAGAAAAACTGTTTTAACCTCTAACTCCACATTTCAGTAATATATAGTTCAAAGTCTTTTCACACGTTTTTAGCAACTCATTTCCAACATATTCAATGTATTTTGAAAGAAATCTCAGGATTGCCGTTACACGGTCTTTAACAGACTGGGATGGAAAGTCAATTGAACTTTTGAACTGTTATGCAGTTAGTGGTCCGCATCACAAGGTCAGCAGGAGCCAATACTAATCCAGTGACAAATCAGCTGAGTGAATCTCTCTTTTGTGCAACTAACCGGTAAACATGACAAATGAGGATACATCTAGGACCAAACAATACTAGGCTATACAGCACTGAGAGGGTGTACTACTAAATGGAAATGTCAGCACTAACATGCTCACAATGACAAAGCTAACATGCTAGTGTTTAGCAGGTATAATGAGCTTATTGTAGCATGCTAACATTTACTAATTTGCACTAAAATGAGGTAGTCATGTATTTCTTCAACCAAAGTATTAAAAAAAACAAAAACAAAATGATGTACTAACAAACTGACATTGCCATCCTTGGAGTAGAACACATTCAGACCTCCATGCATGTTGTATGAAATCGCTCCTTTGCAAACCAACCCATGTCTCTAGATTAGGTATTTTACTTTGAATACCTGAGGAAACAGGATGTAAAGAAAACCATTACAGAGCCACTACCAGATGTCCTGGATGATGTGTCTCCACCTAAATGAAAGTAATTGTCCCGTTGGACATTTCATGGGTTAGTCTGGCTTTAGGGCTAAGAAGGTGGCCTTTTATAGTTTTATTTAATGTGAGGAAAGTGATTCGCAAGCTGCTTTAAGTTTGCTGATCCTTGTGCTTTTCTGCTCTAGCGCTAAAGCATTTTTGCCATGGTGCTTTAACCAAGCAATCACAACTAATTAGTTTTTTGGGGGTTTCTGCCAGAAGATGCTGTTTGTATCCCACGTGACTCCAAAAATCAACACTGACTGATTAAACCATAGACCATACATGTGACAATATTGTTGCAGTGATGTGTCTTTTGATTGACTGCCTTTTCCTGGCAGTATCAGGGTGACGTGACGTAGGGGGCATCGCCACTGGCTGCCAAAAACAAAAGTCAGATTGCATGGAGAATTAAACCATCTTCTCATTTTATTTATTGCCACAGTAAACAGTTTCCTCCTGAGTTTGTGAATGATAAAGCAGGATATGCTTTAGGGTATGGTTACCTTGCGATTGGCAAGTTATTCTTAGTGAATCTCACGAAACTCAGATCAAACTGTAAACTTAAAGGGGTGTTGATTAGCTCAGTTGGTAGAGCAACTGCCCCATGTATAAAGGCCGGCAGCCCAGGGTTTGAATCTGACCTGTGGCTCATTCCCCATCTCTCTCTCCACACACAGTCACTCTTCAGCTGTCTCTATCGAAAATAAAGCTTGAAAAAGCAAAAAAATGATCTTACAAAGAAACAAACAAACAAAAAAATCTTTAAACTTAAAAAGAATCAAGTTACTGTATTGCAATTTGCAGTCTGCGTCAAATGTTTTCAGAAGCATATTTTGGTGTACTGATTAGCTGTAATACAAGATTGTTTGTGAGTGCTTTACAATGGAATAAAAACCAAACACAGCCCAGCTCTCAGTAATCACCCACCGGCTCCATACGCTCGTCCAAATATGGTCACTTCTGGCTTCGACGTCAGCAGGCAGCATCCATAATGGCAAATTAGAGGTTGTCATACTGCAGCATCACTCTGCTCAGCGTTTCCTAAATACGTATGTGCTGGGAAATTAAGCGTAGTTTGGTTGCTTCTGAGGTGTCACATCCACGCCACATGAAAAAGCACATTAATGAGACGTCTGTTTTGTTTTTCTTGTGCTTTTTAGTGGATTGAAAGAAGCCTCTGCAGAGAAAACTGTGAACAAAAAGAGAAATAATTACCTTGAGCACATTAACTATCGTATATTCTAAAATTATGAGGTATTTTGAGGTTAAGGCAACTGAAATTATGTAACTTTTGACCATGAAAATATTTCTGTTTATCTACACTGCACTGAAACTATCAGCTCTATTTAACACATAAGCTGTGATTTCCTGAGCCCTCACAGGCGAACACACTGCTTCATCACAGCAGCACACACACACTGACACATTTTTTACCTCAGGTGCAAATCTGCACACTCACGCAATTATTCTCTTTCTCACTTAATTCTCACTTTTGTCACACAATGTCAGGTCTTCATTTACATCATCATCTGTGTGTATAGCATCGGCATAACCAACATTCAACCTTTTATCTTTTTGTTGCTCTCTCTATTACATAGTCTGAACAAACACACATTATCCCGCAAATGTGAAATGATAATATGAAGCATACAGCTTAATGTTTGTACGAAGAGGACATGAGTGGTCAGCAAAGCAAACCCTGCAAATGCATACATCAGCAAAAGGAGACAGACACACACAGACATATTCAATCAAAAATGAACTTTAAAACACACTCCTAGCAGCACACTGAGTGTATTATTCTGAGAGAAGCAGATAAGGTTTTCTTATTTTCACAAATTCAACAACCGAGATGGAAATTGTGCATTTGTGTGTGTGTGCATCTTAAAAATGATTGTGCTGTGTATTTGAGGATCCATGGGTTGCTGTGAATAATATAAATCAAATATCCCCATCTCCTTTTTCAAAATAACAGCTTTTCCTCGTTGATGGACTCACTGTAGCCTGAAGTGAAGGGCAGTGCTCCCCAGACGGTTACAGAAGCTCTGTCAAAACACTCTTGTGTGTCGCCTCCATCACCGATTTCCAATACTCAGTATCTAAATCAAGTGAAGTGGAAACTACAATATTTTCTGACTTGGCGCCAAAAGAAAGAGACAACCTGGTAAGACTGGCTAGGTCGTAGAGCTGCAGTCAATCCCAGATACAGTAATGGAGATGGATGTGCTCCAGAAATAGCTATTTCCTGTTTTTCAGCTAAAAGTTGATTGAGAAAAATTTTCCCGCTACAGTAATTCACTGGGCTTATTGGAAAACCCCTCCAAATGCAATTCAATTCATTCAAAGACGGTAATGATGGTGCAGATGCCCATATTTCAAAGGTGCTATATCAAACATTCAGAAAGCTCTTGTAATGACACTTGGAGGCGTTCGCTGAACTGCAGTCACAATCCTGATGCCAAACTAGTGCTCCAACAGTGGCATACATTGGCTGCTGGAACGCTGGAAAATAAATTACAGTCATATTTAGAATAATGTTTTTTTTATTTGGCAAGCAAACAACCAGTCTGCTGCAAACCAACCTGTTTGTAAGTTAGTAATCTTTGTTTTATGCTTTATATTGTTTATATTGAAAGTATTTTAAGAGGGGTTTAAATAAATTTAAGTACCGAAGTTAATTCTAACATTGTAGTGGGTTAAGTACTGTACCTTACACTACAAAAACATTGGAAAAAGTTATTTTTATATCCAGAATGACCCTCTGAAAGTGGAAGAGGAACATGCAAGGTGGAAGCAAAAGTACGACTTTTAAAGGGTGCTCATGTTCAGCAGCTATAATCACTATTATTATAGTAACAATGTATAAAATGACAATGTGAACATAAAAGGAGTTGCTCATAGCGATGAACTTGCCAAGCATTGTCACATGAATCAGCAGCTCCCCTCTGGCCCACAACTTCACTGTTTTGGTTCTCTCACATCACTCACATAGCAGCTGTTTTCAATGAAAACAGACTAAAACCCCTCTGTGCACTCCCTGCTCCGCAGCAAACATCAGATGGACACAGTAAGAGCTGGTAGAGTCCAAAAATAGATAGTTAAAACTTACAGAGAGAATACTGGCATTTGTCAGGTGTCCAGAAACACAACTCTAAATGCTGCTCTAAATGGATGAAAGGAAATAAGAAACATTGCAGTTGGCTGGTCCTGACCATTTTATTGTGAATGACTCCGTATAGGTGAGAAGCCGGTTGGCTCTCTGACACTCGTAGCACTATTTTTTAATGTAAATGTCTTCTTCACTTGCCAAAAAAAAAAAACTCCATTCCCTCACTCACCAAAAGGTATATGGAAAAACCTAAGCAAGGATACCAAATTATCATGAAAATGCAGTAACAAGCTCCTGGAGAAAAATCTGCACTTACGGATAATTTCTAGACATTATAGGCATTTCTACTCTTTCTACAGAAAATTATGCTGTTTTATGTTTTTATGCTAAATTACTGGGAAGGCACGGGTTGTAGCCCTCAGCTTATTGACATCCTTTACATTTGCTTCACGTGTTAAATCCCTTGTAAAAGAAGGTGAGTGTGACTTGCTCTGTTGCCCTGAAACCAGCATTATGAGGAAATTGGCAGCACACTCTAAGCAGCTTTTAATGTCTAAGGAAATTGCACTGTAGACAGCTTGTTAAATGACCAGGACAACCAATAAAAGGTGTCTTTGCATAACCGTGGCCTGGGTTCAGTGCCTCCAGCCCTCTGCAGTGACCCGAGCAGTTATCCATCCAAACGTCACACTGCTGTTCAGAAAAGCAATGACAGCTACCTGTTTTTGTCTCTCCCCTCTAGCCACCATGCCTTCTCCCTCAGGCTGCCTTCAAACCAAAAATAGCACTATTAAAATCATATCAGTCTGTGCAGGTGTGGGTGAGAAAATTAAATGCAAGGAGGTCCAGTTTGAGTCTTATCACAGGCTAGAATCATTTATATTAATTTGTACTCCTTTTTGTGAGGATTTTATAATCCTGGAGACTAATTACGGCAGTAATAATTCATCCTCATCATCGTGACGCTTGTGAGGACAGCAACAAGAAGTCATTTAGGGTAATCTAACTGAAATGAGGGTGACACTTGTCTGGCAAAAGTTGATGCAAGTCCAGCTCTTTTGCCAGGCAAAACTGCATTTTGTTGCCCGAGCCTTCTGCATCGACACTCCTACTGTGCCAGAGGAGTGTAATTTGAAGCAGTGCTAATGTCTGTCTGAGCACAGCATTAATGTCTTCCCTCTTGTTGTTGTTTCATGTCCACACTGGCCGTACACAAGCCTGGAAAGGAGAATTGACAATGCAGCCAGCTTAGCAAACAGATGTCTATTGACGACGCTAGCCAGGCTGTTTTAGTGGCCAGTATATCAGCGCTTATTCCTGGTATAGCTTAGTCATTGTGTATTAAAGAGGGTCTCAGACTGTATCATCTTGAGCTCAGTGTTTCTGACTAGACACTAGATCTCAAAGATATTTTATTCTCTTCACGATCCTCTCTGCACCCCTCTCTTGTTCATCGTCCAATATTCTGTCTCATCTCTTGTTGCAATTTATTTGGCTTGTATTATATATAAAAAAAAATGTAATTATAAAAAAACTTGTTATTATCTTATTATAGGTTGCTCAACTGCTCAATTATCCTCCCATTTATTCTGCTCTTTGTTACTGTCACTGTAATGTCTGTGTGTGCACATCTGTAAACACCATTAGCGTGAAAGATTTTGACTCATAACTTCCGCACTAAACAAAACACTTCAATATACATAATCACTATCATGTATCATAATGTAGTTGGAGTTACTTTTTCTTTTTTCTAATTTTTCCTCAACCCAGAGCTACTTTGGTCACTCTTTGTGGATGTTATAAAAAAAAGATATATAATGATATGAAGTGTTGAACTCCTGCTGTCTGTGTCGCAGTATGAATGGCTGACAATATTGAAGTGGACAAAGGCACTGAATCACAAACACATCAAAGATGAATACTCTGTCCTCCCTCTAGATACTATATAATCCCTGGGAGATAACTGACGCAAGCTTTTGAGAAAAGAAATAACACATGGCTTCTCTTACAAGTGAAAAAGTTGGATTTGTATAGGAAATAAAGTGCTCAGTCCAGTACACTTAGGATTTTGCTGCTGCATAATGGACATTTCTGAGTCAGTTTGCTGACTTCATGACTCTTTCTCTACTTGTGGTGCTGCAGTGCTAAATAACGTAGTAGTTTAGCATTTAGCATTATCTCATGACTTTCACTTGTATCCACAGTGGCTGTTGTTTTGCATTACATTATTAGTGAAACGCGTTTAGTCGTAAACTGTAAACTTTTGTTAGTCAAGAATTATAACACTTAATTCATGTGTTGTTTTTACATTTCTGTTTGTGTATAGGTTGAGCATACAAGATACAAGTTTTAGAGGTGCTGCTTGGCAGATTATTACATTTGAATAATGTCTCACATTAAGTGCATTCAGTCATTTCCAGTTGTCTGTGATACTGCCACTGTGTTTCTTGCTCCTTCTCACTTAAGCAGATTTGTCATTCTTTCAGCGACTCTCTCAGCTAGCTACAGTGCTTTAGCTTCTCTTTCGTCTTCTACAGCGCAGAAAATAGTACGACCTTGACCTGCTCTATATATTAAGAGTCATGAGATAACTTCTGTTATGATTTGGTGTTATATAAATAAAACTGAATTGAATTAAAGAGTTAGGCTAAGTACAGTGCTTTCCACTGTTTTCAGTCTTTATGCTAAGCTAAATTAATTGTGTACTGGCTCCACACTTTGCCAGTTTAGAGTGGCATAAATCTTCTTGGCAAGAAAGAGAACAAGCACTTTAGCACTTTTCCCCAAATGCTGCCCAGCAGTCAGCGTTGACAGTTGAATCATTTATCTTTCCCTTACCAGAAAGTGGTTCTAGTCAATTACCCTTCACTTCACTTCTATATCATGAAAATAAGGAAAAGTTGAACTGACAAAGCGCTGATATAAACTTTTTGAAAATACCATGAGTTGTGGTTGGACTGAGAAGTCTTCTATACATAGAAAGTAGTAAGACTACTAGTAGTAGAATTTTTGGTGAATTAGCTGACACCTTCTTTAAGTTTTAACTGAAGTTTTTAAAGAGCCTTGTGCCAGCTTGCTTTGTCAATACTTAGCACAGCACGTATATGAGGCCAGATAAGAAGAGCTGGTGTAAAAGAAGAACAAGCAAAAAGCTTCCCAGGCAAGATTTAACCCCCAGAAGCACGCAGGGAATTACCAGGATGTTCCAACCATCTATTGAGTTACTGTGCAATCTCATTGAAGACTCACACAAAGGAATAAATGATCATAGTTAAATGATAGTTTCTAAAGTGAAAATAATCAAGCTTCTTTTACATTTTTAGTTAATAACATTGAGTTAATTTCACACTCCAGTGGGCCTCTGCATTAATCGTTCCATGTGCTCGCTGTTGGTAAACGAGCAATTGTGATTTCTTGTAATCCTGTATTAGAATATTTAGCAGCCTTTGATGTGAGGGGAGTGCACAATTATTAGTGTGAGATGGAAGGACAGTAGAAACAGTTAGCAATAAACAGAACAAATTGTACGGTAAAATTAACAAATATAGACAATGATCATCTTGGGCAGGATATTTCTAAGAGGTTGGTTTGGAGTGAATTGGCTGTCTTTCAAACTAATCTCTTTAAAGCTCTTCACAGTTGGCAACATGCCCGTAACTTTGTCCTTCCTTGATTCTTTATTTAGAAATAAAAGCTTTTATGTCAAGAAAACTGGGGTTAAATGTTGATCCACTAAATCCATTAGCTATTCATAAAGTGATTTGTTATGAAATAAGATTAAAAAAAAATCACTTATATATAATATTATAAGTCTTATAATAATATCCAATAATAATCCTAAGAAAAAATATAAAAATAAAGATAATCATACTATTATGGTTTAAACTTATTTGTTTAGTAAATGATAATAATTATTAGCTGACACTGTATACAGTATGTCTATTGTAAAAAATATTACCTCATTAGGTCATCATTAACTCGTGGCTAACAAAGTAATGACTTATAACGAGTATTTTCCATAAAGTGTTCATATGTAAACACAGCATTAACATAGTACCACCTTATAAAGTTGATATGGCCAATGGGGTAGCAGAGTTAGTTATGTTTTCGGCCACCTCATGAATTTAAGTTCAATATTCACGGTTCATTTTGCTTTGTTTTGGTCTCTACGAAATCCTAAAACATCTGGCTCTTTAAATGCTAAATGCTCCAACATATCCACCAACTTAGATTGCTTGTCTGCTACTGTAAAAACATGCCTTTTGCAGCTTAAAATGGGCTTGACGAGAATGGTTGGAGTGAACCAGACAGTAAAGTAGCGGACCATTAGACTAAAAGAAAGAAACACTCTTAAATTTAAAGAAACTGTGTTCGTACAGCCTTGATGAGTTTGTATATTTCAATATGTGAGAAAATAGTGGAATAAATTCAATGTGGAACTCAACTCAAATATTTCCCAAGAAAATGTATAAGAATGAGGAAGGACCATGATGATGGTTACATATTTGTTTACTGACACAATGGTATATACATGTTGTACAGAGAATTCGATAATAGTTAATAAAGTACATGTGGGCACATACGTGTATGAATGTTTGAATATGTTTGTGTATATGTACAGGAGATATAATCTATAAATTACTTGATACATAAATTATAGATTATATCTATCTATGTAAGAGTTAATTTGATAAGGGGTACAAAGCATATACATCCTCCTTCTCTTTTTCAAACATTTATTTTTCATTTTTCGTTTATGTTTTAAAACAAAAATATAGAATAAACAAATAAAAATATATAAGAGTTATAAGCACTCTATAAACACTCTGTAGAGCTGAGGGGAACTGAGGGGAGTCTGATGATTTTTTCACTAGTTTTGTTTGATGCTGCAGACAAAGACATAAGATCATTCATTGTCCAGATAAAGCTAAAAAGCGGAAGTGTTGGCGGTGTGCATGAAAGATCACAGAGATTATGAAGACTATAAAGATCACTGTAGTTCAGCTGCCTACTGATATGGCTTTTCTGTCTGCTTCCATCTGAATTAAGCAAACCCTCTCTGCTGTAACATTTCACCAGGCGTGACACATCTGCCTTACCAGGCTTGAGCCTGCTGCGACCACTTACTGTCAGGTAAATAAAAAGATGCTCCATGCCGCAGGCTTGATCTAGTGGGAGAATTCATAAATCCCCAAATTGGCCACTGAAAACTGTCATCATCATGCAGTTTCTATCCACAGCTGTACCTGGGAAATCAGATTTGTCTTATGAACTTGTGAAGACCTTGCTTTTTGTGATACATTGTGTAAGAGTGTAAAACTGTAAGTGAGTGTAATGTTTAATAACATCTGACTGTTAGTTCAGTAAAAATTAGTTAAACTGACATTCTGATCTGTATGTTGGTGAATCTTTAGCCTTTTCATAAATCTACACACTAATTCTAACCATGTTTTTATGCACAAAGATGGAAGAGTGACTAAATTGTCTCTACTATCCTTTAAGGAAATTCTCAAACGAAACAGGAGCTACAAGAAGTCCAGTGAAACCATGGTTTACTTCAGTTTGCTCCACTTCAAGCAAACATATGTATGTGAATATGTGAATATATAAGGCAGCAAACACAACTAATAGAAATCCTGACAGCCCCAGCACATAAAGTACTCAATAAATGAAATATGAATACTTTCAAATCAAATTGGAAGAAGCTGACAAATCCAAATTCAAAAGCCTTTACATGTCCCTTAGGATTCTGGGTGTTTTACAAATACAAATACTATCTTGTGGAAAAATGTATGGGAGAAATTAATTTGAAAGTCTTATCAACAATTTGGTTGTTTTTGTACACCTTAGAAGAACATGATGCAAGGCTAGTGAAAGTACTAAATAAGCTGAGTTTGGCCTAAAACTGTCCTCGGAAAAGGCATACTCTTCCAAATATCTGTTTGTCACTTGGGACTTGTGGTCTTCCAAAATGAATTACCTATACTGGTTACTACAGAAGGTTTGTGAAGGGTCACGCTGCTCCATGATCTTACATCTGGTTATGCACTGTCATAAATAAAATTGAAACCAACATTAAAACCAGAAAAATACCCGAACCCCAGAGAATCACATGTTGGCTGATGGACAGTTGCTTGGAAACCACAAATCAGAAACTCACTGTTCCAGTTCTCGCTTTGCTGATCCCCAAAAGCCATAACTTCTCCATACTGATTCCCCTGGTACTGGAGCTATGTTATATCAAGAACAAGAAGGAATGAACATTGAACATTGTCATTGCTTACGCCAGCAGTGGATTTTCTCAAAGTGAATCCTGCTATCTTGAATTTCTTGCCCTCAAATGGTCAGTGACAGAAAAATTCAGTGACTGACCATGACTTCAATCTGTATGGTAATCATTTCACAGGGGTAACAGACAGCTATCGTCTTTCTTACCTACTGATCTCAGTTAAACTGGATGCAACCAGTTACGAGTGGCTTGCCACAGTATCCACATTTCTTGATACAGATGGGCTTTCTCGATGACTTCATATTAGACCTGTCAGTTGATCTCAAGCCTTGGTAAGAAAGGGAGTGAATATGAAAATTTGCCAAACATTATCTGTCTCATTCAACTTTGGTTTTCATTCATCAACACACCATCCAGGCCATCTGCGATAGACAGCTCATCTTTACTGCTATTAACATTGATCATTGTAACCAAATCCATGCCCTTGTTCGGTCACTTTCTATTTCAACTGATGCACTGCGTGACAGTTTTGATTCGGACCCCCATTCTTCAGCTTACAGCAGCTGAGATGGCTGCGAAACAGGCTGGACATATCACTGGACGACACCAAGTCTCTACCAATTTACATGATCACATGGGAATTGAACGAACACTTGACCTGGTTCAAGACAGATTCTATTGGTCGAAAATACCGATGCTGATGCTTATAAAGATACTTGTGAACTTGTGAACGATGTGTAAAAAGGAATTAATTGCCTGAAAAAGGTACACCTCTTGTAAACATAAAAACCAACCAATAACCTTTGGAACTTGTTTACATAGATTTCTTCCATTTTCTCCTAGATCATTAGTACCAGACAGAAGTAGGATCAAGGACATTCTTGTAATCATAGACCATTTCACAAAGTATGCAGTATCCCTTCCCACACTCAACCAAAAGGCTAAGACAGTTGTAAAATGTCTATGGGACAACTTCCTCATCCACTATAGGATTCTGGAAAAGCTTCATTGTGATCAAGGACCGGACTTTGAGTCTTAGGCAATAAACAAACTATGTGAAAAGGCTAGAATTAAGAAATAAATGGGGGTGTTGAAGTACATTGGGCTCTGAACTGAAAGCTACTCTTGTTTGGTTAAACTCACTTTGTAAGATAAACCATACAGGTAAAAATAAAATTGAAGTGAAGGCTGAGGGATCAGAAACTGGCGCCACACTGTGATACATAGCCAGGCCAGCTTGTGTCTGCGAAGGGTATGAATGTGCTCACGTCAACAACTGGACTCTACACTTATATTAAAAGAAGGATTACTACAATAAATTTGCATATGCACCAGAAAGCAGAGATGCAGTTTCCCTGTAGAGCTGTGGCTCAATCACACTGAGCAGCAGGCCAGAGGCTAGAAGAGAGTGTTGCATTAATTCAAGGACAAATAAAGCCGCCTGACTTGGGGCGGAGCCAGTCTACCCAAAAGCTGCACCAAGTGAAGCCAGTTTGCAATTTTGCTCAGATTCCCATGTCGCGTAAATGAGTGAAGGCTGGACTGAAGCTGCAAAACATGGGTTTAGGCATGAGGACTGAGATTGGTCAAAGTGAGGACAAGAATGTCAGCCAATCACAGGCAGGGTAGGGCAGGCCTTCACTGAATAGAGCGGCAGTGACAGTGATGGTGATCACATGTATGTGATCAATATTAAGACGTGACGGCCCTTTTATTCTCTGACCCTCAAAAACTCTGAACTCCTCTATAATAGGGACTGTCTCCAGTGAGTAAAGTTAATTTTAATCCTCCACAATTCCCAATACTCCCAGCTCAGGCTTTCCTCCTGGCTGTCTGTGCTCTCAGAGATCTCTCCCACACAATTTGCCAATGTAGCATTTAAAGCTCCAGACACATAATGGCTTGTGAGCTCTGGAAAAGGCTTGCTCTGCTCCAGGATCTTTTATCTATTGGCTTAGTGGCTGACAACAGACCAAGCACTACCACGTTTATTGTTTATCATTTGTTTTTGGTAATTTGCTTAAATGCAGATTTGTTTGACAGTTTACACCTCAAATGAGTAAGGTGAGTCTTGTGTGATTAATTAATTTCGCAGTGTGCTGGATTTAGTGACATTGAGCGGCGTAGTTGCAACTGCCTTGTTTCACCCTATCCTTGGTGTAAAGGAGATACTATGGTGGCCATGAAATACAGATTTTTGATCAATACCTTTGATCAATTATTCATTTAGTTTAGGGAGAAAATATTTTCATAGCACTGCTTTCATTTCAGTGTTGTGTTACATTCCTACTAATGTACAATTCTCGTATTAAAATAAGTTGATTATTCACAGTGCATCTCCAAGAAACAAAATATAAATGGTGATGGGGATTCAGTCAGGTCATGTCAGTGATGTCATTTTTCTTGGCCTTCATGCATTCATCATACTGCATCCTCATGCACTCTTTGCTCATGATTTTGTCATGGCTTTGGGTTTCTGAGTTCAGGTCGTGTCCCTTGTGTTCCCTGCTACCATGCTTGACCAGATGTAACAGATTTGTTCTTGCTTAACACCAGTTGCCCTAAATCCAAAATGCTCTAATGACCACAAACAGACACACAGAAAATTGGACGTGGTAGGTTTCCTGTACAGGAGCAGAAGTGTGCACTAATGAGACCTTGGAGGCAACAGGGTACATACACAGCATGCGCAATATTTGGAAGGTGGCAGTAAGGGGTCGATAGCAGCCTCATAAAGTCTAGATTATACTCTAAACGGATGCATACAGGGACAGCAGTGAACTCCATGGCTGTGTAGAAGTTCTTACTGAGTTCTACTTGAAGGACACGTTCCACACTAACATGCCCTTGTAGCCCTGTAGTTGTCTGTGTAAATACAGCAAATTGAGCATACATGTACAACTTCTAACAAGAGTGAGATAACAGGTTAATCCAGCTTTACTGCATGATCAGAGCCCAAAGAGCTACAGGTCCTCCATCCCTGCAGCTTCAGCCATCCATGAAATAACTTCTAAATACTCCAAGGCCAGTGTAACTTGGGGAAAATCAATGTTCATTTCTCTGCCACAGTCATGAGTGAAAAAGTTAGCACTTTAAGTGGCTCTTGTTTGAAATGTTTTATTCCCCAGACTGCATCAGGTTGCTAACTTTGAAAATTGAATGCAAATACCCAGAAGCCAAAATTATTTTGTTTCGCCTTCACTCTTTTCAATTGCACAGAGGTCTTGAGTGTAACTAACTTGCCTTGTTGTCCGTGTACTGACTTTCTAATACACAGCACCAGTGTAGAGCACAGATAGTACAAAGACACAGCACAAAGCAAAAAGCATATTCACATACTGTAAATGAAGTAATTAGCCCAGACTATTTATCTCTACTAACACAAGAAACTCTTGTTGTTGTTTTTGCAAGTAATGTCACTGAGTGACAAAGATGAATCTGCAGTAAAACTAGTCACAGATGGCAGTTAATAAGAAAATAACGCTGGAAAGAGAAATATAAAACACATTTGTACATTGTGGTCATCCTACCATAGAGTCATTGTTTGAAATGGCTTTTGAGTGTGGGTGAATGTGACAAAGGGAAGCTGGGGATAATTAGGATCTATATGCTTTAGCCCTTTCTGCCTCTCAAAATGGATTTTCTAGTATAACCAGACATACAGTACATGTTTCAGTGTTCTCCATGACCTTTCAGTCTACTGAAGGAATGCACCATATGGTTCCAAATAATGGCTTCATGTTGCTTTCACATCCATATTATTCTCTGTGGGCCAAAAAACCCCCGAAAAGAAACCCATACAGTAACAAGAGCAAACCGTCACATGATCTCAAGCATACCATGCAGAGACGGTGGAGGAGATACTAATATCCTTTATTTCAGTAAAAGTAGCAATACCCCATTGAAAAAATACATCATTATAAGCCGTAGTATACCTAGGCTGTGTGAGGGGCCATAGCAAAAACAAAAAATGACACACCAGAGGGTAAAGAGTCATATATTCCATCATAGGTTGAAGGAGAGCAGAAACAGGGGGTAAAAGGGTGACTCATGCTTACATTCGCCAGGTGGACAGAAACACAACTCCAAATAAATACTAGTGTTGCTCTACGGCTGCAGGATGTGCAGACAACTGTTTGCCAACATCAACTCATCAACAAATGCTGCTTTGAATAATAGTATATTAGTATTCATCTTATATTTACAGACTCAATTACAAACACACAACCAGAGATTGAACCTAGTAAACACCAGGGTGATGCAGTATAGGGGATCCAGTGGCAGTGTGTCCAGGTTGGAGCACGGCTAGTGGTGACAGTAATCCAAAAGTTCAGTCGTGGGAACAAACAAAGCATGGCAGGAGGATGGCAGATCGAGTTGTCCTGGGGCAAATGGAAAAATCATGTTTATACAAAAAGCAGAGTAAAGTGTACAGTACAATCTGCCATATAGACGTATGTAGTGGTAGGAATGGGAAATACTCAAGCACTAAAGTGCAAATACCTCATTTTTGTACTTGAGATCAGCACCTGGGACACAGCATGTGTAACAAAGCATTTTATATTGAATTTGCTCCAATACAATCTGGATGAACAGCTTGGAAAGACTGACATATAAAAGGAATACGTAATACATATTATGTCAAAAGCTGTTTGCTTTATAGGGGAAAAAATATTTATGTTAATCATTTTTCACGTCATTTTCCCAACCTATCTTTGTTGTTTGACTAGCTCCCTTTGAGTATTTAAGTCCAGAGGATGGCTACTGACAGGACCAAAGAGGATTGATTTCAAAAGCTGGCTGCAAGAAATAATCAGTGAGGAAATGATGAGCTGAACCTTTTGGCTAAAGAGAACAGAAGCCAGATATGGATTCACGTGTGAATCAGTGCGTGTTTGATAACAAAAGAATAATCGAAAAGGAATGAACACTAATGACAACCCCCCCCAACAAAAAAAAAAACCTGTCAGAACATTTTACAGGAGACATTTGCAAAAGATAAAATCCACATTTAGACAGGAAAATTCACACACATGCACGCACACATCCCTCTGCCAATGTTAGAGGCCTTTTATGTGAGATCTATCAGATCTATCAGACAAAGCTTTTTATATTCCTCTGATTTATTTTTCCTTTTTCTCTGTCTCAAAGACAGACTGGAGTATTTAAAGCTACAGTTTTTGTTGCTGGACTGTAACTTTGAAGTTACAGTTTTATAAATATAGGATGCAAATATAGAAGCAAGTAAATCTGTTGTCAAATATAATTGCGTATAAAATTATGACAAATAACATTCAATTTTGAGCTTTTTATAGGCTTGAACACCTCCTACACATTAATACCATCTATCTAATATGTGCTAGTATGGGATTCCTTCCTTATTTTTTTATTTTTTTTTTGCTTTTGACTCAAAATCGACCTTTAATTCTCCTGTGTATCACCTAATTAGAAAACAGTGAGGCAAAAAAAAAGCATCTCACATTACACCTTGATGTGTAGCCACTGGCTTCCGTAATGTTTATTCACATTGCGCAGAACATCGCAATGTGAATGGTAATAGGTAATAATTAATTCTCAACAGGCATGACTGCTCTGTGTGAATTTGTAATGCTGGAGGTGGAGTGAGAAGGTGAAAAAAAGCACAAAACCTGATGAATGAATGTTGTCCCAAATCTCTGCATTCCTACCAGCTTTTACGCTTTAGAGGTCGGAGTTTCATGTTTGGAACTGGGAAATATTTTATTTGTCTATTTGATGTATATAGGGACAAATATATAGCAAATAACACATTTGAAAAAGAAAATTAATTAATCATAAAAATGTGACTGTCTTACATTGTATAGGTTCTAATTTTAAAGGAAAAACGACAGATGATGGGTTGGTTTATGTTTCAAATATCTTGGCTAAACTTTCACAGATAACTATGAGGTTCTGTGAGGCTGTACTCAGGTACTATGAGATAAATGCTAATGCAAATAATGATGTTTAGCAGGCAAAATGTTCACCATCTTGTGCCAGTTTATGCTAATCAGTACTAAACACAAACCACGGCTGGTGGGAATGTTAGTACTTTTACAGGTATTTGGTGAAAAATGACAAATTGATTTTTAATGAATTTTCAAACATATAATTGGCAGTTGTAACAAATTGAGTTTCAAGTTATAAATTATTAGAAAACCAAGGGTAAAGAAAGAAAATAACCGATAAACAAAACAAAAAACAACAACAAACAAACAGATTTGGTCATCTATGAGAAATAATGAATTAGGTAGTTATGGCAACTAGTATCAATGTGCATGCACATACACTTGTACAAATGAGTACATAGCAACAAAGACACAAAACATAATTTCATTAAAGCAAATCAGAAATGGACATAGTCCAACAGTTTGAGCTCGTTAGTCCAGAATATTATCAAAAGGTCTGTTTTCTTAAAAGTAATAGACAATCCCTTCACTGCACACCTGATTTTCTCCAAATTCACAAAAAAGAAAATATCTTTTATTCACAAATAACAAATCACAAATAAAATTATTTTACATTACATGAAAAGTTAAAGAGAGAAACAAAAGCTATTACAATACCAATTTTTTGGGGCAGTTAGTTGTAGACATTTCACTCAGAACCTGATGTTGGTGCTATATAAATTGTCTGGGAACCATGAACGTCTACAAAATCTTGTTTCAATTTATCTTGTAGATGTTTCACAGGATAACTTTGAGGTTGTGTCACTAGCATCACTTGGATTCATCCTCCTTCATCGTCTGTACAAAACATAATGGCAATCTGTCCAATAGTTATTGTGGTATTTCAGTGTGACTCGAAGTGGTGCAAAGACTGAACGATTCTTTCATCTCAAGACACAAATGCACACCCACCTACCCACACCATATAATCATTAAACTGACCCATATTTGATTTCTGAAAAAAAAAAGATTAATTTAAAAGCACACGTTTGTGTCATGCTTGGCAGTCATATTTGCCATATTTAAAATAAAAATGATTTCCAGCCTTAATATAATGCAGAACAATCACCACTTATCATTTTTTCCAGTCTCTTCCCTTTCTCTGACAAGGAAGGTAATGAGAAAAGTCTGGAATTATCATCAGTGCGTCGATTGGAAAGCGAGGGGGAGGAGAATCCTGGGAGACGAAAAGGACATATTTCATTTGGTGAGCTTTCAGATAATCTCTCCTGCTGTTTCTTCCACTTTAGTGCGTGTAAATGAATGAGCCTGAAGAGAAACTGCTGTCCAGTGAAGCTCTCAACACTCCTCTGAGCTAGAGTGGGCTGATGATAAATGAACCCTCTTGCACAAAATGATAGCAACATACACAATAATAGTAATTCAAAAAATGTTCACAGTAAATGTTAGGTGCACATGATAGACTTGAAGCGCTGTAAAACAAAATAATGCAATGAAGAACACAATGAGACCTTTTTAGAATTTCCATTCAGACTTATTAAAGCTGCACTAATTGTTATTTTATACGGGTGTATGACTATGTAACGTGAAATGGGTCATTCATACTGATGAACTGATAGTGAATTATAATTAAGCTCCGCTGTTCTCCTCAGTGCTATCTCTACCAGCTTCTCTGCTGGAAAACTGTGGAACGTTCCCTCAAGGTTGGGATGTAGTTGCTGCCCCTAATTAAGGAGTTCAAGTATCTCGGGATGTGAGATGGGCCGGTGGATTGGTGCAGCATCTGCAGAATTACAGACGTTTGTACTAGACTGTTGTGAGTAAGAGGGAGCTGAGCCAGAAGGCAAAGCTCTTGATTTTCCAGTCTATCTATGTTCCAACCCTCACCTATGGTCATGAGCTTTGGGTAGTGACCGAAAGAATGAGATCCTAGGTACAAGCGAAATGAGTTTCCTCCACAGGGTGGCTGGGTTCAATCTTAGAGATAGAGTGAGGAGTTCAGACATCTGAGGGGAGTGTGGAGTAGAGGCACTGCTTCTTTGCATTGAAAGGAGCTAACTGAGGTGGTTTGGGCATCTGATTAGGATGACTTCCTTTGGAGGTGTGCCTGGTACTTCAACCTGTAGGAGACCCTAGGGCAGACCCAGAACCCGCAGGGACTATATAGCCCTATAGCCCTGCTACCTTAGTGCTATGGAGCATTTTACCATCTTTCAGCTCATTGTTTTGGTTTCGCTGCCTGTAACTTTACCATTTTTCAGCTGTTCTGGTAATCTACCCTTCACTATCTGTTCTGCTCCAAACAGCAGACAGACACTATTGGCTGGTAAACATAGTGGATTTAGCAGTTAAAGAGACAGATATTTCTCTGAGGAAGTGTTGGAAACCAACAACGGAGCTAAAAGAGAGAATGAATGTTGGACTATTTGTCAGGTGATTAGCTATTGTGCATGTCTCTAAATGAGTACGAATGTTGCTCTGTGCCTGCTGGATGTCTAATAGGCTCATTTGACCAACGGGATCATCATATCGTGTTCACGGGGTGACAATATGTCAGTGATTGTTAATAACATGGTCCTCTACTCACAAGTGGCCAAAAAAAAAAATTAATACCGCTTTAAGAAGCTTCACTCTAAAACAGATGCATTATTTTCTGGTTGACATTTTCATTGTAAATTTACATATGCATTTGGACATTGAGGCAAGATTAAGCAGGTGGAAACAAGTCTTTCGAAATGTTACTTTAATGGTGGATGGCTTTCAGAAGATTTAATAGCACATGTGAGAATTTGAGAAGTATGTAAAATGTGACAGTTAGAGCTTAAAGGATTTAATTGTTTTTAAGGACACGTTGAATAATGGATTGCTTTTGAAGCTTCACCTCTCCATTTTTGCTCTTTTTAATCCCCATCTCTTAAAACCTTTTCCTCCAGGCCACTCCAAACTGTTAATTACCTACCCAGGAGATACAAAATGTAAGAGGGAAGATATTTCACACATATTTTACTTGGTTCACATTTCACTGATTGACTAATGTCCCGTACCCTGCCACAGAAAATATTACAGATCAAGATGATGAAGTCAACCATACTGATGTAAGCTAAAGTCTCGCAGGGACAAAATCATCCATCCACATATTGATTCATTTGAAATAAATTGAAGCAGCTGCTGGACCCTTGTGTTTTAATGTGCATCCATGTCCAGATGTTCTGTGAGCCAGGGGCATCATAATTATTCTTTTATTAAAGTTTTTTCATTGCCTTTGTAAGGGGCTGTGACCACGGTAGCTGCCTCTTTTGTGTACAAGTAAAGCTGTGCTCACCCACATGTGAGGTTTAACCAGAAAGGCAACTGTTGTGCTGAAGGTCTTCATCGTGGATGAGGGAGGAGTACAAAAGAGAAAATCAATAGGGCAAAAGTGTTGATTGATGAACTGACTGCCGGAGGTATGAACAAACTCACTTCTATCAGAAACCGGTCCCTCCCACGTTAACCCACTCATTTTCCCTGCTGTGAGACTCTGAGACATCAGCCTCTAACTGACCTGGACCCAATCCAGCCAGAGGTATCAGATCTGCAAAGGTCGTAGAGGAAAGAGTAATTTGCTACATAGCGTCACACAGATCACATAGCACAGCTGAAGCAATTTTTAAGGCTTCACTGATTACAAAGAATTGCTCTTGCCAGTCTGTGACATCAGTATTCAGTGTAAAGCGACATGCTGTAAGACACAATGAGAAGGATGTAAATTAAAAGAAGAAAAGATTTACATCATGCTGTATCAGTGTATTGCATCTTGGGGTAAAATTGTCTGTTACATAGTTCATGTAGTCCTACCGACTGCTGGGGTTAGAATGAAATATCAGTTTGCCCAACTAATATAATCATCACAGATGAATGTTGAAGATCAGGAACGAGTGCCTTCAAAAGCTCTTACTCAAATTGCTGCTAGCTTCACAGTTGTGAATAAGTATAATCGAACAGTTTGTTCCAACCAAGTAATTTGACTGGACTATAGAGGCCATGAGTGCTGATATAGACCATAGACCATAGACCTGGTGATATTGATTTGTTATTTGTGTAATTTAAAGAGTTCGTTCATATAACAGGTAAATTGGCCTCAAAACCAGAGGCAGAAGATGGTGGATAATACTCTCTCCCTCCCTCCATCTATCCATTTTCTTGTTTCATCACCAGTCACAGTGGCAGCAGGCTCAGCAGGATAGTCCAGCTATCCCTCACCCTAGCAATGTTTTCCAGCGGCTCCTGGGGGATCCCGAGGCATTCCCAAGCCAGATGAAATATACGATCCCTCCAACATGCTCTGGGTTGACCCTGGGGGTCTCCTTCCTACTCCCTGCAGAAACTGGTGATGTCAGTGTGTGGTAACACTTTCTGTTTTAGCTGCGGTGAAGAAAACAGTATAAACACATGGAGAAACACATATATTTACAATATATTAACAGTTAACACCATGATACCTTTATTTTGTGCAGACTTTACTTTATGCAATTGAAATGAATTTGTGTACGACATATTATAGTGAATATAGCAGCCTCAGATATCAGTTTATGTGACACAGGTGAAACTAACACTGTTAGACAGCAGGCTAAAAAAAATGTCACAAATATATAAAATACCCCCTTTAATTATTTTCCTGCTGAATCAGTGGGCAAACAGGGCTGTAACTGGACATAGGAATAAGTGAGGCGGATCACTACTCCGTAAACAGCTGCTAACCTTAAAGAATTTCATTACCCCAGGGTTATGGATGATGATATCATCTATTATTGACTCTGTAGATATGGGCATTCGTATCATCTTGTATAATCCAATATGTGTGGAATTGCAGTATCAGCACACTACATTCACAACACACATCACTTCATATGGAATTAAGTATGCTGCATATCTGACCACTGCTTGCAGCTGCTTTTCCACATCTTGCTCTCAGTCTCGGCCACTTTTCTGCATTTTTTACACCTCCACAGCTCTTTTTCCACCTCTTCTTCTTTTCACTATCTCCTTACTTTATCCCCTTTTTCCATCCCACGTTCTTGGTACCACCATCACGCCTTCTCCTTCTCCTCCCACTGTGTGTGTGTGTGTGTGTGTGTGTGTGTTTTTTTTATTGTTATTCTCCTTCCATTCAGCCAGCGCACCTGCAGCAACGCCTTGATGCTTCTCATTTTCGTGTGTCAGTCAAGCCACCCGGTGGAAAAACTGCATCTGTGCAATTGGTCGTATTCCAGTTGACAGCCAACATGAACTGACACACACACAACTACGCACACCAACACAAACATATAGTCCTATCTTCCATAACACAGTAAGTGACTCACAGGGGAATGCTCTTGGGTAGACTGATTGAAAAACAGCTGAGTGACAGCAGTTCATGGACATATAATGCAGGCCACGCAAAAATAGTCATCCAGAATATAATACATAGATTTGTTGAACGAGTGTGCATTACATATACATTGAAGGCTGTGCAGAAAGGAAACACTCATGGTTTTGTGGTGTGTTCTGCACTGATGTTATTGCTGCTCTTTATAGGGTTGCCCTGCAGACTGGACACATGTTATCGATGTTGGAAATGCCTAGGACGAGAAATTCAGAAAGTCATGTAACACACCGTCTTGACCTGCTCCTTTGAGGTTGCTCATTTTATTTTTTTATTTAAGATTTTTTTTTTGGCCTTTTCAAGCTTTATTTGATAGATACAGCTGAAGAGTGACAGAAATGTGGGGAGAGAGAGATGGGGAATGACATGCAGCAAAGGGCCGCAGGTCGGAATCGAACCCTGGGCCGCTGCGGCAAGGACTGAGCCTTTCGTACATGGGGCGGATGCTCTACCAACTGAGCTAATCGATACTCCAAGGTTGCTCATTTTATTAATTAATTAAAAATTAATTTTAAATTAATTTTAAATTAAGTACAATTTATTTTTAATTCCATCTATGATTGTGGTTTCTTTATGCATCATTGGGTCCCTGCTCTGTGTGTACGTATTAGTGCATGAGCGTATGCACATGCACGTCACCCATAAACTAATATTGTTAAAGTATTCCCTGGGGCTTGAGAACAGGATGCCTAAATCAGCTATTGACTCTGTCCTCCTTTATTAGAAGAGTATAGAATCACTACTTTATTGATCCCTCTCTTTAACCTTTGCCTCATTTGATTTCTAACATTGTTTTCTCTCCCTCTCTGTGCTTTTTCCTCCAATTTCTTTCTTTTTGTCTCCCTTGTCCAGTCCCCTTTATGGACCCATCACGACTGGAAATACCCCATTTTCTGTCCTCACCTTCTGCTGCCTCTTAGCTATATCCTTTTTTTTTTATCCCAATTGACCATTTTCCACCTCTGTCTTCCCTCATTGGTTCATAGTTATAATAGCTACTGAGGCAACACATTGTGACCTTGAAATGACCTTTCTCTGTCTACTGTGAGTGAAACATGATTTGACTGACTTCATTTCTATTTCAGGTCCCCACACAGCAGTTCCCATGAGGGGTATTTTCTCTATCACAAAGACATCTTCACTCAAAAAATCGAGAGTAATTTGAAGCCTCACAGTTAACTACAAGACATGAAAGAAGCATAGTCAGGAAATAAAAAGACTATTCAAAGACGCTGAAGCAATGAAATAAAAACATAAAAAACAGCAGTCTGTAGTAATTATGTGCTACATGAGTTTAATTACTTTACTAGACCTCTCCATATGATTGGTGATGGTGAAAGCCTTTTATGGCAAGATGAGGAAACAAAATATAGATTTTCCATATGTCAGATGTCTCATCCTTTTACATCAAACTGTTTTATTTATGTATATGGTGATGTTTGCACGCTGTGGGTGGAAAAGATATTGAATGTAAGATGGCTTTTTGTGAACTGTTTTCACATTTTTCACAACAGATGGCAATGAAGGGCACATCTGCAGGCACTTCTGCTGATTTACTTCTTATGTGTGTGTGTGTGTGTGTGTGTGTGTGTGTGTGTGTACATGTGTACGCACATCTGAATGTGTGTTTTATGAGCAATCATGTCATCTCACAGTGATCACTGCATTCAGGCCAACCACAGGAGGGCGAGGGCAGGTGGAGACTGTGAAGAGGGCGACAGAAGAACTGAGAGAGATTGGGGTTGGGGGGGACTGTCGGACTGTGACAGATGAAGGAAGACAGTGAGGGAAAAAGTGTTATTAGCCAGTAATCGAGGGAGATAGGTGGTCCAAGAAAAGAAGACAAGAGAGACAGGAGGGGCAAGGGGTATGAACACAGCGAAGTGAAGCATGCAGAATACTCTTGGGGGGTGAAAGGATGAGAAAGAAAGAGACAGTGACAGAGAGAACGGGAGCTCTTGTGTCACTCTGAAGAGGACATGTCTTCTGTCTGACCTTTTCAGATGAATTCACACCCCTCCACCCTCTCCCTCTTGGATCTCAACCAACTTTTAAAAAAAACAAAAACAAAAAAAAACTGTCCTCTGTGGCTTCCCCTAGCTTTTACTTTATGCACTCTAACTTCTTCAAATCAAATCAAATCAAATTTTATTTGTATAGCCCAAAGTCACAAAATACATTTGCCTCGGAGGGCTTTACAATCTGTACAGGGAGTGACACCCTCTGTCCTTAGACCCTCGGTTCGAGTGAGGAAAAACTTGCCCACAAAAAACCCTTTTAACAGGGAAAAAAGGTGGAAGAAACCTAAGGAAGAGCCACAGAGGAGGGATCCCTCTCCCAGGACGGACAGACGTGCAATAGATGTCACATGTACAGAACAAGTCAACACAAACATCTTTCCTGCATAAATACTGGTCAGCGAGGGCAATGGCTCTACTGCTCTCCACAGAGAAGTTGGTGTGGTGATTTAGCACCTGAAGCTTATTCTGTTGACAGCGTTGCTTCCTCCCTGTGTCTAACCTTCTGACAGCTTGTCACAACTGCTGACACGGAAGCTGACAAGGTGTTATTCTTGTTAACAGAAAGACAATTAAATACTGTAAAAATTCCTGGAAGTCTTGTCTACTACATTTTGATTACTTCTATGTATGTACATATTTTCTGTGTTCATTTGGATGACAGTGGCTCAGCGTTCAGTACTCTCATGGCCCTTTCTGAGCCTTTTGTTCACATTTCTGTGGACATAAATGTAGTTTCTCAAAAGGCATGAATGTATGTTAGGTATGAGCAATACTGTGGTCATTGCCTTGTCACAGAGCTAGTAACAGTTGGTCTTTAGGTGCTACACTGTGCTACACTGTGACTGTCAAATACAGAGGATAAATTTCCTTATGGGAATAAATAAACAATTTTTTGTCGCAAACTGGATGCATACCAGGAACTGTTTGTAGCTAAATTCAAGGTCAGATCAGAAGCATCAATAGTAATAGTAGTAGTGAATAAAACATGTAATTTAATGCTTACATGCTTACATTTAATGCATAATATTATTGCTGTTGACCAGCTGCCTCATGTTGCGACTGATGAATAAAGCAGTGCTGCTCTCTGTGGGACAAACTATGCAACTACATTTTTTGAGGTAATTTTTCTGCCTGAAAAGCTGTTGTGATGCTGTTGTTATTGATTGTCATTGCTTTAGTGAAGTGTTTGCATGCATAAGTTAAATATAAATAAATAAATAAATAAATAAATAAATATATATATATATATATATATATATATATAAATAAATAAATATATATATATATATATATATATATATATATATATATATAAGTATAAATAAATCAAATTATTTATTTATTATTTACTTATTTATTTGTTTTTAAAGAGATGTATTCATTTTTACATGTCTACATTTTGTTTACAACTGACACTCTCGCGATACGTGATGAAACCTCGCGATACTACACGCGTCTCATTCGAGGCGAAGTGGAGGGATTTCTGTGCAGCTAACAGCATGCTAGCAGAGCAGAGATAACTTATCTCTAACTAACCCGCTGCGCTCTTCACAAACAAGTCGGCTGAGAGGTGAGGACATACCCCTCCAAGCTATACCGTAATAACGTGAACACTAGCAGGTACTTTTGAAACTGTTAGCTTGGTTTGGCGTCCTCTGAACAGCTGCAGAAACCAACACACACTTCACATGTAACTTAGCATTTTGCCTAACGGTTAGTTTTAAACGGCTACACAGAGAGACAGAAAAGTGCCAGAATAGCTTAACGTAATGTAACGATGTGAGCTTTTTGTGTTCAGTAACTTCTTTTGTTGTGTTTGTGTTAGTCAGCATGGATGCTAACGCTAATGTCAGTCACTATTACATGGCATCTTTGATTCAACGTTAAGTGCTAGCCTTTGGTGACTCCTAACGTTGAACTGTTGAACCTGACTCTATCTATCTATCTATCTATCTATCTATCTATCTATCTATCTATCTATCTATCTATCTATCCCTCATCTTTACTTTTCTGGCTGAATAATAGCTGCTGCTGTTGTGTTGTGTGCTGTTGACCCTTGCTCTTACCCTGAACCTTCCCTTTATGCAGTGCAACACCAGCAGCTCTCAGAATGGATTTAGAAGATGACACCACTGTGTTAACAACCTTGAAGTCCTTCAATTCCTTCATCAGCCGCAATGAACCTCCACAGCGGCTGTCGGAGCACTCTGCAGGGAGCGGAAACCTGCAGAGTCAGTACAAACGCAGCATGGAGGTATATAGAAACTGACGGCGTCAACTGTAAAGCTGTGTAAATTCGGCATTAACATGCAACACGTGCACTGACTTGACTTGTCTTTACTTTTAGTTGCTGGAGGCAGCAGAGAGGGTTCAGTCTAAGAACCGCTACCTTCAGTTGGACCAGGAGAAGAAGCAGATGGAGCTGAGCCACAAGCGAGCTCGATTTGAACTAGAGAAAGCTGCTTCTGACAGCGCGCGAGACTTGGAGGTACAGGCCACACGGTGTTACACTTTTCACACCATGAGTGCAAATGAGTATATGGTAAAGGTTACTTTGTTGTCTCCAAGAGGAGGAAATTGTCTTGGGTTGAGGGGATTGCCTCATCAAAACCAAACATCACAATAAAACTCATTAAATATGAACACGTGTAAACATTAACCTGAGACATTTGGAGACATATGTCTGGAACACACACACACTTTATTACGTAAATTACAAGCAAACACATTTCAGTTGATGTGTCTATAAGCAAACACACGATGTGGTGGAAATATGTATCCATTGTTTCAGTTCAACTGACAGAGGGGAAATGTTTGGGACCCTGCACCTCCCTGTGAATTCATTAGCACATGGAAAAAGGGTCAAGTAAAATCCTCTTGGTCTGCTGAATAGTTGACTGCCCTAAAGTGTCTTGGGAGCCTGAGGGGTGAGGAGTTCCCATAATCTTCCTGATGTCTGATTCAGACTGAATATTTGAGTCTTCAATTTTACCATTAGGTTTCTAAACAAGCTGCTAATGCCACAATGTAAGATGGACTTTATAGTAGCTCTATAAAAATATGGATAATATAATATATATATGTATAATTATCCACCAAAAACCTCTGAAGGGGCAGTCAGACAGAGACAGAGATGCAACAGTACAGAAAAAAAAAAAAACCTTGGCATGTCGGGCAAAACAGCTGGTGCGCCTGTGGAGCTTAGTTGTGTGCACAACTGGGTGATCAAATATGATTTGTCTTTGCTGTGCTAAAAAAGCACATAAAAGGAGGTGATTTTGGGTTCATAACATACTGAAAAAAGGGAAACCGTATGGTGAACAAAACCTATTCTTCCATGTCTCTTGTGTTGCGAGTTGTGTCCGTTATATCAACCTCTCGTCTGCATTTGATAATGTCCTACCGTTCCTATCACATCTACCTGCATCAAAACAGGAAGGAGTTGTGTCTTGATTAATTTGATTGACTGCCAGGACCAAGTGTGACTTAAATCTAAAAAAGACAGACAGCCTGTTGGTGCACAAGGCGAGTCGTAAGATAGGAAAACCCCTCTCATTATCATTGTGTCTTTAGAGGAGATGGAGGCACTGATGGATTCTTGCACAGACACTTGCATTGACACCTTTGTGCCAGCTAAACTTACTATCAATGTGGAACCCTAAATATTTGTGAGAAGTGGCCACAAATATGACAGATTTTTTTCCCCCTTACCACTCTCTTATCCAGAGAATAATGGTAAAATCCACTGGTTAAAACCTGTTTCTCAATCTTTATATTACAGCATGAGGTTGACCGGAACCAGGACCTCTTGGGGCGAATAAAAAAATTGGAGGAGAGAGAGACCGGGGCAGCTAAGAACCTATCAGAGCAGGTGGAGGCAAACCGTGCTCTCCGTAAGAACTTGGATAGCCTGAACAAGAAACTGGAGGAGCGAGAAATTAGACTGAACACTGCTAACCAGGTACACACTCAAACACAGACAGGCTAGCACACACACACTGACTGTATTTGTACTCTGGTCATGTCTCCCATGTTATGTTGGCTTACTTCTATAATCTGTTCCCAGAGTATCAGTTCTTTGAAGGATGAGATCAGAGAGCTGAAGCAGAAGATTCAAAACCAAGACTCAACGATTTCTACTCAAACTCTGGAAAACCAGGAACTGCAGGAACAGTTAGATTTGCAGCGCAGGTACAGACACATACAGAGACTAATAGTTGCCTTGCTCTCTTTTGTGCTGCTTGGATTGTGAGCTGTGCTGCATAAGATAAATGCTTACCACACACTTCTATCTGATTGGTATTATCAGGAAGTATCTTGAAGTCTCTCAGCTTTGCCAAAGTCTCCAAGCTGCCCAGTCCTCCTGCTCGGAGCACGTCATCAAGATTAAGGTAAGATATACACAGTGGACATTACTTTTGGCCACTTGGTGGATTTGTCTGCCGTGCACAAACTGACATTATAACATCCTGTCACAATTCAGAGGTGTCAGTAAAACAAAAATATGATGACGCTAAACACTGAAGTTATGATCCACATGCTGAAATCAGTTGCAAGAACATACAACTTATTTCACAACAAAAGTGTGAGTTCTATAAACATAAGTTTACCATCAGATATTCAGTGAAAATGAAATAAAAGTGATTTCTCAGTTATTTAGTTTGTGAACAACAAGACTGATGTTACGCCGAGCCAGTGTGGTTAGCTGTTGAGCTCTCTTTGCAGGATTTTTGTCTCCTCATATTCAACCAGGTGCTTCTGCTTGAGGTGCTGAAATCAGTTTATTGTACAGCCCCTGTTGTTGTTACTGTCTACTATCACCATGGTTTGTTTGTATATCTGATCTTATGGAACTAAACCACTTCCAAAATACTGAAGTCGCTCCCCAGCCATGCTTGTTGTTACTGTGCAAAATGGTCCAAATCATTGCAACTTGAAATACTGCCATTATTATGACTCTGATTTTTTTGTTTTTGTTTCATCATATTAATAATTATGCCAGCATTATTGTGAAAGACATGATATGACACACCCCTACTGGTGATTGGTAAGATAAGTTTCACTACCTGTTGCTCTCCCATCACGGATAACAAGTTTGAGAAGCCAAATCCAGCAGTGGTCTAAATGCAGCAGAGTCCTTGCACTCTGCATACAAAACAAATTACATCAATGTCATGTGTATAGTTTATGATTTGAATTATAGGACATGTCTACTTTCTTGTTTGAACTAATTTTGTGCTTCATGTTTCTTTTTCAAATTAAATAATGTAAAGTTGAATGTTTGTTTCACATTTGTATGTTGGCCATTTTTCTTTTTAAAAAATATGCATCTTTATAAACTAAAAATTATGTGCTAGTCTACTTTTTTTTAGCTGATTTCTCTCCTCATGCTTTGGCAGGAGTTGGAGAGGCGTCTTACCCTCCATGAGCAAGATGTCGCCATTGTGAAGACTGTTAAGTCGGAGGCGGCGAAGGTTCCAGACCTGGAAAAGGAGTTGAAGCGGCTCAGAGACGAAAATGCCTTTCTCAGGTCAAATACATTTTTAAGTTTTTAATGCCTTCCAAATGTCTCACCTTTCGATTGAATAGTGGGGCTTTCATTTTTAAAGACTTCAGTGCGACTCCACTGCGCTCAAAATTTTTGACATTTCAGTATGTCTTTAGGTTATCATAGCACACTTGGAGGCATTAGGTGACAGCAGGCATGTCTGCAGACAAGGTGCAGTCTTCTTACACATGATTATTTCCCGCTGTCTGCTATATTCTGATTTCAGAAACATTTTAAAAGGTGAAAGTCAATTTCTTTTCTCAAGATACTGGATTAAGAATAATGTTAACACAACTAACACAACTCGAGAAGATACAGTACTGGCTGCTTTGTCATGTCAGCCCTTTGCTAGTTTTAAGATATTTATATTAGGAAAATATTTATGGAAGAGAAGTAGAATGGAAAAAGTAATATCACATCGGTAAGTAACCAAATAACATCTTCAGTAGAGCCTGACTGATATATCTGTCCGCTAATAATGCCTTATGGGAGACATATTGGTATCTGTGTAGATGTTATCCTGTCTTCACCAATATGAAAGCTTTTTTCCCTCCTAGTATATAAAAAATGAAAAAATGCTTGTTGTCAGATATTATTGTCACTGCAAAGTTTGTCCAGCAGAGTGCACTGCAATTTATAATGCTTGTGATAAGCAAGAAGAAGCAGCTCTCAGCATTGTCAGCAAGAATTAAATGATCTAACATGTTAAAGAATATTTAGCTTAAATATACTTTTAAAATTTAATTTTTTTTTTAAATAGTTATTTGTTTAACAAAGCAAAGTAAAATACCTTTGCATAGTCATATTGGTGTAAATGTGGTACACAATCCACATAGAAAAGGTTTTTTTTTAAATTCTATCTCATATATAAATATATATATACACACACACACACACACACACACACACACACACTAATTTCCTCTGTGGTCATCATCTTTGTTAATATTATGACTCATTTGATTCATATTTAGAAACAAACGACATGTGAGATGGGTTTTTGCAGATTAAAATGTTGCCAGATTTTCTACATTAACCTGCTCGTTCACAGTGATCTTCTGCATTTGTATGCATAGATATAGTTACTCTGATCTCACTACATCAGATTTTAAAATCACATCAGTCATCATCAGAGTGTGAATGTAGACTGGGATCAAAAAAAGTACCATTCTTACATCACACAAGGTACAAAGCTTTGAAGTTAATTTAGTGGGTTTTTTTTTTGTCTTTGCGCTGTTCACTCTGTTCTGTGCAGGGAGAGCAGAGAGAATTGCAGCCTGTTGAAAGAGGAGGTGGAGGGACTGAGGAGGAAGCTGGAGAGGATGGTGAAAACGAAAGAAGACCTGGTCAACATGGAACTGGAGAAGGAGGTAAAACCTGTGCAGCTGTGGGATAGTATTGTTTCACTTTATATGGTATTGATATCACATTCCACTACAATGAAAATGAAGTTTAATTATATCCACCATCCAGTACATTGGCAGACCAGAAGCTTTGGATAATATTGGTTGATTACACATGTATGAATGTCCTTATTAGCAGATTATGTTTAAGCTGCAAGTTTGTGTATTTTTGACCAAGTTTAAAATATTTTTGTTGTTTTCTTAACAGTTTTAAAATGAACACGGTGTGTTCAACTTTGGTATATTTTATTGTCTTTGTCCTTGACTGCTGTCATAATAATGATATCATGTAGTTCCTATGCATGGACGAACATGTGACCCCTTGTTTCTTGAATCCTTAGAGGCTGGCTGAGAAGCTCCAAGCCTGGGAAAACCTGGGCCAATCTACTGGACTCAACATCAGGTCAGACACTGTGTCAAAGTATTCCTGTATGTAATTTTGAGACAGATGCACAGAGAAGTTTTGTCATTATGTTTTTTACGAAATATGAATACATTCCAGTAGGTGGCGCTGTGGTCATTCCAAACAAATGTGCCTCATCACTGTGGATTGATTCCAACAGCATGTATAGGAGTGTGTGTTTTATACCTGCTTGTGTGCACGCGCTGACTGTGTCTCAATGCATGCAGTCAAAACTGGTAACTAGAGACTGATTGCATGTTTCCTTGTGAGCAGCGGAGCACATCTGACAGATTATAAACACTACAGTTTTGTCCTATTGCATGCGTGTGTGCACGCACGTATGCACACACACCATTTTCTCTCTGATTAACTCGGCTGCGATGTAAACTGAATGTTAAATGGAACACATCCACACAGCAACTCTGGTTTGTCTTGTACTGTGTGTGTTTGTGTTTCTGTGTGTGTTTGTGTGTGTGTATAAAATGTGTGTTGCACCTTCCTACAGGGCAAGAAATGGCAAGACGCACTTGTAAAAATTATGAAATCTTTCTTGTTGTAAGATTTAATTTTAGTGTTATGTAATATGGTATAAAGCCTGATTGCATTTGTTAAATTTGCAGTTATTAAAAGACTCACAGGAATGTAATACCAACTTCACTTTAGTGTACAACATGCTCGGTTGAGCTGTCAATCATCTTTCAGAAAATTTAAGTCTGTCTTGACTGTCATCCTGGGTAAATTGAGTTGGAAATTTGAAACCTTCCTCAAAATTCAGGTGTTCAGACAGCCATGCCATTGGCCGCTTGAATGCTGTGGATTGGGGGGGACAACCTGCGTTGCACATACAGCTTCTAAAGGGCAGCCGTATGTGTGAGACTCATACTGATCAAAAGTAAAGGTTAATGCAGCTTGCAAATCAACACTTAGAAACTCCTTCAAGCTGTTTTTACTGTTTACTAAATGGCCAAGTTAATTGTCAGGATGTTGTTTCCCCGACACAGTCCTGTGATGCTGAGGCAAATGGAAAGCAGGAGCGTTTCATTCAGCAGTCTGTTCACCTTTATTTCCCTCAGTACAACAGTGATTTATCCTCACTGATTCTTATTTGTGCATCAGTGGCGTATTTGCTTGGTGCTGAATCTTTACATGTATGTGTTTTTGTTAAGTGTGTCATGTCATTTTATGTGGTTTATGGGGAAAGTAAAGTAAGTAAGCTTAATATGATACATGTCATTATGCTGTCTTTGTGGTATGAACAGAAAGTTTCAATAGAAAACTGACAGACTGATATCACAGTGCCATCAGTCATGTGACAGCGGCTGATTAATGTCTAAACAAAGTTTCGTCTTCGAGCCTGTTTTTAGTCTTTAAGTATAAAATATCTCATAAAACCTGTATTGGTTTCAGCACGCAAGAATGTATTTGTATTATTGATTTGTTTATTTTGCTGGCCGGTAAGTCATTTCTCATAACCACAAGCTGATACTTAATACATTGTTTTGCTTTAGTTTACAGTAACTCGTTCTGTCACTGCACATTTCAGGGTCATCCATTAGTGGTGTAAGAAGAATATGTTGTGGAGCAGTTGTTAATGAGAAGTAAACATATTGGCACTATTGTTGAGGAACCTGCCTCATAAAAGCCAGGATTTAGTTTCTCACTAGCCAATTGTGCTGGTTTGCCAGTTGAAAATAACTTTTGGACAGAAGTTCAACTACAAACAATGTGACTGCCTGGTGGAGACAAGCCCCACAGTCGCAGCAGTTGGCTGTTTATTCCCTTTCCTTCTGTTGCACAGTCTGATATCATTGTGCTTGCTTATGTGTCTACCTCATGTGCTTGACAACTGAATGAAAATATTTTTTATTGTTGAAGGGACAGACGATGAAAATATACAAGGAGACCTTCTAGTTTCTTTCCCAGTAACGTTTTTAGTGACTGGAGAGAATTGAGACTGTTTGGTGCATGTGTGTGTGTGAAGAAACCAGTTGGATGTTACAGTTTGAGCTGTTGATGTTTGTGTTTGTGTGTCTTGATGCTATTCCCTACAATCTTGGAGTCTGTCTTTTTGTGTCTCCCAACCTCCTCCCAAGTGCTCAAAGTTAAAAAGTTATTTTACTTTTTTCCCCCCAAAATTTGGTATTTCGGTCTCATCCTGAAATGCAGTTTCTTAAAATTTCTGAGCTCTATATATTATTTCCTAAAACAGTAAAGCAGTAAGATTATTGATTCTCAATTTTGTTAATCAGATACTCATTAAAGCAAAAGTGTGAGGATTTGCTCCTTTTTTCTGTGATTGTAAAAATATATTTACGTCTGGTGAGAAAAATCTAGCAATTTCAAGACATGTCTCCTTCAGCAGTGAGAAATTGTGATGAGCATTTTCAATTCAATCAAATTTGATGATTATTAGTTACAACTATAGTATGTACATGTCAAATTTAAGGGTCTGAATGAAAAATATTTTGAGAAATTGATTATCAGAATTGTCATAAAAATGTCTTTAGGCAACAAAGCTGATCTCATCTGAATGGATTTTAGAGCAGAGGGTGTAATAAATATTGTAGATAATATACAGATGGTATGTAATGTGACGTTCAGAGGTAATTAGCTACATCGTCTGATAAGTGCAAACAGGAGGTATGCTTTTGGGTCACAAATATTTTCTAAAACTGATCCCACACTTTAACAAGACTCTGGGATATTAGAATCACTTCCCTCTGCTCAGTAGACTAGCATCACCCTGACAATGCGTTTACTTGTAGTAGTTCATGATGTCTTACCCAATAATATGCAACCATCAACAGAGATGTCTGGCTCATGACCTGCAGCAAAACACAGAAAAGAAGTCTCTCATATGAGCAGAGGAGAAGGCCCTTTGTGCTCTGGGCAATGTGGAATTACCTACTTTGGGTACCAAAGTTACTCCATCATATGATTCATGAGCTCATATTTTAGTCATGAGATTATTTCCATAACTAAAGCTCCACCTAGTGGAGGTGGAAGTGGTAATAAATCCACACTATGCAGCATTCACATGGCATAGTCACCTTGACCACTCAGCCTTTTCTCATTTGTCACATGACTCAGCGGATTATGTAATGTGGACTACCTCTGGCAGTCTCTAGTGAAACCGAATGTTTTTGTTATGGGGAAAAAAAGCAATGTTACATTCACTTCCTGTGGGTCAAGTCTTGCTCTCATGACCTCACCTAACGTCATGGTGTTTGCTTCACTTTTCCTGTGTGTCGTTTTAACTGCTAGGTGGCAGCAAAAGTAAAAAAAAAAAAAAAAAAAAAGAGCTAAACTCCTGAAATGTGTGCCTATTTCATAAGAGATAAGAAGATAATGGAGCTCAATTTTTTTGGACCGATCCTTAGTTACACGATTTTGGAGGTCGTGTGACGCTTCTCTGGAGTACGTGACCTTCTGCATTGTTGCCGTCCCACTGAATGGTTATGTGTGTGTGTGTGTGTGTGTTTTATCTGGTAATCTCTCCCATGGAGTGAGTTTGTTTTGTAGAACTGTGACCGGTATTTAGCCCACTATCCCCCACTCATCTCTCCCTCTGCTGCTCATGTCGTTTTATTTCTCAACTCCCCACTGGCCGCCTAACAAAAGAATATGGAAAAACCTACATTTTCATCTCTTCTCCGTCTTCCCTGCTCTCTCAGTCATATTGATTTTTCATTGTGTGTGTGTCTGTGACTGTGTGTGTGTACACATGTGTATGTTAACTGTTCTGTGTGTGTGTGTCTGTAGGAAACCAGAGGATCTGTCCAGGGAGGTGATTCAAATCCAGCAGAGAGAATTTGCCCTGAAAGAGCAGAACTACACACTCAACAGCCGGTAACAAACACTTCTTCACATCGACACAAAATCCCTCTCTGTGTCTTCAGACCTTTTTCTCTCGTTCTGTCTGCCCGCATGCATCTCTCTCCCCATGTATCTATTAGAGCGTATCTCTAAGAAGTCCTTAATTGTCACAAAGTTAATTAAACTGGTCCTGATTCTGATAGCACTCCTGACAGTAACCATTGGTGTGTGTGTGTGAGGGATTGCGATTGAGAGAGAGAGAGGGAATTCACTAATTAAACTTGTCCTGTTTAGGCAGAGGTGATGTCTGTAGGGAGGGCTGCGTGCATGCTCTGGTATATTCATGCTGCAGCTCAGTCCAGCTAAGAAACCTTTCATTAGCCAACAAGCATCTCTCTTCTGCTGAGCGTATTGGCCTCATTATGAAATATTAGAAACAGCAGAATGGGAGAGTGGTGGGTGTGGGAGGGATGGGTGAAGGGAGCGTGTGGTGTAATTATTGTCCTCTGGTATAATTATTGTCCTATTGATCGGACCTGGCACAAATCGCTGCTGCAAATAATTTCTGGACGGTTGTTAAGGAATTATTTGGTGTGAGTTAGGTAAGTTGTCTGTTAGGGAGTATTATTCTAAACTGACTATAAATTGCTTCTCTTAGATTGTCTGAACATTCAGCACTAATCAACCTGTTTCCCTCTTCCCTGCCCTCTCATCTCCCCTGTTATTAACCTACACACACACACACACACACACACACACACACACACACACATTTTTACCTTCTACATTTTCGTTTATCCCGGTCTTTCAGTGTGAGGAGCTTGGAGCGTTCACAGTCCGAGGTTCGTGCAGAGCTTTCTCAGCAGCACAGCAAGACTCTGGAGGAGCAGAAGAAGAGGGAAACACAGGATGGTCTTGTCCGCCGACTACAGAAGAGAGTACTGTTATTAACCAAGGTGCACAGTTAATCGACGACACACACGAAAACAAACTCATGAACACAGACGCATTAGCAAATATCACAACAACACCATTCTGCCATCACTCAATGCCAGAATTTTACTTTAAATGTTCAGGGAGCGCAGTACGCACTCGAATCTCAAGGCCAGCACAGAATTCCTAATCTGCCTTTCTACCCATCTCTCCCTCTGATTGGTTGATAAATGTCACGTGACTCCTCAATCTGTCTGGCTTGCTTCCTTGTGCTCTGCAGTTCCTGAGCAGACCTCCCTGTGATATTGATTTCTCAGTGTGTGTAATTCCCTAGGTCAACATACTCAGTCTCTTAGCACACAAATAACACACACATACACACAGCCTAACCCAGTGCCATAACTAAGCAGAGCTACAGGCATGCTGAAAAATACGGTTTGGTTCTGTTTTGGCAGAGACCGCATTCAACCATTCACACTTTACTGAGCGCTCAGAGGGTGTGAATAATTGTTGTTTATCACTGTTTGTCACATTAGATTTAAAAAATATATATCCATTTCAGTTGTTTTTAAATACTGGACCTTTTTTAATTTATTCAGGGATGGTTTGTTGAACATTTTGGATGAAACCAGACCGATGTTCTTTAACCTATATTAAGTGTAATGACTGTGGTTGAGTATTTTAAAGCCTCTCAACCAACCAAATCTGCAACTGCCCAGTTACATTTAATCTGTTATTCGTTGTTTGCCTTTCACTCATTTTGCACACTTCCAAGAAAAGTAGCAGAGGTTTCAACAAATTATTGTTTTTATCATTTAATATGAAAGATGCCTAAAGTAGCCAGCTATCATTGTTACTTTCTGGCTAAAAGTAACATTTTTGTATGCTGTAATAACTGATGATTTTCAAGCTGTAGACCAGCTGTGTGACATTTTTGGTTGAGAAATTACTCCAGATCTCCAGTTCCCCCTTCCACCTGTGGGAGTCAAAGTAGCCACATACTGACAAAGTGCCTTGCTCAGCTGTTAAGGAAGCAGAGAGAAGAACAAATTTCACCCATCCCTCTCTGCCACGTCTGCTTAATGCTACTGTTGGCCTGCTCAGATGTTTTGTTACTCATACACTTTTGTGGGACAGACTTGCCGACCCATAAGAGGCACAGTCACATCGTAACGCACTAGATAAAACGGTTGACATAAAAGCACTTTCAAAAAAGAAAAGATTATGAAAGAGTAATGATAGTTTTATCTCTCTGTCCTCCCGCTCCCTGTTTGTATATTTCCTAAAATTAAAGTTTTTATCAGAGGAATGCCGACAGATTTTTGATTTAGATTAAGTGAATTCCATTGCACGTCAATAGACAGTAAATAGCCAAAGGGCCTGCTGGTTAGGCTTTGCAGCAGACGCATACGCACTGACCTCCAAATGTTTGTACCTTTTTTTGTATTTATTTCTGTTCAGTCTGTCCTCCTCTTCTCTCCTTTCCAAGTTTCTCACCGGATGCATTAGACAGTTGCATAATGTCGTATGCCAAATGAAGCCACTTTGGTGCCAAAGCAAATAAAGTTGAATTAAGGATGATTTCACTTATACTGTTTTTAAATGAACCAGACTCAGTCATCTTTAAATGGATTATGTTGGTTTTGATCTGGCTAATCACAGGCTGAATCTGATTAGGGTAATCATGGTTTGTTTTCAGATACTAGCCTATGAGCTAATCTGACAGCGCAATTTCAGCCCATTATGCACAGAATTTCACATAATGGGAATTACAAGGTGCTTTAAGCCACTCTGAAAAGACTGCACTTAGCAATCAACATGTAGCACATGCAGTTATCTGAACTGTTATTTACTGCTGGTATTTATTACCTGACTTCAACCAAAATTGCATATGCTTCCCTAAATTAGCCCAGTTAATAATAGACTATTGAGCTTTCAATAACCCTCAAATTCAAGGATGGTCTCAAGCAGCCTGACTGTTTTGTGCGATGTTTATTAAAAGCCTGATTTTCACAAAATGCCGCCTGCTTTGCTTTATAATACGTACTGTACCAGTGCAGTGAAGGGAAGGGAGGAGACACATCATTTTAAGTCTTGACTGACACTGAATTTGCATTAATAAACAGGCTGTTTGCCAGTTTTTAAAAAGATTGGATTGTTCTCACTCATCATGTTGCTTGGCAACAAGTACAGATTTGCTATGTAAACGCATGAATTAAATGTAGTAATCATTCATTACCGTTACAAGCTAAAAATATTGTATCGGGTACAATTTTCAGAGGTGGTTACCATAAAGAGTGTTTTCAAATGCTTAATCAGTGGCTGAACATTGTTGCATTGATATTAAACACCGACTAATTACTGTAACAGTCTTGGTAAACAAGAAATAATTCCTTTTTTTGCCCACTTAGCAGTTCAGCCGACTACACTATCTTTTAATTTCTCTCCAAACTTTCTAGATCAACTGAGCATACATTAAAAAGTATAGCATGGAGTATAGCATACGCAGACTAGTTATTGAAAGTGAAGTGGCTGAAATGGACCATTGGTTTAGAAAGTGTAATTATTAAGGTGATAGTTTCTGTTATGCATTCACGACAGTCTTAAATTTCTAATATGCCCTGTAGATGGCTGACTTCTCTTTCTATACAATTTTGTTTTTGTTATTCAGGAACCATAAGAAGACATGAATGTTTTTGTGTGTGAGAATCAACATACACACTCAAAACATCAAGCAGACAGACACACACTGACAGAGACTTATGATCTATTTAGAGATGGCGTGTCAGTCTGAGTGACACTTGAGAAGACGTTGACTTGAAGAGGTTTTTATCCTCTCTCTTCTCTCAGAGAATCAACCGCTTGGTGTGTTGATTTACTGGGCACAGTTCACTGTTGAGAACATGTCTTTCATTTCGGTATTAGAGAGGAGAGAAAAAAATCCATTTTAATTCATTTTCAATTATCTCATCACATATCTGATAAGAGAAATGAGGCAGCATAATATTATATGCTTCATTTGCAAAGACATTTCTCTGTCATGACTCTCTGATTTAATTTATGATTTATTCTTTATCCTTTGTTTACAAAGACATTTGTCTTTGATTTGATTATTACACGAGGAGGGATGCAGATAAGCATGACCATAACCTTAAGCCTCTCTTGTGACAGCTTGGATGAGAGCCGGCGCTGCTGCCTCATACTTTGTTCGTCATTTACAAAGACATTTGCCTGTCATGTTAACGCACCAGACAGTCATATAAAGGTAACCAAGACAAATCAGAAAAAGATCAAAGAGCTGTGATATTCTCACGCACACAAACGTTACATATCCGATAGCACAGAAATCTGTCTTCTTCATTGGCTAACATGGACATTGTTAGTAGTAGTATACAACAGCACTCTTTTTATTTTGTAATGTTATGTTAATATGTGTGTGTATGTGTGTTACAGGAGCGTGATGGAATGCGTGCCATACTCGAGTCCTATGATAGCGAACTGGCACCTACTGAGTATTCTCCTCAACTCAGCAGAAGGCTCAGAGAGGCAGAGGACGTGCTGCAGAAGACTCAGAACCACAATGCCGAGATGGAGGTGTGTGTGTGTGTGTGTGCAGGCCTGTGCATACACATATATACAAATCACACTTGCATTTATAATTTTCTACTTTATCTTCCATATAGTCAAGTTCATTGTTTTCAAAACAAAATTTGAATATAGAGTACTTATTTACACTCCTTTTAGCTGCCGGCCAATTTGGCTTGCATGTTGATGAGTGACACCTTACTCATAGCTCAAGGCACTGTAAATGCGTGGTGCTCAGCTGCTCCTTGTCAGCACTCTCAATACTCTCTCTCTTAGTGGACAAATTGACAGTTATCTGCTCTGAAAACTGATAAAACTGCACTTGTGGTAGTCAGGGACATTGTGAGCAACAGTGGAACGAAATGGAGAAGGCTCAGTGAATGAACTGCAAAATTGGGATAATATATATGGGTGCTCAAGCTTTTGCTCTGCTGACATGCTCTGTTTCTGTCGATACTGTATATCAGCGGGATAAGGACAGGAAGTCCTCTTTTGTACTTTGCATCTGTAACTTTTTCTCTTTGTTCTGTCCTTCGATTCAGGGCCAGTTGACCAAAGCACAGGAAGAGACAGGGACTTTGAAACTACAGCTGCAAACAGTAAGTGTACATGTACACACTCCCTCCAGTTTTCTTCTATGACATACAGACAAAATACATATTGAATTATTATTTACCAGATTTGAATCCAAATAACTTGACAAGGTAACTATTCGTACCTGTATTGAAGCTGTAGAAATCTTAATTGCTACTTAATGATTATTGAGGCGCTAATGACTGAGGTTACACTGTCTGTGATCATTTCACAGACATTGCTCAGTCATTAGCACTTAAGATATCTCAAGTACCATTTTAGTCACAGCTGTTATCCTCGCACATGTATGGTACCTTTCTGTGAGTCAAAGAAGCTTAAAAAAATGCTAATGCCTCTCTGACTAACAAGCTGACAGATCTGATGATGATGCTCGTCCTGTAGACTTATTTTAAAGGAACAGTCTTATTTAGCAGCTGGATTGGCATTTACAGTAAAAGTACAGTAGCTTCCTGGTGTTGAGTAATGTCTCCCAGCTCTTTCATCTTGACTTAAGTGACACTAATTGACAGGTACTACGAATAAGGGAACAGTATAGTGTCTGAATAATGTTGAACAGTCTAATCTGTGAATTTTGACAGATTAAAAGGGCCAGTTTATCTGTCATCTGTTAAAGGGAACCTTTGGGTGTTTTTAAGCCGGACTCTTAAGCTATTTTTATGCCCATGTTTTCATGTTTTTATGTCTAAGTGACTAATGGGGACAACAATTTTTGAGATTGCTCCAGCTTTGAGCAAGAGAGCTGCAGCTGTGAGACAAGCTGGAATGTGTTACCCTTCGGGGCAATTGCGTAGTTCACTGAAAATGCTTTAGTGTTTTAACACATCAGTTTGAATTCACCAAAGTCACACAATAACAAACAAACTAACTGATATAGGAAGCGGTAAACCAGCAGCTCCTCTGTTCTACAATGTAAAAGGTGGCTTTGAACAGAGTGATGTAACAGCTGTTTCTGGTTAAACAAAAAGGATCTCACTCAACACCAACGTCTGTCACTGCAGGGTCCTTTCCATAATATTGGTTGACACTTATAATAACAATCTGGGCCTGACAGTGGAGAAAACAAGCACTTTTAGAGGACGTACTTTGATAGTGAGGAATGGCCCTGGAGGATTACACATTGCATCTCATTTGGCAGTTTGGCTGCAATGATCTCGCTCTATACTGAACCAAAAATTGTCACTCACTGTCATTGTTAGACACTAAAACATGCTGAAAGATGTAAATGTTCCCTTTTACGTTTGCCTTATGTATTATTTTTAATTGGGAGGTGTAGGAATGACAGAAAAGTTACAAAAAAATAGTATAAAACCAGGATAGAGCAGACAGTTGGCATGTGGGACCTAAACTTGCTTACACACTTTGTGCATCTTTCTTTGTGTCCTTGCTTGTTCTATGATCTCCCTTCTTTTCATGGCTCCTTGTTGCCGAGGAGACATCAACATAGCCATGGCAATGAGTATTGACGCGTGAAATCCACCTGTCTGGTATAGCAGTAATTACTTATCCGTCTTGGGATGCGTGAGAGTAAGGATGAGCTGCGAGACAGATGCTGTCAGAAAAAGAGGAAAATGGGGTCTGCAAATGAAAATGAGCGATAATTGCAGACAGCCGAGAGAGATCAGAGAGGAACTAACTAAGACAGAGACAGACTAAAACATGTTTTAAAGAAAAAAGGATTAGGACATTGTGAAATTTAAAATGAGTCTGTGGACTAATGGTGTATAAAGGATATATCTGTTTGTCTGGATGTCTGTCTCGAAAAGATAGTAGCACACTGGAATAGAGTCCTCAGGATTTATCTGCAGCCAAAAGGTTTCTGCCAGGCACATGGCCAAAGGTGGTCTGATATTAATGCACCAGACTCATTTCCTCCTCTGTCTGTTCCAGGTGGAGCTAGAACTGGAGTCTCTAAAGAAGCAGCAGGCCTTTGCTGCAGACAGCAGTTCTTTAGTGACCAAAGAGGAGGTCAACATACTCAGGTAGTTGGCACACACACACACACACACACACACACACACACACACACACACACACACACACACACACACACACACACACACACACACACACACAACCTGTTGCAAAAACTAATTCAGAATCTGTGAAAGATTCATGCATATACCATGGGTGGATTAACTCAGCCAGACCTCACATGTGTTGTCTGGGATTAACCTCTTGAGTCAATGATGTGCTTGGGCATTATTCTGTGTGGTTGATTTTATTAAGTGTGTGTGTGCGCATGCATTTTTCAGGCAGAAAATTGAAGATTTAGAGGCAGAGCGGCAGCGTTTGGAAGAACAGAACAACATTCTGGAGATGAGACTTGAGAGACACAATCTTCAGGTAGGCACCTAGACTTCCTCTAACTGTTCTCTGTGATGGATTTACTTGTCTGGCACAAAGGAACCAATTTAATAACCCCAATGGCACTAGTCAAGCCCGTGTGACATCGCAGATTGATTCACACAAACGCTTCCCGTATCTGACAGTTTTTCAAACACAATTGGACCCAGGTGTGATTCCAGCACCGCCCAATGGAAAAGTTGTAGAACCTGTGGCTGATTTTAAAGTCATTCTTTATTTGTTGCAGGGATTAGAATGGACACAGCGATAGTGGTGGAAGCAGATATTGTCAGAATAAATATAGTGTCAGCTGGGAATGAAACTGGCTGAAAGGAAATGAAATGAATCTTGGTTGGAACGCACACATGCATGACTATGTGCATCTAATCCAGCTACTTTCATCTTGCAAAGTTACTTAACTAACTCCCTCTGTTATACCTGATCCCTTCTCCTTGTAATTGGCGCTATACTTGTGTGTGTGTGTGTGTGAGTGTAGTGTGTGTGTGTCTGTTCAAGTCTCATCTTAGCCAGGTTCTCCCCTGACTCATACTGTGCTAAACTAAACCTACCAGGGCACTTTAATGAAATGTGTGGGCAAGCGTGTTGGTTCCATTTAGCCGTGGGGTGAATGAATTCCATGTGTTTTCAAGCATGACCACTACTTTTAAAGCAATTGACAACCAAGTGTAGTTTGCACGGTCAATGGATCAGTTCTTAGGAGTTAATTCTTCCATGGTCTAATGCACACCAAGAGACCTCTACATCAGACCGAGTGAAGAGATGAGTGACTGAATGGAGAAGCATTTGAAAGGGGAGATGAATGACTTACAGAACTGAATGCTTGGATAAACTGACAATGTTTTTTTTTTTTTACATTAACTTGCACGTCAGATTTCTTGTGACCTAATCCATCATTACCGCCCTGTCTTTATATTTAGATCATACTGACTATAGTGTGACTATCAACCACTCAGATTACAAGTGTAATGAGACTGCTTTTCATGGACTCAGGCAGGCTCAATCTTTCCCACCAGTAATTTGTCAGGAGACACTCTTTACAATTGACATTTTTTAAAGACCGTCCACCTTTTATTGCGTATATACAATAAATGTGACTGATTCAGTCCTACTAATGGTGCTGTACGTTATGATATGAAATGTTATCTTTTTTTTTCCCATATCGATCGATATCAGTACCTTCCACAATATATTGTTTATGCTGCCATTTTGAGTATCCTCTGCTACAGAACTCTCTGTTCCAGAAACAGCAGGTTCACGACTGAACCCCTTTCAACCCCATCCTCCATCATAGGCCAAACTTTTTGTTTTTATTTCTCCTCCCTTCCACCACTGACCCCCACTCTACACACTTCTGCACATTCATATTCAGTCCAGCTGCATTTCTTCAGTTCACTCCACATTGAGATTTGTCTATTTTATTACTTATTTTTAATCTTTAATGTATAGCAGCTGTTTTTTTCCCATTGTTTTGTAGTATATGGTTGCTGATCATGGTAATGAATGAGTTATCTCCTTGCGAATGGAGCAAGCTGAAACGTCAGCTTTAAGATTATATATGGAAGCCAGCACTACTGCAAAGCTTTCATCTTTTTATTTTCAGAACTGCTGGATTCTCTATTCCAAACGTTTATTATTGATGACAGAAACGTAAACACATTACGTCCTCTGAGCTTTTTTTTCCCTCCACCACCTACGCAGTTGTTCAGAATATTAAATGTAGAATCTTTATGAATTGGTTATAGGTGTTTTCATTTTGCGACAAGGGAAGAAGAACATAAACTTGAGAAATTATTGTTTTGTAGAATAAAACCATAACAAGGTAGATTTGAAGAGTATGTGCTGAGTGATTGTTGTATTTAAATTTTAAGGGTGGTTTTAAGGATATTTGCTCCAAATTTGTCTAACGAGGCCATCTCAAAGAGCCATTAGTATTCAGTTCAGTCTGATTATTAAGAACAATAATGTTGTTTGCAGACAGATTTTCAGACCTGTTGAGGGCTGTTAAGCTCTCCTCCATATTTGTTCTGTTTTAAGTAGCCCCTTTGTGGTTTGGACCTTCTTTATAACCATAGAGGGCACATGACATCACCATTGTGGCTTCAACAAGTGCAACTATTTTGAATTAAGCTGGTAATAACAACTCCAAAAAAACATCGTATTTCTATATATATATATATATATATATATATATATATATATATATATATATATATATATATATATATATATATATAAATAAATAAATAAATAAATAAATAAATAAATAAATGAATAAATGAATAAATGAATGAAAGATATCAATCCATTCCTCACAATTTATTTCTTGCATTGTTTTTGTTCACTGGTGTATTTTATTTCTTGTACCACAGACTGTTGCAGCAGTCATGACTTAATACTGCTACTTGTCTTTTTGCTTTTGTTGTCATACTAGTGTCTAGACAGAGATAATTGTTGCAGTTGCACGAGGTTGCATCAATGTATTCTCTCTTTTGTACATGTGCTTACATGGGCATGCACAATTGTATAATACCAAGGCCCAACAGCATTACCCTCAGACATTCCGTTTAGATATAAAGAGAAATAGCACTAGATTAAAATGCTGAAGTTGTTAGGCCAGGAAAGGTTATTTCCAGTCTTTATGCTGTGTTTGATCAAGCAGATGTTTAAGGCTTCCAAGCAGTCCCTTGAGATTATATAGGTCATCCTGAATATGGAGTTTTATGGCAATGTGGCAAGTAGCTGTCAGGATGTTTTGTTCTCTTGTTACAGTAGATATTCTGTTCTTTATAATGTTGACAAGGTAGTTTCCAGCAGTTGACACCCCTGCAAAGGAAATAAAATCAGCCTACTCAAACAACAAGCCCTTACCCATTCTCCTTACCAGTTTCCTTGGGGGAATCCTGTCTGTACTAGGGGTGCAGCGATCAACTGATGTCACTATTAACTGCGGTTTAAAACGTCATGATTTTGTAACCATAAAGGCTCAGCTACACCAAGTGTTTCTGTCTCTTACAATCAAAGCAGTGGTGAGTTTGAGATCAGAATCATAAAAAAAAATCATAAAAAGGTTTATTGCCAAGTACGATTTTCACATACAAGGAATTTGTTTTGGTGTCATTGGTGCATAAAAAAATTGTCTAAAAATATAAGACGGATAAAGAAAATCAAGTATTAAAAAGTAAAAAGTATCAAAAACCAACGGTAACAAAGCAGGAAAAGACCACTGCACTGTTTTCACATTTATTACTCACCAAAGCAGCATGTAATTCCCTCAAATGTATAACACCTGCATAAAAGATGATCATAATATAATCATGAAATTGAGATTTTTTTCTCAGAGTATAATCATGTATTCATAGTCTGTTGTCTGAGATGGCTAAATATGATAGTAGTATTACATATTTTTTATGACGATGACAAAGACAATGCTATTTACCACTGTTCTCAATGCTTTTTCAACAAATTAAGTAAAAATATTTTTTTTCTATAAGTATTCCTTCTAGTTAAAATAACATACATTGAGATTTGTAGGTGTACACTGGATGAACTACCTCTTCTTAGTCACTTCATTGTTTTGAAATGTATGCCGTGGGTCCAAATGGTGTAAAGCCACAAATCATTAATAAATAATAATAATCTCAATGGTGCAGCAGTGGAGATTCCTTAGGAATTGAGGGGATACCTGGAATTTTCTCAAGCGCTGGGTGAAACAGGCTCTACCTTGCCTTTAACAGAGTTGGTATGCAGCTTTCAGGTCATGCCCTTTGTAATATAGAAGCCAAGGTACTTGAAGAGGTCCACTCTCTCCACCAAGAATCTGTCAATGTTAACGGGATCGAGTTCCTTCTTCCCAAAGTCCACTATCATCTCCTTACCCTTGCTGACATTTAGAAGGAAGTTTTTGTCTTGACACCAGTGGGTTGGGTTTTCTTCTTTTAGATAGGTTGCTGAAGGATGGCAGCAGCAAATGAGGGCAAGAAGCAACTGTCTCTTTATTCAAGTGTCAACCTTAGTTTTAAATTTGTCTAATCTTATGATAACCTTCCCTTTTCTACTGTGAAGTTTGTGTGCTGTCATATTGTGCCACTGACTGAAACTCTTCCCACCAGACAGTGTGTCTTGTCATCACACCCTTGTGCAGTGGTTAAAAAAAAAAAAAAACTGTTTCAAAATAAAATGGATAAGTCTTCTGACCCTTGAGCAGAAGAGATGATGGCAGTGCTGCTCCCGTTTTTATCGAGTAAATCACTGAAATGATTCAGGCCATCAGCAAAGAGCGCCTTGTCCCCCTTCAGCCTGCTCATTGTAGGATGCAATTTGAGAGAGAAGTGTCAGTAATGATGGTTAGATGGTGAAACACATTTGATTTAACGTGCAAGTAGATTCAACACTTTCCAAATAGTCAGAATTCCTTTTACAACCTGCCATAATCCGCAATTTTTTGTCAACACGAATTACAGCTATATTTTGTTGTGTAGATACATACCAGTCCAATTAGCAGCTCAGATCACAAGAAAGGTCACACCAACCCAGATGAGATGTTTCAACATGGTCATGTTGTCTGACGAGGAACAGGATGGTATGTTGCACCTTTCTGTTGTTCCTGAGGGAATCTTCAGCACTCCATGTTGAAAAGGTGTTAAACTAAAAAGCGAACAGGAGAGAAATTGCAGCTCACATCTTCCATGGAAGATGCAGCATCTCTGCAGACCTTTGCCTTTATGCTTTCTATGTAGAACTTCAACCTACTCTTGCTTATCTATAAAATCCCAAAGGCTCATGTCCCTGTGGCAGAGCCTACCAGGGATTCTGATGCTAATACTACATGGTCTAAAAAGTTCTTCAACTTAATCTCCGCCAAGGCTACGAAACCAGTCCTGTACTTCAGTTGGCTTGCAAAGAGGACAAAGTCTTCTTAGCAGTCCACCCAAATCAGTGCCCAGCCATTATTTCTTTTTTCCATGTTGGTTTTGAAGGGAAGTCAGCAGGTCAGCATCCACGTGTCTGCTGATTTATGAAAGGCATAGAAACTAGGACCCGTCCCTAAACATCTTTCTACCTGTTGGGATTCAGAGATCGCACTGTGGGCCCTTACAAAACCAACTGAAGACAGAAATGTGAGGGTGTTGTTTTTTAAGATATTTTTGGTGTTTTCTCTCACTATAGAGAAGCAAGTTAGTGCCCTTCCTCTGCAACATGCCAGTATGCAGTTTACACCAGGGATTCTGAAGGTGACCTTGCAGCCTTATTCTACTTTTATCCCAAAAATGACCAATTAATGCTGACACATGGATCATGGAGCCCTTCAGCTGCAGCCCTACAGCTTTTCAGAACAGCATATTCTATTCCTAGTTTGTGCTTTGTATGTGTATCTGAGCTTAAAGATTCCCTGTGGAGTTTTAGACCTCTAGTAGCATTATGGGGCCATTTTTATATGAGTGGCTCCCTGTTTTGTTTATCTTGTGCATCCACATGAGGATGCGCATGCATGATCGCGGTATACAGTCCTACCAATGGTGTCACACTATTCCACTGATCAATGGGTGTCAAGATATATAGCAGTGAAGAAGAAGACTGCAAGCTAGTAAACATGGATTTTAAACTATGAGAAAGGAAATACACTCAACTCTGTAAGATCTCAAGGATATACACAATGCATTATGGTAAGTAAGACTGAATATAAACATAACTTTTGTTTGCTGGCAAGAGAACTCCACAAGTCCCCTTTAACTAAGGATTTTATCAGAGGACACCAAATATTTGTGCCCTGGCCTAAGCCGAGATAAGCCCATTTCCAAACAAATCTGTCTCAGTGCATAGTGGATACTGTCGCACATCTATTACAACTCCTCACTCCATCTTGAGCTTTCAGCCTCCAATTGGCTTATGTATACCCTCCACAAGGGACCCGGTGAGCTCCCTTGGCCCGTTTAAGAGATTCTCCATCAGGCCATCTGCTGCAGCTAGCGGGTTAACCTCAAATTTTACCCATGAAGGAAAACCCACTGAGGTGTAACCTTTACCTCTGTCCCTAAGGCAATGAGGGTTAGGATGAATCTAGGTGAAGTACATGCTCAGCAACTGGTCTAATGTTCATCATTGCCACATGATAACACAAACGCCTCCATCAAGCAGTTATCAGTAGTTTACTTTTCGAGGCATCAGTGCTTGATGCACTATTGCCATATATAAGCCCACAGATGATATGGACCAAATATGAAGACATAGCTGTTTGATATTACTGAAATCATCATCTACAGTACAGTATTTTTACATGCAATTTTTACTGAAAGGACGGCTATTTCCATATTGAAATTTCTTCCTCTCACCACCATAATACAGTTATGTAAAAAAAAAAAAAAAAAAATGTTCGTGGTGTGTACAACATTGCATCTTTTAAGTGTATGTTATGAGATGACTAAGGACAGCCAAATAGAGCATCTAGGTTTTATAACAGAAGTAGTAGTAATACGTAGAGAGAACGGTATGGACATTAAGTAAGACAGAAGAGTAAGTAATGTACGTGCTTCTTGGCTCTCACACTGTGAACAGATGTTTTTTTCATTTTCTTTTGTAACACATCTTTAGATTGTTGTAAATAAAAACTACAAATTATAAAGTCTACCAAAAACATTGTCCCTGGATATCGGATCGATCGCGTTGGTCTGGATAATCGACAGACCTTGCTGCCAACAGTTTTCATTGAACGTGTTCTTTGGTTAAAAAAGGAAACTGTAGTTTCAATGAAAACTGTAGACGGTGAGGTCTGTGTCTTATACTGAGTAACCAGGACTTCTTCTGTGTCTTGTTGTTCATCTTTCACGTATTTGAGCTCCATGAATGGGATTACATTTGCCATTGTATTGGGGTAGCACCATACAGTAAATCTCAGAGATGATCATCTAAATCTAGTACCGGTGGAGTAAATCAGCTTGTTTTTTTTTTTGTTTTCTTTTTCGGTAATTTGAGTAAACTGATCCCTTTTTAAATGGGTCTGTGATTTCCTGTGGACAGGTAAAGTTGCTTTCTAAGGGAGAGTGGCCAAAAAAGCCAATATCAAGAAAGGAGCTCCAATCTGTTGGCCTCTGCAGTCTCTCCAGTGAACCTCACTTTATCAGTTCATGTGGTGCATGGGTGTATGTACATGCATTTTTCTTATTTTTTGATAGTACCCCTCCGCTCTCACACTCATGTACACTCACTCACCATTAGTGTGTCACCTGTTCCATCAATGACTCATGTGTCCCCTGTGGTTGGAGCTGTATTTAGTCTATAAGTGGATGTTTCAGAGAGATTTGTTCAACTCTTAAAAACAGACATTGTTCGCTGGACTTCAATACCCCCTCCCTCTTATACCGTCTCTATCTCATTCTCTCTCTCTCTCTCTCTTTCTCATGCTCTTGATCTCCTTGATCTGTTGCTCTCTCTCCCTGCCTCTTGCTCTTTTTAAAACAGACTGTCTCCCTGGTATTAGATGTGTCGTTATTGTTGTTCTATGAATAAGATATATGTAGCCTCGGGCACTTAGAATGGCACTCCACCTTGCTGCACTGTAAATACTGTGTACTAGTGTAGGCTGTATATATGCATGTAAAACACACACACTCACACACAAAATAGGCCAACTGAAATATTGTAATATTAAGCAGTTTGCAGACATCCACTTTGAAATTCAGGAGGCAATTTGGCATTTTTCTGTTCTCGCAGCAGGAAACTTAAATATAATTTGTCTTAAATGCAGACACGCAGACACGCATGTGCAGTGAAAGGTAATTATTCCTGTTTCTGTTTTATAGATCATCCCTGTTTTTTTGTCTGTCATACACTCTTTTCCTGCATTTAATGTAAAATAGATAAAGACAATAAGATTTCCCATTTTCTTACTTTAGTGTGATATATCACGGGGAGGGTTTAACCAATTAAAAAATGATTGCTATATCTTGGCTTACTCTGAAAGCAATGTGCTTTAATGCCAAAGAGAAATAAGTTTCCTTTTTGTTTTTGCAGTTCAGCAGTCAATTTAAAACTTTGCCCATCGGCTCAGTCCAGACTTCCAAAAAGTAAAATATGAAGTGCACAGCCAAATCATTTTAATTTTCTTTAGCTTGACCTAATTTTTAGGAGTTATGTTTGAAAGAGTTTTTGCTTTTTGACAGCATGTAGCTGTTGGCTGCGTTTTGAGGACTTTACTCTTCTTTTTGTTTTGAGTTTACAGCTCTAATCTACATATCTGTCTCACACTATCTGGCTCTCCCTTCCATTTTCTCTCTCTGTGTATCACAGCACACATATAAAGATGCATCCTGGAATAAACCCTCTATATACAGACGTAGACTATGAAAAGATTTACGCAACATGGACGTTAGGATTTTATTTGGCTGTGACGTGTGTGCAGTCCAGTTGAAAATGTTTTTGATATAAATACACACTATTTTCTGTTCCTTGTTTTGGAACGCTCAAGCCTTCTCTTCCTTTTAAATTATACAGAGCGTTATTTATAAGTGTGGGGCTTTTTTTCCCCCTCCATCCGCGCTACTACTCCCCTACGCCGAAGGCAACGATAGCTCAACCCTCTTTCTTTTCACCGTGTTCTTTTCTATGACAGTTTCCCATCTTCACATCCCCTTTCTCCTTGTCTGCCTCTTGCTCTCCCCCACGCCTGTAGTTTATTTGGCAACCGTCGCTTCGGGGCACTTGGAATCTAATTTAGCCAGTAATCAAGAGCTCAGAAGGTGTGTGTGTTTGTTCCTGTTTGTGTGTGTCTCCCTATATTGGCATTAAGCTAAGATAGACTCTCCTCATTTACCCAGACCCCATAGTCAGAAAACAAAGTAAGAAAAGAAGGAAATGGTGCTTTCTGGAAGCAACATCGCCATTTGTGCTTTAGTATTAGCTTCTTATTCTGCCAACAGTCATTTATATTGATCGCTCATTGTATGTAATATAATTTTGTGTGAGCCTGCTTAAAGTTAACTGCTACTGCTGTATTGTCTAATGTTGGCATCAAGATGGAATGAAACATTTACTAAAACTCTTCTGTTGCAAGTGTTTGAGTAACTTTATCAAACATTCAGTAAAACTATTTCTATGCCTACATATTTATCGTTGCAGTACATATAGAATTTATTGAACACATTGTGTATTTCTAGAGTTAAGATGCAGCACATTTATAAATCCTTATTCAAATAATATGAAATAAGAGTTTTCCTACTCACAGTATTAGTCCTTTTCTGGCAATTTTGTTCATGTTCACAAACGTATCAGTTGTACTTCCTTCCCTGCATACAGTTTATGAGTGCGGGGTATTCTGCTAAGGTGGTCCGCTGCTCTGTGCTAAGGGCAAAGAGTAGCACACTGGGAAATAAAGCAGGTGGGCAGCCTGATGCTCATAACTTTACTGTATGCTCCTGTAGCCTCTGTAGAGAAGATTTTGGCAGGCTAGGTAAAGCAGAGCATTCAGAGGTTACACAAAATAAATATCTTTCCAAACAGAAAACTGGAAATACAGCTTCTTATTTCAATTCCACATTCCTTGTCTCCTACACTAGCATTTAATAGCAGACCTGTTTTACCTATGCAAGGTTGGCAACAACATTTATTATTCTGAATTATGTGAACGTAAGCTACATTTTTTTGTTTCTAAATGTAGCATTTAAAACAGTTCAGCATATTTTAAGTGCTTGTATGATTCAATTTTGTGTTTTCACATGGTTGAATGCAATTATTTCAAATTGTTTTAGAAAAAATAAGGCTAGATAAAGTAATATTTCTGAAAAATGTGCCAAAATGCTGTAATGTTGCATTCTAACTTAGACGTAGAAGTAATAACTGGACTGTGTGTTTCTCTGCTAAAATAAATGAGAAAGATAATCTTTGTGCACTATGCAAGATGACCAGGATTATATAATCAAGAAAGAGTTTTTCAGTTGCTTTCACCAGCAAAGTCTAGCTACCAATAAAGTAAATTATTCCAACACAGTTATTGTTGCTGAGTATACCATATAATAAAATAAAAAAAAGCTCTTGAAATGATAAAAGCCAACAAAGTGTGTTTAAAATATGTTTTCTTCATTCATTGTGACTGAAAGCATCGGTTGATTTCTTGGAAAGCACTTTTGGTGCACCACCACCTCTCATCTCCTCCTAATTTATTCCTCTGAATCATAGTCAGCACACCCTTCCTGATGGGTTCCATTAAACTCCTCCTGGCCTTTTTAATGAAAGTCTGTTCAAGATTGTCTGCCATGCCCATGTTTTTACCATGCACATTTCACACAAACATGTAAGAACAAAGACTGGTTTCTGTGTTTTCTGCAGACGTATGTGCTGTTTTCATGTGCTCGAGCTTTGTCTGGTACACATATTTTAAAGGCCTGTGAGCTGTTTATGTGTGAGAACTTCAAGTTCTATTTTCATGATCAGTAGGAGAAAAAGTCCATGGGGAAGAACAGAGAGAGACACTATGTGCTAGGGACCATTACATTTTAGCCCTGTGCTCATTTTCATCCAAACCAAGACGGGACAGAGCTGAATTGACTGCATAGTCTAAAGACTTGGGTAGTCATTTACAGCTGATACATAATTGATTAATAGTCTAATCTGCAACTGTCTTGATAATTGGTTAATTATTTAAATCATATTCCCAAACAAAGGAGTCAGCCATTCTCTTGTTCCAGAGAATTCATTTTCTAACAGGACAATGACATAAACATGCATCATAGCTACACTAGGCCTGTTTAAAGGTTGGTCTTTTTTAGAAAATCTGCTTATTTGTTTTCTTTTTGTCTCTTAAATATGAAGCCAGAGACAGCAGCAGCTGGTTAACTTGACTTTGACTGTAAACTGGGGGAAAAAGCCAGCATGACATAAAATAAACACAACCTAGCAACACCCAGGGAGATCAGAAATTTACATGTTATATCTCATTTGTTTAATCCGTGAGTCTCGTCGTCAGTGACATTGCCAGGCAACCAGCTGAGACTTCAGAGTAATTTTAGAGTGACTTTGGAGTCTTTGCCTTAAAGAAATATTGACATTATGGCACTCAACTTGAGAAATGTGTTGAGTAAGAGCATGCTGGTTCAGCAGGATTGCATGCATGTATACGTTGTTTTCATATTACTATGACATACAACAGAATATTGTATTTTATTCCACCAAGTTAAAGAGCTTTAAAGAAAAAAATGTGAAATTAATGGAAGTTTGGTCTTTTATGCTCCTTTCTGCCTCAGGGAGACTATGATCCAGTGAAAACCCAAGTTCTCCACTTTAAAATGAACCCTACCACTGTTGCCAAGCAACAGCGGCAGCAGGAAGTTGAGGCTCTTCGGGAGGAAGTGACACGTCTCAGGGAACTCATGCGCTCATTGCAGGATGGAAGTGCTCTGGTCCATTCACAAGACGACTCCAGTATGCACACCCCCAGCCTCGGCCTCAGTTTGCCACCATCGAAGGAGGTGCTGGGTAAGATCCACACCACACTCACATTTACAGACTCACTCGTAGTGAACTGGTTCATTAACTTGAACTAGGCTTGTAATGAATGAATCAGGGTTGTCAGTGGCACTGGAATTTTCACCTTCCATCAGATTTCCATTATCATAAGACCATATCCTCCATAATCTTTATGGAGCTGAACATATTGTAGGTGCCACAGCTTAGATAAGGGCCAGAGCAAACATTATTGGAGGAATAAATCTTCACCAACACAGAGTATGTTAATGTTGGGACACAGCAGGTACTTGGGCTCAACTTCAGCTGTAATTAGTCAGTTGTTATTGAATAGTTTAAACCTTGAAATGTTCTCCATGCACCATAGGAACCATTCTGTTCAGTATGAAAGAGAGTTATGTAATAGTTCATTGTGTTTGGACTTTTATTTATACTGTTGGTTACCAAGGTTAAGAAGAGTGTCACAGGTAACTTTACAAGGTAAGGTTTTTGATTTATATATTTTACAACATAGGCTTGGGCAACAAAAGATCTATTCCCTTTATGCTACTCAGAATGCAAAGAAATATAAAAATAGACGAATGGATTTATATTGAGCTTTTCTTATCTTTTAACCACTGGAAGCTCTTTACTACACATGTCAACCTCACTGTCATATCAATGATGAGCATGAGCCCCGCCGTCCACTCAGGATGCTTTCTATTGCTTGTCTGTAAAAATAACAAGACCTTGCCACTGGAATTTTGCCGCCTTATGTTTGCTTAAAATGTATAATTCTTTCTGACCTTTCTTTACCAGGGTGTAGATGTATGTCGTCTAGGACATCTTCATTTGACTTCTCTTTAATGAAGCAACTTGATACTTTACTACTCTCCAAATAGTACATTAATGACAGGTGTTGATGTCCTGTTCTCTCTTCATCTAATGAAAAACGATTAAATGAGAGAAACCGTTAACCTACACCCTCTACTGGCTGAATCTTAAAACAAAGTGAGAAGAAAATTGCTTCATTGCTATTTATATTTGAGGCCACTAATATATGACAGACAGTTAGAGGGGGGAAGTTAGTTATGACAGGGTTAAATATTTAATTGGGGTTCAGGGCAGTTCAGCCCCGGAAGTCTGTTAGTTAATTTGTCTTCTGAGACCCCCATTCACTTTTCTTCTGTCTCTCGCTCTCCAGCACTCAGCACTTACAAAGACAAACTGATTAATTATCATGCCTTTGAGGTTGGCGTAGGTTTATATGAAGTATTACGTCATATACTCTATATGCCTAAACATTAGTTGCAGTGAAGAGCTCACTGAGTAACTGTCGAATCTCACCATGAAATAAATTAAATAATAAATTACAGATTTCAAATAGAGCTTTGAAAGTTATTTGTGGCAAAAACAAGTGCTTAATTTATGAATGAACAATATGGCAAAAGTCCCACTATTCCACATGACATTGGACGGTGGTTGTTGTTTTTTTCTCCTTCTTCGTCTTCTACTTCCACGTCCAAAGTAACACAGCTTTAGTCAGTTGGCACCTTTTGTACCAACAGAAACTATTATATATTCTGCATATATGTAGACATATACGTACTTGGGTTTTTGTAAATTGCTCAGGCGCAACATGATTAATGCACTAATGAAATTTCTATTTTCACTCTAAACTGTGAATCATGAAAAGAGTTTTAATGACAGACAGATGTGTAAAATAGACAGCTGCTGTTACTTGCACTCTGCGTGTATATAGCAGTTCTACCTGTGAACTTAAAGCTAAGTAAGCTCCACAGTTAAGTTGTTAAAGAGATCTTAAACAGTAATGATGTCAAGAACATTAAAGTGAACAATTTGTTTCATTTTTGCAAGAGATTAGAACCATTTCTATTATACTCACCAAGCACTTTTTAAAAATTAAATTATACCAGTGAATTGAGCTGTTGTTGGTGTCATTAAGGAAGTATTATTACTGGATTTACACATGACTGGGTTTTGCGAATGAAGGATTATTTTTGCTCCATCTTGGAAGCGTCCTGAGGGTTAGTTTGCAGTGGAAGGTGAAAATATTATTTAACACATGGAGTTTGAACACACAATTGACCCGTCTTCCTGCTGCAGGGGCTCCAGATAGATCTTATTTCTGTAACAACTTTTGTCTTGCTCTGTGATGTAGTCAGGAATTTGACCACACCACTTAACAGATAAATCCTACCAGCATATAAACTGTGATTACAACCCATCATCTTCACACGTGCGTTACTAATTCATTCAAGTTATTTTTATTGAAAAGTGAAATTAAATTACACTTGTTGGGTTTCCTGGGTCGATAGATCACATTTTATAAACATCTGCAGGTCTTTATTGGAAAATCAGCAAATCATTTGTGTCATTACCCATTTTTGATCAATTTTTCATGTTACATTCAACAGATACACACTTTGGACGTTCAGGTTAGAAAATGAGCAGGCAAAAATATATAAATAAGGTTCCCCAGCAGTGGAATTTTCTTGACAGCTTTTAAGAGACAGTTCGCCTAGACCCGTAGAGACCAATTAAGGGCAAAAGTCAGAAGTCACTAACTTTCTCAAAACTTGACAGTTGGTGTAAAAAAAAAAATCTTATAACCCCGAATACTTTGATCTAGCAAGCCAACGCACAGATTTGCACTGTTGTGATTTGCACGAATGTATTTGTATTTTTGCAATTACGCAGGCAATAACATCCACATGTCCCCGCATACGTGTCCATTTGTCTGCATGTTACAGTAAATTTAAGCAGCATCTACTTCTTGCTGTCACTTGAGAATTAACAGCCATTTTCAGGGCAGTTTGATGGCTGTCATATAGTGACAGTTTTGTCACAATGCTGAAGTCTTGAATCAGTATTTATCAGCACTGACTGACACTCAAGAGGAGCCCAGTCACCCAGGAGACAGACAGGCACACAGACAGACACACTCACAGACTATTAAGTTTATACTTTCTAGCTATTTAGCTGTATAATAATGATGGTTAAAAATGTAATAGGCTAAGATGTATGAAGAGGAGAATGATGGGTAGAAATAATTACCAGTCAGTAAAAAAAAATGCACCACTGTCACTATTAACTAATCTTACACAAGAACCTGCACAAGACAATTGAGAATTTGTGAGTGGACGGTGTTGCCTGTAAGAAGGTGAACAACAATTCTCTTGTGTGTCACTCTTGTCCATTTTTAAAACTTTATTTATGGTTTAACTTTGGTAGAAATGAGGAGCTTTATGTGTGTAAATATCAGGAACAAGATTGAGGACAATTGTCTGTGATTTAGTGAAGTTCAGTGTTGCACCATGGATCGCCACTGCTATTTAAACAGAGCAATCTGTCTACTTTTCATCCTGTGTGGACCTTTTGAAAAGGCTACAGCGTTGCATGTCTGTGTACAGATGGAAGTTTCCAAGTTCCATTTTTCAGTCTGAAAACATAGAAATAGCTATCAAATGAGGCTGTTGACTGTCGATGACTCTGCCAGTATCAATGGAGACTACATGATAAAAGTTAGGCCCAGCTGTCTGTGGTCAGAGCTTTCAATAGTACAAACAAACATGTTTTCAGTGTGAACTGTAACATCACCTCGTCGTGTCTTCGAACTATGTAACTTAGGAAGTTGTGTACCTAAGAGTAAGCATCTAAAATGAATTGGGAAATTTTATTTGGGTATTTATAAACTTTAATCCAGATACAAAAAAAGTAAATTTTTTTGTAAACTTTCCTGATGAATTTGGCGTGGCTATGCAATGCAAACCAATCATAAAAAAAAATTCACATAAGTGTTCCCATAAATCAAATCCTCTCTGCTCTCTCAATCTGCCTCAAAGTCCGGAGCTAACTGGAGCTGAAATAACTCCACTCATGGACGACAACCCCCCCACCCATTAGTTTTCTGTGAAGCTCAACTCTGATATCATATATACATTTTTACCATTTCAAGCCACATTTCCGAAGGCTTTAATTGTAAATGATTCCCTCCATAACGACTCATTTTTGCTCATACAAACTAATTTATGTGCCTTTTCAAATCAAGCTCTCAAATGAACTAATTACCGCAAATTGATTTTCAACTAATTAAAGTCAAACCCATCCGGTGTCCCCTCTCCATGGATCTCTCTGCTGCCAGCTATGAGACGCAGCTGACTAGTCGCCACTATACTCCGAGCATTATAGTGTTTTGTGGACTCTAAGTGAGCAGATGGAGTGCCTCGGGTAATGTGTATATGATATGGAGTCGTCTATCTATGCTGCTTTAGCTAAACTTGTTGAGCCTGTATTTGTGCAGCACATGTAGCTTAGACTTTGACTGGAATGCCTGGAGTTGCTTGTGTGTATATAAGGAGTCATGTTATAAAAATATAACAACCAACCATATTTACTTACTTTTCAGACCAGTATCAGAATATGTGACTGATGTATTCTCCCAACTTTTCTGTGTGTTGCAGACTTACGTAAGCAGATGGAGAGCTCAGAGCTCAGGAACCAGAGGCTGAAGGAGGTGTTTCAGAGGAAAATTCAGGAGTTTCGCACAGTCTGCTACGTCCTAACCGGCTATCAGATAGATATCACCACCGAGAACCAATACAGGCTCACCTCAGTCTACGCAGAGCACATGGACGACTCCTTGCTCTTCAAAAAGGTATTCATACATCATGTGTAGGGCGGGGCGAACTCTTAAAGTTTGATATAATACGACATTGGAACTTTAGTGCTTTCAAAGACACACAAGAAATAGATGAATGTTGTTCATGAGATCAGAAATCTTACAGATTTTAAACTGTTATACAATGTTTAGGACCAGAAAAAACACAAGCTGAAATCACAGTGTTACCATAAACAAAACCTCCCAAATATCCACCCTCATACTACCTCATACATATCAATATTATCATCAGTACAATATTTCGCTTCGCATCCATCTATACCTACACTCTTGCTTGCTGAGCTCAGATATGGTTGCAGGTAGCTAGGACCCACCGGCAGTTTGTATTTCTCAAAGCATATGCACTGTGATCATTAACATAGAAGTGTGAAGTTAAAAAGGAGACACTGTCAACATCAAAATTCCTACAGGCATCTGTGTGACTGCTGATATCTGTCTCTTTGATATCTTTAACGAATGCTTCGCGAAGAGCAAATTTGACCTTGCAAAGGTTTCCACATATCCACGTTTATGCACCATTACGCCACGTTATAGCTTTGTGCCAGACTCGCCTGTGCAGGGAGAGGAACACTTTGCCGACAGAGACTCTGCTCTGCTGTGTGTATTGAATGTGTGTGTGTACCTCATGAGTGGAGCAATGATGGTGTTTGTGTGTGTGTGTGTGTGTGTGTGTGTGTGTGTGAGGGAGCGAGGGAAAGAATGATGACTGGGCTATGTCACAGGACTGGGCTGCATTAATCGATCTCCACTCCCCATACACTCATTGAGTGGGCTAAATAAAAACTGTATGTGTGTAACTGTTGAGCAAATCCTTTCCTTAAGTAGCTTTACAGTGAAAACATCCTGTTGTGCTCCCATCGCACTTACCTCTTTGTCTTTGTCCTTCTCCCCTTTCTCCTCTCTGCCACATGTTTTCTCTCTTTATCTATCCCTTGGTGTTTATCTCTCACCCTCTCATCGTTACTCTCTGATCTGAATGTGTAGCAGTAGCTAATCACAATGTTGTTGCTGTGTTGTGTTATGATACGGGGGCCTCTAGCTAAAACAGAAACCATGGAGAATTCATACAGCGGCAAGATAGAAGGCAGATTTGTTACCTTGGCAGCGTAATTATTGTGGTCATGTGCGAGACGATTGTGCCTGGGCCTTGCTGCCTTGCTCAAGGATTCACATTAATGCTGGAGGAGTAGAGAACGACATGAGAATAAGACATTTGGGGGGGATTTGAACATGAGTGTGCGCGTATGTGTTTTTTCTTTTTTTTTGTGCTGGTGTGTCAAATCTGCTCCATCGAACCCACCTGCGACCCTGCCAGAAGAGATAATTCACTGTCAATATTTATTAACCTCAGACTACATCCATAGAACACACACACACACACACACGGCACACACGTACACACACACAGTCATAATGCCCTCATAGTGCGCACTGTCACACTCAAATGCACACATGCTCACTCCAGTCTCAACACTCTCCGTCACACCACACTTCACCACACAGCACCCGCTCCACCACCACCACCACACCACCCTTCTCTGTTGGGTGCACAAACATACAGATGTACAGAGACAAACACACACATACACACACAAAACAGATGCTAACACCTCCTGTATTAGTATTCAGGGTGTTCTCTACTGTTTGAGTGTGTATGACACACACGCCTGGTGGCCTATGGGAGCAGAGAGGCCTGTACTACTAATGGAATACGACAATCGCACCACACACACGCATAAAAGAACACCCGCACTTAAAGAAACACACACACATATACACATACAATGTGTATAACATGCGTAACTTGCTCTTGATGTGTGTGTGTGTGTGTGTGTGTGTGTGTGTGTGTGTGTGTGTGTGTGTGCATAATCTGGGTTGTGAGAATATAAAGTGGACTAATTGTAGGATGAAGCAGGAGTAAGTGGAGAGAAAATGGGGGATTTAGGACAGGAAGCACAGAAGTCTCTACAAATAGGATTCTAATGTTATTCACCTCAGCAACAGGGTTGCCAGATAATCCTGCTAATATCCCCCTCTACCATAGGCACCCAAATCCCAGACCCCCCCTCCAGTGGTGTAAACTGTTTAACCTGCAACTGTCATGTTCCCTCTTTCTCTCAGATTCATTATGTCGCTCTGTCATTCAAGAAATCCTTCACCCTTTATTGATGTTTGCTTTTCAGGCTCTTAACATTGCTGTAATTTGGTAATTTAAACGTTTCAAGTTAAATTGTCAAATAAGATGCTTCTCTGACTCATTCAATCCTGTGTGAGTCTCAACAGGGATGATAGAGAGACACAATGATGGTGGTAATTTTGTTTGGTTTATTCAGTCTTTGTTAGTAACTTGGCTGAGACGGTGTTATTTAAACTACTTTTTCCACGTTCCGTCTGTGAGACGTGTCAGCACAATCAAACGTTAATTGAGGGTTTATTGGGAGAAAAAGGATACTGCAGTGATCATAACTTATGTGAATTTGTGCTTAAGACTGAGAGAAAAAAATGTTGAGTCATCGATAATTGTTCAATTGATTGAAGTGTTTATTTCGAATATGCAAACCAAAATAAAAAAGAAAAGTAAGGCAAAACATTTAAATGTAAGACATAGAAATACATATTCGAGGAGTGAGAAGAAGAATAACTTCCCACCCTTTCTCTTTAAATAATAAATGACAATACCAAGCTTTCTTGCATCTTGTTTAGATATACCTGATACTTATAGATAAATAAAATATATTCCTGACATTGTATTACAAAAAACCCAAAATCTACAAATACACTTAATACAGTACACACATACTTACACACATACACACATGCATGAAGAGAAACAATAAGAAAACCCTAACCCTAAAAACAAAACAAAGAGACAATAACCTCATAACACTTAGTGTTACCCAACACCTCCCTCATCCCTGTACCTCTTAAATAGTGTCTTTGTACCTAATTTTAAACTGTTTCAATCTATACAGTAAGAAAATGACAAACAAACAACAAAAGCAGAGAACTGCTGCTCACAGTTTTATCAAGCTGAAGCTCATTAAAGTCTTGTTTTGTCGAAACACTCAAAATATTCAGTTTCAGTTTCTATCAAAGTAGTTGCCAAATAATCTTCTGCTGATCTAATTGATTGATTAAATAATCATTTTAGCCCACGTTCAGGGCTTATTACCCCCTCGTCCTCTACGAGTGATTGTCAACTGGTGGGCCACATTTGGCTCATAGAATGGCCACTGATAAAAGCATTGCAATATTTATGTATTTACTGAATCTTAAACTGGTTTGCAGGTAGCTAGGACATTTCCTTCTGCTGCAGTTTCACAATAAAAGCATTTAAGCAGTCACAGGAAATATACTGTGTGTGTCAGTAAGATTTGTCTATAAAACAGTACAATGGTCATTTTTTGACAGTGGGTCAGTTTTGAAATATTGCAGAGAGTAATGGAACAAGAAGGAGCAGCCACAATAAGTTGTTAGATGAAGAGCTGCAGGCGACAGGCTGCACAACTCCAACTTCTCAGGGAGGTAACCAACTCCTTTCACTTTTGCTGTTTGCAGGCCAATTATTGCCTGACTTCCACATTAAAATGACAATAGTTTGTTTTGCTGCCTCCAGAATTCTGAGACCTGTAGTATTAAACCCTATCTGTTGTTACTGCCAGTAACTAAACGTTGCTAAATCAACCAGGACTGACATCTTAAGGATTGCCAGGAGCGTCATGGAACAGCAGAGACAAACACAACATGTACAGTATCAATATTATTGATCCAAACTTCAAATACCCCTGTAAATAATAAACGAATTCCTGTTATTAGTGCTCACATAGTTGGCTGACATGTTTAATGTGATATTGTGAACGTATAGACTGTTGGTCCTCTCTAAAGTTACTTTTATAAGCCTTTTTTTTCGACTTTATTTTCTGGTTAATCAAGATGCACACCTCCACAGAATTTACCATAGACTTCAAAGTCAAAAGAAGTCTCATTATATTGGCACTTTCATGCTTTTGTTTTTGATCAGTGTTACAGAATGAAGTCAGAAGTTATAATGTGTGTTTCTGTTAACAGGCGGTGTGGTGGAAGATCAAAAGTTGTGGCTGTCAAAGTTGACTGTAACTGTGTGCTTCTTTTATAGTGTTGCAAACAAGAACCGCTACGGTGCGATAGCTACTTAGACATAGCTAGTTTATATGAGGAAATAATGTTTGTCAGTTAATCATGGATTAATGCGGTTAAAATGGCTGTGATGCCAGAATTATTTCGATGGAGAAAGTGTGCACAAAATGTTTGTGTATTAGCCTAACAGGCTGAGCATGTGTGCAATTTATATTTTTAGCTCACCCCTAGGTGAGAGGGCTGATTAGCATCAGTGATTAGGTATTTATGAGGCCCTGCTAATCAGCGAGATAAACACCTTACTTGCGTGAGTGAGTGAGTTATTTGAACATTTTTCCTCCAGAAGTTTCAACGAGGGGGAGGCACGGCTTACATTTTACAACATTAACATTTGCCCGTTTAGAGTTTCAGATCAACACAAAGTCCAAAAAGATAGACTTCATTCAAAGTTTTTCTTTATGCACACAAAGGTGAGAGATAGGTGTCATGCAGTGAATAGATGGCCGTTAACTATAAGGTAGTAGAAAGATAATGCTTTTCATCGTATGATCGTGCTGGCCCGAGATGTAGCTCAGTTGAAGTGCATTTTTCAGATAAACACTTGAAATTGACCTGTGATGTTTGTGTTGTTCCAATTTGTACCTGACAAGACGTTTATCAACTTGAATTGCGTCAAAATAGTTAAAATCAAGAGGCACATTGCAGACAAACAAGTCTTAGAAGTTGTGTGTCTCTAAGTAATCTCCCAAAGCAGACCCACTGCTGAGCTTACATACCTCTGCTATTGATTAGCTCATTAACAAATAAACAAACACGCACGCACAGAGCTGCACTCTCCACAGCAGTGACTAAAAACTTGTAGATGTTCCCTATTGACCTGTCTTTTTCTGTTTTTGTTTTTTCTCCTCTTCTTCCTTTCCTTGCTTCCCCTGCTCTCTCGCACTTTTCCATCACTTCCTTGACACACTCTCCCCTGCCTTCACTTCCTAATGAAAGGAGAAGATAGAATCTCAGGGCCAGCTCATTAAAACATACTCCCAATTAAGTGTCAGCCCTCTCACCAGAGAGAGATGGAGGGAAAGAAAAGAATGTATCTAGGCATGGAGGAGGCAGGTGATGTGTAGATGGAGCAGAACATTTAAAAATGGCAATGGTTTCAAGAAGCAGTGAAATAGGGCATGTGAAAAATCAAAAGGATTTGTATCTGTGACTGTGTGAGAGTGTGAGAAGGAAGAGGACCGTTAATAAAGTACAGTTTATGAACACTGTCGAGTCTTAATGACCTGTCTCTGTTTTATCAGCCACTTGGGAATGATTAACGCCATGCAAATGTGTGTTTGCCTGTGTGTATGTGTGTAAGACAGATTGTAAGCCATCGCTGCTTGAATGGTTTAGTCATTTGTCTGTTATAGCTTCATTTTAAAATAACTTTGAAGCGCGGCTCGAGTGTCAGGGAAGGTGCTGGCTACAGTTCCCCTAAGACTCGAGCCATGGGAGCGGTCAGGAGCTGGTGCAGTGGGACCCAGCTGGGCCAGTGGCCAAAAAACATTTCTGGTGTCACTCTTTCACACCCAGTGATAAGACTGTTATCTTTGCCTCGCTCTTATTGTGAACAATCAGATTTAATGCCACCAGAGAGTGTTAGAGTGTTATTTCAAGCAGACAGTGTGGCAGCTATTTAAAATTGAAAGGACCGATAAAGGTGTTGTGTTTTCTTTTTTAACCATTTTATATTGATTAGTGAGTAAAGTTGAGTGAGTGATCTCATTTTAAAGGGAATAGCAGTTACAACACTTTCATTTCCCACAACAGCACTATTGGCAGCAGCCAGGAGGCCATAAAATACCAATACAGCCTATTTTAATAAGGAGGGCCATTATAGGACCATTGTATTTATAATCAGTTGTGCCACAATTTTCCTTTATCTCTCTCATGTAACTCTCCAAACATTACATTGACAAAGCAACTGTACTGCCTGTACCACACACGCACACACGTTTGTATATAAACTGTAGCAACAGGTACAGCAACAGGTAACATAGTGAGCGTTTAAGCATTGGCCAACAGTCATGAAAAGTTTTGATTTATTGTAAAAAGATCTTGTGTTATTGCTTTTTTTATGATACATTTTATTTTCACATTAATTTACATCCCAGTGCTCATTTTTTATCAGCCTGGGGCGGCTTTTTGAAAGAACTTCGACTCGAGTTGAAGCTCAATGTCATTTGTGTTTCTACCCATTGTTGGATGAAATGAGAGTGATGACTTGGAAATAATCATGGAGTGGTGCGCTATAAACATAAAAGAGCAGGCCTGGAGACAAAATAGTGCCTTTCTTGAGATTTCACACAAGTTGTTCCCATTAATTTAAATTGTAATAAGAGCTAACTTGTGGCACACAAACAAATGCTTAACCACTTAGCAGGGCCAATTGACTCCCTGTAGTTGATGATCATTTTTGTGAAGCCAGGCCCAACGATTAACAGCAGATTGACACACTCCCCCCGACTCATCCTAAAGTAAGCCTCATCTTTTTACATCTTAGGCTTTAACAGAAAAGGCAGTGCGGTGCACTTCTGGGCTTCATGCAGTAACCTTTAAACCTTTTTATGGGTTTTTTTTGCATAATGCATACAGAACCAGAAATCCAATCAACCTTAACTTTAAAAAGAAACTTACTTATGATATCTTGTATAATACTTGGCCTGTATGCAGACAAGTATCAAATTAAAACCCCTTCATTAAGAAAAGTATTAAATGAATGAGGACACTTACACTACCACCCACTCAGTTTGAATTTAACATGCCCAGCTTATTACTGGCATTATTCACTCTTTATTAATTCATGAATACTGTCCAGCTGTACTCATGCTGGAAGGTGAGACTAAACTCTTGCTGTAGCAGTACTGTAGTATGTATACATATTATGTATGTATATCTTCTTAGATGAAACTGCTCAAACAAGGTCATGATGCATACTAATGACCAACTTATTAATAAAAGGTATTTCTGAGACATTGTTTCTGCGTGTGTGTGTTGTATGTTTATCTTAAATCATCCCCTGGCCCTCTCTTGTATTAATACTGTAATAACATTAAGGTCCATTATGTCTTGTATTCCCATCATACAAAATGTCTGTGTGTGTGCATATGCATGAGCTCTGGTTCATGTGTATAACACAGGGCAATAAAATAAATATGAAACTAAAAAGGATAGATGAGTGGGTGTTTGGGAAAAGAACGAAGGCTTGCTGGGACTGAATTTCGCTTTGCTCACTGACTGAAACAAAACACTCACTGATGTATCGCTGATAGCTATGAAGATAAACATGAGCAAAGCACTAATAAACAGTAAACACAAAGGCTGATGGGAATACAAAAGTGAATAAATTAACTGCATTTTCAGTGGATATGACTTTATGTACTTAAACCTTCAGAGAGAAATCTTCAGAGTTGAAATCCCAGAGAGAGAAGAGAATGTTGACTCTGATTTCTCCTGACACTTTCCTGTCCAGCTTCCCCCTCGGGGTGTGTTTGTGTATATATGTGTCCGTGTGTGTACACGCACATTTGCCTGCACGCGCTTGTTGGCGTCACTAGCTCCTCTGGTTGATGTTCGCAACATATGTCTGCTGTCTCCATGGTAACGTGATACACCAGAAGCACACATAAGTCCACCTGAGGTCATGAATATTCCTGAGCAGGCGATGGTCTCTCCAGCTCTGTGCAAACTCTCTGCGGTTCAAACCAGGCAGTTGCAACATTTCAATGCCAATTTTGATCAGTTTGACTCTCACGTATCAAGATCACGTGGCAGCAAACGTGACTTAATATTAATGAATGCACCCAAGTCTGACAAATGTATCTTATGATTTATATTTAATGACTTTTTCAACGCACACAAAAATACTTTTCAGAAAAAATCCATGTTTTTAAAAAAGACGGTTCACAAAAGAATTTCTAATGCAGGCACACATATTTCCTATTTTAAATAAATATGATAAAAATCCACAAATACACTGTGGATGTGTTTAAAGTATAATAAAATGTTTGGATGTAGTTGTATTTACTTCAGCAAAAAAAATTGTACAAAGCCTCTTGCAGCTTTGGTGCGTGAACTCTGCGTGAAAAATTGACATAAGTGATATCTCAAGACTAGAAGTTTGAAAATAAAAAAACATTAGACAGTTGAGTGATAAAGAAGTGCGCCTACCAGACCTCTGACGCATGCTCCTCTGTACTGGAGGCTACATTGCCTGCATCCAGTACAACATACCCAAATCTCTGATCCAAGCGTTGCATTGTGACTAATGTAGATGGCACGAGGAACAAGAATATGTAGAATAAAAAAGACAATATCTCTGGTTCTGCTGTTCTGTTTTTTTAAATCTTTTTTTTTTTTTAAACTATTGTGACCCAACAATGTTATAGGAGCGTGATGCTAAACTGGTGGAGTACTGTCTTCACTTTCTACACATTAAGTAAAGATGAAACAGAATGCACTTCAGTAAAACTTGAACTTAAAATACTGGAGCAGTTTCACCACGATCAATTTGACATTTAAGCAAATGGAAACTAAATGCTGATAAAGTACCAGTAGACCTGAGATATAAGAAGTAATGAGGTTTATGTGTCAGATCCACCAAATCGCTGAATGTATGTGAGGCATTAGCTTAGCTATTCCAACAAGCTGAATCTAGTACAGTAAATATGTCAAGATAGCAAACACAGTATTACTGCCAATTCACAGTTCATTTGGAAAAACTTTTGCTGAGCTTCCAACAACTAAATCTTGTTTACCAGCCCAGTTTGTTTTCTTTTGAGTCCTATCTTAAAATCCATACTGCATATAATGTTTTGTATTGAATTCTGGCTGGAAGTGACACTGCATATAAAATGCCTTTTTCCTCCTCGCTCAGAATACATCACTGAAACCCCAGTGTACGGGTTTCCTCTTTAATAGTCCTGATTTTGTTTAATACTACAGATAGGTCAGCATGGGTCATTCTCTCAACTCTAACTAGCTGATTAATGACCTGGAAATCACATATAAAAGATCAAAGGTGACAGCAAGGGCAGAGCAGTGTTGCATATTTGGAGTTTTTCTCCAAAAATGATTCCCAGCTGTTCAAAACATTTGAACCAGAACCAAAATATGATAAAGCTAAAAATTCAACAGGGAAGCAGTTGATGACATCTCTGTAGCTTATGCAGTTAGCACAATTAACAACTGTTGAGTTGTAAATGCAGTTATTTTGAGTTCTAGCTTTGAAATCCTTTGAAAATGAAATCAACTCAAACATTAGCAAAAATGAACAAAACAAGAACAGTTCTACATCTAGACACATGTTAAAGCTACAATATGTAAGATTGAATTCCAAACAGTGGAGTGAGTCGCCCCCCGCTTCTCCTAACGACGCTCACGCAGGGTGCCAGGTTGACGCCGCTGAACCTTCACTAGCGCAGGACGAGCGAGACGTAACGTAAACGTAACTATCTAAACTCTGATAATCTACCTGTTGTGTTCTGGCTTATTTCATGAATCAGCTTCTGAATCGGAGTCTGAGTCGCAATTTACGCTGTAAAATAGTGACACAAAGAAGTTTAGTTTGGTTTGTAATGAGAGTGAGAGAGAGCACTGGTGGAGGTACATACACGGTAAGAAGGAGTGAGGGAGACTGTTTCATAGCGGTTACGTCCAGCACACATAAACACAGAAAGGGCTGGCTCAATTTGTGGCAGTGGCTGACTACATATATTCCCTGTCATAGCGACAAGCTGCTGTTGCATATAAGAGACGTCCTGTGTCCCGTTACCGGTGTAATTTCCTCTGGATTCCGCTCAGGAAACGAGAGCAGTCTAACGTCACATGCACTGACATTAGATAACACACATGAAAATGATGAGAAACCCTAACGTGATTATGTTGGTACACAATATAAAATCACGTTACTGTGCACTAAGTCACCTAACGTTACTGTAATTACTGTATTATTTTCAGGTCTCCAGCGCCGGCCTCAGTCATCGGCAGCTGCTGCTGTTATGGGAATTAGTTTTTCATTGTATAAAACAGTCGTCAGTGTTGCATTAGACTCGCTGGCAGTAGCATTTCCATTACGTGATTTCTGCATTAATTTGGTTTTAGGTTTTCTTAATTAATCTCTCAACCGCTGCCACTGTGTGGGGCAGCTGAACTAAACACACCGTCAGCACCTTCCACAAACCGCTGAACCCCCAAACCCCTGTCTCCTCCGGTGACTGATAGCCGTGAAACACCACTCAAACTGAGCACTATCAAGACGGAGTTTGTGCACTATAAACTATGAAACTCTCCCAGCTGCTGTAACGTCGCTTGTTTCTTTGTTGTTTTTTTGTGTACCTAACCTCTATGCCTGTTTCTGCCTCTCAGGCAGTAGAGTCCAACTCTGTCAAACCGCTGCGCTCTCTTGCTTCCATCGTTGTAGTGCACTGTATTTGCCGCAAATTTGTTTCATACCTGGCAACCCCGGATATCAAACACAGAACTAATTGATCAGAATTCCAAAGGCCAAAACATAAACAAAGAGACGGGCGGGCGGTAAATTTCAAAATAAGAACATTTTGGCTGTCAGGTTTTTGTTAACAAGCAAGTATTTCAACTTAGCATGTTTCCTTAAGAACTGATGATATTGCATATTAATTTTATGATTTAATACAGTGAATATCTTACATATTGTACCTTTTTAAGTTTTAGAGTCCCCGTGATCCAGAAAGTAGAGTACTTTGTGATAGGTAGGGACTAGTCACAAATATTGATCAGTGTTTACAGTAAAGTCAGCCAATAGCGCTGAGTCTGTTACCCCTCCCTCAGCTGCTATGCATTGCTGGTACAGTAGCACTGTAATCTCAGCGTCCACATTCCAGTGAACACAGCTGGCCGCAGCAGTTAATTAACGGTTAGCTATTTTAGCAAGTCGTTAGGCTGAAGCTACTTGTCCGTCAGGAAATTCAGAGAGTTGAAGCTGAGCAGCTGGAGGACATCAGGAGGGAAAAGCAGCAAATATATTATGTATGAAATATGTACAGTAATGTGTGAAGCCCGGTCATAGATCCATATAGCAGCCCTCAGCGTCACTCATCGACAAGTTCTTAGCTTTTATCAGGAAATGAGAAACTCTAAAATACCATGAAGTATATTTGTCATTGTTAGGCTAGATGCTGGTGTACAGGTGACAACATATGTGATACAAACATCAATTTTGACATTATGGAGACTTTAAGATGTCTTGTTTTGACAGCTGTAACTAATACCATGTTTTATGTATTTATGCTAGTGAGCCTCGGGTTGATCAGTCGTTCAGTTAATGGTGGTTATCATACTCCTGACAAGGTTTCTGTTAGTGGATGCAGTCATTAGTGCTCCGATGCAAGATCAACACAAGCAGTAAACAAAAAGGTGATTAGAATATAAATATGGATAGAATTACCACTGATTTAATTATTTTTAGTAGGAGCTTCACTCCATCTCTCTCTCTCTCTCCTCCTCTGTCTGACATCCTCCTCCCGACTGCAGAAAAATGCCAAAATCTGCATTTAAATCGAAAGCTATTCATCTGCATATTTTTGATTATCCAATTAATTTGCCGTCTGTTTTTTTTTTTTTTTTTCTCACCCCCACCAATCAGCAGCTACAGCGCGCGGTGGAATTGTTTATTGTTGATGATGATGCTGCTGATGGTGGGATGGCTGTGGGTATGTGTGAATACTGTACATGATGGAATCTAAAAAGAGGAAAAAGGTGAAAATGAGAATTGAATTGGAGAGAGATTTATGCAGCAGAGGGAGGGGGGTAGAAGATGGAGAGGGTAAGACAGAGAAGAAAAGTCCCCTCATTAGCAGTAGAGAGCGGAGACAGAGGTCTACTGATCTGTGAACTGCATGTCATCACCTCAATATAGAGCCATCTGTCACATGCATGCATGCACACACAGTCTAAGGGCACTATTTTAACACTAAAGTTGCAAAAAAGCAGTAGGTCATGTCAGTGAGGACAATGAAGCCGTCTTTAAGCATTTCATACAGGCTTAAACAGCTCTGAGAATTGTAATGGAGGATGGAGGGAAGAGAGTGGTGATTGTCTTCACAATTACACATCACAATTACACTTAATAGAAACCGCTCACCACATGGTAATGAGAATGCAGATTTAAACTGGCAAAGCAAGAATATGATAAAAACAAAAGCAGATGGTTTTACTTTTAAAGTTAAAAGTTATGTTTGACAAGTCATGTCTTCTGTGATTATTAGTACAATAAAATTCATAAATATCAGATAAAATCAGTTCATTGAAGGTTTGTGCAGTTACATGTCATACCCATGTGATTAGGAAGGTTGCATTTACTTAAATTTTTATTACATTTACATGCAACAGTAATATTTTAATTGCTATAATTGCAACCAAAATGATGAATGAATGGCATCAGTTGAAAACATGTTGTTATGAAAGTTTCTATCCTTTGGTTACACAGGGCCGCGCTTGGGCCTTGGGGTGACGGCACTAGGTTGTATCAGAAAAGACGCTCTTTGTTTGGCATGCAAGGCCGCTGGTTGGAGTGCTGGAGGAGTGCAGGTGCCAGCCTATCTCAAAGTTGCCTGGTAACCAGGGTCGAAGAAACTGAATGTTGGCCTCCTAGATATAATAGATAGCTGTTGACGTTCCATTAACATGAACAGACAACAGTGTCTCCAGACTAGAATGTGCTGAAGGTGATCACTAACATGGGTAAATGCATTCTCTTTGACTATTTTTGGGCGTATAGTATTTGTGGTGTAATCTTTATGGGTTTAAACTTTTGCATGAGTTGGGCAGAATAGAGACCGACTCATATGCATACCTGATTGTATGTGTGAATGTCTCTATCTCTCCTTGGCCAAGCTTCAATAAATATTACAGCATAAGACATCAGAGGCCTTTGAATGCTTTCTTCCCTCCTGACCTGGTGCCATTGATTTCAGCAATTTGTGCAAAGCAAAGTTGTGGTTGTGATTTTTTTTTTTAAAAGACAGAGATACAGAGAGAGGATCTGTTTGTTGACCTACTGCTAATTAAATAAATTAAATTAAATTAAAATTATTACAACCACAATTTAGTCATATCACATTGTATTATAATGAAAAAGGTATTTTAAGAATTAGAAATTAAACATCACCTCAGCAAGATAAATTGGAAAGAGGGCCATGACACACACGGCTGTTGCCCCTGGTAACACAGTGATTTTTGGATGAGCAGAAGGTGGCAGACGGGGGTGCAAGGAAGATTTCCAAGTGAATTGATAGAACAGAAATTGAGAGAAATTGATTGTGTAACAACTGACCTGTCCGAAACTGGTGCTGCCGTAATCAGTGTAAACACAGTGGCTTTGTGCCTAATGTGTGTAATGGCATTGTGCTTTAGTGTGGCACCTTTTACACTGATAGGGACAGATGTGTGCTTACGTCTGTAGTGTCTCATTTAAAAATAGATGAGCACAACAGATACTGGTAAGATTTGTTAATCTTGCACTTAACACAGACACAGACACTGCTTTTTGGCTTTTGATGTGTAGTAAATGCATCTGCTAGTTGCAGAGTTCTTAAAAGATAAGACTGCTGTTACTACATTTTTTTTTTTCATATAATCAACAAGTAACATTAAAAGACCAAAAAATCCAACGATGCATTGATCCGTTTCTCACTATTTTCTGACTTCTTCAGCCTGTTTGTGGCTTATAGCTTCAAATCTATAGGATTCTATGGAGGACAAAATATAAAACAAAGAATCACAAACATAAACTTTCAAGAAAAGATAAATCATTTTGTAAAACAGCACACTGTAACTTTCAGCAAACTTTACTCAAACAGGAGGAAACAGTGCATTTGTCTGGGACTATAGACTACATCTATAGTGCATTATGGGTGCATTCTTAGTGAATTATAATTCATTCATAATACTTTATGAGTAGACCCATAAACATGCATAACGTTTGTCTGATGCACTACAGTCATAAAACATTATAATTTGAAGTGCCTTATGGACGCTCTACTAGAAGTTGACTGGTGGGGCTTATAATACATTATGACTACCGATGCTTACCTTTACACACCTCAACAATCAGCTGTAGTAAGAACTCATAGTATGCTATACCAGCCCATGCAGTGGACTTCTCATGGGTGACCATACCCAGAGCACAATGTCGCATAGTAAAAGAAGAGATGAGACACCATTCATCTGATGACAAGTCAGAGTAGCATCATTTTTGTTAGCTAAGTTACAAAATGTGACTTTAAAGCACAAAATGTAGAGGCAGTGCTCATTTCAAGGTCAAGAAAATGATCTTATCTTTGCGTTGGCAGTACAACAGAGGCCTCAGTCATTGGTTTCATGTGTTTCTGTCTAACTGTCTAAGGCCGTGGATGTGCACCTTCACTCTGACCCTGCCTGCTTTGGGAGAGGAGCATGATTGTCATTCAGGCAGCATGCAGCTCCTTGGTTGGATGAGGTCACTATAAAGCCCCGCCCTGAATCTCAAGCCAGGAAGTATCGATTTCCTTTAATTGGATAGACAAATGAAAAGAGGGGATGAATGGGATAGCACCGCTTCTCTCCATTGTTGAGGTGTGTCCATCTTAGGTTCTGTGTGCAAGTTTGTTTTGTTAGATTCTTACCGCTGATCTTGGGGCAAAATAAGTTTTCTTCCATCTTTGCTTGTTTTTATTCTGGCTGAGGTTGATGTCACGATGTAGGAGGAACCTGTTGTATTGATATTTACTTTAACCTCAAATTGCATGTTTTCTGCACCTCACTGTCACAGCTCAGTGAGAGAAATCCAGTTGTTTTCAAACATGAACAGAACCTTGTTGTTTTCACAAAGGTCAGATATTCTTAAAACACTTTTAGGGGAAATGTAAATATGCAAACAAGCATTGATAAGGTCAGTATTTGAATAAACCTGATCTTAAAAAGAAAATACTCCCCTGACCTTTTATCAGCGTCTTTTGAATTCTTCGAAGCAAAAAAAAAAAAACCCCAAAAAACGTGAGGATAAATCTGTGTTGCCGAATACATGATGTTCAATTTTAATTAAAAACTATTAATGAGTTAGTAAGTTTGGCCTCAACGGTGGTAACATGCAGAAATGACTCAAACACTGTACTCGGGTGCAAGATGTTTTACCGTACGTGAATAGAATCACATATTAGTGCCAAATACTTCATTAGGCAGATTAGCCAATATAAGTACAGCTAAAGTCATTTAGGCAGCCAGGCCGGGGCCCTCTGTGAAACATTAACAGAACAAGCATGCTAATTGCATTAATTCATTCAGAAATCAATTATGCCCTGATATTTGTGTAGCGGCTGTCGATCAATTCAAGAACACTTTAATTTTTCTTCCCCAGAAGAACAGGTTGTGTATTAGCATGATCAAGCTATATTTACCAAAATGTTAGCCACAGTCACATTAAAACAGAAAACAGTAGATTTTTTTACACTGGTCAGACACAGAAACATGGCACATTTGCCTCTGATACACTGGTTTAAAAAAGGATTTGTTGTATTCTGGACTTTTTTTTTCTTCAGTGATGTAACTATGTATTTTCCTCCTCTGGTTGACTGGCTGAATGTAGATTATGCTATTATAGTTGAGATAGGAAAAGCAATCTTTTCACAGATGTCCCTGGAATAACAATCACTATTGTTGTAGACTTTCACCCTGCAATGTAAAACTCTCTGGATGCAGCAGGTAGAGAGGAAAAAGTGGATACAATGAAAAGGTAAATTACAGTATCATTACACGCATTATCACTAAATAACTGCTGGAATGCTCTCAAAAGCAGATCATTTACATCCACTGCATCAGAGTTAAGGTGGAATATTCCTTCAGTACCGGAAATACAGATAACCGATAGGCCTACTTCTTAGCAACATTTAACATGAAGAGATATTTTCCTTTTCACTAGAAACGTGTCATTAAAGCATCAAAGTTGTGAGAGTCTCCTTTGATGATACAATCGTTAGCACTTGACAGCTAGACTGAAAATTACCTTGACAGTATAATATTGATGTACCTCGACTTTACAAGCGGAAAAACCACATACAATATCCAGGAAGATGTACATGTCATACCAAGTACTCTCTGAAATAGACTTTTATGTGTGAAGGTGTAGTTTGATAGCATTTTATGTAATTAGCAGAGCATCTAGTCTGAGATAAAAATGTTATGAAGAAGCAGAAATACACTGGGTTTGGATGGAGAAGGGTACTGGTTGAAAAGCTGAATCAAAGTCTTCACCATGTGGGATGTTTGTGTGAAGGCTTTGCACATCAAGTGTCACCAAATGATGAAGTTGTTTTGCTATTTTTGTTTATTCTGTTATACCGTATTCTGCTCTCACTACATTTCACACGAGGAAGACCAGCCTTGGTGGAAATGTCTGTGCACACAACAACAACCTCTGCTTTGTTTTAAACATATAATGGGTGCCATTGGCCACATTGGTGACATCACTCAATGCTGCCTGATGTTTCCTCTAAATTTCATTGTGACCAATATGATACTCATCTTCTTACTTATGCTTAACTGATACAGAAAAGGCATTCTTATCGGCTTCAGCTGTACTTATTACTCACAGTAATAGTGTCATGGCAGGGTTGAAGTGAGCGTGTTAGCAAGCTGTTGTTAGCATTCAGCTCAAGGCACCGCTGTGCTCCATAACAGCCTCACAGAGCTGCGAGCAGACTCTGTAAAAGAACAGTTAGATTGAAACTAAAGCTGCCTTTTTTACAACGTTTGTAACCCTGAAGCTGTAGTTTAAGGCATTCAAGGCATCAGTCGTGAGCTAAGGTTGCTTGTTTTTGACACACTAACGACTAAATAAGCGCTGATAAATCTATCTGTTCTGTCTAATCTGATAACTCATTACTTGAATATTTACTGGAAAACTTTGTGACTTTAAATTAGGGGTGCAACGATTGTAGGTTTTGATAATATGATTATGGTGTGAGGGAAATCACAGTTTCACAATTATTTCGCATGTGAGCGTTTTGTTTGTTTGTTTGTTTGTTTGTTTGTTTGTTTTAGTAAAAATGCAATCAGGAAATATGTCTGATGCAGGTGTAACACCCTTGACGGAATCAAACTTAGAGATGGTGCAGTGCTCCTTTTGCTGGTTGGTTTATGATACACTGAAAGCCCAACTCGTAACTCACTGCTACTTTGATTATAAGTGAGAGAAACACTCGGGTGTAGCTGCGCCCTTACAGTCACAAAACCGTGACATTTCAAAGTCGTAGCTGTTGTTGCTGAGGCAGCTGTATGAACAGTCAGATGGTGTTAATAGATTCTCCCTCTTCTGCTTACCTCCTTGTGTTACACTAACACTCCTTCTCCATCTCAGACCCAGAGCACCGCCGCTTCAGCCTCGTGTCTACAACCTTTTGTAATCTTTGTAAATCTGTATAACCTTTGCTCAGCCACCTGTGTATGTGTTTGTGTCTGCTTGCACATTTATCCTCTTGAAATCCAAATGTTACGTGGGGGCACTGGTGTTTCTCCAGACAATGAAGTTTAGCTTTCCTTTCCGACTGACTGTGGGAGGCCTCGCCATCCTCAAGCTCCCATAGGCCTCCATAAACTCATCCACTGTGTCTCACACACACACACGCCCACTCCCACAAGTCTAAGTCTGTTCTGAGGACAAACTTCGGCAGAAGGTGTTTCAGACATCGAGATCTCCATGGTAACTGCTCGCAGTGCTTTTCTTTGATGTATATGTTCCATGTTCGCAGAGCCCCAGCAGTTTATAGAGCCGTGTGCACGCACGTGTTTGTGTGTGTGCCTGTGAGTAGTAGCCTGAGGATATGGCATAGCTTTCAGACTGCCGCGCAGAGAAAGAAAACACCAGAGACCGTCAGGGAAATAAAGCCACAGAGCGAGGCGGTTAGATAAAGCGATAGACTGCAGTCATGAGAAAACTGGTGTGATTATAAAAGCCTTTGGTTTGCCTCACTGCAGTGTCTAGGCCTGTGTAATAAAGATTTATTTAGAGTGAAATCAAAACCACACGTAATGTGTAGTGCTTGGTGAGAGGTGACCAGAACTGTGTTGTTAGGAGCTATCTTTTATATAAAACGTGTTGCCTTTGGGCATATTTTAATTTTGTTATTTATTTATTTTTTATTGATAATCAAAAAACACAGAGAAGCATCACCTTAACCCTAAACCTAAAAATATCTTTGTGTAAAATCAGCAAAATCAACCAGACCTGGCCCAGTCCCCAGGTAGTGAACAAATTACCTCACCCAAAAACAAGGTGGTACAACATTGACAGTATACTTCACGAGTATAGTGCCAAGAGGCATGCTGGCAAGCTCAAGACAAAACCCAGTCACGCTGTGACTGTCGGGCTGTTCAATCTTAAGTAAGTTAGTTCTTTAAATCGGAGGGTCAGACCAGGTGTAGCTCCAGTTGGGATCTCTAAAAAGGGTTAGATGAAGGGGGCCATGCCTCATCAGCTGGAACCAATCCAGAGCAGACGACCTCACACCTCGCTCTGCATACACAAAAAAAACCCCACTACGAACGAAGTAACACAAAGGACGGCAGCCATAACACTACTCATTCTACCTTTAATGTGTCTGTGTGAGATCATTCTCAGTATATATTCTCAGACTTCATGTTGGTCACTTCCCTTTAAAAATATTGAGTTCCAAAACACGTCAGCCTCATCTGAGAAGATTTCACACCACCTCACCATCTATTTATTCATTCATTCAGTTACTTAATTAATAGTAACATCTTTTACATGTAGGAACTTTTTAATAATGACCCAATTAAAGATAGAAGTGCACTTTAATCTCGACTATGGCACTATGGCCAAGTGTCTCTGTGGCCTAGCAGTCTAAGATGCTTACCACGTCACCGAAACGAATCCGGCTGGAGACCTTTGTTGCATGTCATCTTCCCTCTCTCCCTAATTTCCTCTGCAGCCTCTTCTCTGTATACTATCAGAAAAGGCCAATTACTAATACATGCTGAGGAAAAAAAAGAAAAGACCAAGATCACTGGGGTCATATGACCTGTTAGAAAGTATAAAGGAAACAGCTATTTAAGAGCAACTTTTGAGCTTGAACATGCACAAAAATGCATTCAAACCCAGACAACATCTTGATAGTGTCTTTTTTTATGTCTTTGATCTAGAGTGTAGAAATTACTTTTTCTCTATAAAGAGGCAGAGAAAGAAAGGTAAAGAAGTGATGTTGCAATGAACACCATAGACTGGAACCATAATAAAATGATAGGGTGATAAAGTAACTGGACAAAAGTCATTTTACAAATATTATTATTATTACTTTGTAAGGCTATAAGGCCTAAATTCCTCCAGGCACACATGGGACAGCTTTCATGTACCACGTAGCCTTTTTTACTCATGGTAGAAGCACATAAACCAGGAGAAAATAACCAAATCTGAGCAAGTTAACAAAGTCTGGTGGACAAAACGCTTCTAAATGGCTCCTGGTGAGGTTCGAAGAAAACATACCAAAACAGCATCACAGCCATGAGACAGAAACATACCCGGTGAGGTTCAACTAAAACGAATCAACTAAGCTGTTACTGAATTTAAAAAAAAATGACTAGCTTTAGTCTTCTGAAGTGAAGATGAATACAAAACTCCTCACTGACTTTAAGCTAATGTTGGTTGCGTGTTTGTAGATTTTTGCCTAAGAACATCGAAACAGCAAGTCATTCGGCCTGTGTCTCTCGAGCACTCTCCATACCGTTTTTAGCCTCGTTTTAGCATTGTGCAATCAGCGAGCAAATGTCATTAGTTCAGTTATCCTCTCCTCTCACCCATTGGAGATTTGTGGCTGTTCACACAAAAGTGAACAGAGTTCACTTCACTCTGTTGTGTGTGAGGAAGCACACTAATTGGTTTATCAAGGAGGATTTACTTCTTTTTTTTTTTTTTTTTATCCGCATCAACACTACTTTCTAATGTGCTATTGACAAAAGTCTGTACAGTTTTCAAATAATAATGCGGAGCTCAAATCAAATCACGTTTTGTCTCGTTATTTAGCTCAAAATCACTCTCTGTGGTGAACAGATGCAGCAAAAAAGTGTCCATGTGGAAAATAATGCAGTGCAGTATTAAATCGTTCTGTTAATCTTCTTCCACTCGTGCTCTTTGTCTTTTCCTCTTTAGTTTCTTCTATACTTCATTTTTTTTAAATTTTCATATAAAGATCCGTCTCTCACACACCAACACGGGACGTTTCTCAGACGTCTTGATATCTTCCCAGCATGTCATGGGACTGTGCTTCTCGCTACCTTCCACCCCTCCCTGCATTGCTTTAATTACTTTATCCTTCGTTTCTTTCCTCATCCCTTTCTCCTTCACTCCATCGCCCCGAGCTGCTCCTCATTCCTTTTAATTAATCCACACAGATTTAGACACCTTCACCCTGCTGTGAATGCATGCGCACACACACACACACACACGCGCAACACTCACATACACGTTTGACAATCCCCTGTAGACAATAACAAATTTAAGTGCTCTTGCTTCACTTTGAAAGTTTTTCTCTGGAGATGGATGTTGTGGGAAAAAAAATCCGGGTCTTATTGTTTAATATTGTGTGTTGTGTTTTGATGTGTGTGTGTGTGTGTGTGTGTGTGTGTGTGTGTGTGTGTGTGTGTGTGCACAGGGCTCCAATGGAAGCATGCAGCTTATGGAGACCGAGTTCTCCAAAACACTTGGAGAAATGGTGGCCCTTCATCTGCATCATCAGAAGAGCATCCCAGCATTCCTCTCTGCTGTGACCCTCGACCTCTTCAGCCGACAAACCACAATCTGAAGTAATCTGACCACACCTCAAATATAGGGCTGTGATATTTAGGATGGGATTGTTTTTTTTTTGTTTATTATTTTTTTTATTTCTTGCGTTTTCACTCTCTTCCTTGTCTTGTACGATATTCAGCGGGTGTGTTGAAAATGTTCCGGTATTTCTCAACAACTCTCACTTACTCACTGAATAGTGCCGTCAGTGCTGTGTTGTTGAGGATGAACACTTACTCCAACTTACATTTCAAACTGCTACGAAAGCAACTTGGCATCCCTGTTTGTATGCTGAATATTTCATCAGTGAAACTTTGATATATTTTTTTCTCAACAGAACAAAGTTGTCATGAAAATGACAGAAACTGCAGTGATTGTTTGGATTTGTTTTTTTTTTTACAGTGGGAGTTTGAAATGCACTTTCCACACCACATGGAGCAAAAGAAGTCTTTGTTGACTCTTTTGCTTGCTTTTGTGTCCTCCACTCTCTGGGCCTTAGGTAGAAGCTTTCAAACAGACGTCATGTGGTCAGGATTAGGCAATCCAAACATATCGTAGAATACAAGATCTTTTCCCTTTTTCTTATTTATGCTCTGGAAATATCCGAATTTGAAGTTAGTTTTCATCACTATCTAATTTAGTTATGCCATACATATGATTTTATTTTGACGATAAAATGTGCTTGAGTTACGTCGATTAAATCTAAACTCAAATTTCCTGCTCTCGTTCTCTCTCCGGCCTTTTTTTTTTCCATTTCAAGGGAAAAATACAGAGATAAGAGCCGAGTCTACCTTCCTCTCAACATATTGAAAATTGCTCTACAGTTTGACCGTGAGAAAAAATTCAATATTTGATCTGTAATAACCTCAAAAAAAAAAAAAACAGTTTGTGTGCCACCTGGGTCTATTGCACGCCCTGTTGACCTCAAGCTCGTCTGCTCTTTTCCTGATTAGTGCAAAAAAGGAGGACGTAATGTTAACCATTTGAGAAGTAAATGTGTGCAGTCATTTCGAATATTACAGATAGAAAACTCAAGGATGAAGGTTGCTGCCTTTTTAAAAATGCTTCATAGTAAGTTTAGCATTAGAAATGACGTGTCAGTTTGAACCGTTTTTATCATTTTTATTTAGATTTACCTCACCTGCTTCAGATACATTGTTAAGAGACATTGGTGTGTCAAAGTGGTGATTGCATTAAGAAAACACACCATGCAGATTTCATGGATGCTTCAATGTTTGTTGAAACTCATGAAAAATGTATCTTTGCACACTGCTGTAAACTCTTAGGATATGAATTTGATAAACTATGAACTCTTCCTGTTATGAATTAAGTTAATGTGTTTTGGCGAAGTACAAACAGAAGATAAGACGAGAGAATTTTTGAGGCAGCAATAAAGAGAAATGGCAGAACTACACATGGGGTGAAGAGGAAGCAAGGGAGCAATCCAATAAAACTGGGAAACAAGGAAGTGAACTGAGAATAAAGCCACTTATCACAGCAACAATATAAGAACTCCAGCTGGTGCAGCCATATGTCTCATGAGAAAACATATTCTCCTGTACAGTACATGCCACATACTGTCCTTGTTTTTCTCTTCTTTTTTTTCTCCACACCCTCATTCATTTTCACAGCACATCACATCTTCTGCACACCCCATAGCTCTCACCTAGCGGTGATATTTTAGAGGGTTTCTCTAAGCTGTGCAATACGTACAGCACTCAGGCATACAACACTCCTCTTCAGCAGTGTGTGATGTACTGTACTGTGGCTTCATCGCTATTGTGTACATCTGATACAGTTATTGTACGTTCTTACTGTTAGTCTATATTTGAAATGGAGATTTAATCAATAAAGCATATGTGTGATTGTCGGATATTTCACTTGTCTTGAAAGAATATACACTTAACAGCAACATATAACTGTAGTAACTCACCTACTGTACCTCTGACCATATCCAGAGGCTGTGAGAAACCGTCACATTCAATGTAATTTCTCACCACTTAGTCGTTGCATGTTCCTGTGACCTTGGGTCTTGTGTTGTCAGATGGAACAGCTCAGGTAGGCTTTTCAGAGGCTATTAGTCCCAGGCGAGAGGCTAAGAGACTCAGGGACCTCTATGTGTAACAGTGGCTTCATGAAAGAGCAACGTCAACTGTGACTTTCGGGAGAGGTCTCCTGGAAGGGTAGCTTGCAGGCAAGCACCTGGGGCCTCGTTCAGACTGTGTTCATACTGACATTAGCAGTGCGGGGAAAAAACTCGGCCCCTTATACATTTTAATGAGGCCACACAGTAGAGGTGTAAGCATGAAAAGAAACAAGATTTAAACACCAAAATGTTTAAACTGGATCAACTTTTACTACAGTACAATGCAACATCATCGCTGTGTTGGTTCACATTCCTGGGAGATGAAACACTGCATTTCTGCTGTTTATCTGTTGATTAAATGATCGCTACAATAACTTTCCAGAGCAGTAAGATCCTTCCTCATAATATTATAAACCACAGTGCAGTGTTTAAGCATCTGATGAACCTGATAAATCAAAATCATCGCTCTCTTACCCTCAACAGTACTTCTTGTATCATATTACACTGTCTCACTGAAGGACACCTCCACCACGGGTGGGAATCTTTAGACACCTCATGATTCGATTTTGATTTGAAAGCGATTATTGATGCATCAAATAAATAAATAAATAAAAAAATTCTCTACATGATTTTGTTTATTATTGTGACTACTTGCTAATTTTTAAACATTGCATTATTTCTTATCGTCAAAAATGAAAAACAGACACATTTCCTTCTATGATGTTTTATTAATCACTTGAAAACATAAAAAGTTGCTCTTATTCACAAATAAATCGTGGTTTATCTTCAAAATCAAAACGCCTTTCATGTAAAACACACTATAGAATTTTGTACAAAAACACTGCGTTCTGTAAAGTAAGAGGTGCTTCCTCATGTTGGTTTCGTTGCCGAAATATTTAAATTTCATTTGACACACCATGGAAATTGTGTGGCTCTTGTCTAAGGTCCTGTTTGCCTTCAATTTCATAAAAGCCAAAATGCTTCCATACGGTAGCTCTCAAAGCAGCGGGTCGAATTGTCTTGGCTGTTTCACCCATTTTTAGGTAAGTCAAAGGTAAACGAAACACGTGCCCCATGTGCGTGGTAGTTATGTAATGTAAGGTTGCATCAGGCAAGCTTAGGATTGAAATTTTAGTTTTAAAATGCAGATTATTAACTTTTATGCATCAAGAACGAGTGAATTGTGATTATTCTCCACTAACCCAGTCTGCTGTTTTCTGTTGGAACATTTACTCTGTGCGATGCAAAGACGAGGATACAGGTTGCTGCCTGAGAGCGGAAATTGTAGGCAAGTGTCTGGTGGCTGAGCCTGTTCAGCCTCAACCTGAAGAAGAACTGTACCATGTGGCATCCACCCATGAGTGCCGGTTGGGTGGCAGGCACCCCCTACCGACACAAACTGGCTCTTGTGAAGTGGAATCTCACCTCTTTGTAACCACTAGTGAAGGAGCAACAGCTTGTGGGAAGTGGAGAATTACCAACTCGAAATAGTTACCATCGTGGGTTCTCTCTGGGTACTCCGGCTCCTTCCCGCACTCCAAAGCAGTTAACAGGTTAATTGGTGGCTCTGTAGGTGTGAGTGTGAATGGTTGTCTCCATGTGTCAGCCCTGTGATGAACTGGTGACTTCTCCAGGGTGCACCCCAATGTCAGCTCCAGCCCCCTGTGACCCTGATAAGGGAAAATGGATGGATATAGTTACCATCACTTGCAGCATTTGTTCTGGAGCCAAACTCCCAGTTAAAGGGTGGATTTAAGTTGCCCATGGTGAAAGTTGCTGGCGGATTAAGACTGGTAGACAGCACTGGACACTCATGGTGAAGGAAGCTGAGGAACGAGGTTTTTCTGGCTTAGTTAGCAGATAAGTATCAGGAGGAAGGAAAAAGTAAGCTACCGTGGTTGCAGGAGCAAAAGAAAATCAGATGTGGAAAGAGTTCGAGGTCATGAAATGGGATTTATCTGACAAACTGTCAGTCGACAGGCAAGGGTGAGACATTGTTTTTCCCAGGCACTTCTCAGCAAAGGACCAGCAAAGGCTGACCTCCTCGAGGGATATCTTGGATGGTGGAAGGAACACTTTGAGGCTGAACCTGTCCAGCACACTCTCCGTAGAGGAAGCAAAGTCAGTGATCCTCTTTTTTTATTTTTATTCTTCTCTACCCGAGCCAAAAACCATCAGGACTCCTTAGTGTATTATCGTGCTTACACAGTGGCCGCTAGTGACAAGCGAAAAAGAGAAGCTGTGTTTAAACAGTCATTCATTTTTTAAAGTTTTGGCTTGAAGTCAATTTAACCCATTGTTAGCTTTCACCAGTGTGAATTAACAAGTCCTTAAAGGAAAGAAAAACAAGTATTCTGTGTAGCCAGTGAAGATAAATATTAGTTCCACAGTGGGTAGGAAGCAAATGCCTCTTTATTAGTGTGACATTACAATCTCGGAGCGTGTATAAACAGCAAAAGAAGCAACTCTGTGGTGATCCTCTTGATAACGTTTGAGATCTGCCTGCAGAAAAATAAGATGTTGCCTATTCAGCTTTCATCCATGTTATTTCCATTTCTGTCTTTCACTACCGGTTAAACCCTATTTTTATTCCTGCCCCTCATCCTCTCTGCCATTCCCACTTCTCTCCACTCTTTTATTCATTCCTTCCTTTATCTTTATTTCATCAGCTCATCATCTCTCAGTCGAAAACAATTAGTACACCCCCTTATATCTCATTAAGTATAAATGAGGTGGTAGAGTGAAGTTGAAAATGCCAAAGCTGAACTTTACAACTCTGCAGCGTACGCCAGATTTCATACACACAAACACCAACACCAATCCTCACTGAGCAGTAAACAATCAGTTTTAGAAGGAGGGTTTTAAAATACAGGCAGCAGAAATCATTTCACGGCAGCACTAAATCTTTAAAAGCGATTCTCATGCATGTTTAATTTATAAAAAAAATATATATAGCAGCGGAATTTTCAGCTTCGTTTTTCAGGTTTCCCCCCACTACAGAGAAATATTGATAAGTGAGACCTGCTGAGAAGAGACATTCGCACTACTGAGGAGAGTCTCAGCTGGAAACCAGAGAGGCTTATGGGCAGAAAGTGAGAAGAGAAGAGGACCTGTCACTTCTTTCTTTCATCTGTCATCCCTCTTCTTTTCCCGTCTATACCTTCCTCACTAAACTCTCCATCTGCTCTGTTTCCGCTCACACAGGAAGCTCAGTATAGTTTTCTCTGAAGAGTCTCTTTCTCCCACCTCTTCATCCAATCTCCCGCTCTCTCCTTTGCTAAAATCCCAACAGAGAGACAGAGCAGCTGTCATGCTTTCATTCAGATCAGAGATAAGTTTCTTTTCCTTGGGTTTCCCTTTGAGTAGAAACAGTGTGATATTGTATTCACTGAGAAAGGTGTGTGACAAAGCATTCATGTGTACATACAGTAAGGTGTCGTGGAACAGCAGTGAAACGCTTTTTACTATATGACACTTACTTGAATTGGACTTGTAGCTCATCTTTTTTTATTCCTATTAGTTGTAACCTGGGTCTTATTTTCATAGTTTTGTCCACCATTTCGAGATGTAACAATAACGTACAGCAGGAAAGGTAAATGATCATAAAGATCATAAACTCAGTTTTGTTCGCAGTTTCCTTGTGCAATGGATTATTATATGTATTTAAGGTGTATTCATTTTATTAGATGTCAGATTGTTACCAACATTTAAAGTAAAGTAAAATAAAATTCAGTTTAACCAACAGATTTTGTTTTGGTGTCTATAGCTAATTTCTCCATTCATCAACTGTACCGAGGGTGATTTTTTTTATTTTTTTATTTGAACTCACCTGTTTAAATTATATTAAGGCTTAAAGTTATGCAGAATTAACAGCGTGGCTGCTTTGATTGACAGGTAGGTGCCGTTACACACGGCTTCTTTGAGCACCCACCCATTTGGCCCAACTAGCTCCACCGACGATCTACATCTGTGCCCATTTTTACATTAGCTGGGAGGTGGTGGAGGCAGGACCGCCAAGATGGTGGCGGTCAGAGACGCCACACTCTGAGCTTCACATACAGTTCTTCAGAAACCTGTAGGTGACGTCCCAGAAATGACCTCCGTTCTTTATACTGTCATTGATTTTACCGGATCTCAACTCATTTATGAGTGCAGTGTTGTTGTAACTGATAACAGTGGCCTACAATACACTTCAGTAAGTTGAAATCAAAAGAGTGCCCTACTGATTGTGATGTGCAACATTTACTCACAATAGACTTGAGGCAGCAGAACCGGAGATATCACAGACGCGCGTTAAAGCTAGTAACAGCTAATGTGGCCTTGAGCTGCAAGCCTCGAGAGGAGCTACAGAGGGCTGGTTAGCTCACTTCTTTCTAACTCTACACCCCCAGATTTCATTTCAGACTTCAGCTCCAACTGACAGTGAGGCAGTTTATCAGATTTCACACAGCTCCCTGCGGAGCTACAAAATACTTGTTTTTCACATAAACAGTAGTACTCCCAAAGACCTGTAAACAGACTTTGATGTTTAAAATTGGCGGAGTTCCCCTTTAACCATAATTATCCTTTAAAAGTATCCTGCCTTATCCTTATGTATGATTTAACTCAGTGATTCTCAACCTTTGTGGATCTACTTCGTCACAGGTTATGGAGGTGGACAGGAGTTGTGAAAATTGTGAGGATATCCATTATTTCAGTCAGAAATCAGAAATAAAATTTACATAAGTATGTCAAACTCCCAGATTTATCATGGGACTCACTGATGTAGCTCATTCACTGGCTACACATTGTGTTTTCTTTCAATTCTTGGAATTATTTCAAAGCATTTTGGAATAGCTTAAAGATCGACTTCCACGTTTCCATTATGTTCCAACATTCTCCAGTTTTCAGAGATGTAGAACTTACTTGTAGAAATTACATTGAACACTTTTTGTTTGTTTATTTATGCTATTCTCATTTCGCACTGCGGCTATGAGAAAATACTAATACTAAAATACTGTAAACTCTTTGTGGCAGAGACTTCAACAAAGTTCTGACATCTAAGACTGAATAGTTGACTGACAGCATTACATTGATGAGCTATAGTACGTTGTCGGAAAATGACAACAACAAGAAGCAGCAACATGGACTATTTGTAGAGCTGGGCTATTCAATCGGGACAGATTTGAAAAACAAGGAAATGTAGATGGGCCAGACATTTTCAGCAGCCTATATAAAACCTGTTTTTAGCTTTTGGTAATGACATGTTTGAAACAAATGTAAATGAATGCAGTAAAAAAATAGCTTGTTTATTGTTTCGCTTTTGAAATAACTGGAAAAAGGGGGCTGTCATTGCTATCATTGCACAGGACCTGGGGGCAATAACAGTAACCAATAACACACTTTCTACCACTCTCACTCCCTGTCTACTACTACACACACACACACACAATATGTTTTTTCACCTTTGCCAAGATCCATAATACATGTAGGGAGGCTGCTGTAACTCTCCGTGTCCGTGCATGACTCCACTTGGGAAATACAGCTTCAATCACAAGATCCAATCAAACTCTGCACATTAGCGTCCCTCTCCTGTGATCTCTTGGGAAAGTTTGGTGTTTCTCAGTGTGGTGCCTCACTGAAACACACTCATTGCAAATCAAACACACTAGTTTGGTGTTCAGAGGTGGCAGTAAAATACAGTACTTATCAGACCAGACAGGTTTTCAATGTAATTTATTTTTTCAGGGTTGGTGGAGACATGTTTTCAGTAGAACATCTCTACTTGTGACTGTCAGTAGCCAGATGTTTTGAAAAGCTTGTAAGCGTGGTCTGAACTCACATGAGAAAACTGATTGATTTTTTTAAAGATGTGATTGCCAGTGTGTAGATCCGTGAACATTGTGCCTGATCAGTCGTGCTCATGTGCGTGTCTCGACAAGGATGGGAAAGAAGCGAGATGGAAAAAGTTTACAAAAGCACGCACATCCAAATCCGATAAATACTACGCGCTGGAGTGCATGTGAAAGTATAAAGATGTGAGTCTGTACACTAGATAATGTTCCCATGAACATTTATTGATATTCACCATGTGATGTTTCAGATGGTGGCACGGTGGTGCAGTGGTTAGCACTGTCGCCTCACAGCAAGAAGGTTCTTGGTGTGAACCTCGGCTGGGACCTTTCTATGTGGAGTTCTCTCTGAGTACTCTGGCTTGCTCTCACAGTCCAAAGACATGCACTTAATAGGTTAATTAGTGACCTTAAAATTGCCCGTAGGTGTACAGCACCTCTTGTCCAAAGGCTGACATGTACTGGTATGAAAGACTACCTGGAAGGTGGAAAAATCAATAAGAAAAAAATGAAAATGCGCCCTTAAACTAAAGTGTGAATGTGGTCTCATTACAATTTTGGGGTATTTTCAGCCGTTACCAGGGGCTACTTCATGATCATTCTCTGGCATAACAATTAGCCAAAGCTAATGGTGCAATAATGCGCTCAGAAATGATGCCAGACCAAAAGAACAAATTTGGAAGGAGTTGTAACAGGGCAAAGTGTTTACCTCTGATGATGGACCTCCACAGAGCAGCCTCATTAATGCATATGTCTCCATTCATTATAACATTTTGGAGCTGCTACAGTGCTTAACGTCTGGCAAGTGTTATTCTCAACAACCACTGCCTCTAATCCTCACTACCATGCAGTATATATGTCTGTTCAGAGGGCTAGTGAAAATGTGCAGGCAGGCAGGTCTCCAGGCAGACTCCAATATGGCTTCCAGAGCAGGAGAGTGACAGTTTGGCTAATTAGAGCGCTTTTAATTTGCACTGCCTTGATCTCTCGTCTTAGCCTCCTTCAATCTGGGAGCTCGTGTGCGTGTGCAGGAATGCACGCTGATGTGTGTTTGTATATTTTCAGCTAGTTCAGTGTCACCTTGTGTGGTAATTTAGAAAGGTGAGATAGTCTGAGAGAGGCTAAATGACAAAATATTAGTCATTTAACCTCCCTCAAACTTTGTCCATCCTCGACTTTTCTTTCTCCGCTAAATTCTTTTGTCTTTCCAAGCATAATTTTCTTCGTGGCTCGCATCCTGTCCCTTGTTTTTCTGCATCTGGCCCCAAATTTCTCCACACATATGCACATTCTCATAAAGAAAGCAGCAGCAAAGTTTCAGGGTCAAGAAACTCCAGTACTCCGGTGGTAGTTGTTCAGCTGGTGTCCTTGTTTTGAAACTAAACGCAATTAGTCTTATTTTTTTTAAAAAGACGAAATGTTTCTGCTGCTCTTTGAGATTTCTCATAAGATATTTAAACAGGAGAAAGCTAGGTTCTTTCACCCGGTCATAGATAATCGGTGTAACCATTGACCTAATAACTCACAAGTCATGTTGTATGCCTCTCAGCCAACCTCGACCTTTCCACAGTGTTCCCCCACTTACACTGTACATTATTAATGCTGCTTGGCCTATCGTTTGTGTGTGTTGCAGTGAGTTATAAGGCCCTCCTTTTTAGAGGGCTTAATATGTATTAATACAGCGGTGAGAGGTTTTCCCATTATCACTCTTAACATCGTGCTCTATCAAACCGCCTCCTTAGACAGGCTGGCCCACATTAGGCTGTGATCTTTGATAGAGACAGCAAGTCTAATTCCCATTTTTAAAAGAAGGTTATTTCACAAAGACAAGCCCCAGGGCCATGAGAGAAATCAAAACTCTGAAAATGAGCAAAGAATCCTGTCGTCTTGTTCTTTTATCTTTCTTAGCCCCTTAGTCTTAATTCCATTTCCTGCTTCTTTATGGATTTTTTTTTTTTTTGTTTTTTTCCGTCTTCTTTTTCTGTCCTCATCTCTTCTACCCTCCATCCCTGCCGGAGGTGTCATTGTAAATGCCATGTGGAGAATAAAGGAGAGGGGTTATTGTTTGTGCCTGGGGACGCCTCTTTTTGTACTCAGGCAGGCATCAGCGTGGACAGCTATAGAATAAAGGGTAGTGGGGGGGGGGCAGAGACAGGCAGTGCGCACACACATGAAAAGACAGATATTTTGGTCACTGCAGCTCCGGCAATGACAAGCCTGACAACTACTTGTGTTTCTAACTCTGACATGAGGGCAAGCTGGAGGCTCCTTCTATGCTTTGCGTCAGACTGCTTTGATAAGACCACATCTAGAAAGGGCAGCTCTCAACCACAGTGCGTCAAAACTAGGCTTAATGTAGGTTCTCCTCCAGCTGTAATACCAGGAGTTGTTTGGCTGCCCTTTTCAACTGCCCCACCGGGTACAGGACTGCTGTAATCTTTCATTCTGCTGGCCAGGAGTGCTCTTTAATAAGCTGCCCCACATCATGACTGCATTATGTGCATTTCTGTAAATATCATGTTAAATTTTCAAAGTTCAACGGACAAAATCTGATCTCCGAAAGTTTTAAATTGAACTGTTTTAATGTCTCAGAGCAAAAAGTGTCTCACTCTCTGTGTTTAAGTTAACACCACAACAATGATGCTTCTATTCCTGCCCGTCTGTGTGAGTCTGAGAGTGAGCGAGATGTCACAAAGGAAAGAAAATGAGATTGAGGAGACCCATAATGAAACTGTGGAGACATATTACCTGCCCTGGGTTAAAATCACACAAGGCAGATAGGAGATGGACGGATAATGACAAGATCCTGTTAGGACATGTTCTCTTCACACTGTCTTGATAGAAGCCGCCCACCATCAGGCCCCCAAAGCCACTTGTACTGCAGCAGTTTAAAGATAAGGGGTAATGAACCTCGTTGGTGTTGTACTGAAGTTGCAATTTTCAGTCAGTCAGCTCAGGTAGGAATAGGAAATGGGCTCCTACACGTGAATTACTCCACCATTATGAATCTAAAGGGTGATTTCACCTGGAAAGATAAGGCCCTGGTCCAAGCTTTTTTGTGCTGTAGGTGTGTGTCATTGCCTACATGTGCACTCGACTGTGCTGCAAGATAAGTGTGAGAGTGGGTGTACAAAATCTCTACACCTAAATCGTATTATAAAATTAAAATTAGAGACAGTAAAGCTTTTTTTTTTTGCTTTTAGATCAGTTGAAGAGTTTGAATAACTGTTTGAATTATTTATAGTTTAACAGTTTCAACTGACATTTTATTATATTCACTCTGATGACTGTTAAATGAGGAAATCGATACCATTCAATATATGTGTTAAAAGTATAATGAGAAGTATACTGTTTGCATTGTGCATGCATATAAACACATGACATGATACACAGTCCTGCAAGCAGCCAGGAAGTCCCAAAAAGATGTTTTATATCACGAAAGAACCAGCTGCAAAATGGTGACTAAATATTTTTGAGTCACTCTTTTCAGTCAAGTTGGTGGAGGACTAAACTAGAAGTTAGCAGCAGTCTTTAAAACACCTCTTTTATGGGCCACACAACGCAGAAACTTCCGGATAATTTTTATGCCTGGAAATCAAACTTTTTAGCTTCATGTACTGAAAAGCTTCCATAGGAATGAATGAAGCCCGGCTTCAAGCGCTGCATCCACTTCTCTTTATACATCAATGCAGTCCTGCAGTTTCACTCTGCTCCTGGCCACCTCCTTTTACAGGCTGGTAACACGCCAACTAATGTAGCAATGTACCAACAAAAGGCAGTGAAGAAGAAAACTGCTTGGGAATAAAACATGAATGTATAAAATTTTTAAACGTTGCATGTGTTAATGAAGAAGGAAATGCACTCGACATATGTTGCATATGTATGTTAGACCTTAAAGGGTAACTACACCGCTGGGGAGGCAGCTCTACAGTACATTGAGAGGTAGCTGTAGCCATGTGATTTCTCACAGTTAATGTTACTGTTCTTCAGCCGTAAATATCTTGTTAAGCTCTGAATATCAGCATGTTGTGTTTGCTGCCACTGAAGAGGAATTAATATTGTGTGAGAGGCACAAACTGAGGCTACGGTTAGTCACTGTTCTGATGTTTATACTTGATGCAGCAGCTGCTACCACAGTCAGGGGGGGTCTAACATACATAATAGACCTCAGAGTGTTGCCTGTTTTGTTCAGGAGGGGCTGCAGAATTCAGATCAACTGAACTTTCATATCCAAACAAGCAGACACAGGATAATTTGAGCAGACGAAGCAGTTTTTACAGGCCTCATACAGGAAGAAATATACAACCAAAAATCCTCCTTATTTGTTTATATCCACGATTTGTTCTTATTTTGCTAGTACCCAGGGACTTATTGGATGGTTAGCAATATCACCATGATGAACAAGGTAATTTTGGTGATACCGCATCGATGTAGTATCTGTGTTGTCACGCATAGGTTTCTGAAGAGCCGTTGGGAAGTTAAAAGTGTGGTGGCTCCTGCCTCTACCAGCCCTCCACTAATCCAAAAATGGGCAAAGATGTGGATGTTGGTGTTCAAACAAGCCACCTGTAACAGCACCCACCTGACAATCAAAGCAGCCACGCCCAAACATTTTTTTTGTACCTGGTTGTAAACATGTTTATTTCTGCTGTGAAGTTGTACATTTTAATATGGGGACTTGTGGAGATTGCCTTTTCTAGAGCCAGCTACAACTGCCCTTGAGTCTCTGCTGGTTCATCCTCATGGTGACAAGACTAGCTGTTTCCCCCTGCTTCCAATATTTATGCTAAGCTAGGTTAATCAACTCCCTCAGACTTGAGAGTGGCACTGATCTTCCATAACTGTAGTCAAGAAAGTGAGTCAGCATAAGATCTCAAACGTCAAAATTTAGCACTTTAGATAATTTCTAAAAATGTAAACAAGTCCCATAAAGGTGTCAATTTGGAGATCAACAACATTTTATTATAAATTTAACTAGGGATGCACCGATTGTGAAATTCTGGGCGATGCCGATGTTTAAAATAACAACTTGGCCGATGCCGATGTTTTTTCTTTTTGTTATTTATTCCCTCTGTGCCACGGAAACATTACTGAACTGTCTTAAAAGTCTTTCAGCTCTTCATCATACAAAACTGTTTTGCCTTGTTTCTCATGTACACAGTACACACTTGAACCTCTGTGTCACTCTGTACAGATGTACACACTATACACTAGAACGGCCAAGACGGTTTCACAGACCGTTTGGATTTTCTCTTTTGTAAATAACTTTGTTTACATTAAAACTACATGTCTCTCAGTCCGTGACTTTTCCTAAATATATGTGTTTGATGGCTTCTAAAGCTTACAACGTATTCAAATGAAACAAACTTGATTTCTGAGCATTTATACCTCGGACGCCAATCTGCATATAAACGTTGTTATAGACCACCGTGTCCAGCTGTGGTCACAGCAATTATTACAATGTTTCATTTCATTTTCTCACTTGTAATGTTTTCATACTATCACATTTATTTTAACCCGTATATGTGAATCGGGTGCGAGTGAGCGCGCGTGTGCGAGCGAGCGAGAGAATGAGAGGAGACACCGGGCGTGTACGGGCATAAACTGAAACCATAAACTGGTCAGAAATGAAAAGAAACCACACAGAATATACAGGATATGTTCAGGACACTCAAGACGTGAGGGAAGGAGGATCGGATGGTGGTGATGGTCACTGTAAGCTGCACATCTGTCAGCTGCACACCTGTAAGCGGCTGTGCTCCATGCAGACATTTCTCAGACTTTATTTTGTAGGCTAAGGGCGGGCGGGGCCAGCGCGCGTGAAGTGAGCTGAAGGTAGTCTGAGTGTCTGTTGTGAGTTTAGGGGGCACGTTAGCCAGAGCTGTAGTGGGTGTGTGTGTGAGTGAGTGAGACTGCTGCCTGCTGAACAGAGGGTCGCAGGAAGAAGGATCTGAAGTGCCCGTGTTTTGGCTACAAAAACCCGCCATATAATCATTTGCCACTGCCATCGGTGAATGTCCTCTTTATTTGCCGATGGCCGATGGCAGTTAAGGAGGCGAATATCGGCCGATACCGATGTTCAGCCGATGCATCGGTGCATCCCTAAATTTAACTTTACTTAAGTGCTCAAGTGAAGTACCAATTACATCAAACTTCAGAAGACGCTGAGATGTGTGACTTTAAGTTCTTACTGTGGATCAAGCTCAAAATGCAACTCACTTGTGACTCATCGTTAGACCTTACCTGCCTCTTAAACATCCACATTTTTCACTCCACACCCCCAGCTTGAAACTGAGGTTTTGTGTTAACACCGTTTAGTCCCCAAGCAAGATACCCTGTCAGTGTCACTTCAGTGATTTCGTTCAGACTTGACAAAGCTCCCTCCAGAGCCAACAAAGACTTTATACAACTGTTTTCATGGGCTGAGTAGTACTCCTCATGACAATAAACTCATCTTGATGTAAGAAATTACTGGAGTTATAACCAGCCATGTTGTATAAAACAGCCGGCAGATTTCATCCTTCTTTTGTAACCACAGTATCAGACAGTATTAAAATGTGTATAGTAAATGAAAAAGTGAAGCTGCTGCCTCGTGTTGCATTGCTGATGTCTCTCAGAGCAAAGCACTTACCTGCTTCATGCGCAGTAAAGCTTCTCGTTAAAAGCCTCTGAATAAAATTGGATGGTGTAACTGTGTAGAAAATGTCTGTGTAGGGGAAAAAACAGCAAGTTAAGTTCCCTTTTTTTGTAAGTAAAGATAGCCTAGATTTCAGTTGTTGATGTTTAAGCTGCTGACAGCTCAAACTCCATCCACGTCAAACCTTTTTGTTCGACACAAAACATCCTAAAATTGCTGGAGAAGTAGGTTACATCACCAGTGTTGTATTGACAAACATAGTCTAGTTTTTCTTGGCGTATTAAAAACCAAATTTTAAAATGTTTTGACTCACTTGATGCGGAGATACTCACTTTTAAGACACTACTCATTAGATGTTTCACTTGGTCCATTTATTTGCTGCTGTCAAATTAAAATTCAGCAAAGTAAGGATCCTAAATCATCTCACTAAGGACACGCTCCACATAGGGCCTTTCATCCACAGTGCCAATCCAACTTGACGTTAGTATTTCCCTTTTTTAAAAGTCTTTTTAGAAACAGCATTATTGACTGAGGCTGTCTTGTGTTTGTCAGTATCCATGTTCATCCAAGTTTTCCTACAGCAAATCTGGCCCGTATTTACATTTACCCAGTTTTGTTTGGACTGAGACATAAAAAGTATGTAGGTTTGCCAAAATGATTTTTTTTATATGCAGTTTATTTAACAGGATTATGTTTCACTACAAGCCAAAAACTGTCCACAAATAGTCAGTCATGGATTAACCAATTTGAAATATTAATTATTGTGATGTCCTCATGTTGATGTGTGATGTTATATAACTCCACATTGGCTATGGATATTTTGTGCAAACATTAATGGTCATCAAAAGATAAATCCTGACGACATTTGTGATCCCTGAACTTTTCCTCCAGCAACACCAGGTCCAACTCCTCTCAGGATGAATGAATGTTGATCCCCATTCCTCTTCTAGCGCCACCATCTGGTCAAAATTTTTATTATTTGTCAAATACTTACATGACCACGAATACCAGCAAAACTAGTGACTTTTCAAAAAGCTGTGCTTTGTGTGTAGTACTAATGACCAAATCTTTGCATGCTCATCTGCTAAACTTAAATGGTGACCACTAGCATGGTAGCTGATGTTAGCATTTAGCTCAAAGTACTGCTGGGCCAAATCACAGCCTCATAGAGCTGCTAGCATGGCTGACTCTTTGTCTTGTTTAAGTCAAATGTTTTGTTTCACCTTCATTGTGTTGGTTGTATTCTCAGTATTGCTGCACTGTTACTGGTGCTACTGTCAACTACAGTTGTTCACATTTCTATATTGTTACACAATTAGTCACTAGGAGTGAATGTGGTTACAGAGTGAGTGATGTTGTATGCACGACTCTTGAGATTCTCACCCCCTTGATAATCATCTGATGACTCAATGCAACATTGCTAATTAATGTAGTTTCACCAGCTGCTGCGGGCATGACAATAGATATATGATTACTGTGACCTTTACGTTACTGGCAAACACCTCCTTCCAGGCACTGGACATGCGTTAATTGACGCATTAATTAACGATTGGTTGTCATGTTTGTCAGATAATCCATAACCCTGTTTCTGGATTCAAAAATGAATTAAGGAAGAAGTAACACCTTTAATTGTAATTACACAATTATATAAGTTTAACATTTGAATATAGTTTTGCCTTCAAAAGAACATACATGGTAAAAGATAATTATATTATAATATTCAAAAATAATAAAAATGATCTGAGCTGTATAAATCTGTCCTCATGCTGAACTTTATGACCTTTTAACCTCAGACACAGTGACCTCTACGGGAGTTTAGAGGACAGCAACCAGCTTCAGGCTAAACCACAGGTGCAGTTTACACAGGTTCTGAGGACTCAGCAATGAGGTTTAAGTGATTATGTGACCCAGGCAACAGAGGTTTAAACCCGTCTTAAACTTTAAACCACAGCTGAGCTAATGCCAGAGCGACAGCCCCTGCATGTCTTGGGCTTGTTGTCGAATTGTTTAGCAGTTTGTCATTTCAGTCCAAAGACAGTGTCCCATGTTATTCTGGAAAATAATCCAGAATAATAACAGGGACATGCACTATCAGCAGTTTGCGCTTTATCGAAAACTTTTGATAGTGTGTTCTGTGGATTGCCCAGAGGAGCTGGGACAGCATGATAAATGTAGTTAAAGAAGAAAAATCAGAGGCAAATATCTCAAAACAAATTGCACAAACTGTCTAGACTGGCTAAATCCACTGGACCCAAGTAAGAAAATATGTTTGGCTTTTTTTTGTAATTTTTCTTTTACTTTTTTTAAGGTAAACTGGACCCAGAAGTAATCAATCAAGTGTTGTTGAAATGTAAAATGAAACTCCTGAGTGTGTTTGAAACTTCTGGTATATGTGTGGCTTCTCCAGGAAAGGAGACAGTGAAAGAAAGGCTATTTTATTGTGCTCATTTTAATTTTTTGACAAGAAAATAAAGAAAGAAAGCCTCTGAGAGATCCTATGGCAGAGCGTTCTCTCTCTCTCTCTCTCTCTCTCTCTCTCTCTCTCTCTCTCACTCTCGTCCACTCTCTCTCTTACTCTCTCGCTCCTGAGTCATTCACTAGAAAGAGTACAACACAAGCTTCCACTGAAGATTTCCTTGCAGCATGCTCCATTGTCGTCTCTGTCTGTTGTCAGTAGGACCTCTATTTATTTCTAGGCATTGTTGTTTCAAAAACACAGTTTCTCTTCATCACGCTTCAAAGAATAGCAGCGCTGATTAGGGTCACTGTGGACTGGATGCCTCGACCGTCAGGACATTTTTTTCAGATTCTAGACAAGCTCTGCTAGTCTCTGACACATGATAAATTCAGGCCATTATTGTTCATGAACAGAATGGGAAAAAAAAAAACAGTAGTTAAATACATCGCTACATTGATATAACTGTTACTCAAAGAATGCTCAAGTGAGGCTTAAGAATCAAGCAATTATAAAATTGCAGTCAGGAAAGTATAAGTTAAGAAACCAGAAAATTGTTCGATTTTCAAAGCAATGCTAAAGTTAAAAAGATTAAAGAAAATCGAATGTTTTAAGGCTGTTGTTTAGTTAAAGCCACAATCTGGGACGTGTAAATGGAAAGAAACGACCACAGCTCATCATCATCAGTTTCCTTTTTGGATCAGAGTTTGATTGTTTGCTGCAGCAGCAGATGAACCACGTCATGGCTGCTGCAGTACGTGGGGAGAAATAACTGCCTTTTTAACCGCACAAATGAATGTGCGTTCGCAGTGCTACAAACAGCTGTGGTGATTTCACTAACCCGCGATTATGGCTTTAACTGGGTTTAATGACTTGAGCATTCTGAACTCGTTATAGCAGAGAAAAAAAGATTTTATACAGTGTTTCCATTCACCAATAAACTTTTCATTGTTTGTCAGCTCTGTTGTGTAGATTTCAGTTTAGTTTCAATTCTGTTTCAATTCAGAAAGCAAAGTGGGTGCGATTCAGTCAGTAGAAGCATTTGTAATTACAAATTGCCTGTCAGTACTGTGAATACTACAAGCTTGTTAAATTCAAAATCCTCTGAACTGAAATGTTCTCTACTCCATCCCTGGTTTACAGTCTTCTTAAATGAGTTGTTGTAGCACAGTTCTGTATAGAATAAACAGCAGTATTTTTGTTATCACATTTTTCTCCTCTGGTATTTAGTTCCTGCAGATATTGCAGATATACATATAGTCTCTTTTCACCACACTAGTGATACTAATCACATTTTACATACTAACATTTGTCATATGAGGAACTTTTTCCAGTTAAAAACCGTTAATAAGGCAAAACCCCATTGATAATACTTCGATAGACGTCTGCAGTGGCAATTTTGGGCTTCTTGTGGGAAACATTTGGTTCAATTTGTGACACAAACTGATGTTAGGAATATTCATCCATAAGAATATGCCTTGAGTGGGCCAGATTTAGTTTGTTTTGTTTTACAAAGCCAATTGATCCTTATTTATCTCCAATTCTGAAACAGTTTTCTATCAGACAGATGAGGACACTGTTTGTATACAGCTTGTACATCAGAAACAGAAAATCCAGCTGCTAAACAGTATTATTTTCTCAAAGAATACATTCATCTGTGTGTGGTTGTGTGTGCATGAGTACACTTGAATGCGTATATGTGGTGTGCATGTGCTAGAGTCACAACTGTAAGGGTGAAGGTGGGTGTATAAGTTGGGTCAGGGTATATAAGGGTCAATTTACTACCACAGTACTTTGGTCTTAGAAATGATTGGAGGATAGAAGGGGAGCAGTGAGCCAATGGTGGTGGATCTTTTTGTGCAAATTGTTGTTCTGTTTGGCAAACTAATGTGTATCGATGCAAAGGAGAAGAGGTCTGTAAATCGTAGTATTTAAAATAATTCAAATACTTCTTTGTGATTTAACAAGTTGTCACAATGGCACCACAGTGGAACCAGAGGAATCCCCAAAATTAAAAAGTAGAAACCTGGGAGATGTGAGGAGAAAAATAAAATGAGTTGTTGATAAAACACAGTGGATCTACAGTGTATCGGGAACGAAGCTGAGAGGTCTTTTTTAGGTCTTTTTTCCTAAGAGTTGTTTTTTTGATTTTGAACAGTGCAGATATGTTTCCCCTGTGGGAATTGAAGACATTCATTTGAAGATTAGAATTTTTAGTTCAATTTCAAAATCAAAAACATACCATTGTAAGTGAGCAGGTAGGTAACTAACTTGGGATTCTGGTTTCTGAAAAGTCTGAAAGATTTCAAAACCATGTTGTACAAACAAAACAGTCACCTCTGTTGCAAATATAGAACTTCTCTCTCTCATCTGTACAGCGTTCCCTCTTTAGGAGGATGAGGAGTGGGTGTAGCAGGGGTTCACCAAGAGAAAAGATGGGCTTGTTTTTGGCTCAGCAGAGAGCGTATTCCTCTTGGTAGAAAAGAAGAACTCAAATGTCTCGTCCATCGTACTGTTTGTCTCTGTTGGTGTGCACTTCTCAGCTGAGAGGTTCAAAACAGTCAAAACACAGAGCCATGCCATATTCAAATAATAGAGTATTAATGATGAGGAGCATAGGAATAATAAGAAGACCAGTAATGTAATAAGAATAATTAATAGTAATAACATATCATTCTAGATTTTTTAAATTCTGTATATAAAAACAGTGGCGAGGAGAAGTTGGTACACAGTAGGGCTCTACTATCCCCTTGGTTGATTTGGCACATTATATTCACTCTCTCGTGAGAGCTACCTACTCATTCTCAGCACAGTTGAATATTACTGTTGCCTGGCGACCCATCCAGAATTTGTCGTATTGATGTCTTAAATCTTCACGGCAAATCTTTCAAAATGTCTTCTTTTTTTTTTTTTTTTTTCACAGAAGTATCGCAGGTTTTGTGATGCAAAAAACAATCACCCCAGCAAAGGAAAGTCTTGATCAATCCACTATGGTTGTGAAAACTGTTGAGGTTAATCTGCCGCGGCCAGGTTTGATGAATGTCAGTCTCAAGGCAGATTAAAAGCGTAGCCAGGCTTTTCAGGATGGGTTGCCTGGCAACTTTTAAGGTTTCTGTTTCTTAATGTTGATTTTTCTTTTCTTCAATCAAAACGTAGTACAAATAGCTACATAAGTCTGAGCTATAGTTTTCATTACATTACAAAAAGTAACTCAGTTTCTCTATAAGTTATGATTTTTCTTGTTCAATATAATATATTAGTTTGGTCCTCCTTCATGTTCTCAGAAGCAAAGGCTTGGTTTGTGTAAAGTGTGTGCGTATGTAGATGTATGTCTGCAATGTGATTCTGTAGATCCTGTAAGTTGTGTGTGTTTGTATGTATTTACAGGTCATTTTTGTATCTGTCTGTGTATCTGTATCAATATGTTATGGGTGCAGTGTTGTTATTTTCCATCTTCAAAGTGTTTGGGGTCTCCAGATGTTAGATCAGGTCTTCTGCTGGGCGGACACACCCTTCCAGTAGTCCAGTATGTCGTGAAGATCCTCATCCTTGGCAAACTGAACCTTTCGCCTCAGCGCGTGTCCGGCTGCCACGTATCCTTCGTCCTCCATGGACGCCTGCCGGTGCCTCTTACGGTGCAGTTTGAACCTCTCCCACAGCCCCAGGGTCGGGGTGCAGAGGAGCCCTTCCTCCTCCTCGTCTTCCTCTGGGCTGGAGCAGTAGCTGAGGTTGTGGTACTGGGGCGAGAGTGGGTAGTGAGGCGAGAGCTGGGAATAGGCCAGCTCCCGCTGCTTGGCCTGCCTGCTGAGGGTGAGAGGATCTAACACAGATGGCTTACGGCCCCCTGGGTGATGGTGGAGCTCCTGTAGGATCTGGGGGTGGTGCTGCAGCTCCTGGAGGTGCTGCTGGGAGCCGGGATAAGAGTGGCGATGTTCATTGTACTGGCGGATCCTCTGGGCTTCAGCTCGTAGGATAGCTGCTGCTGGAGTGACTGTACGGATGGCCTCCCCACCTCCTCCTCCCCTTTCTCCTCTCTCTCCGGGTGAGGTCCTCTCGATATAGCGGGTCTCTGAGGAGTGGTAGCCTCCCTCCGAGCGGAATGAGCGAGGGCTCCGGGCAGAGCCTGGAGAAGAAGAGGTGCTGGGCCTTTTCGAGGTTGGAGGAGCCTCCATGCTGTGGTGTCGCTGCAGTGAATGATGGTAGCTTCTCCCCCTTTCATCTCTTCCTCCTCTTCCTCCCTTATACACTGGAGAGAGGAACTCGCCTCCTCTTTCTCCTCTCTCTACTTGCTCAGAGAGGAGCACCAGCTGCGGCTCTGCAGTTGAAACAGCCCCACCACCTGCAGAAGACGGGGATTTGATCCCCTGTTGAAAGGAGGTAGACTCAGATTTGAGAGCATCTATACAGTTGTTAATGATCTGGTTAACTTTATCAACTTCTTTAGCGATGGTTGAGATCTCTGCGACTGAGCCCTGGGGATTTGCTTGTGGCGACATCTCTCTTTCTCGCTCCCGCTCTCGCTCTCTTTCCCTTTCAATGCCAGACCCTCTCACCTCCATGTAGTTAAGTTTAGCAGGCTTGTGCGGCGGTGTTTCTATCACCTCCTGCAGCTTGTATGGATCTATCTCACCACCCTGAGGAAGGTACGGCATTCTGGACAGACTTTCCCCAGCAGCAAGCTTCTGGGATCCTCCACTCCCTCCCTCTATATCCCCTTCTCCACCATACTTGAGCTCTATCAGAGTCCTCTGGATCCTGCTCATCTTCCTTTCCTTTTCCTCCATGATCCTCCTCTTCCTCAGGCAGTGGACAACTAGGCCAAGGAATAGTAGCATACCAAATAAACAGCCTAAAATAGTCATAATGTAGTGGGTTGCTGACGACTGATTGGCTACAGTCCCAGGCCCAGCCCGACGGCCTGTGGGGATGGTCAGACAGGTGTGGTTGAAGCGCAGGGAATTTCGTATAGAAGCCACACAGTACGTGTACTCTGTGTTAGGTTTTAAGTGCTTTAGCTCAATATCTTCTTTCTGATTTTTCAGATTCTGGATGTCTGTGAAGAAGCTGTTGTTATAAAGCACCAGGATGTACATTTTCCTGTACGGATGAGGAATCTGAACCGTTATCACAGCGCTGGAATGTAGCACCTGCTTTAGCATCATGATCGGATTGGCGTCAGAGAAAATTGGGCTTGAACTGATGACTTCATCGGGAGGAGTCCCAGAGGCACAATCATCCAATCCACAGGGAGAGGCAAAATCTGGGAGCGGGGTGGTGGAATCAGGCACACCAAGGACATAAAAGGATGTCACACTATTGCCGTCGTCTGTGCATACAAGACTGAGCACGTGCAGAGCGTTGCGTTGGGTAGACATGCGGGGGTTCTGGCTCAGGAGGTTGTAGCCGAAAAATCCTTGAGGGGAGTCGCACACCATCCTCTCGCTGGTCCTGTTGGGGAAGGCTGAGAGCCAGCGCAGGAAACCCAGCAGCTCACAAGAGCAGTTGAAGGGGTTGGTGTAAAGTTCACAGGTAGTCAGCTTCGAAAGTCCAGAGAACAAGCTGCCATCCAGTACCTGGATCCTGAAAAGACATATAGACATATTAAAAAATACTCCTACAAAAAAAATACAATTTAGCATTGCACGTCTGCAACGTCAAACTTATGATGGACAGTGTAAAAGGAAAGTATCAAAATTGACCTTTTTCATTCATGTATTCCTCTCCCATGTCAAAATCTTTCTTCGACATTACCCAAAATACAACTCAATCACCAGCAGCACAGTCAGAGATTTGGGTGTATTTTGCTAGTACTAGCCTCGGGCTGTTAGCTTCAAGCGGAGGCCTTTTGAGCTCATGCCTTTTTTAACTCCATATCCTCAATTCTTTTCATTTTCAAACGTGTAGTTTTCAGCTCCCTCAAGTGACGTCATTTGAGGCAATTTATCAGAATTTGCATGGCTCACCCTGGAGCCCCAAAAGGATTTTTTACTGATCTTTTGTTCACATATTCAGTAGTATTCCCCAAGACCTGTACACATGCTTTGATGTGGAAATCAGCGCGTTTCCCCCCTTTAAAGATACTGGTTTCCAAGTCTTGTTATAGTTCAGTTTATGGTCTCCCAAATTACCTTTCAACAAGCCCCAAAGAGCAGTTCAACTTGCTCCATTCAGCTGTTGCTTTAACATTTAAGTCAAAAGATCAATACCAGTTACAGTACCAATAGCAAGAACAAGACAGTTATTCCCACGGAGAAAAAGTAGAAATCTCAACTTTTATTGAAAAGATGGCTTGTTACAGCATTGCATCATGGTTTACTGAGGTTACTGTCAGTGAGAAAATTACTATCTCTGCATCTTCTGCAGCGCTTCCTTTTTCCTGGTAAGCCTTTGGGGTGATGACACCAAGCCTGACATTTAACATTTGACATGTTTCAGTTGTTCTTGAGAACCTCACTACATTCTCCTACCTTGTTTCAGTGTGGCTGTGCTAGAAAAGTTTATACCTGTTTTCTTCCTTTGCCCAGTGAGCATCACACACACCAATGAACCACAAAACATGCACCCCGAAAAATTATGAAAAGCCTCTTTCAGTTTTTTGTGTACGATGTCACTATTAAACAACAAAACAGCTACAGGACTGCAATGATTATAACCAATAAATCGTTAAATTGTACAATTTCCCAGAGCTCAAGGTTCATTCTTAAACTGCCTGTTTGGTCCAGCTAACAGAACAAAAATCCAAATGTATTACATTTCCAGTAATTATAAGAGAATATTTAATTCAATTTAAGTGACCTCAACAATGAATCGTATATTAAAAAAGCAATTTTTTTCCCTCTATGACATCTAATTGATTAATAAATTAATTATCTTTGCACTAATACAGTGTGTTCTCTCTCTCTCTCTCTTTAATTAGACACATACATGGACCCAGGTCAATACCTGTTCATGGAGAGGTCTATATTCTCTATGTTGGGGCATTCCCAGAAGGTGTTAGGTGTAACAGTCTCGATGAGGTTGGCCTGCAGGTAGAGATACTGCAGCTTGCCCAGGCCTCGCAGCATCCCCTCTGTCAGGTTCCTCAACTTGTTAAAACCCATCTGGAGAACCTGGTGAGACAAAGACAAGTGGGATTATTCTAATCTCTGAAGAGGTAGCCAACACCAGGCATCACTCACTGCAAGCTGGGAACATGCAGAACAAACAGACGACAGTTCTGTACAATTCATGTTTCACATGGTGATCTAAGCCTCAATGCTGTGCTGAATTTACTAAGATCTTGTTCACATTTTACCTCCTGGCACAGCTCCAGAACCTGGGGTAGATGTGTAAGCATGCCAGCTCATTATGGCCGCGTTTAGCTCCGTTTGTTGAAAACACTTTTGCTTCAATGACTCTGGAAGCCATAATGAGCGGGTGTTGTCTTTGTTGTGTGTGTATGTGTGTCCATCTGTTTGTATAATGCTGGAAGAATTTAAATCCTTTACTTGTGTAAAAGTATCACAGTGTATCATGAATCACTTCCTTTCATTACAGTCAGAAGTCCTTAACTCAAAAGCTGTAAAAGTAAAAGTTACTTTAGTATTATCAGCAAAATGTACTTAAATGTACTTTATTTTGAAAAATATAAACATTTGTGTTGTTTATAAAAAATGCTTTTTGTCATTTTCCAAAAATAATCAAAAGTTCTTGAATATTAAATCAATCTAAGGCCGAGGTGCCCTTGAGCAAGCAACTTAAATGCGGAGAAGTAATTTCACATTCAACGTGATCAATAAACTTTCTAAAATTAAAATTAAATTAAAAAAATATTGTAGAAAATGACATTTCCATTTTTAATTATAAAAGGTCTAAATGATGTATAAATACTGTGAAAGTATCAAATGAAGAACTGCACACAGCCTGTTTTTATAAACCTTAAAATGAGCCACCAGGACTTCCATAAGGTTGTGATGTCACAACTATACAATCAACGCACTCAGCCTTGCTCCCAGTACAGCCAACCCGGACAACAACATCCAGGTAGGCTACACTCTGTTAGCTGTGGATGGCCTCGCTATGTGCCAGTCAAAAAAGAAGTGTAAAATATGAGACCTTTAAAGGGTAAGTTTATGAATCTGACCAGATATTTGATACAAATTTCTTGAAAGATTTCAATACTTGCTCCGACAGTCAGTGTTAATTGTATTTATTATATGTTATTAGTATGTTTATGTTATCAGCCTGCTGATGCATTCATGTGTGTTGCCATTAGTTAGACTGGAGCTAAATTTAAATTTTTCCTCAATTGTATATGTGTGCCTTAATGAGTGCATCCATGAATGTGCATGTGTATAAATGTAGACTATGTCTACTATGTTTACCTGCAGGTTGAACTGTGCCGAGAACGCTCCATCTTCCACGTAGCTGATATCATTCTTGGTGAGGTTCAGATAGGTGAGGTTGCCAAAGCGACTGAGTGAAGAATAATGCACCGACCGTATCTTGTTCTCGTTCAGCCTCAGATCCACAATAGTGCTGTTGAGAGAAGTGTGATGGCTTTAGACGTTTGGCAAAAAGGGAAAATAATGTTGACAAAACTCACGTTCACTGTAAGTTCTTTTACCTGTTAATGTGGGAGGGGATGGCTTCATAAGGCGGCTGGTTCATACTGCAGATAGCCAGCCACACAAAGCCTTTCTCCCCCTCGATAAGCCAGCAGTCAGCTGTTACCATCGGCAACCGCATTATTGACAGCAGGGTGAGCCAACATAGGAAGGAGCTTGCTGTGGACAGGACCACTGATGAAGAACCTCCAGTTACGTTATGTCTCTGCCGTCCCTGTCCTGTCCTCTGGGCCATTTGGGATGTTGTCACAATATCCATTGGAGAAAGCCGAACACAGATGCTCGCCATCTAACATTTATTCATGCAGGCTAGCGCCATTTGAAAAAGAGTGACGGCTGGTTTATAATAATATATCAGCGTATGGTGACTTGGTGTTACTTTTTTTGTCTGATTTGTGTCTGTACTGCTTGAGGTATAGTCACAGCATAGCAAAATGTTCCTGTTTCTCCTTAGCTTCTCTAGTAATTTTACAGCAAATTGAAGTTTGAGTTGAACTCATGTAGGAATTAAGGATTTATCAAAGTAGAAATGAGTGTAGGAATCAGATGTATCACTTCATTGGCAGTATGCGAGTCTAGGTAAACTGTATCAACTGTTACTTAATTAGGGGGTCAGATTTGATTTGTTATGTATAAATTGGCAAGTGGAAGTCGTCCTGGTGCCAGATTGGCTGGTACTCATGTCTTCTGTGGCCATCTGCATCTCTGATTGGACAAGCACCTCTTTTCTTTCTTCCTCATTCCTCGCTGTTCTGTACTTGGTGTGAGAACTCGTCCCTGGAGGAGAAGGGAAGAGAGAGAGAGAAGAGGGTGTTAATGAAACACAGTGGTTTATTTTGTGAGATACCAACAAACACAACCCTGTTACCAGCATGATGAAACAGAGGTTGTTATTTCTTCTTATATAACAGCTACATACACACCCACAGCACACACAAATTCACGCATGCACACACACGTTACCTATATATTATAAGACATTTTTGACAAATCCAATTAGCGCACATTGGTGCAGATACACAACAAGCACCTGCAAAACTTAAAAATATGCACAGATTGTCGCTGCTGTATGTCCACACACAAACCACACACCTATTTTCTGCCACACCAATAGCCTTGGGGGCCTTGATAGGCCTGAGCTAAGAATGGCCATTACTGTGATACTGTATCTAATTAATTAATCTGCTCTAAATAAAACACTCTCTGGGAAAAACAGTTGATGTCTGACGGAAGGCAGTGAAAGGAAAGAGGCAAAGAGCTGTGGAGTGAAAAGTGGGTGCAAGAGGGTGATGTGGAGTGATGTTTGGGGGAGGGGAGAGAGATGGCGAGACGGAGCAAAGAGACAAGTAGAGGGAGGGATAAGGCGGTAAAGAAAGAAAGGCAGTGATTCTGTGAGAAAAAGAGGAGGCTGGGAAGAGGAAGAGCTGTAGAGTGGCTTTCTGTCTGTCTGTTGGGAGAATTTGCTAGAATAGTGGCCCTCTCTCTTCTCTTTAAGAGCCCTTTTTTCTCAGCTATAAGAGCAGCAAACAGGATGTGACATCATGGAGGTGAAGGAGAATGAGCAAAAGGTCTGGCCTTCCTCACAAGCACCTTTTGACTGATGTTCCTTCCTTTATTGATTACAGCTGAATAGCAAGGCAGAGAGGTGCTGATGTGTTATTTCGAATCCGAGAATGACGGTAAAAGAGAGCAACGTTTTTTGTGAATGGAACAAAGCTTCTCTCAGTGTTATGTCCTTGTAAAGAGCAAATGGCCTGACGTCACAATCTGGCTAGGCACTGTTCCACTTACTCTTTATTATATCTCGGTGGAGGTCTTTTTGATCTTTATTTCTACTTTATTATGCATACGATAATCAAATATCTACTACAGAACTTCAAATAGAATAAAACAGAATTGAACTCTTCTTAAGGTTAGGGTTAAGGTTTTTAAACAGTTAAAGTCTGTGTAAAGGCAATTCTGAGATTTCTTTCAAAATACATTAAATATGTTGGAAAATAGTTGCTGAAAACATGTGAAAAGACTTATTACTGAAATGTGGAGTTAGAGTTTAAAACAGTTTTCAGTCCATTTTTTGGGCGGTCCTTAAAGAGTGGCTCGATGACACACTGAGGCCGCCCTGAGCGTACCCCTGCACCCGGAGCAGAGAGATAGAGATGAATTAATTTATTCAGGGTGTTTCAAAGTTAGTCATGTCATTTTCTGAACTCATCTGACACGTTTCAGTTGCTTCAAAATTGCTGCTTGAGTGCTCCCATGAGTGGGCATGGCTTCAGCATCTCCAGCGGACACGCCCCCACCGTCCTGGAGCTGAGAATACTGCTGCTGCTCATTTTTGCCTGATTTTGACACCTAATTTCATAAACTTGTCGATATTTTAAACCATTTAAATTTGGCTGGGTGGTTAATAACACTTTCTTCTTTGGTCTGACAAACTCAGAACACATGTTTATTCTAACTTTACATGGACTATAAATATATTAAATATTGTATGTTAGCAAGCTGTTAAGCTGAGCTGTAATGTACAAGGAAAACTATTTGCTAGCACGGCACCACATGTACTTCTAATTAGCACTAAACACAGAGTACAGTTAAGATTGATCGGAATGATTTGCAGGTGTTTGGTTATAAACCAAAGTATGTGACAAATTGAAACTTTTAGCGCTAGATGAAAAGTCACAGAGAAGAAGTTATTCATGATTTCTTGTATGGCAATTCATGTAATCGTTGAGATATTTGAGTCTGGACCAAAGAGGTGGAGCCATGTCACTAGCATCCAGTAGGGGTAAGTTTGATACTACCAAATGGATTAATCCAAAAAGACTCTCTTCTTAGCACATGGTGTCTTTATATCTTTGCTGCTGTTGTATGCACGAATACAGCAAAGTCACAAATATAGCATTTCTATTGTTTGTGATTGTGTAATTAACAGTAAATAGTAAAAAAAGCAATACATAGTGTTTAGAAATGTATTTGGTAGTAATGAGGTTGTACTCAGAAACCTTTTAAAGGACCAGTGTGTAGGATTTAGTGACATCTAGCATTTTAGTTTTTGATTGCAACCCCATTACCTCACCCTCTAATCTATGATAGCTGCAAACCTGTGAAAAACTGTTCTGTACTGTAGAAACATGGTGGAATCGTCTGTAGATATAAAATGCTCATTCAAAGGTAACAAAAACACAAAGAATCTTATTTTTAAGTGATTATAGACATTACAAAAGGACCTTTAATGATAAATTCACCTCATGAATGACTCATGGCTTTCTCCTACACAATAATATATCATGCAATTTTAATAATAAAAAGTCTTGTCGTTGATGTTGGTAATTCCGGCCCTCACATTACTTGGCATCATATTGAAAGAGTTTGTGGAAAATGCTGTTTTCAAAAATTAAATAGGGGACAATGTTTTTTTTTTGCTGCTTTTTTTAAAGTGTATTATCCCTGTCGAGACAGAATGGAGTGTATCATATCACATATTGGTGACTAAGGTTATGCTGTCGTGCTGGATTTTTGCAAATGTCTTTTTCTTCTTTCTACCTCTACAGCATGACCAGGAAGTTATGATTTCATCTCTTTTTACAAACGTCAGAAACAAACATTTATAGGTGTGTACGCGCACACAAAAGCTTTTCCACCCAGTCAGCATAATCTATAATTGATGGTGAGACTTCCTCCCACATAGCATGAGACAAACTACCCAGTTAGGCCACCAGAGAAAGGGTAGGAAGTGCTGCCAGCTACACACACACACATATGCACAGGAAATGTCCATTTTGCTGACCAAGGGTTAAGCTTGTGTAAACAAGCTGTTGATAACGGAGAACATGGAGGTGTAAACGAGTATGCAGAGCAGGCAGGGGGGAGACCAAACATTTTAGTTAACATGCAGCGACGGCTGATTTCTGCTTGACCTCTTTTTGTACTAAGGTAAGTGATGTCTGCTGAAGAACCAGGAGACAGAAGAGAAGTGCAGGGCAGCAGAGAGCAGAAACAGATACAGTAGCAGTTACTGGCTTGTACTTGACCTCCTTCTGTAGTAAATGTACTTGTAGTAGCTAACGTGATATACGCAGAAAGAAGTGTTGAGAGTCTGTCAGCCTTTTTTCCATTTTGCATCATTCATCACCTTCCCCGACCATGCTGGCGCACACTCTGCGTACTCACACGTCATTGAACAATCACGTGGAATATTCCAGCACTCAGCATCATGACCGGTTCACTTTTCAGCTATGTCGTACTCAAAGATTTATAGTGTACAAACCGCCATGCAGAGGGGAGGAGACCGAGGTGAAGGTGACGGGTTATGTCGTCGTGACTGTGGTGGTTGCAGGATATTTTGTGCAGAAGTACACGTTTTTAGGATAAAAAAAAATGTGAAAAAAACACTAGAAAGCGTGAAGGATTTGGCTTGGTACTCCAGCACAAACAAACAGACAGCAGTGCATCACCTTTCTCACATCCTCTGCTAAACAGCAGGGTACTGTGCCTTTTTACATGAGTGTTTTCCCGCGTAACATGCACATTTTATTCAGCACAGACACAACAGTCCAGCATCTTTTGATGTATTGAATCTGGATGTCTTAAAACCTACATGACTGAATATCTTTTTACAGTCATTGATCATAATCTCAGTGAGCCAGCAGCTTGTCAGAGAGGAATAAACGGTGGCAAAAATATCTTAAATCAAAACACTGACAAAAAGTTTTAAGTTTCCACAACAGAAAACAACATCTTTATTGTTTTTCCGATTCCCGATTCTCCTCTCAGACCTCTGTGTCATAGAAGTATCCAGAGTTGGGTGTAAAAAATACAATAAAGATGATGGTTTAGTTCAGTTTGTTTGATACTTAATAGATTTCAGTGACATCTTGGAGGAGGTTGGAGGTTAGGCCATGGAAAAAGTTATTACATTTTGGTGCAGGATGAGGAATTTACTTTACTACTACACTTACTGAACAAATACAAGCAGCTGATTTGCCTTCTAAAATCTTACTTTATTAAAATACCAAAATTAGACTATTGTGAAGGTTTAGTTAAGCTATGTACTCTCTTGGTGCTTTCTAATTTGTTGTGGTTTAGCTCTGGATGTTTCCTATTAACTGGCCCCATCTGCTGCTGTTCATTTCAGTCAGTGCTTCCAACCTCAACTTGTTGTTTTTGTATGGATTAAACAAACAAGATATAACATGTTTAGTCAGAACATTTTCCTCTGCTTCCATTCTATACTGAGATAAACTGTCTCTTTATCGTAGCTGCCTTTAAATATAAATGCTACATGTTACAACCAAAGGCTTAGCCTAATCAAAGTTTTAATATTGTACATGAGCAGTCAGATGATCAGACAGGTTGTTAACAAGCCAGTAAACAGTTTAGTCAGATTATTTAATCCATTTTATTTAGAGGTAAATGGTTTATGTAAGAGCACCAGAAATGTCAGTAATAATCCCTCACTGGACACAAAGACTGTGTGAGTGCTAAACTACGGTAATTACAGTGAAGTCAAAGCTGAAACAGGAGGTCAGCTTGTAAAAACCGATGATAATTTTATCTTTTGCCTTCATTCAGATAAGTTTGGCTAATAATAATCACCATAATAATCTCTCAAAGAGAGGTCCATGTATGAGAAAAATAAATTGTACATGAACGGAAAACAGGGACTGGGAAAAACTGGGATGACAACATTAACACAGACTAACACAGACGTTTTACAAGTTGTTGTTTTTTAAGTCACCGTGGATGTGGCATTGCAGATCACTGTTCCAGCTGCTACAATGAAAGCTCTGTCCCCAAAAGTTCACAGGCCGGTGGAGGACACATGTCCAAAAAACATAAATTCTGGGACAGCGCATCAGGGTGAAGGAGATCAGATAGGTACTGGATAGGTACTGTGGAGCAAGGGCATCAAGAGATTTGAAGGTGAGGGAGACGATTTTGAATCACATGCAGGACTTGACTGAGAGCCATTGGAGGTGGTTGAGGGTTGGGGTGATGTGCTGCCAGGGCTTGCCGTGGGTGTGAACTCTTGCAGCTGAGTTGTGCAATACTGGAGTCTGTCCAGAGCTTTGCTAGGTGCTCTGGACAAGACTTCATTGCAATAGTCCAGGCGGGAGATGATGAAAGTGTGAATAAGGGTCTAGAGGTTAGAGGTTTGTTTAAAACCTGTCTGACTGTGAAAACTGGTTGGGTTTCATGCCGTTCCATTTCTAATTAATTTGTAAAGTGGCCACACACACATGCACACACACGCACGCACACACACACACACACACACACACACACACACACACACACACACACACACACACACACACACACACACACACACACACACACATCCTATTCCAGCATCCCTGCGTCCTTTTTTCTTCTCTGTGACTGATGAACAGTACTTACAAGATGGGTTATACGCCTAGGCAGGTTGTGAGTGAGGCAGAAATATGAGCACATTAATAACAGGCACACATTAATATACGCACATACGGCACATGGATAAAGAAGCAGACACGCACACAGAAACACACAGCAGAGTTAACCATCGCAGTGTGTAGTTGGCCGTCACACACTCGTGCCGTCACACGTGGAAAACTGCAGCACTCAATGACTCTGTGAGGAGCCATCAACAGAAAAATGATGATGAAGGAAAAGCAGGATGACAAATGGCCCATGATGCAGTACTGCACGTATGTGTTTGGACTTATTGTAAATCCATATTGTATTTGCATGTGAGTGAAAGTCCTCTGAGAATAAGGTAATGGTGATGATGAGGGCAGCTTCTCATGTTTACTGCTCAGTACCAAAAGAGGAAGATGTGGTTGCATTTCTTGCAACAGAATGCAATGTTGTTATCGGAGTTTAAAATCATAATCCTTCAATTATGCATCAAATCAAACCCCATTTTTGGTATTTTATACAATATCCATCCATCTATTTTCTGTAACAAGTAATCCGTATCAGGGTTGCAGGTGTCTGGAGCCCAGCTGACCTCCCAACAAAGGCAGAATACACCCTGGACAAGATGCCAGTTCATCACAGGAAGTACCAGAGTAGCCAGTGAAAACCGAAGCATACAAAGAGCAACAATAAATTCAATAAAAACTCTGTGAGAAGACAGAGTTTTTATTGAATTTATTGTTTTATACTTTTTATTGGTAGCAGCAGGGTCTGCCATTCCTACGCTGAATTCAGATTTCTTCCTAAACACAGGAAACACAGATCTAATCCAGCACACTTTTGTCTAACATCTATGAGCCTCACTGTTTACTATTTGCTTTATTTACACAGTGTCAGAGCTGTATTAACTTACTTGTTATGCAAACCCGACATTTTCTACTGCTGATGTTTCATTTAAAAAAAACATTCAGTTGGCGAAACAGAGTGTTGTTTGTCAAAAATGCGTCTACATAACAAGGCATACTTATTTTTGGATCAGTTAGTGGATCACTTTTTTATATTGCAGGGAGTAATACAACAAGAAGGAGCAGTGAGCTGTTAGATGAAGAGTTGCAGGTGACGCGCTGCACACGTTCAATTCCTAACCAACTCCTGATACAGTGCCCTGCAGTTGGAAGTTATTTTCGACTGACTTCTTTATTAAAACAATGTGAGTTTGTTTAGCTGCACTGTAAACAGATACACCAGCTGGTTTTTAGCGGCTCAAGGAGAGTTGGCTGTCATATTGAACAGCACTTACAGTTACCACGGTAACTATGGATATTGCTGTAGTCAATACATTCATATGGAAGCTGCTCATTGGTGTATGAAGCCAAAAAAGTGCTTCTAGGCTGTCATTTCTCAGGGCTTGTGACACTGACAGTAAAAACAATGGACAGCATATGTGTTTCTGAAGAGTCGCCTTGAAGCTTTTGAAGAATATGTGGCCCTGGCTGCTGCCATGTTGGCACTCCTGCCTCTTCTGCTTCCCGGCTAAGACGTGGATCATCAGGATCATCATGGAGGCTTATGGAGACTTATTTTGTAGCCAGTCTCAAGTGGACATTTGAGGAATTGCAGTTTGTGGCATGCTCAAAAAATGTATCCAAGTGCCATGTGCTCTTTCTAGGTGAAATCCCTAACTTGCTAGCTTCTGACTGAAATACAAACTTAATAGCAAGATGGATTCTCCGAACTGTTAAATGTTGTAAAGGGACAGATGTCTTAAATCACTACTAGTGGGCTTGTTGGAAAGGGGAGCAACCGCTATGATGTGCACCAATAGGTAAGTCTGGCCATAAAATGTCAGTTAATCAGTGCCATGGGAAATGCACCCTCCATAGATCTTAGATGCTGTTTCCACAAATACTGTAGGTCCAAAAACTGTTTTATTCTCTTTTGAAAATAGAAAATTATCCATAATAACATAATAAACACTAAGACACAATAAGAAGTACGGAGAATTTAAAGTTCTGGCCAACAATGTTTTCCTTGTTTTTAACTGCAAATGCTGCTCCTAATGCTGAATGATCCTAAAATCTACATGGCTATTTTAGGATCACTACTAAATAATTGAGAGATATACTGTAGAGATGCAGATATATGGATGTTAGTAGTGTAAAGTTTTTTCCTTTGTTGCCTCAAGCCGTGACAGAGATATGTTTGACAGTCTTTATTATGAGTTCATCGTGTAAATTTGTCTGCGTAAAGGCTTGAAAATTCAGAAACTCATTTCTCTGCTTGAGTTCAAAGCCTTCGTTAGAGCTATGCGAGACAGGAGTTGTCATCGCTCTGAATAAGTTGTTGGATTTGGGGGTTGTTTTCTTTTGGGGGGGGGGCTTCTGTTTCTCAGTCTGTCTACAGAGCCTCCTGAAGTGTTCCTTTCAGACTTTGGATTTCAGATAGTCTACCTGGTTAAATTTAGATTAAATACAAAAAAATAAGTGAATTCTCTTTGCCTGTGTTTTTACTATGAAGCATATTGATTCCCCAGGACGCGGAGATGTCAAACTGTGGACGAGCTTGTGAAGAATTAATCTGTTCTCAGTGTCTTGGGACTTCACTTCAAACCGTATTACACAGTCAGTTCTGGACAGTACAATTCTACTCGCCCCCTGGTGTATATGCAGTCACACTTTCTACAGGGCACAAATGACACATGAGATTTGTGCAATCAATGAAAGTGAGTCATCTGGATTAGATTAGATTACAGAGCGAGAAGAAGTGAGGAGGAAGAAAAGAAAGAGGGAGGAGGTATGGGAGTGAAAGAGAGTCGGATCAAAAAGCATCTGGCTCCGAGGCAAGTATACTACATCTCTCAGCAAGAGAGGCGGAGTGAGAGTACATCTGTCTGTCGTCTGCACGATTCAAAGACATCGTGAGAATATAATTTGTTTTGACTCCCAGTCTTTCCCATCTTCAATCGTCCGTTTTACACCCCCTTTCACCCCTCCCATCAAAGTGATTGACTTTTACGGAAATAAGGCTTCAACATCTCACAAAATCACACTCCTCTGATGGGGACTGCAGGCCTACGTCTTTTCTCCCCCACCCCACTGCCTCCTGGGGTTTTAAAGGAGAGGGGGTGAGGGGTGTTGGAGTTTGGAGGTTGAGCTGACGTCGAGACTCGGCATGATGGACGTTTCTATAAGAGATATGGAAACATGGAGCGTGACGGACATTTCTATTATAGAAATATTCCACTGCCTGCTACCCAGCCTGTGGCATTGTCACTGCTCTGTTGTAGGGGACGGGAACTGGGACAAAATTGGAAAATAACAATACCATTGATACAAGCTCTTTTATTTTTCTCATCACAGTATAACATCTTTGTCTCATCTGTCTTTTTCCCTGAATCGCTCACTGTCCGTCCGTCTATATGTCTGTCTCTCTGTCTTTGCAGTGTGTGGGGGGGGTTATGCCAGAATAATAGGCACTGCTGATATAAATCTCCTCCATCAGCCCTGCGGTGTTCCACTTGTCACTCCCCTGCAAAGAGAAGTGAACATGCGAGATGCCATGGATGATCCTCTGTGGCGAAGCAATGTATGGTTACGTAATCCGTTTAGTATTCAGAGGGTAGAAAGGGAAAAAAAGAGGACAGGGACAGAAAAAAGATGGTGGAGAGAGTCAGAGCTACATGAAAGAGAGTAAATGAGAACAAGAGGCACGGTGGAAATATGTCATAGAATAATACTATTAAAAATAATAACAATAGCCAGGCCTCATCACCCAACATTAGCACCAAACCTCACCGGAGCTCTTGTGGCTGAACAGGGTAAAAAAAAAAAAAGAAGAAGAAGAAGAAGAAAATCTTGTAGGAAGCCTTCACAGAGCAACACAGCAGGAAAAATTGGTTATTGGTTTCCAACAACAATGTGTGGCCCAATCTGTGCAGGTAAGAATTAGTCGTAGCTAACCAGCTGTGGGTGGGCAATGTTTTTAGCTGTTAGTCCCATTTGTTATTTGAGCACTTTGCACAGTACTCCATGACTCTACCTGCATGTTTAGTTAGTCCAGTTACTGTTACACTGAGTTTCCTAAACCCCCTCCATTGTTTAAAGAATGCCAAGGACTCAGCTGAAAGACGAACCAAATGTAACTTCTCGTGGGAATCCATGCTAACATTATCAAGCCAGGCTGTGAACGAGCTTCCACTTTATAAGTGAAACTCATGAATGTATAGAACTGGATACAACACTGGATGCCCGGGTTAGTTCATTCCTGTGGAAGCTGCTGGGACGCCAAAATTAAGCATAAAACTACCCGTAGCTTCCAAATCATGTGGCCGATAGATCAAGTGCAGCAGAGATTTCCACTGGCCCGCTTGCTAACTTCTGGTTTAACTTCCTCCACTGACTTGAAAGGAGATAAAATTATTTAATCCTGTGGCTCTTTTAGACTTTCTAAACGTTATAGGAGCAAATAGATTAAATTTTGATTTCACATTTCACTGTAACGCTTGAAAAAAATGGATCCACCGATTTACAGCCATTTAGTTCACAATGTAAGCTTATGAAAAAGTACTGAGCAGCACAGCAGCATACATCACATACAGATAATAATAACAGTAATACAGTAATAAATAATAATTTACTTTATAGTGGCATTATAAAATGTTTCAGTTTTCATTCATTGTTTTGTCATTTTGCCTTCGGCTAAAAGCCTTTTTGACATTTAAATTTGTAATTGCATTTTTTTTTAAAAATACAATAAATTTGCAAATGTATTGATCTTTTAATAATGTTTTTATAGAATTTGATTGCTTTTTAAATGTATCAATTAATTCATTCACTATAATTAAACATTGAAAAACTATATATACTTAGGCAGCATGCTAAACACTGTAATAAGATGAGTGGTGAATGGTGAAATGTACATCACATCACATAGCACGTCTCCTGAAGCTGATGCACACAGACTTACACACCCTCATTCACACACACACACACACACAAATGTAGCGTAGGCCTGCACAGAAAAACAAACACGTAACACAGGTGTGATACGTGTGTGTGTGTGTGTGAGTGAGTGTGAGTGTGTATTCTGTCTCTCTCTCTCTCTCTCTCTCTCTCTCGCTGAGCGGGCAGTAGGCCAAAGAGGGTTTTAACACGCTTAATGGGATTTCACACTCCCAAGTACACACACGCACACACACACACTCGGACACACAGTAATGTTGAAGATAAACATGTCTGAAAGCTATGTGTGATCCCAGACAAATAAACACACACACACCCACACATGCACACTCTCTGATATAAAAGGATTTGTCAGGCTCCCACATTGTACACATGCAAAACTAATGGACTCCAATATATCCACACAGTAACATTACTGTTACTCACTCATTTCCAAAAGACACAGCTTTATACACCTGCCAGGACAGAAACACAGCCAGCTGTATCCTCCGTACAAATCTGCCTTTATATGTCATCTGACATTATGGTCAATGTGACTCGTAACTCTTCAGGTGGTGTTCTCCACTGTAAATCTGTCTTTTGAGCATAAAATACTCGCTGCCTGAAGGTTCTTGAAAGATAACTGAGAAGTTTGTAGCTTTTTTTGCAGAGGAGGACAACTGTAGTAAGATTGAATTCAGTTATTAGATCCCAACGGTGACTCATGAAGTCAAAATGTTTAAAGAAGCTTTTCACATTACACCTGCACTGTAATCCATTCCTAGACTCTTGATCTGTACAAACATCCATTGCTTTGTCAATAAACAACTAAATACAATACTACGGAGCTACAGCACAGGGAGGCGATGTAAATGGTTTTGTATGTTAGAAACATAATGAACAATACAGATCAACAGCACAAAAATATGTTATGCTGCAGGAGCAGTGTGACAAGTTTCCAAAGGACATTTTGACACTTTTTCTTTGTGAGGCTCAAATATCAGCAGCATTTATAATAGAAATAATTCACACCTAAATCAGTTCATTTCAGTGGAATCACAGCAATCTGTTGATTTATTTCATCCATTTGACAGATTATTTTGTCCAAAGCGACATACAAATGATCCAAGCTCACATGCATAGTAAATATGCACAGAGCTTTTACATAGACATGTAAAGTCACCCTGTTTGTCCTTACTAGTGGTTATAACGCATACCATAAAACAACAGCTTCTGGTTTGATTTTCATTCACCTGTTTTTATGCACATTTTCAATTTGCACATAAAAAAGTCAGTGGAAATGCTGGAAATTTGAAAAACAAAATTGAAAAAATGGAAATATTGCTATTGCTCAGTTTTGGGTTTTTTTATGCTTTGCTAAAGAGAAAGTTTAACAAAAGTTGGTGCAGCGGAAACAGAATAAGCCCATAAATCATGACATACACGAAGCATGTGACAAAGTTTTAAAGCTTCTACTGGAAAATTGGGATAAAAAGATATAATGATCTGTGTGGAGCGATGATTTAAATGAACGCATGAAACAAACAGACACTATATTTCCCTCATGGTTTCTACATGGTTCACGTTTGTTTGAGGTTTGACTGTCATTCTTTTAATTATGTCATAATTTAATGGAACAGGTTAGCTAGGTTAGCTAGGAGGTGGAAGAGCCAGGACTACCAACATGGCGGCAGCCAGTGCCACAAATGCTGAGCTTTAAACGGCTCTTCAGAAATCTGTGAGTGACAAGGAATGCAACGTTCTCCCATTCTCTCTACTGTCAGCGGTCGTGACAGAAGTAGAACGTACAGATAAGTTGTCTTGAATTAATTGTGTTCACTGTCCAACTGGCACCCGAGAGCAAATGCAGTCATTACATTACAACACCACCTCTCTCATAGGTGTGCAAATTCATTTCACTGAGCTGCACTAACTGCTGTGGATCTGAGTGGACTAAAGCTGCCAAGCAAGCCACAAACAGTTCTCTCATGCCAATATGCGGTAAGAATTTGATACTCAGATGATTGATTTTTTTGTCCGTGTGTGTGTGAATTATTCCTCTAAGAGTACATCTGTCTAGACCGATCATACTCTAACACAGGTGTGTTATGGATTTATCAATTCCTGCAGAAAATAGTCTCCAGAGTTCTCTGAGAAGTGGACTGATTTTCTTTCCAAACAAGCAGCTCTACTGTATCTATCTGTTGTCTTCAGAGCATGCAGTAAAATATGGGACCTCTACACCGAGAGAGTGAGTGAGAGCGAGAGAGAGAGATTTCTTAGTAATAGAAAGCAGAGCTTATGTGCTCTGGTAGGTGGACCGTGTTATGGCTTGTCTGAAAACTTTTGCAAAGTTTGGCTTTAGAACTTCAACAGACAAATGACCGGGGCTTCATACTATAACTCATAGAGGAAAGCATCTTTCTCTCTCTCTTTCTATTTCTACAATATCTGTCTCTCTCTCTCATACAAACACAAACACACACACACACACACACACACACACACACACACACACACACACACACACACACATACAGCTAGCAGCAGTTGAAGAAGCATCACTCAGACACCTCAAGCTGTTAATTTCCTTCCTGTCTCGATACATGCAGCCAACTGTGAAATGTTATAAAAGCAACATGAGTGTGTCTGCTCAGCGCGCACACACACACACACACATACACCTACACCTACACACACACACACACACAAACCTTTTCCCCACTGCCACTTCCTGATAAACACATTATGGTTAAAAGTATTCATACGACCCATGACTCTGCCAAGAGTACATGTTTGTGTCTCTGCATGCCCGTCAGCTTGCTTTGCTCATTTTGTTTGTGTGTGTGTGTGTGTGTGTGCATGTATGTGACAGGCACGAGTGAGCTTGTGACTGAATTTGGGAGGTCGAACGTAATGAAAATGAAGCTCACCTGCTATCCAGGTTGCCGCTGTGTTGACAGAGAGACAGACAACCTCTGCTGTGATGGTGGGAGCAGCAATTGAGATAAATGATGGAGATAATGGAACACTATGGTACAAACTTTTTTTTGTCTCTGTCATAGTAATACGATCCCTGTCTCACTCACACACACACACAGTATACAACTACATATAGCATACATTTAGTTATAATTTATGCAACAACCAGCACGGTGATATATCATGACTACAGTCGTCCAGAAACCTGCTTTAATCACAGTGTAAGATCTGAAATCAGGGACTTCTAAATGGGTGATTTAAAGAGAGAGTAGATTATGTTTATGGTCATTTCTGGAGTTGAAGGGACGATTAAAATTTGACTGGAGGCCATTTAAGAGAGGACCTTTCAATCACAAGACTCACAAGCCAGTCTTTAAACGCTTGGCTCAATAAAGACGGGGGACTTTGTTTAGGCTGGGTGAAAACCTGCACTGCCAACTTAAAATAAAGTCTTTAGAGTGGACGTCGTGCGCTTATAAACAATGCTGTACCATATAACGTTGTGCTTCACTATATCTCCAGTTTGTTTCACTACCAAGGAGAATGGGGAGACTGCATCATTGTGTCCTTGAAGTAAGGACATACGTTCGTTAGCGGCCATTCTCGCTGCTGTTCAAGCAACTACTTTGCATTTAAAATTCCCAAGACAATTCTGTTGTCATCTAGTATCACGAAACTAGTCAATCACTGCAGTTAAACATGCCCCAAACAATCTTTTGTAATATTCTCAGACTGCAGCTTTAAACAAACTGTCAGCAGGACAAAGTACGAAGCACCAAGACACTTCATTTCCAAAGAATTAGTGACAATTTAATGAGCTGTGTGATTTGCATGCAGGTATGTAGATTTTAAGCTGTTTGAATGGTTTCTCTTCTAATCAGATTGTTTGATTTGAGTAATTGTTTGAGGCCTGAAATCACACACAAAGAGCTAAGATTAAAAAAAAAAGAAAATGTTCCATCTGACGTGTGAGTCCGACAAACGCAGCTGAAACACCTCCTGTGTAGACATGTCATAGGAACCTTGACGTGTTGACATTAGCTAGTGGCAGCTGTTACATCCAGGATGTTTTACTTTTAGTAACAGTGACATGTGAAAACTCTCTCTGCTTTGAAGCAAGAGACAAAATGCTTCGTGCCGCACTAGTTCACTTTGAGCTTTCACGGCAGAAATGCTCATTTTTGTTCTAATCAAATTTATTTGTGAAAAGCAGAGGATTTGTAAAAGGTAGAAAGGAAAGTTATACAACAGGCCATAAACTTTGTTTTATGTCAGTAACATTGCAGCATCAGTGTAGTCTGTGCAACACTTGTGAAATTGATCATTTGGCTTTAATTATTTTGCCCCCGTTTTTTTGTCATAATGCAACTTTTACAGTTTTGTCCCGGAGCTGGGACACAGCCACTGAATGAAATCACAGCAGCTGTCTCAGCTTTACTGCCATTAAAACTCATATGTAGGTTTTAGTACTTAAAGTTGCATTTGGCAATTCTGCACACTGGCAAGTTGGAGAGGTTTAATACCAAGTAATCATATAACATAATTTCGGTAAACTGCATATGGCTGGTCAATACTTGCCAAACACTGTTAGCAAAGTCTAGCTTTCACTTTGCTCTGACTCATCTCTCTGAGAGAAATTGTTGTGCTTTGCGTTAGCATAGGAAATATTCTGAGATATTTAACTTAAAAGGAACAAGAAAAAACGTCACAGTGATTGAAGATAAATCATTAAGATGTCTAAAAGTCTCAGATTGCACAAATGCTTTGGTGTTTTACTTTGAAAACTTTGCTCTGATGCTGAAGCGTCCAGTGTTGAGTCTGTAGGCAGGAGGACACAGAATAATTCCTACTGATACCAAAACTACAGACCCAATCCTGTATGTCTTATTTAGTTTGCAGTTCTTCTCTAATGTTGCTCTGCTTTGTGATTTAGGCTGATAAAACGTTTGTAGTCTTACATAAAAGTCCTCTTTAATAATGTAATCAAACATTTCTAAACTCTCAGATCAGGATAATTCAGCAGCATTCTCCATCATCTCGGTTAACTTGTTTAAATTCAATATTGCCCAGTCTATAAAGTGTTTTCCCCAAAAGTCTAATGTAGTATATCGTTTCCTGCTCTGCACTAAACGCCCTCTGAAATTCCCAAACAGTAGCTGCAGGGTGCCTACAGTCTCAATGACACAACAGGACAATGGACCACTTGCTGTCTCTCTCTCACACACACATGCACATACACACACATGCACAATCTGAATAATCAGGTTAGGCTTTAAACATTAGTATGCCTTTGTGGCTGCTCATGTATGCAAATACAGTTGTGTGTCAGCAGAAAATGTCCATACAGTAAGTACACAAACACACGAATGCTTTTAAGAAACACTCAAAGGACCTTAAGGAGCATAATTTAATATGAACCCATCTGAGAATAAGAAACAGTGAGTGAGTGCTGACTGGATGAGTGGATTTATATTATAATTTAAAGTGCCTGAAAACATGTTTTTAAATTTTACATATTTCTTTAATAAATTAAATATTCAAAGCTAAATAAGCTTTCAATTATATTAGAAAAAACACCCTCAATTACAACTTAATTAATAAGTTCAACTCATAATCAGGACTGTGTGACTGTGACTTGATCTGTTCACCTTTAGGACTTCTCATTCACTTCCACTCATGAATGCGATGTGGATGAAAGAGCTGGAAAAATGTAGCAAGTGTCAAGGTCAAGAACATACTTTCACTGTCAGCTGAGCTCACATATCAACGGATACTTCTCCATGACAACAAACATCAGCTGATGAAAACCGTGTCTTCATCACTCCTTGTACAACTCCCTTCTGTAATATACGTATAATCTGTAATATTGATAACTTTTACACTTTGGACACTCAAATAAAATGGTGGACAATATATACAATATACTGCACTATATGATAAAAAGAGAGTGATGTTGGACACAACCAGTGTGATATGGTTAAAAAATCTAGATCTTGAATTGGGATTGTTTTGTCAGACTATTATTTGCATGGTTGAGATATAAAAATAAATAAGTAAATAATACAGAAAACAAACTTAAGGCAGCACCTCAGTTCTTCAGTTGCTGATTAGCGTGTTTCCAACAGACCCCCATCCACTTCAATGCAGTGTGAGCATGAACAGACAAAATCCAAATATATAAATCCCTCCTGTAAAACTTTGACTGATAATACCCGTCAGTTTTCACTCCCGACTCATCAAAAAAGGCAGCTTGGTCAGTGGCCATACGCTTGAAAAATGATGCTGCAGGTAACCCTCTGACAACATTTGCAGATGCGCCAGTCTGGCGTAGTGCTTAGATGTGCCGTCGGTGACATAGAGTGAGAAAGTCTGCACATGGAGGAGGTTGGGCTGGATAAATGGATCAAATAAATTCAGGATTTTCACCCAAGAGACCAATGTTAAAGTCCTGTGTGGAACCAAAAGGCAACCTTTACTTCTGATATGTTACGTGCTCATTTTCTCATCTAACGACCATTTGAACTCTAAACTACAATGTCAAATGTTTCACAACAAGCTGTATTTTGAAAGTCTATCTGGACATTGCATATGTATTGCATATTATTTTTTACTAACTTGACAGTGAAACCCTGAAAAACTGATGCCATGTCACAGTTTGAAGCATGAGGCCACTGACCAGGCTGCTGTATTTAAAGAGTTGGGAGTATATATTATTATAATATTGTGTCAGAGTCTATTGCTTATTAATAAGAACAAATTAGTAAAATAAGATTTAAGGGCCTTTAAGAAATTACATAAATGTCTGTCAGTGACAGGCACTAATTAGTTTTTTTAATCAACAAGGATAAACACTAAATTTCTTATTTCACGTTTTATGAATATATTATTGCTCTCAGTCTCTCATGTGAGACCCGGTGTGTGCCTGCTTTGTAAATGTGTGCCTGGATAATGGAGAAACCAGTGATTGATGGAAAGGTTAATCATTCTAGACAGATGGTATGTGCTGCTAAATCAGCATTAGGTGAAGTCAGACTCTCCCTCTGTGTGTGTGTGTGTGTGTGTTTGTGTGTGTACATCAATGTGTGCATGCCTGCTTAGGCTGTAATGAGTAGGTGTCCGCAACTTGGTCATGAAAGGAGGGAGACCCGGCCAGTCAGGCATCATGGGAACCAGCAGCCTCATTATTTTAGGTGTATGGAGACGACATCAAAAAAAAAACATCATCCGCCTCCTAACTTGTATTGTGTGTGTTTGTGGGAAAGCAGCTCTGTGACATGAGAGACAAAACAGCTACCAACCAGGCGGGAGGCGAGGTCAACACCTCATCACGCCAGAGCTTCATCCGATTCCTACAGCCTACAGAAACATCGCCAAGGTCATTTCATAGCAACCGTGACTCAAGTGGTGATTGGAATGACCTGGAGAGGATGTGTGTGTGCATGTGCACGTATGTGCGTGTGATAAATCTGATGACACTCCATAAACTTCATAAAATCTGTTGACCTAATGACACTGTTTCACTGAAATGGCCATGTATACACATACACACACAGCCTTAATGCATAGCTTTATAATTCACTAAGACATGCATTAGAGCCGCAATGCTTCCATGCATTACATAAATAAAAGATGATGCCGTGTAAACAAAACGCCTTCACGCAAGCAAACTCACGCACAGCCTCCGAACACAAGTACACACACAAACATATTCACACATGAGTTGGAAAGGAAGAAGGAGGCAGCACGCCACAACTAGCGCAATGTGCTAAATGTGTTTTTACATCCTGTAAACACACTAAAACTCTTTCACACTCTCTCTCTCACACACACACACACACACACACAGGGATACATAAGTGGGAAGCGAGTCAGAGAGTAGCAGGTTTTTGTGATTTGAGAATGAGATGTAAAAAAAAAAAAATTGTTGTCATCTCTGTCACAACAGGTGGGAGGTATTCCAGGTGCTTCATTATGTTTGTGAAAATTTATATTGCAAGTATCAAATAAACCGTGGAATGACGTAGCCAGTAATGTTTGTTCAAAACGACTTATGTTCATGTTTTCCTGTCATGCACCCGTGTGAACAATGACTGACCTCTGTCTCAATAGCAAGGAAGGAAATGATGTTACACTGCGGCAAACCCTCTTAGGCTGCGTTCAGACTATTAAAAAAGCTCCGGGGCTGTGTTGGTGCAGGCAGGACGCACCAATACAATTCAAGAAGTCTGGTTTGAGTGAAACATCCACAGGTTTGTTGCAAAAATTTAAAGGTGCTATACTCAATATTTTTTATGTTATCAAATGTCTGTGTGTGTGAAAGGTGATGTTCATACTGATGAACCCAAAGATAATTATCACAAGACTGTGCATTTTATTCGCAGCTCAGTAGTGTGTTTCAGCTCTTTGTTTTGGTTTTACAGCCTGCAACTTTATTGTTTTGATTCACTCACATTAGCTTTTGTTTTCAGATGCTTCACGCAGCTGTTTTAAGCTCTGATAAAAAACTATTGTGTGCTGCCTATCCAGCCACAAAACAGCAGACAGGCAATATTATCAACTAGCAGCTGAGGAGACTGATAGCTTTCCCAGGAGTTGGTGAAAACCAAACCAGAGATAAAAGAATAAATATTGGACTTAAATTCATAAGGTGGTGGACATGAACACAACTAATGCTGCACCGTACACATTTGCTGGAAGTAGCCAAATAAATAATTTGAAGCAGGTTTAACCAAACTTTTTACTGAACAAGACAGTGACACCTCTTGAGTCCTTGCTTAAAAAAATAACAACATTAATAATAATGATAATGATGATAATAATGATGAATAAAATCAGGGCTGACCTCCTTTGTGGACTGAGAGCCTTCAGGCTGCTCTCCTGGGAGGCCCCTCGGCTCCTCCACATACTGATGCTGGTTATTAGCAGCATTGTTATTATTTTAAGGTAACAATAGAGACTATAGTTCAGTAACAGTGACATGATTATGGGAATAATGATAGTTGTTGTTTTTTCTGTCTCATGTTATTTTTTCTCTCTTCTTCTTTCATTGTGTAGTACAGCTCAGCTTTGATATTGTCATTGTCACACCTTCATGCATATCAACACAACCCAGCACGCCTTCATGCATACAGACATACGAAGACACATTTTTTATATCAGTAACTCCATGACTTGATATGTTTTCTTTGTCTTTTCTCCCTCTTATTTTGATTTTTTTTTTTGGTCTTGCGTTGTTCTTGTTATGTTCTTTGATGTTACATTTAAATAAAATTGAAATTGATTGAAATTGAAAGAACGACCCCTGCTGTACTAACACTGGAGTCTCTTTGAAATGAAAAGGATGCACTTTTGTTTCTGACAGTCTGAAAGCTACTTTAGGGAGGAGGTGGATGGTTGTACCACAAATCACAAGACTAAAGCCCTGTTTCCTAAACACCTGTGCCCTGGGCATGGGTGAATGCTGACGGGGAATGGCACCAATGTTGTGCCAGAACCAGAGCTGGGCAAGTGGGCAATGTAACCGGGCTCAGCAGCCTCTATGGACATAATGACAGAGGTGGGAACACTGAAGGGGACATCGATGGAGGCAGCTAAGAAGAGAAAAGGACTGACCGAGCAAGAAGCCATTGGACAAGAGTAAATCTGGGACTGACTTTTAGTTGCTGGTGAGAGCTTTGTGAAATAAAAGGCTGAAAGACAGACGCCAAGCTGGGCTTCTTGCTGTTGGACTAGTAAGCAATATTAGCTGGCTGCTACATTTTGTGTTGTTATACTTTCTTGATGTTTGGCTGCTAGCAAAGTTGACTCGCTAGTTTTTGAACATAAGTAATATAATCATAACAAATACACATGTACAACTGTTCATATGTACGACAACGGTGTTTCTATCTGAAACTGGCAACGCTAAATCACAAAAATACCAATTTCTACACAATGTTGGTATAATTACTGATAATGGGAACCTTGTCATGGATTATGCTTTATATTGTTGACTGCAACAACAGATAAATGACTATGGTTTTGGAAATGTTCACATATTAGTTTCAAGCTCTGATGTTCGGCCATATAGACTGCTCAGATTACTCAGTGACCGTGAAATGGTGAGGTTAGACGATACTAAAGCCATGGAATGGAAATTGAAAATGGTCCTCTTCTTTAGTTAAGTGATGTTGCTCATGGAAAGGCGCTTCAAATAATTTGCCAAAGTAATGCAATAAGACAATTCTACATTCAAAGCAGCTAAATCATTTCTCACTCACCTCCACTCTTTGTGTAAATACTCTGTGAAGAATCGCTTACACGACCAGCATAGCACATTTTGATTGGCATCTCTGAGTGAGTTGGAGGTGCCGCATCAAAGCTTCATTTCCACGGTTACAGTTTCACAGAGACACAACAAGCTGCTAATAATCTGTTTGACCGCCGTCTTATTTCACCACCGCTTCCCTCTTTGTTATGCCAACCTCCTCATATTCTCTGTATTATGTGTCAGCAATTGAATACTTGGCTAACATGCACACATTAAAAAGAGCCATTCAACGTCAGTCAGATGAATTTAAAACGTCTGCTTTTCTTCTATACGTCTGCTGACGAATAAGTGCATCCATAAAATCTGAAGTGTCAAAACCACAAAAAGAGCCCGAGATTAATTCAAACGACATTCAAATCTGATCAAACTAGAACCAAAGAGTACAAGAATAGGACATAACTGTCTGAACGTGTTGCTTCTCCATCAAGTTACATCTCTTAAAGATTTATGATGTTTTGTGTCAATGTGTTTACCCATATTTCAAACTAAAACGTATGTATTTTCCTTCACAGATAAACTATCTGTTTGACACATTAGACCCTGAAAGAAATCAGACTTTAGTTTAGTTCTGAATGTGTTTTCTTGATATTTCTTTATAATTCAGCTTAACACTTCCACTTGATAATTTGATGCTCTTATCTCTTTTAGGTGCCTCATTTTCCTGTAAACATGCGATACACTGTGAAACAGACAGAATTACACACACACACACACACACGTCATGCAGTGGACCAGCCTGTTCTTATAGCAACAGGTGACCTTTATATTTGTATGTAGCTAACATGTAGCTATTATTAACACAACTAATTCAAATGCAGTGGTCGAATGTAACTAGCTACATTTACTCAAGTACAGATTTGAATTGGTTTACTTGCTACATTATAACTCCACTTTACCACATTTCAGATGGAAATATAGTACTTTTATGACCACTACAGCTGTTACTTTGCAGAAGATTTTCCATACAAGGTACCAACGTTATATGAAGTAGTTAAATTAGCTTCACCATGATCCACTACAACATTAATGTGATGGTTACACACTGTTAACATAACAAACACACAACATCATATTTATAGGAGACTGACACAAGCCGTTCTATTGCATGTAGTTTTACTTTTGAAACTTTAAAAGCAGCTTTAACTGATATTTTACACCAACAGTGTATGAAATGACAATGTAAAAACAATGTGAAATTGGTCACCTTAATCTGGAGCGCCCCTCAGCTTAAAGGAGTTTTATAGGAGTGTTTCAGCTGTCTGGCTCTCAGCTTTACTGTTATAGTTAGCTCTCACAGCTCTCACTGTAATTTTCAGCTGTTTTTCTGAAATCTAAAAGGGCCACTGCACACTACCTGCTCAGCACCAGATAGCAGATAGACACAGCAAGAGACGAGCAAGTGATGCATTTAGCAGCTAAAGAGACATATTTCTCTCAGGAGAGGCCAAAAACAGGGTGAATATTGGACTCACCAGGTGAAAACATGACTACTAATGTTGCATACACAACTGTTTGCAGACAAGTTCAAATAAAGGTGATGATAGTGTTGTTTTCACAATGTTTTGTACTTCTATTTCTCCTTTTAGCTCTGTTTTCATCTCTACCACCTGCTAGGAATAGCTTTAGCTGCTAAATTAAAAGCTAACATTAGCTAACATTTAGTGCTAGGCAGAAAGTGTACAGTTGGTTTTTAGAACTTTAACCATGCACAATATAAAAAATGACATCCGTGACGTCACCCACAGGTTTCTGAAAAGCTGCTTTGAAGCTCACCGAAACAGTTTTTTTTTTTTGCATCAGGCAGTAAAGACGTTTATTTCTGCTGTGAAGTTGGACATTTTAACATGTGGGCTTATTGAGATTGACTCGTTCTGTAACCAGCCTCAAGATGATGTTTGAGGAACTGCAGTTTAAAACTGTGGTGAGAGGCCAAACTAAGAACTATTGGCTGTAAGAAGCCATAAAGCTTCATAGAGCTGAGGGGAACCTTAGGTTCAACTCTCAATCAGTTTGTCACCATAAACAACACATTTCACTTCACGCATATATATCTGATTATAGCTACTTTAAGTAAAGATCTAAGTGTTTTCTACCAAATGCACCGTAGACCAGAAATACATTTAAAATCAAAAGAATTTGCCTGAGTCACAGAAATATTTCACTGGATAAAGAGCGGAGCTTTTCCCAGATGAATATTCATGTTTTCATGAACATTGTTGAGCGAATTTATTCCAGACGAAGAACCTCACTCCTGTTATCATAGGACTTATCTCTCAAACAGTTTAATGCTGAAAATCAAGTCTTTCTTTCATTGCACCTCACCTGCCTTTCCTACCACAAAATCTGCACAGCTTATTTCTTGTATTTACCTCTGCCTCAGTCGTACATTGTTTTTGATTTGTGACTCGCTTAAAGTCCAGTTCTAAAACGACGATGAGAGATTATTCTATATGTCATTTTTCCTCACCAAAACAATGTACCGGGAAAGACTTAATATGGTTTTAGGTGCTGGGTGGAAAAGATCTGACTAGGCTGGAGATTTACAGCAAGGTTTCGACCATTTTGCATAATCCCAAGAGAGATCTGTCTGTGAGCGTGAGCCCTACCTAGCGAATTTCACATTTGAAGAATTCAAATGAGATGCTTTAGGACAAGGCACATAAACAGACTTTAGCAAACACATACAGGCAAAGATGCTAATTTTTAGTAGATAATCGGCTATTTGAAGCTAATCTTTGCTGGCCTAGAGCATGTATGCACTTTGAAATCTGAAAACTGTAACTTTTTTAAGTGTATATATTTTGTGTGTTTGTGTGAGTGTGTACAAAAGGAACACACCGTCAGACAGAAACTTTCCAGTCGCAGCTCTGTTTGTCTGCTTTTCACTATCACAGTTTATATTGTTTGTTCACTGGTTTTATTTATTTATATTTGGAGATCTCAGTAGACACAAAACACTTTTGTCTCAAGTTATCCAAGTTCCCAATACACACGCACCTCCATCTGTTATGCTCTGTCCTTTTCTCTTGTTCTTGGTAGTTCCTCTGCATACCAAATGCACCTCCTTATACTTGTATGTGATTCATTTTGTTTGTTTTCGGTTTTGTTTTCCTCGTACATTGCAAGACGGTCGTCTGCCACATTGCGGAGGCATCTGGGCACAAACGTCGTGGATGTATTAAAGCAAGGAGAAGTTACGTGGCTGATTTTGATCTTATTTCAGCCGCCTCTGCATCGACTTCTCTCTGTCATTTCCTCGGTCTGTCCCTTTCGTGGCACCTGTTAACGCCACGCCGGAGACAAATGAACCACTCAGATGCTGACAGGATCTTCTCAGGACATTTTTTTTTCTTACATGCATTTGCTGTTGCTTTCGCTAAGCTTAGGATCTTAAAATAAACACATAATTACCACCTCAATTTTAAAAGGTTATTGTAATGAGCGTAAACACAAGAGACTATCACTTTTTCTGTTTATCCCTCTGGATCAGATTTCATAGGATATCTACAGCATTGTTCATAAGCACAAAACAAAGGGGGCTGTTTTTACATTTTGCAAAACATCTAGTATTTTTTTTGTCTGTTAAACTTGTACAAAAGAGGAAACTTCACATAGTGGAGCAGACGTATTATTCTGATAAAAAGCCTGCTGATGAAATGATTAAATAACTGAACATTTTTGGCCTTGGCAGGTCTTCATCAAGGTTTAAATCTGGAGACAATACCTGAGCATGACCTTTTCATGGATTCATTGAACTCTACATTATCTCTGCTCCTTTACACAAGTGTATGGCGTTCGCTTGCTTGTTTTCAACTCTTTCTTCAAGAGAAGCAGGTTTGGTGTTTGTTTGTTCGTTTTATCAAGATAAAAAACATCTTTTTTTAATGTTTTTTTTGTTGTTGTTGTTGTTACTGCGTCATACAGTCACAAATATCTTTTCTGAAATAATCTGCTAGTGCACTGCAGCTTCTTGTGTGAATCAATTTTTAGCAAGAATTTTCTAATTTAAGCGATTATCCTGACAAACAGAAGAAGACAAATTGTTGCACAAGAATAAAAGTCAAATATTGTAACTCTTGATTGTAACGCAATCTCTAAAACAGCTCATTTGTATTGGAAAGATGTCCAAACTAACTCACTGCAATGGCAGATTTTCTGTTAGTTGTTTTTGAATAATAAAACTTTTATGAGAATTCATGACATGATATCATGGAGATTTGTGTGGCGCGGATAAATAGATTCATTGCCGAATGTGGAGGGAATGAAAAGGTAGGAAAATAAATCCCAACTTCTTTATCTCCTGCAGAAAATCCAAAGAGACAATAAATTTGTGCAGATATATGCAAGAAAACAAGACAAGACAACAATATTTATGGGGAATGTGGTCATAATTTGAACAAAAATCACACAAAAAAGAAAAACAGAAGCCATCAAATGTCAGTATTCTGTTCTCTTTCGTAATTACACCAGAGGCATGGTAACTCATTTCGCAAATATATATCAATGTTTACAAATGGCACACGTAGCACCTGTTCAGTCAGGTAGATACATGGATAATTAGAGTGTGGTGCTGATGATGGCTGAGTGCTGAAATGTGTCTGCCGCTGCACTTTATCAATAAACCAAGATGGAGCTTCTCTGCGAGCTGCTCCAACTCGTCTAATTTGGATGTTTATTGGAGCACACAACCAACCTGAGAGATATCGGACCATTTTAATGATATCATAGCACGTTGTGCACACTTCGTCTTCCTAATTTGTCAAATCAACATGAGCTACGTTAAACAAAAATCCTCACTCATTTTGTTGCCATCTGTCCCATTAAGTTACAGACTATGAGGAAGTCCAGAGGTCAATTGCATGAAACAGGATTTGAGATGTGAGACGTGATTTGAAATGTGTGCGTGCAGTATCTTTTTCTCAGCTTGCAGAAAAATACTTTTTTAAATGAATTTTATGTTCCCAAATTAACAAAATTGCTGTGTTTTCTGCTGCTATTCAGCATAACCACCAATGAGCAGCTGATTACACACCAGAGTCCATCAAAGAAAGAAAACAATGAAATTAGAAAATTAAAAGGTTAAACTAAATGTAAAGTGTCTGCTTTGAAAATAATATTTTTCTTTTCAGATTTCTTTCATATTAAATCAGATTTTCGCCTTCATAAATAAACACTATTCTTACTTCCTCGTCATGTTTTTGTTTATATGAGCTAAAAAATAATGAGACCAACCTCTGCAGACTTCACAGCCTCCACCATAAATGAACACTGACACACCTATTAAACCTGCTCTGAGCATAAACTTAAATTATCATCATACGCCAGAAAATAAGACTTGCTCTGTCCTCGGTCTTGCACAGTCAGCATACTCGAACAGCTTCGCTGCAGCCATTGTATCATTACGCACCATTACATACTGCGAGCCATAACAGCCATGTGATTGATCACTCAGGAGTGGGTATAATTTATGATCTGATGTGCGTCTGCACTGACAATGTGGAAAGCTCTTCACTCCTGCTGGAATAAAAATTGTGCGGGTAGAAATTACACCGTGTGAAACTCCATTGTAACATGACTTGAACAGATTAAAGGGACACTGTGGAGCTTTTGACCATCAGGGGCACTGCACAGCAATACTCTGATTAACCTAATAAGTACATCTAAATATTCAAGCTGTGACGCCTGATTGTCGCTGATTTCTACTGCTACAGGTTTTTGTCAGGTCAGGTCATAATTTTAAATTGCACATGTTTATTTTTACATTTTAGTTTTGCTTCAATGTCTCAAATATGTGTAGTTTTAAAACAGTCAAATCTCTAGTCCACACTTTTGTGACTTCCTCTGCATAGCACATATTTCTGCAGGGTTAAGCATCGCAAAAGGGGAATGTAAGTTGTTAAAGCTATAATCTGTAATATTTCCTAGTTAAATTGTGTAAGAAGATGCATGATAGACCTTAAAGACTGGATGTTAGATTCAGTTCCAGATTTGCTTTGCTTGTTTCTTATAAAGTGGATATAATTTGTTGAGTTTTTGGATTTTTTTCATTTAGTCTACATCATAGGACTCCTGGAATGGTTGTGGCGCCCACTGTTTGGATGTACTTCATGTGTTGGTTGTGATCACCTATAATTACCCACCTATGCATATTGATGGTGAAACTGCCAGAACACATGCTGAAGAACAGCTCCTTGCCCAAACCATCCCTCTGGCAATGTTAAAAGTAAAATTGAAATACTTTCCTAGTCTTTCTTTTTCAATAATGTTCACACCCAGAGAAATCATATTTAAGGTAATTGTATATTTAACTTGTCGCCTGTCAATGGTGTCATCTCCTCCTCCATCTCCTTCACAGTTTTCTGCTGTGAATTTGGACATTTTTATATGGGGGCTTTTGGAGATTGACATGTTCTGTAGCCAGCCTCAGGTGACTGTTTGAGGAATTGCAGTTTTTGGCACTTCTGCATTGGCTTCATGTTTTACAGCCACAGAGATTGCCGCTTGTTTATAACAGACTATAATGTTGCAAGCAGATACAAGGACAAGGATACAAGGACATGTGCAGTCGGTTTTGATAATTTGAAAATATGTGTTCTGAGTTTGTCAGACCAAAGAAGAAAGTGTTCTTACCCACACAGCCAAATTTGAATGATTTAAAATAACAACAAGTTTATGAAATTGGGTGTCAAAATCAGGTAAAAATTAATTCTCAGCTCCAGGACGGTGGGGGCGTGTCCACTGAAGACGCTGATGATGCACCCACTCGTGGGAGCAGTCAAGCAGCAATTTTGAAGTGACTGAAACGTGTCAGGTGAGTTCGGAAAATGACACATCTCTCTGCTCGGGGTACAGGTGTACGCTCAGGGTGGCCTCAGCGTGTCATTGAGCCACCCTTTAGGACCGCTCAAAACATCCTGGACTGAAAACTGGTGAAAAACTGTTTTAACCTCTAACTCTACATTTCAGTAATATATCGTTTAGTCTTTTCACGTTTTCATTGTATTTTGAAAGAAATCAGAGAATTGCCTTTACACTGACTTTAAGACACCAAATAACACGTTGCCCAAATTCCATATCATCTACAAGTCTGATGAAAAATGTCTGTGTGTGTCGCTATCATAACCTTTTTTTTTTTTTTTTAAAATAAATACGAATTTCTGAGTCGAAAAGTGGCATATGCATCATTTTTGTGTGCATGTATCATTCATTCACCCGCCTGCTGGGCTCCACAAGACACACAGAGCAGCACTTGTCTCTCCTGTCAGATATATCTACCCGTGTCTAATCTGAAATCCCACTTTCCCGAAAATCACTCGTTTCTCCAAACACTCCTCTGTTCACACCCAAGCACCCCTCTTCCTCTCTCCTGCCCCCTTTTCCTCCCTCTATATCTTTTCTTCTCTTTCTCTCACACATGAGCTCATGCCAAGTTGTTAAATTTGAGCTCTCCATCTTCTTTCCCACACACACAGAGGTAAATAGCCTGGCAAAAATAGCATTAATCTCTGCATCCATCTCTGATTCTGGGCTCAAAGATGAGAATCCTTTGGCAGGAATTTCTTTCTCTCTTACACACACACACAGTCTCTCTATCTCTATCTCTATCTCTCTCTCTCTTTCTATCTCAACACACAAATTGAATCTGTGGTCTTGACAGGACAGGAGGACAGGGAGGACGAATAAAAATCACCTCATTATGTACAACCCTTACAAATACACATCCCCTCACACAACCCCACACGTACACATGCCCAGACAGACACACACAAACAGGTCATTCGCATGCATTAGGGATGGAAATAGAAAAGCCTTGAATCCTGGTCAAACATCATTTGGTGTGTAAATGCTAACAGACGAGGGCAGGTGGCCACATGTGACTCTGTTTGGCAGAGAGGAGACAGGAATAACGGAGGGACGGAGGAAGCAAAAATGGTGTGCACACGCTGTGGAGGTTGAAATAATGATGATTATGATTAAAGTGATGAATGATGAAGGTCATAGTGTCGATATAAGTGATGATACTGATGATAACGATGATGTTCTCTGAATCTTTATCTCATCCCTCCCCTCTGTGACGAGCTGCGTGTGAATGTGATCTGTCGATGATCTCTGTGATAACTTCAGGTTTGACTGAGGACTTCCCAGGGTGTAGTCGTGACTGCAATTTGGAGTCCAAGGTGCAGCTGAAGAGATTATTGATCATGGTAGACTGGATAGATATTATCGTAATAACATCTATGAAACCTCCTGCTGTTGAATTTGTTTTAAGAGTCTAGCTTTGTGACAGATTTCAGGCAGGTTTCTGGTATTTACTCTATTTTACCTGCATGAAACTCTTTACTCTCGCCAAAGATGGCTAGTGACGATTAAAAAGGCAGAAGTGAAACAAGATCCACTGCAGCATCAGTAGCCTAAAGGTTAGTGAAGCGGCTTAGTAACCACCAGTTCAATCCCTGCTTACGGCTGTAACCAAATTGTTAGAAATACTGAGGCCATGAGTCAAAGTTCCCCCAACGCATCCACCCCTGAAATAATAGTTTGAATTTTCCACATTTTATTTATTCAGTGAACTATTTAATAATGTTGCTTTTCAATTTTATTTTCCCTGAAGGCTGTGAGACATGAAGGTTGTTTCAAAGTCGTCTCCACACTGCCCAAAATAAAATAATAAAAAAACATTCAGGTGAATAATTTCTTAAATATTTACAAATTTATTTATTTCTTATTTCTTTTATTAAAAAAAAAAAAGAGTTACATCCCCCTCCTAAGAAGAAAATACAGAGGATAAAGCCTCAGTAGCTACTGGCATATATACTACTGCTCCACAATGCCCCATGGCCGACAGTTCAGACTGGTTAGACTGGGCAGCCTCCGGGTGTAAACTGGCAAAGTATTAATTTGAGAGAATTAATTTGATAACTTGAGGGAACCTCAACACTGAAAAACAGCTGCTAACATGTTGTTAACACTCTCGGTGCTCCTCCCTTACAAACTGGAATACAGCCATGACGTCATGTGTTGAACTACATTTCACACTGCTTCACTAACTTGATGCTGATTGGAGGCAAGAGATGCTACAAAATATGCATTGCACTGTAATGTTTGATGAGGTAACCATGATGAACACAGCTTTAAGCTGTGTGCACACTGCATCTCTGGTTTTCTGTTGCATATCCTGCCATCCTGGTGGCTGAAACCGTTAAACCATTGACGGCTCACAATTTCTCATAAAGAGAAAAGAAAATAGGATTTTTTTTGTCCCTTCTCACTCTCACACGCACACACAATATACACCCTTGTATTTGTGCCATGAACATTTTCCCAGAGGAAATAAAGGGTAAATTACATGATGAATATCCTGTTCACTCTAGTGCGTTCATGTGTGTGCATTTGTACAATTGCATGCATGCCTGTGAAGTTAGTTCCTAATATTTGCTGCATGCGATTTTCTGTCTGAAGTGTTAAAGCAATGTTTTTGTATTCTGCTGACGTTTTCTCATCTAGCAGCGACGGTTGGCGTTCAGGAGCAGACAGAGAGCAGAATGGAAAACAGACAGCGGCAAAGAGGAAAGAAGGAAAAACTTTCTACCTTTGCAGATGGAGGACCTCTCCGAACCAGCTGAGCCTCGATGCGCTGTTCACATCACTATCAAAAAGAGAGAGAAAAGCGGGGAGAGAAGGGAGCAGGAAGGGGCGGGTGGAGACAGAGGTTGGTTAGAATGACAAAACGTGAAACATTTCTGAAAATCGTTTGGCAGCAGCACAGACTGACAGTCTGCCACATTAAAAACTCCAAACAGGGTCAGCTACTAAGCAGCGTCGGGAAAGAAAACCCCACGAGTAGAAATTAAGCTTGGACTCAGCTTTTTTCCCTGATTACTGTGGTAAAGTGAAACTTGTTAAATAATAATAAAAACTGGATTTATATAACACAGTTTAGAGGACATGTCAAAGCTCTATGTGTGCCAGAAGGGGAGCGGAGATTGAGACTGGGAAATGGGACGCAAGAGGAGGGGGAAAAAAGCAAGGGATTGTTGAAATAAGGGCTGTGTGAAGAGAAAACAGAGGGGGATTCCCATTAGAGAGACAGATGAAGGGACGACTGAGGATGACAGCAACATCTGACAGTTGGCAAGTCAATGATGGACAGAGAGAGAGGACGACGGAGAGAAAGAGCTTCTATTTCCGCGGCTAATCCGCAGCTCTGCCTCACAGGAAAAACACAATCTCATACAGAGAGAGTTTACAACCTTCTCTCTTACATGACTGTTCATCATTGAGTATCAAGTAGACCTCCGTGTGCGAGTGTGTATCTTTAGTCTATAAAGGGATATAAAAGAAGACATCAATAATTCAGATGGTGAATGAAACAGCAAACTGTTCCTGTTGTTTTGTGCAACCGACATCAAAATATGACAAGCTCCTGTTACAAATGCTATCTAACATAAACAGCTTGGACACAATCTCATCATAAGCTTCACAAAGATCTGAGTTTTCTCAGCCCTGCTGTTAGTAACCCTCGCTATCAAGCTTTCTGTTATGACACAACGCAAAACCTACAACTTGTATGCAGTTTACAGTGAGGAATGTTAAGTTGACGTTACACTGTACATTTTGTTCATGCCACCATGTTGTGCTTTCTATTGCTAACGTTATTTTTATTTCTCTGTTACATGATGTTAGGTTAGTATTTATGCCTAAACTCTCTGCACAGGCACTCTGCTTTACATTTGTCTTTAACAGGTTTCCATTCAAGAGAAGTGACCTACAGAGCTCAGTGAAGTTGAAAGTGTTTGTTGTGAGGAGCTACAAAAGTAAGTAAGCAGCAACCTCCATGGCTTTGAAGTGAAACCTAAACTGCAGTTCATCAAACAGTTCCCCTCAGCTCTGTGGAGCATTAAGGCTTTTTTTCAGCTAATTGTTCTTAGTTTGGCCTCCACCACTCCTATAGCTGTTTTCAGTGTAAAAGCCAAGTGGCAACCTCTGTGGTTGTGAAATGCCAAAAACTGCAGTTCCTCAAACGGCCACTTGAGCCTGGCTACAGAACGAGTCAATCTCCATCAGCCCCCATGTTAAAATGTCCAACTTCACAGCAGAAATAAACATGTTTACAGCCTGGTACAAAACATGATTTTGGTATTTATAGCTAATTTCCTCACTCATGACAGCTGTACTGAGTCTGGATTTCTATATAACTCACCTGTAAGTCTATTAAACCTTATTCTCATGATAATTTTTTATTCCTTAAGGCCCATTTCCAAATGTCAAGTGTCTCTGCAGAATGATCTATTAGATTTAAAAATCATGAAATAGTAATGTGAGCCAAATAACATCATTACCTAAAGTTTTTAGGATAATTACTGAATGTTTATATTATGCATGATTCTTGCATCTCCTGTCAAGGTGCTTTTCTGCATCGTAAACTCTTTATGGTATAATATGACAAGCAAATTTTGTCATCTGAGTAATACTGTGATACCAAAATCAGTCTTTAATTTTTTTCAATTTCAACTTTTCTGACATGTCGCTGTGCAGGACAGACATGTACCATCAGAAAGTATATTAAGCTTCAGACAATGTTAGAATGAGCTTATTGTATCTACCTTTTTTTTCGTCACGCATTTCAAGGCTGTAGGTTCTCCTCCACACTAGGAAGGAAACAGTGAGGCGAGTGGTTGCAATCAGAAACTACACCGCTAGATGTCACTAAATCCTACTCACTGGTCCCTAAAGCATGTCTCTAGTTCCCCAAACTGATACACACAATATACTACTGTAAATGCCCATCGCTAAGCCTGGCTGTTTTTAGGTCTTTTGAGGTAAGTCCAAGTCATTTGAGACACATCCATCTACATCTGAAGTCTCTCAGTCTGTCTTACCCTTGAGCATGGAGGTCCACTCTTGATCCTCGGATGTGACGCTTCCTGATGTAATTCCATTGCACCAAATCTGTGTGTACGCATACATACACAGCTTGGTGCATGCACAAAAGGCCAATTTCCACTCCCACAGTTGTGTAGAAACGATCACTCGTTTGCATATCAATACTTTAGCTGAAACTCATTAGACCCGTCAATGTGAAGAAAGGCAAAGAAGAAGTGCACCGATTGTGTCACATTGACGAGTTTCTCCAACAGCACCAGAGCAGCTGTGACTACAGGCGACCTTCATGCACGGGTGTTTCTATTTTTAGCACCCATACCACTAATTCATCATGTATCTATAAACCAATATTGCGGTGATATATCAATCATCCTTATTAAACGTCAGGAGGATTACCAATAACTCATTTATAGTGCTCATGTTAAAACAGACTTTACAAAATGCAGAATAATCAGAATAAAAAGAAAAAAAAGAGCATTAACTGGGAAATTATGACTTCAGTGTAAATAAAAACTAATAATAATAATAAAATAAAACATTATTCACTTATAAATCATTTAAAATTAAGGTTATAAATGTGCCTTTGACTGACACTAAAAGACATAATGATTGAAACTGGCAAAGAACATAAACAAACAATGTTTTACAATGTTTTGTCCTCTGCCTCTAGAAAACGGTGTGCAAAGCGGGTCTGAAGAACGCCTGAGCACTTTCTCTACTCACTCTTTTAAAAATATCAGTTTAAGTGTGAAATTGTTTTTGTTCATTAACATGAACTGTTCATCTGGCTGCTAATGATGAATATTTGCTGTTGTGCTTTTTTTCCCCAGTCACGTTCTCCCCTTTCCTGAGGAATTTATGGATCTCACATCTGTGTTTCATTCATTTTCTGATTCAATTCATTTTCAGGTTTCATTCTTGACAGTCAGATCTCAGAAAGTCATGAGTGCTTGTAATCAAAGTGCGTTCAAGATGCCATATTTTTATGACCCTGAAAGGAAAAGTGCTGTTTAATTAGGTGTTCATTTAATGATCAGCATTCAAAGCTATGGCACAGAAATAGTGTTTTTCACCTTTCAATAATGCATAGATCTCACTAATTAATATCGTGTGTGTCAGTGGCAATCTTTCAGAATTTTTTTTACCAGGTCAAAATTGACAAGAGACTTCAGTTCAGTTCACACATTAGATCTACAAGTCTAATTCTACAGCTCTAGTGTCACTTTGAGTCAGACAACCTACTGCTACTTCCACAGAAAAGAAAAGAAAAGAAGAAAAAACAGGGAAGTAAACAGCCTTGCTGCACAAGTGAACGTACAGCAACACACAAACATACACCCACCCACTGCAGCTATGCTTTTTATTTATATATATTTTTACTCTTTTATTGGTTTTTGAGAGCTATTTGAGCCCAAGGATGTAGAGATGGACAGAACCAACAGGGAGACTGAATGAGAAAGAGATGGATGCTGTGAAATGAGAGGAGGCCCGAGTGAAAAGGCAAAATAGCATACTGTTACAAATGAATAGCTGCCTGTTGACAGCTGAATGATACTGCTAACACGAGTAGTGATAGTGACTCATGTTTGTGTGTGTCCACTCCTCCGAGCCTGTTGGACTAAATAAACAGTTGGACGTTCAGTCAACATCCCTGAGCTCCCGTGTGCTGAGCTGGACTGCAGAGATCAGTTTCATCACAAACGTTCTTTAATCACTGTAGGAAATGAAGACAAACTCCACTCAAACACACGAGTGTTCCCACAACCATGAAAGATGTAGTTAGTCTCAGAAGTTGATTGAGTTTGCTTCAGTCCATTATCTCAGTCATTTGACATTAAAAACTCACAAAGGAAAATCACTCAGGTGAGGCAACATGAAGTAGAAACAGCGAAAACAAGAAACTAAGGGGAAAACATGAGGGGACAGCTGGATGCAAGGCCTTCAGGAAAACTGATGCGTTACTGCTTGCAAATTAAAGTTAGAAACATACATAGAAACTACTACTGAACTATGACAGAGAGAGAGAGAGAGAGAGAGAGAGAGAGAGAGAGAGCACATTTTAGCTATTCCTTGTGCATCAGCAGTGTGTTTGCTCCTCTGTAGTCCCCTTGACAGCGAAGGGAGAGGACAGCAGTGAGAGGAGCTGGGTGTTTACTGTTATCCTCACAGACTTAAGTCTGTAAAGGCTAAAAACACAGTGACCAGCGAGCCCAGGAGCAGTGTGAGTGAGTCAGACTCAGCTGGTCTCCATCAGTGGGAGGTCTGCAATGTGGGATATCTGATTTGTTGTGAAAAAAAAAAGAAGAAGAAAATCAGGTTGGCCGCAGGCAAGCTCAGGGCACAGCGAACCGGTCATGGCAGCCTCAGTCTGACTCCTCTGAATGTCATATCACTTGACTGCTAAACAGCATATGCGTTGTGTAATTTACCGTGTGATATAAGTAAAAAGGTGGAGGAATCTGCTTTCTCCACCAAAAAAAACAGACGAAAGGAAGGTTAAACTGGGGGACTAACTCTTTTCAGTCACCTTCACTTGTGTGTGCATGTGTGCTTGGACCAAACCAAATTTTTGGTGGCATTCATACTTCCTCGATATGATGCACATTGCTTCATGCTTGACTTGATTTGCTGTGCTGGTGCGAAAGAACGAGGAAACCCATTTAAATTATGCAAAGGGGTCCTATCAGTAGTAGGTTTTCACATACTGTACAAGGAACTTGCCTTGGTGTTTTGGTGCACAACAATAAATATAGTAAGTAGGAAATATAAGGAAAGATAAAAAAGCAGCAAGTCAAGAGGCATAAATAGAAAATAGAAATTTGACAATAAAATATGAAAAATATCAAATCTGTACAATATTACTGTTATTTAAATGAAAGAGCTGCAGTGTTGTGCAGGAATGTGCGAGGAATAAGGTGGCAGACCGAAGCAGGTAGGGAAGATGCTGTAGTAAACTTTAATCTAATCTTTTCACAGCTTTTAACTGTTGGCAGAGACACACGGTACCTTTTCCATTTGGATTCTGCCAAGACAAGCCTTGTGAAATATGTGTTTATTACTCTGTGTGTAAAGATGCTGTTCACACGTGGTATTTTGTTTACTTGCCACACAGTCTGACAGCGTCAAAACGGGTTGGTAAAAGCAGTTTGTGTGCAAAGTGAAAATTATGTCCAAACTGACACAGGGTATCGGAGCGCACTCATAAAGTGTAAAGTATCGGGAATAACAAGGGTAAAGTGCTCTTTCATTATGGTCAGAGGGGCAGGATTGCTGAAAAAATGGTGATATCTTTTCCTGGTTAAACTTTATGTTCATACCTACTCGTGCAGGATGGAGGGTGAGACATCAAAGATTAAGCTGTCCAGGAAGCTCAATTGACCACTTTATTTTGTTAAGCAGCATAAATAAATATCTTTATGATATCGATGATTATGTTTGACTACAACTATGTAAAGGGGTTGCTTATATTGATGATTTTAACCTGACTTTGCAGTTCCCTTTAGCCTAACAAAGCTTTTTATTGTCTTCCAGCTTATTGTTTTGATTTTTTTCAGCTCTTAACTGTTTTGGTTCAGTGGTTTTATCTACTGTTGTAGCTCTCATCAACTTTGTTGGAGATGCAGAATACAGTGTTTTTATTTTTAGTAAAAATCCACTGTACCCTACCTAGGGTAGCAGTCAAAGTTAGTGACTAGCTGGTTAAGATAATGGAGCATTTAGCTGCTGAAGAGCCAGATATTACCCTCTGCGTTGGTGGAGATTAAATCAGAGCTAAAAGCAGAGTGAATATTGGACTTGGAAACAACACTAAATGCTAATGTTTTTCTAGGATGTGTAAATGAAGGTCTATTTGCCAACACGTTCACCTTAACAACTTTATATGTCAATGTTGTGTTTGCAGCTTGTTGCACTGCCCCCATGGGCCTACTTATCCATTTGATCAACTATAAACAAGTGCACTTTACCTAACTTGAATATCTACAGCTTCATCACCTTTTCGCCCACTGACAAATCATCCACGACTTTATCCTCCTTTGCTGTCAGGGCGGTGAGTGTTTGGTCTCCGGAGTGTGTGAAGGTCTACAGGACTGTTAATGAATGCACAGACTCGAACCTGCTCTGCGGGACATCAAAGGACTCTCTCACGGCATTACGGATTACTTTAGTGTTTGTGTGGACACTTGAGATTCCAACAGAAAAAACAGTTATCCAAAGGACAAACTCCAGATGACAAAGCCATCAAATCCCTTCTAAATAGGAAGAAGAGAGCTCTCAGGGCTTTGAGAGACAGGGAGGAAGTTAAGTCTGTCCAGAGGGAGTTAAAGAGGAGAATGGAGGATGGGAAGAACACCTACCAAGAGAGGACAGAGAACAATCTGCAACAAAACATTCTGAAGGAGGCGTGGAGTGCAATGAGAACAACTGAGCAGACAGCCAGGCCAAACAAAGAGAGGAACAAGTGGTCTGCTTACAGAGGCTTGTCATTTTCATGCAGACTATAGGAGCTAGCATTTGGACTTGATGACCCTTCCCTTCCCACTCCACCACCACAAGAGTATATACTGATGGCAGCACTGTAGTGATACATAGATTCCCCTCTTTCTGGAGTTAAAATCAAGTTAAAATGATTTTCAGGTTTCCTCTGAAAAGGTTTTTTTTTAAATCTTTTTTAGATATATCAGAAATTCTCCTTTGGCCTCCAAACCTCTGAGTGGGTGGGTTGCTGACTGACAGCTGAGCAGGCAGGGACATGGACGCACAATGTAAATGAATTTGTGCTGATAATTGTAGCTTACAAGTCAAGGACAGACAGGCATTTCAGTTAGCGGTGGCATACAAGTAGGTGGGAGGAGTCGTTTTAGGCATCCAAGATTTTCTAAGTGAAAGAATTTTCTGCAGGTGACTGGCAGCTGGAGCATTTCTGAGGCTTGGATGGCCATTAAACTGTCCTGGGTGTATCATGAGAACAAAAGATGAGGAACATTTTTTTTTTTTTTTTTAAATAAAAAGTTGCATCTTGAGTACAAGCTTGGGTTTATGCAGAAGAGTTTTGACAGGCAGTAGGCACATCATGAAAACAGAAAATATTAATGTTTTTCATGTTAGGACTGATTATTTGTAATGTAGTTTAGAAAGAAAATCTGCTGTACAAAGAAAGTTGTACTTTAATATAAAGTACACGGCAGTAGAGATCATAATTGAACTCCCTTGGTTATGAGGCAAAACGCCATTGTTCTTAGTCATTACTCCCAGCATGCTCTGCTAGGTCTTTCCCTGTCTGGCAGGGTGTCAAACCCGATTCCCTCCGTTGCCTGACGATGTTTTGCCAGGCGTGGAGCTAATCTGTCCTCCAAACAAAATGAAAATGCATTCAGAAGCGACTGCAGATACAAAATGCCATGAATCAGAGCTCACATTTCTCTCGTCTATCTGCATACACAGTCAGAAGAAGAAGAAAAAAAAAACATTTTCCATTTCCTGCTAATAGCAGCAGTGCCAGACACACGCGTGGTCGGGTCAGCGATTGGCTGTTTGCATACTGGGCAAAGTTATGAGGCGTTACTGTTGCATGCATCCACAGAGGGACACACAAACACATCCACACGCACATGCCTGAAAACACACTGCCTGAATGCTGAATGCTGATTTGCTAATGAGCTGTCATGGTGACAGATACTGCCATTTAATTGGCTGGTAAAGGAGGCATTTAGAATTCAGGGCATAGATGCACATCAGAGAGGGAGAGAGAGCTGAGGTGATGGTTTATGTACATTATGTGTGAGAGTGCACACTTCAAAGTGAATTACACACCAGGAGACCGCAGCCATGTCACTCACTTCTTTAAATGATTAATTCTGATGATCCTATTTAACTGCTTAGTGATTTGCAACTCTGTTTGTGTGTGTACAGTGAGTTACTTTGCGTGAAGTCCATTTCTTCTTGTACTTCCCTTCGTTTCTCCTCTGTTTGAGTTTTCTTAAAACGACTTCCATTACCACCTCCTTACTTCCTCCCTCTCACCCTACTCACTCCTTTCACTCTCTCTCTCTCTTTTTCTCTCCTCCGGTTCCCCTTTTCCTTCCAAATCCACCATCTGCTGGCTCAGTATGCAACATCTGTCCTACCCTTTTTCTCAGCATTCCCTCTTATTTTCATTTTCTTCCTGTCTTTTGTCTGACATGTCTCTCTCCTCCTGTCTGTTGGTCATTCCACTCATCGCTCAAATTCAGATTCGCTTTATTGACGTCACTAAAGTTAAGTACAGTATCACCAAAGCAGGTTAAACAAGGTTTACAAAGTGCAATAATTTAGGACTACATCCTGGTAAACATGGCTTATATAAGAAAGACTGCTGCTGTAGATCTGTGTTTATTGCTTGCAAAAAGATGATCTCATCTTCTTGGAAAAAGAGCAGTAAAGCAAAGTTTAATAATTCGATTAAAGTCCATGATTCTACCTCAGAAAAAAAGGAGGTCCTGTTTATGTTGTACAATAACTTGGCTGCGTTATTATCCCTCAGACAGGATGTGAATATTTCTGTCCTTGTTGGAGGTTGTTTGAAAATGTTAACAAAAGATACTCCTGGGGAAATAATTTAGAATATACTGTTAGATACACAGAGTATTGCCATTGCTTTATCAACTATACCACATACAATATACTAATATATGACAATACTGGACTACTAAAATGAAAAGAAATCAAAATGAAAGGGGATATAAAGGTTTCATGTGTTGTTCTGTTGATTTTATTCAGTCTGTAACGTTCTCTGACATATTTTTTCCGTAAGTAAATATTGAATTTTGTTTTGGTCTGAGAGCGTGTTGAATTCTTGGTGTTTGAGTTTTATTTCGATCAGGGACTCGGCTTTTATGTCTTTATCCAGGAAACAGAAAGTGAAGCTCTGCTACCTATTTCTCACAGAAATAGGTAGTTTTTTTTCTGCTTTTTTGGGGGGGGTTGCAAGGTTTTTCTTTGTTCACCAGCCTCAGCAGCCAAGTTGTGGTCGTTCAGCCTGTACTTTAATTTGTGTCCTCCATTTCTGGTCAGTTTTTGGTGCCAAGGTCATCTGCTGCTTGGCATTGTCTGTTAAAGTGAAGTGAAATTATATTTATCCCTTAAGTTTTGCTGTAAAAGTCCAGTGATCTAATTTAGTTTTCCTTTTCTTTGACTATAATCTCTCTCTCCCTCTCCATGTCTTTCTCTTCATCTCCCATTCATCTTGCACATAGCCGCTCTGAAAAACCTTAGTCTCAAACCTCATGTATAATTTCTCTAGACGTTTCTGCGTGTTAGTGTATTTGTTTTTATGTGTTTTTGTTTGTATGTGTGTGTGTGTGTGAGTATACGTGCACGCACACACACATGGCGTCTTGTATGAACCAGTAAGGAGCGAGCATGGATCAGTGACCTTCACACTGTTACATTTTTAAAACAGGCCCTGAATAATAGATTAAGTTGGAATAAAACAGCGAAGGATGAAATATGAATTAAAATAATCTGAATTACAGAGATAGAGGGGCCAAGGGAGGGAGAGAAGGGAGGTGAGGGATGTGGGTGAGTGTAGGGGGTGAGGGGGGTGGAGAGAGTCGACAGATCTCAAAGAGAATGGACGAGTAGATGTAGATGAATGACACTACAGAGGATTGTTATTTATAAAGACACAAGGCTCTGCAGCTACATTATGTACTGGCCAGCATCATTAGTTAAAGGGATAGTTCACCCAAAAACATACAGACACTCTGCCTCTATCTCTGCGCAGAAACTGTTTCCAACACAGTCTGCCGCCTGTTGTCATCAGATCTGGAAAGAGATGTCACTGTCGAGCCTTTCAAATGCAGCTTGATGTTGCAATAAGCATTGTTAGATGCCGCTGAGCTACAATCAGTGCCTTTAAAGGTCAATTGTGTAAGATTTAAGGAGCTCTGTTTACAGAATATGGCATAAGTGGAATATAATGTGCATAACTATGTTTTCATTAGTGTATAATAACCTGACAATAAAAAATGTTTTGTTACATTACGTCTACCATACACTAGAAAACTTTGACAAGACTTTGAGAAGAGTGTTTTTTTATGATTTAGCAAAGATTGAGGATCTTGTAGGGTCACTATTTATAAGAGTACAACTAGATTTGTTTTGAGATTTCCCATCTCACACCTGGAGGAAATTTAAAAGAGGAAAAACTGTTGAACAATGGAGCAGAAAGAAAAGCAGCTATTGGTCACAGCTGCCCTTGTGTGTGTGCATTTCGAAGGCAGCAGTAATTTCTGTCCACTTTTTTTCTTCTCTACTCAATTGTGGTACAAATGACACGTGACAGAGGCTCTGCTCTGCTCTGCTCTCCTCTCCTCTCCTCCACAACTCCACCAATGTCTCCTCTATGAAAAACTTCATGTTCTTGCGCCTCCCCGGAGTGAGCAAGCAACTGGCAACAAAGTGCTAAACATGGTCATGTTTATATTGTGTAGCCAGATGCCTTATTCCTGAGAGAGCACAACTATTGGTTGTTGACACTGTTCACTACTGTACTTGCATGAGCCAAGACTAAAAAAACCTCTGATAATATTAAACATGTTTGATTTTTTTCTTTTGGCATATCAAGACAAGAAAAAGACAGGCTTGGGACAAGCTCAGACCACCTTACACCAAACAACTGAGCTGATGGGAAAGCCAACAGCAGTAAAACTTTCAGGATTTTACACTGAAACTGCAACAGTTTGCAATATGAAAAGTCATTTGGTGTAAGGCGAGCATTAGGATGAGCCACGGGTGCTCTTCTGCCACCATCTTCAATCTACAGTAGTTTCTATAGCAGCTCAAAACGGACAAGCTGGCTCATGACCGCCATAGTTTTTTTCTCAATGCTAGGAAGAAAATTTCAGCAAATCACATAACTACAAGTATGCATTAAATAAACTCCAGATAAAAGGAAATATGTGATTCAGTGTATTTTGGAGTAGCTTTAACCACATTAAATGAAATGAAATAAATGCTCACCTTGGAATAAAGATGAGACCACTTAACTGAACCAAAAGTGAACGCTGAATTTATTTAAAGGCTGAAAATAAAATGTTAAACACTGCTCATGGAAATCATCTGAAAATAAATCTGACCTTTTCTGTTTAAGTCTTTTGATTATTTTGGTTCTGTGGGAGAATAAAGTATTTGTCCAGATTAGCTGACAAACATAACAGCAAACAACAAAAAGCAATTTTTAGTCATCATGCAGCAAACACCCACTACAAACACACTTCAACAGGCTTAACGGCTGAAGTGCTATAAATAAAACAAATCAAGAAAATGCATGAATACATAAATTCATGAAAAGTGCAACTCAAGTATTTCTTATAAAAACTAAAGTTATGAAAGTGAAATTGGACAACAATGCTTCTGGTATTCAACAGAATACACAATACACAGTGTAGTTGCCAGACATGTAAAGTTTTTGTATATGTATATTTAGTTTGATGCTTTTATTTTGTTATTTCAGAAGTACCTTATTTCAGTCAATCAGTCAAGACTTTCCTTTATTCAGCTGGGACACTACACAACTTTTTTTTTTATTATTGTTGATCGTATAAAATATGAGTTTTGTACTGTGCAACCAGCAGCAGAACCTCCTGCTGTGCAAACAAGTTTTTGATGATTGTTCTGCTCAAGTTTAATTTACAGCAACAAACTTTGTTGCATGAGTGAAGAACTGAAGCCGGTTTATGACACTCCTTTGATTCGACGCCCACACAGTTCAGCAGGGCCTCTCTGCCTCTGCCTCCATGAACTCTTCTTTCTGTGTTTACTTCATTCATTGATTAATGCAAAATTAGAGTTTTTTTTTTCACTGTAACTTTGATTTGGCATTTCAGGAAATGTCTTTCCTCATCACCACCGGTGAGATCTCCAAACACACAAAAAAAATCTATAAAGACATCCAACTTTGAAGTTCTCCAGATAGCAAATGATCAAAAACAAACAAGTTCTTGCTCATCAGCAAGCCATCGACTTCTCTGCTGCAGATGCTCATTAAATTCAGATATTGTAAAAATGAGCTCTGAGAGAGACAACCTTATGGCTGCTCTTTACCTTGTGCTGCTGGAGATAAATGAGAAAAGAAGACGTCTGCCAACAGACCTCATCTGATAGACAACTGATTATGGCTGAAGCAAAAGCTCTCCTCAGTTAGTTAACGTCATGTTGAAAGAAAACTATGCTTTGTTTTGTTGAGTTTGCCTCAGCCTGTTGGTGACAGGAAGTTTTTAAAGGACAAACAGAAAACCAAGTCACACACAGTCAATCAAGCAGTCCATGAAGCGATCAATCCAAGAATCAGTGTAGGCCACAGAAGCTCAAATGAGTGGAAACAAACAACAAACAAAGCTACTTTTATGGTCCAATACCACAGCACCCTGGTCATCATGTGATAAATTGAAGTCACACAGTGTGGGGCAAGATGCTCTGCTCCTCTGTATCTTTGTGCTAACACTGATGACATATTTCATAAATCATGGTCGTTTTTTATTGAGCAGCAAGACAGAGTGAAAGTACCATCGAAAACCTGGTCACCAAGGGAGCGCAGAGTGTGGAAAGAAGGCAATTTAGGCGACATTGAGGATGAAATGCATTTCACTTCACTCACTGTCCCAAATGTGAAACAGACTCAGAGACGAATTTTAAGAAATCTCAGCATATGCACTATAAATTTCATATCCTTTACAATTCAGTAAGACACACAGTAACACTGGAGGCAAAGAAAGATTATTTTTGACATACTGTAACTGTAAAAAATAAGCATCCTGAACAAAATGTATAATGTATAAGATTCTTATGTCACAGTTGAAACTGTTTTGCCAACAATCGGGCCAAAATGTTTATATAAATAGAATTACAGCTCAAATCCACCAGGCACGGCTGCAATACATGCCCGGTGTGCTGCAGCTAAACTCAGCTCTTCTAGACAATGTTTGTGGGCCCACCAGAAGTATTGCAGCGTGTTTTAGTAGCGTCCCAGAAGGGGCTCTGTGCTCTGCTCCACAGAAAATACATGGATGTTCGATTTGTGATGGACGGCGCAAAAAGCTGCATCAGTCAACACAGAACAGATCGAGGTGGCCTGGAGGATCCAGGCGATGTTCAAAATAAAACACTTTTTTCTTAGAGTGTATTAAGAAGGGACCAGTGTATAGGATTTAGTGGCATCTAGGGGTGTAATTGCCTTCAATGCCCAAATCAAACATAGGGAAACTACAGTGACCACAAAACACAAAAAATAAATCAACACAGCGGACCTGTGGAAGAGGTCTCGCAGTGTTTGTAGATACAGTATAAAAGTCTTATTCTAAGGTAACAAAAACATAACAATTCCTATTTTCATGTGATTTTACACTAATGAAAACACAGTTATCAATCTTATATTTAATTTCTGCCATATTCTGCTGCTAATATTTGTGTACTTTAACATAAATAAGATTTTGAACACAGTAATACATTATGGAAATAAATAAAGTGTCTGGGTTCAAATCATTATGCATACTGGATCATTAGGTATATTATGTCCTTGCTTTGTGTGATAGATGTCCAGTTGATTAAATTAAGATATTATAAATCAAATCTGCAAAATCTTAAAGGATTTAAAATTTTCAATTTGACAACTCAAATTCAAAGTTTTGGGATCAAAGTCACAGCAAAAAGTCCACCAGTCTGAACAGGAAAACCCTGGTTAAGATCTTTCTGAGGACATGTGACAGCTGTGTCGACTTTTTGGGCATTTAGAACAAATGCAGTTGGTTCAAATTATAAATCGAACCATTTGCACCTTAATTTAAGAGCTATGAATTCAAAGTATATATCAACACACTCATTTTAAGTACCAATCTACAGTATTTTAGGTGTAGTAGATATGGTTGGTGTATGCTTTGTCCACAGAGAGTGTTTGCATTTGAAGACACATTTCACCAAGTTTCTTAAGAGCCGGCTGGGCGTCACCTCATCTCACCACCTCACCTAGAGTCTTCTTTTGTTTCTCTTCCAGTTTCCCTCAGCTACTCTCCCTTGTTCGCTGTCACAGAAACACACATACACACACCTCTGATTTCACGTCTCATCACCTCCGTGACCCACTTAAACCAGGAGCTAATTCACAGGCCAGAATGAGACAAAGAGGAGGAAAAAGAAACAGAAAGGTGACAGGAGGCAGACCAAACGAGGAGGACAGGAGGCCGACACTAAATGAGAGAAAGCAGAAAGCCAAAGCAGAAAAGACAAGCAAGGCGAAGGGGGATGCTGAGAGGAGAGATGAGGGGAGGAATTGGTAAAAAAGCAGGACGAAAAAGGCAAAAGGGAGGAGAAGGAATGGAGCTGGATAATGTAGCCGGTAAGTGATAGACTGAGCAGCGGGAGAGGTAGAGCGAGGTCAGATGGAGAGATGGATAGAAGGAGAGGAGAGGTGGAAGGGAAATTTGGGTCGACGAAGTGCAGCTGCATCGGGGAGAGAGGCGAGATGAGGAGGGTAAAAAGGGGGGACAGAGACAGGAGGCAGGAAATCAGTTGAGCAGACAGAATGTAGAGTATGTGAAGAGAGGATAAATGGTGGGGGTGAAGATGAGAGAGAGAGGTAGAAAAAAGAGGAGGAGGAGCAGGGGGGTGTGCGGAGTAACCGTCATCAGTATTCCAGCCTTGTACTCAGTTTCCAGCCAAGACAAATGAGAGCCAACATCAGGGAGGAAGTGGATCAGCTGAAAACACACCAGCCTCTCCCTCTGTCACCCTAGTCCCCTTTCTCTATTTTTCTCTCTCCCTCACCCCCATCCCCCTTTCCAAAAAGAGAAAGATCCTTGTAGCTGCAGTAGCTCATACTGTCAGGACCTTCCCAAACACACAAACACATACAGCATCATAAATAAATGGTGCTGTTTTGGTCACCCTTTCTCAGGTTATTTCAGCGTCCTGTTTTGAGAGGGTGAGAACATTAGCCTCTCTCTATCCTGAAAGACTCATTTAAGGTGTCATCAAGTCAGGATGTTTACTGACATTGTTTATTTATGAGTTTTAGAGCCTGGTCGCTCTCAAGGGAAAGATATACAAATTTGTGCTCTGGAGTTTGTTAAATGTTTTACTACTTGACACATGTAGATGTACAAGAACTTTGCTTAAATAGGATATAAAACTAACAACTATCTGATCACTCATTAACTTAAAACGATCACAAATCTGACATTTAGTGTCAGCAGTTTTCAGACTCTCAAGGGAAGCAGTGCTGCATTATGTTATCAAGGAAGATTGTAGCATCAAGGTTATTTGTAGCATTTTACCAGGCTTGTTTGAGGTGCTGTAGCAGGAACAGGCAGAGTAAGGCTACCTTTCAATTTTTTTCCTCTTTAGAATATGATGAACTGTACAGACTGTGTTTGTCTGGCAAAAATTCAAAATGAAGAGTCTAAATTACACTAACTAATGGTCTCCTATCCCGGAGATCTGTAATAAGCGTCATGATTTGCAAAGATTTGATGATAGACAAAGATTTCCACAAATCACTTTAAGTGCCTAAATCCACCAGTTTTATTTTCTAGCATGGAGAATTTGAAATTTTTGAGCAAATGCAGGCTGAAGCCAGCGGTGCAGCTGTGCTAAATATACACTTGAACACATGCTTTTTAGCTGCTTCGCTGATTGACGGGTGTTAGAGAGAAACAAACTATGATCTCGATGACACCATAATATCAGCATGAGCCAGTCACATGCTCCAGCCCTGCCACGGCCTTCAATCAGCTTTGAGTTATCCCTTCAGTGTAATCTCTCCCCCCCTCTTCCTCTATCTCTTTCTCCCCCTCGTCCTCTCTCCCCCTGAAAAGCACAAACAGCAGCACACACAGTAATGATTCCACCCACTCTCTCTCCGCCCGCCCCCCCACTGGGTTTTCCTGCTCTGATTACTGTTTGTTCATACAAAAACAAAACCCACTCTGGGAAGGGTGTACAATTCTGGCAGAAAATGAGAAGACATAGATTTGTCATCTCTCTCTCTCACACACACATACACACATCCTAATGCAAGAGGATCAAATGGTAACCACCACAACAAATCTACAAATCATCACAACAGATAGACAGACAACATTCCCACTTTCAACTTTCCCCCTTCTCTCACTCATTAAAGGATATGTCTGCTAATATATGTTTTTTTTACTGTCAACAAATCCCACCAATAGACCAAAACCAGTAATGAGTTGATCTGACTAACAAGTAGACTGTTGTCAAGTACCCAAAGCCTGATATATCTTATTCCCGTGTGCCACAGAGCTTCATTGTTACCCCTAGAACTATTCAAAACACATCGGTGAGCCACACGGTTGCACAGGGTGACATGTTCATTCATTACAATGAAAAAACACAGTAGCTTTTTCCCCCGAGTGGATGCCACATACACCGAGCCTGATTCCAGACCTCTGAATGGCTGCCCACATCTCAGTGATTCATATCCAGTAACGCTGGTGTCTGTTTAGTACGTGTCGTTTCCCCCAGTCGGAGAAAGGATCAACAAAATCAGAGCTCGTCTTCTTTTTGCATAGCTTGATAGCTACCTAGCTACATCCATAAAACATAAAAATACTGACAAAAAAAGAGAAAAACTGTCTGAGATCTATGCAACTGTGAGTCAAATGAAACTCTTAAACTCTAAAATGTCTTTAGTCGTTATGAAACACTGATCTACTGCAGCTTCCATGTCGTCATAAAATGTTTCTGGAGGGATTAAATCGTCACTTTCTCCTGAACAAAACAAAATAGCGTCCATTGCAACAAGCCTCGTCTCCTAACATCAACACAAAATCTGGTGGTCTGAATGAAGTGAATGAAATACTCACAAGGACATCAAATGTGTATCAATCCGCAGCAGGAAATACTCCCCAATAAATGCACTATTTACTACAGTTTGAGAAATGTTAGATAGAAAGTGCCCAGTTGTTAAAGGCCATTAGATTTATGTCTTCAGTTGGAAGAAGCTTGGGGGTGAGAGCCACAGACAAGGTAGTGAAGTTGTAAAGTATTAAGGGACGGAGACACATATTTCTGGGATTTGTCAGTCTGTGGATTGGTCCAACACTCTGGTCCAGACTGAAATATCTCAACAGATATTGGATGGATTGCTCTGATATTTGGTCCAAAGATAATAAATCTTACTGACTATATCTCTTTCTCCATTAACAGGTTCAAACTTTCTTTGATTTTAGCGACAACTATTGAAATGTGGCTCAGACATTCATGCCCCGTCCCTCAGGATGAATAGTAAAACCCTTGGTGATCAAATAAATCCTTGTCATATTTAAGTTAAGATTTCATTTCCTTCTGGTTTGTGACCAAATACATCTACCGGCAGAACTAATGACATTCCTATCAACCTCTGCTGTACTTTGCATTGTGTTAATTGGCAAATTAGCACTTGGACTAGAAACTTGTCAAACATAATACCTGCTAAATGTCATTGTGAGCATGTTAGCACGCTGCTGTTAGCATTTAGCTCAAAGCGTCACTGTGTTTAAGCAGATCTGACTGTGGACATCTTTCCAAAAGTTCATACTTACATAGATGAGACTCTTATTCATTTCCCGCTCCTCGTTTTCTCTCTCTGGCTGTTTTTGGTCCCATTTTACAGCCTGACTTTATCTTACATTCACAAAATAACATTTTTAATTAAGCAATATGCCTACAGGAAATTGGCATGCATTGCTTCAAATCAGCCTCTGAGCATTTCTTTAAGACTATATTTAGACATTAATTAAAGCATTGCTGCTGCAGTGTACTGTGAACAACAACTCCACGGTTATTATGGCCCTCTGTATTGTCCTCTTTGCCTCTTTCTTTCCGTCTTTCTGAAACAAACTGCACACACAAACACATTTACACACACACAAACACATTTACACACACACACACACACATTTGGATGGAGTAATAACGGGAATGAGAGAGGCAGCCAATTGTCTCTACTGTATCTTATTTGTACTAGGGAAGATGAGCAATCGAACAGAACTTAAATGAAAGGAAAAAAGGAGAGGGAGGATGCAGCAGCCAAAAAAAGTGTTGTTAAGTTGAATTTAAAGTGCTCTGAAGAGGATAAGCAAGTAGGCCAGTCAAGGGAGGAGGAGAAATAGGAGGAGGAGAGGAGAGAATGGGTGGAGAGGAAAGAAACAGAATGGGGAATTGATAAATAGATCATTGTATGCAAGGAGCTGCTCTGCCTCTTCTCTTCGTCTTTCACCACCACCCCATCCACCCCCCTGACACCAGATAAACAGAATTTCTAACTCATCTGTTTACTGTAAATGAGCCTAAATAAGGCCAGAACACAGAGGAGACACACAAACACAAAGGATTTACACGCACACACCGAACAGTTGTACCGCGTAACGTCTTTTCTGTTTCACGCCTTGTTTGTCTTGTCTTTTCATTGTCGAGTGTCCTCTGCAAATGAGCTTCTGTGTGTGTTTACTCAAGGTTTTGACAGGACTCATGGCTAAACTCTTCACAACACACAGATATCCACTAGGCCCAGAGGCTCCTTTGACATACTGTATCTCTAATGGAGGAAGCAGGCTGCTGTACGATTAGATGTGAAATAAACAACGAACACAGACGCACGGACACACACTCTTCACTGATTTAATGGACAAACATAATGGAAACACTGCATGGATATAATGACTTGTAGTACTGGTGGAAACATGACAGAGGAGACAGAGAGGAGACTGGAGAAGACAGAAAGGTTCCTGGGAGAATTTTTTTCTCCATCTCAGTTTGTTAGAAACTTTCTCATGTTTGCAGGCATCCTTGAACACTGTGCCTCTTTGGGGAATCTTTACCGACCAGCTGTTTGTCTGTAAGATACAATTCAGGCTGAGGCTGCTGTGAATGCTGCATGATTCATGGAGGTAAGAACATATTTTGATAGATAAGGTAAGTAGTTAGACGAGGCAGGAATATTGCCTTGGTTTTTTTTTTTCTTCTCTCCAGTAGACGTGTGAAAACTACCCTACAAAGCTCAAAGGCAGAAAAAGCTAGAAAAAGTCAATCTGAAAAAATGATCTCCAGTCAGTGTATCTGATATTTCAGCTTCTCCGTCTCTCTTCGCTCTTTGTTCTCACAGGGTAACTTATCAGCTTTCCTCTTAGGGAGTGTACAAAAATTATTAGGGAAAGAAAAGAGGCCAAAAGGAAGAATAGACTGACATTTTGGGGAAAGCAGAGGAGGCTGTGAATTTTTACTCAACCAAAATTTATATCCCAACCCTCATTTGCTCCTCCTGAATCCGAGGTTCGACAATCTTGCGGACCCTCTTCTCCAGGACCCCTGAAAAGACCTTCCCAGGGAGGCTGAGGAGTGTGATCCCCCTATAGTTGGAGCACACCCTCCGGTCCCCCTTTTTGAAGAGGGGAACCACCACCCCGGTCTGCCAGTCCAGAGGCACTGTCCCGATGTCCATGCGATGTTGCAGAGACGTGTCAACCAAGACAGCCCCACAACATCCAGAGCCTCGAGGAACTGCGGGCGGACCTCATCCACCCCCGGGGCCTTGCCACCGAGGAGCTTTTTGACTACCTTGGTGATCTCAGCCCTAGAGATAGACGAGACCACCACGGGGTCCCCAGACTCTGCTTCCTCAGTGAAGCTATCCGGTCCCTGTACTCCCGGTGCCAGAGCTTGGTCCGCATTGCTGGCAGTAAGTCAGACTTGTTTCCAGTGGGAGTTGGACTCCGCCAGGGCTGCCCTTTGTCACCGGTTCTGTTCATAACCTTTATGGACAGAATTTCTAGGCGCAGCCAGGGAGTTGAGGGGCTGCGGTTCGGTGGCCTCAGGATTGGGTCGCTGCTTATTGCGGATGATCTGGTCCTGTTGGCTTCATCGGAGCGTGACCTTCAGCTGTCTCTGGAACGGTTCGCAGCCGAGTGTGAAGCGGCTGGGATGAGAATCAGCACCTCCAAATCCGAGGCCATGGTTCTCAGCCGGAAAAGGGTGGAGTGCAGCCTCCGGGTCGGGGATGAGATCCTGCCTCAAGTGGAGGAGTTCAAGTATCTCGGGGTCTTGTTCACGAGTGAGGGAAGGATGGAGCGGGAGATTGACCGGCGGATTGGTGCAGCTTCTACAGTAATGCGGACTCTGCACCGATCCGTCGTGGTGAAGAAGGAGCTGAGCCGAAAGGCGAAGCTCTCAATTTACTGGTTGGTCTACGTTCCTACCCTCACCTATGGTCTTGAGCTTTGGGTAGTGACCGAAAGAATGAGATCGCGAATACAAGCGGCCGAAATGAGCTTCCTTCGCAGGGTGGCTGGGCTCTCCCTTAGAGATAGGGTGAGAAGCTCGGCCATCCGCAGGGAGCTCGGAGTAGAGACGCTGCTCCTCCACATCGAGAGCAACCAGTTGAGGTGGCTCGGGCATCTAGTGAGGATGCCTCCTGGACGTCTCCCTGGTGAGGTGTTCCGGGCATGTCCCTCCGGGAGGCGGCCCCAGGGAAGACCCAGGACACGCTGGAGGGACTATGTCTCTCGGCTGGCCTGGGAACGCCTTGGGGTTCCCCTGGAAGAGCTGGACGAAGTGGCCGGGGAGAGGGAAGTCTGGGCTTCCCTACTGAAGCTGCTGCCCCCGCGACGAAGACGAAACCTCATTTGTGAATTGAATTAGAAAATTATTTTTAAAAAAGAATTGCAAACATTAGGCTTAGTGTGTAAAGGGGGTGCACAGAGTACAACTAATCTAAAAATTGTGGCTCATCGGTGGAGCTGAATGATGCCTGGTTGCTCAAACAAGTCAGCATCCACCTGTCAATCAAAGCAGTCACGCTGTTAATTATGCATAACTTTAAGCCTTAATATAATTTTAACAGGTGAGTTGAATAGAAATTCTTCTATTTCTGCTGTGAAGTTGGACATTTTAACATGGGGGCTTATGGAGATTGACTCATTCTGTAGCCAGCCTCAAGTGGTCATTTGAGGAACTGCAGTTTTGGCACTTCTGTATTAGCTTCACTTCACAGCCACGGAGGTTGCCACTTGGACCTGACGCCTTAATCTGAAGGATAATATTATGAACTGTGTCTTCCAACATTGTAACAACACTATAGTTATACTACTATACTATAGTTCGGTTGAGGCAGAAAAAACACTTATAATAGGTACTTTGTGAAGGTTAGGGGACGTCTGTTGTCATTGTTGCAATAATAAACAATGATTATGAAATGATTGTGGACGTACTTTAAAAGACACAACAATGACTGTCGGTTGTAAACAGGAAACAAACAGCCATCTCCGCCGTGTTAAAGTCTGAAGTTTGTTGTCGCCACTGTCACCTGACTTCCTCCTTTGCTCCCATCATTCTGTCTACAGCCACTAGAAGGGTTTTTAACGGGAATGTAATATATATAATATAGACATATAATATGTCATTTTGGGGCACTTGCTGAAATGACTGATAATGTCGTTTTTCTTGGGAGGTCAGTCTCTCCGAGAAGTTTTTTTAAAAAGTTCAATGTCTGTACTGCTGACATATTACAATTCAAGTTTAGCCTTTTATTTTTTCATTTTTTTATTTGCCATAAATTTGAAAATGTGGTATTTGTGGCTATTGTGTATTATGGATTATATTATATTACGTAATTCTCGTAATGCTTTGGGTCTTTTAGCTAGCTAACGGTGATGCCAGTTGTCTCAACTTCTCAACATCTTTTCTAGGTCAAGGGAAGTGCCCAAATAAAATATTAATAAACTGCAAAGGTCTTTTCTTTTTAAAGTCAAATATAGGATTCAACCCACACTCCATGCAGTCCCTTATAACGTATTAAGATGCTCCCCGTGCAGCCTTCAGGTTCAGAAGTGCCTCCATTTTCAGCCAAAACGCATTTGCGCTTTCTCTTTCTCTCCATATAACTCCTGAAATCCTCATTTTGTAAATACAAGGCATTTAAACGCCACCTGTTCTCTGCCTCCATGTCTCCCTGCAGTTTATTTGCAGCTGCGCAGCAGCTCACTCTGCTACAGTAAAGGCCCCAGTACTGCAGTAAATGACAGTTTCTGTAAATCTATAATAGAAAAAAAATCTAATGAATATGAGCCATAACAATTAGAAAACGGTACAATCTTTCTCACATGGATAGAACGAATACTAGACACAGAGGCGACTAAGCAAATAGCTGTCAATAATAATATGAAAACCATCCTGCCCGTAATTTAATTCATCACCTTCAGTTTCATCTTCTCATGTCCTGACAAATGTGTTATTGTACAGATAATAGACAAATACGCTCCAGAGAATGGGCACAAAACTGACTTGTTTTTCTTTCAGAGCAAAAGTTATCTCAGTTAAAACTTAACCATTAAATGCAAAAACACAAGGTTGGTGGTGGTTTGCTCCCCTGAGCGCTTCCTGTCTAGGTATCTTTTACTGAACCCCAATGTACAGTGTGTGCTGCTGCACAGCTTAACTTTAAAATGTGGCTCAAAGTTTTTTGCCGTTGAAACAGACTTTTTGTGTAATCAAGAAGTCTAAAAAAAAAACTTTTAATCCAATGCTTACCGTGTAAACATCCCAGTCAAAATTACATTTGGCTTCATATAAACACATAAATTAGGGTTAGTGAAGGAGACGGGAAGAGCTCAGGGGAGCAAACCACCACCAACCTAGCTTTTTTTTTGCATTTGTTAAACCCACTCTACCAACTGAGCTGCAGCTGCCCCATTGTCACCTTTAATAAACACCACGGCAATGGCAAACCTTTGATTGTTGTTCTGCTCAGTGTTTGCAGGAGTAGCATCTGCAGCTGTTCCTGTGCATATGGGAGAAGAAAGTAAAGCTTTTTAGGGGGATTTTGATAGTTTTGTTTGATTATCTAAAGAGATAAATATGTTTAACCAGTGGTAGTCTTTGTTTTAAATATATTTGTAAATATTGACACCATTTTTAGGAATTGTCATAGGTTTTACATTTACAGCTATAGTTACTCATACTTAATACTCTGAACGTGATCATCTTATAGTTATGACACATTGTTATAGATTAAACGACACAACAGGCTATAAAGTAGTTTCACCACAACAATCTACAACATTAAAATGTTAAAAAGTAGTACTTTAATAAATAAGAAATAAAAATTCAAAAATATAATATTATATATAATAATAAAAGGGGTCATTCTGCTGTAATTAGTGGTTTTACTTTAGAAGCTTAAAGTATTTTTTTTCACTTACACGATGCTTGTGTACTTAAAGTGGTCATAATTGATAAAAAAAGATTAAATGCAATAGTCCCTCATATTGATGAACCTATAGAAAATTACAGGGCTTTATAGTAAGTCTGAGCTCACTGTTTAGCTGTTGCAAAACTTTAACTAAATGCACCATCTGCTCAGCACCAAACAGCTGACAGACACATTTAGCAACTAGCTGGTGAACATGGTGGAGCATTTAGCAGCTAAAGAACCAGATCTTTCCCTCAGGAGGCCAAAAAACAGAGTTAAAACAGAGACTGAACTTAGATTCATCAGGTGGACACAAACAGTTTTGAGAATATGTATAACTTGGTCATGCTAACTCAAGTGACCCCCCAAAAAAAGTTATTGCTTTTAAAAAGTTTAATATTAAGATCTACGGGGCTCTATTCACAGAATATGGCAGTAATTTATGTTTTCATTCGTGTTCAATCACCTGATAATAAGAATTGTTATGTTTTTGTTACCTTAGAAGAAGCCTTTAATATCTACAGATGATGCAGGTCCTCCTTTATGGAGTCCGCCATGTTGCATCAACATTTTTTCTTACAATAGCCCAAAGAATGGCTCTAGATAGGGTGTTTGTTTGTTTTTGTTTTTTTACATTTTTGCTCGTTTCACGGCCACCGCAGTTTCTCCTTCTAGCTATAAACAGTAGGGTGAGTGGAGGGGGTTGCAATCCACAACTACACTGCTACATGCTACTAACTCCTACACGCTGATCCTTTAATTAAGATCTAAAATGAGGACTTTTATTTGTGTTATAGTTGTTATATTGCAGTATTTATCAGATCTGAGTAGTTCTTCCACCAAAACTGAGAACATATTTAATCATAAATCTAAATAAACTTCATTGCACATTTTTTTTAAAATGACATCTATATTAGACTTATTATAAAAACACATTAGCATGAAGCGTCTAGCTTATTAATATGAACACTTTATTCACAACATTAACCGAGTTTGTCCCAGCTGGGAGATGCAAGACGTGTTAAGCTGGTTTCCCCTCATTGCTATTCAAATGATTATCAAAAGGCCAATTTCAATTTAAGACTCCACCTGTGACTCTTTGATCACTTCAGTCTGAACTTATAAACATGGAACAAGGCGCTCACTTATACAGAACAGACAGCCAGGGCTTCATTCCCCAAAGTGTTTATAGTCTTGTTCTTGGTTTCTCATGCTGATCTCTGCTCACGTCTCTCCCGGATCTGTCGACTCACATTATCTTACTAATATTTCAGAATTTGTTTCCTCACATAAAAACAGCAGGGATTCGTTTAGTAGGCACTGCACTGAAAGCACAAAAAGCAAAGAAACAATCCCAATCAATATACATAGGAGCTCTGATATTAGCGCTATGGATTTTCATTTCTGTCTCCTGCAATACGATTTTAAAATGTATGTGGTTGTTCAAAGTGCACTGAGTGAGATTTTACTGTCCCATGAAATTAAACTAATACATCTGCAGTGCTTTCAATCAATACCAATGACTTAACATTTCAGATACAGAAATACACACAAACACCCTCAGAAAACTTTTTAAAAATGGAGATTTGTGGGTGTTAAAAGCGAGTCACAAGCGTTACATCACATTTCACTCTTAAGCCATAAAAAGCAAACAACCTATTTTATTTCACACAGACCTGCGAATGCTGCTGTACTTGGCTAGCAGCTGTTAATTGTTGATAGTGACCATAAATTACATAATGCTCTTTTAAACGTCTAGTAAAGGAAAGTGGCAGCAAACAAGACATCTGAGCAAAGATAATAGACAACATAACAAACATTTGGACTGACACTCAGTTGGAATGAGCCTGTATCATAAAACACAAAATATAGCCACTTGACAGCGTTGACAGCGTTATAAAGTCGATGCAAAGCAGCCGGGGAGCTGGAAGTAACCATTTCACACCATATTTGTATATTAAAACTAAAGACACTAGAGCCATCGTTACCTGTTACTTTTACTAGTAACTTAACTACTTGTCGTCCTACGCTCTAGTGTTAGTTAACAATAGCACTTTCCTCACAAGTCAGACTATAGCTACAAAGGTGAAGGGCGACATTTATTGTTATTATATTTCATCTTATAGATTTTGGTGCAAAATGCAAATGATGATCTTCAGCAAATAAATCATAAAACCAAATAAAAATTCACCCCTTCTTATTCATTTTGAATTTAAAGCAAATTTTAGAGCCACAGCTGCATCCAAATCAATGGAACATGTCCAGTGGATGTGAATTTACTCAACACCATTGGGTGAAGGGGCATTAATTTACACTGAATATGTTTTAACTTAAGCAACAGTATGTTTGTACTTATTCCAAAGTTGTATGACTCATCTATCAGTGAACAGTAAAATAGCAGTAGCAGTTCCTAGTTTGAGTTGAGACTGAACTGCTGAACAAACACATATTGTGCACAACGATACATATGTTGCTAGTTAGCTAACAGCTAATATCTATAAAGACTTTGTATTGGTGACTTGACTGCTTAAATAAACAATGCAGGACTCTAATCTGGTTTGAAGAAACCCTGCATGCATGTTGGCCTGACGAGACAATGTCTGCTTAACGTCAGCTCTTTGCTAATGCAACTGTTGGATATTATTTTGTATGCAAGAATACTTCTTCTTCCAAAGAAATGTTCTGTCTTTGATGAGCACACACCATCTGTAAGTCAACAATGCTGAATCACTAATCTCAAACCCTTTACTTTGGTAGACAACAGACCAATGGACCTTTGCTTGACAACAGGATTATATAAGAGATTTAATTATTAAATTCATTTAACAGCAAGCGAAGAGAAAAGAGCTGAAAGAGAGAGTAAATGTAGGTGAAAGTCTAAAACACAGTAAAGCTAGATTAAAGTACATGACAGCAGAAATCTTTAGTGCTGAGTTCAGTTGTCGGATGCTACAAATGTCATGGTAACCACTGAGTGCAGCACAACATGCCATCTTACTCTGCATCAGTGCTCCATTTACCTCGCATGTAAGTGCTTTAACCATGTTTCTTTTTGGGGGGGGAGAAAAACTAACAGTGGGCCTCTCAGGGGAGAGATGATATGTTGTACAGACGATGGAAGAAGACAGACGAGATCAGGATGTAATATGGCCGTGTTCTGCTGAGGCCTTTTGAGTGTGATTACCAGTGTGAAAAGGGCTTTAATTTAAGCCCCGGGCTAAAGAATCATACAGTATGTGGATTTCTGAGCAGCCCACATACTGTACTAATGACTCCGAATTCAGTTCATTTTTCATCAAAATATACAAGCTGTGCTGTCTCATAACTGTGAGTGTACACATCTGTGCAGCTTGCAGTCTTCAGAGGCTGAAAGTTGCAAACGTCTGTCCTCTGCAAATTGGATCGATGTGGTCTGTTGTCATGAGCATTTAGATAAGTAACTCATATTTTTGTACGCTCTCAAGTTAACACAGAGTGACTACCACAGGGTGTTAACAGTGAAAATAGTCTGAGCGCTGGGTGATTCATATGAATAACTGGGTTGTATTCATTAAAAATCTAAGAATAGGACTGCTGGTCTGGGGTGGCTGGTCAGGTCATGTGACCATTTATGCCTCCTAATGACTGTAAAAAGAAAAATCAGATCAGCACTTATGTTGTGAACTAGCCTTACATTAAGTATTATATTTTATTAAGACAGGGCAGTTTGTGTTCTTGCCTTCAGCATTCCCTCTTTTTCCTTCAAGATGAACACAAATAACTAAAGACACATAGATACATACATACAACCACTAATTAACTGCTGCTAAGTGATTCTGCCGTTAGCATTCAACAGAATCGGGCTCAGCAGCCAGACCAGACTTGGTTTCGAGCAAAACCTCTGAGACCACCAGGGAATACCATTACTCTATCAAGTTGATTTATGCACGTTCCTGATGAAAGGATTTCTATAAAACTAAACAATAGTTGTCATGTCATGTCTGTCTGAACTGACTCAGCCCCGGGATGCCAGGAGCCAAACCTGGCAAGAAAACCACCTCGGTAGGCTACTGTATTCCCTGCCAGACTGGCCACTGCTGGTTTCAGAGGTTGTGTTCATTCACGGGTCCGTCTGTGTTCACTGTAAGGTAGACGCTGATCATAGCGCTACTTGTACGCCTAACGGTGAGGGTGTAGCACACACTCATCACTATTGCCTGCTGTCAGCACTAATTAATATATAAGTTCTTCCCTATCTGCCTGTTTCTTTAGGAAACATATCCTGAAAGTAAGTAGTCTCCATATTTGTGATCTGTTGGCAAACTTCAAACTCATCAATGTATCACTCAAAACGTGTGTTTTATTTACACACCGTCACCCAAAGCAACTCATTCAAACAGTATCACCAGTATGCAGCCATTTTCTGTATGTGTGTATATGTGTATATACGTGCCCTATACATGATTATATGTGACTTTTAGTGGCCCAAATGTACCAATTTTGCAATCACACACCAACATAACCACAATATTTTCCTAATTTTGTCCAAGTGATTACTATTACCCGCTGATTCTGAATGGGCGGTTACAAATAATGTATTGATATTTAATTGGAGACAACCAGTCATGCTCATTTCAAGTGACTGATTTGTGATGATTTAACCTCTGGGGACAGCAGCCAGTGTTTTGGGTCTTCTGGTGCAGTCAGCAGATATCTGGAAAATGGATAATGAATATCCAGGACAAGACTTTCTCTTCAGTCTAAGGACTTGATACGTGAGAATGACAAGAAAGACACAAATTACACCCAATCTCTATGAACTCTATGCTTTTCAGCCAGTTTATCTGCATTCAATTGAAGCCCTCTCAAATGTAATTGGTCAGTATTACTACCTACAAACTCTGCATTCATATATCTGTTTATAAAGATTGTGCTCTCTTTGATTCCCTCTATAAAAAGGAAGCACAGTTGGTTTTTTTTTACTATATTCAACTCTAAAGAAAATGTTGCAATCAGCAGCTTCCCGAATCTTAATTCTTTAGGAGAGATTGCAGCACTTGAATCAGAAAAACAGAGCATGGAAATACACCACAAAATGTCATTTATGTACTTTGTGCTACCATGCCTGCAAGCTTGTGTGTGTGTTAACAGGTCACCTACACATCTGCATTTACAAAGCCACACACTGCTTGACTTGAGGGCAATCAATGACTTTATATCAATCTGGGAGAGACCTGACAATACTGAAATGGTCTAAAGTCATCTTTTACTCTCTAGGCTAGAAGGATAAGAACGGTGTCCACTTTCAAAAGAATGTCCCGACCTACCTCCTTATTGTATATTTGAAGGAGTGTCATGACATCCTAAGGCCATCCTCGAGCTAACGGAGTACTGGCTGATTTCCAATTTAACGAGCTGTAAACTTTCTGAACACCTCTGTTCAAAAACCTCAGAGCGTTTGAGTCAGAAAAAAACAGATTTTTTTTTTTAAAAGTTCGACTGAAGTGTTTTGAAAAAAAAAAAGAAAATAGTGAATTACTGAAAAGGTTCTCAAACGCTAGAAAATAGTTTGAGAGATATTGTGTGTGTGTGTGTGTGTGTGTGTGTGTGTGTGTGTGTGTGTGTGTGTGTGTGTGTGTGTGTGTCCATGCATGTACTCAGTAAAGCAATCAATACCTGCAGAGCTATGCGTATCCTGCTTTTTGGCTCATTTGCTTTTTTAAACACACACATTCTCACACATACATACAGTATACGCACACACACACGCATACTGCTGCACCTTTATTGGCTTCATTTCCAACCTTTCAATAATTCAGTGATTCACCTTATAAATATGCATACTCAATTTGTAAAAGACAGAGTGTGTCTATGCATCTGTGTTTTGTGTGTGTGTGTGTGGGAGAGAGATCCATCTGGTTTTAAGTGCCTTCTTCTGAACAATATGGCAAATGAGGAGTCTGCTATTCCAGTGGTTCCCCCTTACCACACACACACACACACACACACACACACACACTCTGCATGTACAGTGTGTTTGTGTGTGCGTATGTGTGTCTCTAAACAGCTACAGTGAAGAGCTGAGTCAGGGTTGTGCTCTCACCCTACTTTGTATGACACACAACCATCGGCCAAAAGGTCAAAGTCTATCTTTATTATGTGTGAGAGTGTGTGTGTGTGCATGTGTGTGCGTGTAAATGAGAGAGGGAGAGGGTCATCAGATCATAAATGGATAACACATATACATATCACATCAGATGAACTGAATATTCACCTTATTTATGAATTCAGACTAATTTAAATAGGACCAGGATAAAGAACTTTCTCTTTCAAGTACCCAGTAACTCATTCTGACACACTGTGAAGGTGCAATTCATTAACTATGTTGATTATTTGTTCTTAAAGAGGAGCTCTTCTGCTTACCCATGAAGAACAGTTCACTGATGAAACAACAACAAAACAACCATAGTGACATCACTTGAGCTATAGTAGGAAGGGATGCAATGAAAGACGCAGTACAATTTTTATAAGAAGTTCAGACAGGATTTCTGAAGTTTGATTCATAAGTGGAGACTAAATGTCAGTATATCGTTACCTCTGCTTAGATTTTGACTATTTTTGTTCAAATCTGACTGTCAGAAGTCCTCTAAATTATTCCCTTCAGTCACCAAAGCTGGAGTACTTGGAGCGACAGTGCCAACATCTGCATCACCGTGCAACCCCCATATAAACTATTTGCATATATAAGAGGTAAAGGATAAAATTCTTCTGAAAGAGTTTTCTTCACCTGATCATCTATAAAAACATGAGTCTGTTGCTTTAATTGGTGATTTAATTATCTAACATCTTACATCATTCACCATTTTTTAGGTTTTGTTATACAAGCTTTTCTGGTTTTCTCCCAAACATACAATAAAATCTGCTCATGCACTGCTGTTCAGTTCAGTCCATCACTACACAGCACATTAAAAATATCAAGAGTGAGATTTACAACCTCCAGTGTGTGTGTGAATATGTTGTTTATGTGCCTCCCTCTGTGCAGTGGAGCATTCATTTTCTGCAGTAATGATAATTCACCATCATTAAGGTCTCCCATAATAATGATACAGGCTGTAGCTGCCAAGCCTGCAGTACCTGAGTGGTTTCATAAACCAGGTGAAATTGTTTGAGTCCTTATTCCATGAAAACACACTGATAACAAGCTGAACGTCACGTTTCCTGCAGGTGCAGACGCAGAAAAGCACACTTACAAATCTATATCCTGTTAACTTTAACTATGTCAAATTCAACATTCAAATCAAACATCCATTAACTGCACACGCTACTGCACACACTCACAAAATCCATACCTACACATACAAACACAGATACAGCTGCAAGGACACGGATGTCAATCAATTATGAGTCTCATCTTCCACAGCCTGTCACTGTCACTGCAGCTATCACACTTTGCACGCAGCGTGTGTGTGACTGTGTGTGTGACTGTGTGTGTGTGCTGACACAGGTTATTAGCGGTCTATTCTGAAACACCTGCACCTTGTGCTCTCTCTCTCTCTCTCTCTCTCTCTCTCTCTCTCTCTCTCTCTCTCTCTCTCTCTCTCTCTCTCTCTCTCACACACACACACACACACACACACTTTCACCCTGCTTTGTGATTGACAGACCATATTTTTGTCATCCAGAAAGGCTGAGGTGTAAAAAGATGTTCTTTCCCTCTCTCTTTATTCCTCCTTCCCTCATCCTCTGCTCCTCTTCTTATCTGTCTTCGTCCTCACCCATTGGCTGTATACGTGTGTGTGTGTGTGTGTGTGTGTGTGTGTGTGTGTGTGTGTGTGTGAACGCTCGCCTGGTGCAGCTCCCAGACTTTCACTGAAATGTTATTTAGCCAACCAATTAGATGTAGAGAACAGCAGGTGAGCCCTGAGCTCTATCCAATCAATGACGTTAATCCTCCTTAATCAACCAATTAAGATTCTATTATCGGCACAAAATCACACACATATACACGACCGCACTGGAATTATAGAAATGCAGATTTAGCTTTTATGTGCGCAGAGATACAACACGATATGTGGGCATTAATAGGTTATTTACCTTTTTACAGATTTATAAAAGAAAAAAAGGTTTGTGCTTCAATTAATTCATTGTTGGTTTATTATGAGGTGTACAGTCTGTAGAGTGACCTCACTTTGTTTATTCAACTCAACTAATGAATGGAGGCCATTCAAGAGGATGAAATATTATTAACAGTGAAACTCCTGGTGGGTTGAGGTCATAAAAACAACAGTAACGCCAGTTTAGATGAATTACTAGTCATATTTGTTTGATTTAGTTTAGGTTGAGTGGGAGAGATGATGACAGAATGATTTTAATTAATATACCCACCAAAAGAAATGTCCATCAGTGGTGAAAGCAGGATTTCTCTTGTATACATGGGATCTTGTATGAAAAGGTTGGTTGGACTTCTCTAGCAGTGAGACATGACAGGCATTGGTTTCTATTTAAGCCCTTAATGGAAATATGCCGTCATAGATCACCTCCTTATTAAACTGGTCCCATAGTCATTATTAGTCCCACGTGCTGCAACAACTCTAAATCTGGGAAAGCTGCTTTTAGTTTTCATGCTGCACATGACACACATTAGAACTTGGGAGAAGTTGATTTAAAAGCCTGATTACAAACTAGAATGTAACTGTGTCCTGTTGTTGTCTGCTTGTTTGTTTTCGTGTTAATTATTTTTTGTGTGTGTTTATTCAGTTGCACTCTCGACTCCATCGAAAATGAAAATGAGGCCATGCCCTGAATGTTTTTCAAGATTTGATTAAAGGTTAAATGAAAATCTTTCTGTTGAGCATTTAAAAGTGGTAAGATTTACAGAATATCGCAATAGTAGTACTTTTACTACTTATTATCGTCTTAGCACTTATCTCATTTCATATCATATAATTCAGTTTGTAAAGTTATGCCACTTTAAGTTTGTTTTTACTATTTTGGTTGTTAAACATAATGAAACTTAAAACGTGGATTTTCTTTTGGAGTAACACATCCAGCCTACTCGAGCCTCTTAGTGGCCGTTTTAATGAAAAGTTGCCACTACAGTTATAATGACTCAACAAAGACAAATTAAAATCAACATTCCTCATTCTGATCATTTAGGGCTGGGTTACTCTTGTCTAAAGAGTGTTTCTAGATTGAAGTGAATAGGAAATACCTACAAGTCAGCGACAGTTTGTAGAAAATAAACTGCAGATTATACATGTTTTAAGTTATTTTTATATAACTATTGGATAGCCTTATTTTATTCAATTGTCATGTTCATGTTGGGTCATGCTTAGGTTATAAAAGCATGCATGTCCAAAACCAATAAATGCTCAGCGCTGGACTAAAGTATTTGTTATTAGCAACATAGCAGTTCAACATGGCGGACTCTGTGGAAGAGTACCTGCGATGTCTGTAGATACAAAAAGCTCATTCTTATGTAACAAAAACTTGTTATTATTTTCAGGTGAGTATACACTAAAAAAAATAATTTTTATGCATATTATATTCCAATACTGCCATATTCTAGTCTGCACACTAAATACCACCATGTCTGTATGTATGTGACCCATAAGGCCGTGTCCATGAGCAGAGATGTGTACCTGGAAAATTAATTAATTTCAGTTAAATGGAGAAAAATGAATGGAGGTTGTTGAAAGTGTACTTTTACTGTAAATGGTCACCAAAGATTATTATTATGTTCTCGGTGAGACCACTGAAGCATTAATCCAGTACATTACCATGAAAATTGCATCCCATGGTCTCTTTCCATCCCTCATTTGTCGCTCTCTCATCCTTCTGTATGCTGTAAAATAAAAGTCAGAAATGCCATAAATGTTTTAAATAATCATACATATGCATCCCCGAGAGTCCTGCAGAGTCTTATTTGCAATTGAAATCTCTCCAGCTTCTTTTAGGTCTTTTCCAAGATCTTAGAGTTCCAGTTGGGAAAACAGCTTGAAATGGAGGTCACAGTAAATGATGGACCAGGATGGATGATTTGAGGGGATCCAGTAATAATTTATAGTAAAGAAAACATGAATATGCATGGATAGATGAGCAGAGAAGCGTGGAAAAGCAAGAAATTATATTTTTTCTTTTGCCCAGGAACAACAAAAAGCCCTCAGGTCTGACAGGGTTGTATGTTTTCTTTAGTAATCCACTAGAAAAAGAAAAAAAACCATTTCCTCCTTGCCTTTAGGGACCTAAATTCTTTAAAACAAAGCTCCGTTTCAGAAATATGTGGACATTGTGTATTTGTATGTTTGTGTGCAAGACTAACCTATCCCGACACTCAGTAGCAGCAGCAGTGACATGCTCTTTGTATACCTCTTATTGCCTTTCTTCATCTGTTCCTCCATCACCCGCATTACATTTCTGTAGCGACTGAGATCCCTACATTTATTCAGATTTATTTTAGTCTAGAGTATCTCAAACAAGGCAAGTAATTGTTTGCTCTGAGCAATAAGATGTGGGAGGGAGCGGCAAAAGAGATAGACGGAGAAACAGAGCAAGGAAGGGAAGGGGAATTAAGTAAGACCTAGAAAAACTGAAACTGTACAGTAACAAGGACACACGACTACGCAGATATTGATGGAGGAAACGAATTAGTGGTTGAAGGAAGAAAGTTTTCAAATTTTAAGTATGTCACTTATTTATACTCAAAGAAAGGGGAACAGACATGAAAGAGAGAAAAGACAATGGGCTGTTGTTTGCATACAAACAGCTGCTGTGAGAAAAGATGGCAAACATTCATTGTTCCATTATTGATCGTTACTGAACTTCGATATTGAACTCTTTTGTTAAAAATAGTTTATTATCATTGAAAAGAAAATATCTATAGGGAGTTTACATAGTTTTATCAGTTCAACTATACTTATTGGTAATTCAACAGATTGTTGACTCGTCAGGGCCAGACCTTTTCCAAATAATGAAAATATGCATCAACCTTTCAGTGTGACATTGCACAGAGTGAGGCTATTTTTTTTTTAATGGGTAGACCTACGTTCTCCTGGATAGCTGTGCAAATCACGGAGGCACACACTGCCCTTTTCTACAAGGTTTTACAGCCAAAGTTCAACTGAACAGAACTTCCAACAGAATTTGGCAGGAAGTAATGATGGCACCAATTAACTGCGGAGAAAAATGAAACAAGAAGCTAAAGGATGAGCCTGGAAATATTCTATTTCATTTTTGTTACTGCCGAGAAATCTCACAAAACGACCACAAAAAAAAAAAAAAAAATGCCATTAGTTCATCTCTCTATACTTTTTACTTCCTCAGCCTGTATGTAGCTCTCAGCCTGAAGACAAGTGATTCATACCGAAGATGGAAATCTTTCCTAAAATTTGTGCGCAATTGTTCCTCGAAAAAGAAGAAATAGTGCATTTGTTGGGGAACATTTTCAGCTGCAGATTAATGCACATTTGGTGCTCTTGTGATTATTTGCAGCAGAAGGATGGTATATGTGGGACTGACTACAAATAAACCAGCCTATAATCAGGCAACACTTGCAATTAGGATCAATTAATTTTTGGTTTTAGTATTTTCATGGTATTCATGTACAGTAAATAGAGAATGCCACCAGAGCTAGCTTTTTATTTCGTGCACTTTGTGACTTTGTTTTGAAAGGTTATTATTATAATTATTGGTTGTCTGAATCTGTAAATCAGTCGTTGTGTATACAAGGTTCTGCTGTGTAAAACAATTAATGTGCTATTCATTTGTAATCAAGCATCTTGTCCCTATCACGGCATGAGTGCTGTGCAAGATACTTCTGAAAGGAGGAAAACACAATCTGCAAAATGGTTCCAACATATAACAAAATTAATCCACTAAATCAACTTTATAACTGAAAAACACACCACAACTACCTCTGGATATATAACCAGGACCACAACCAGGAAGAAAACCAACCAGTCAACAGGTGCTGTGAGCTCAGGAGGCAAGCTGGTTACTTCATCTTTTTTATCTTTCGTGTGAAGGCTTCACACCACAATCCAGTTCAGTCATGAAGCCTTTTAGTTGAATTCAGCACTGTGGCATCCTGCGGTCTTTTGTGTTTCCATGGTATTCTTGAGTTTGTACACATCCTATGGCTCAGTGAACAATTTCAACTTTGTTATGTAAGTCCATGAATTGTTCTGCCACCCTCTGTATTGTGTATATTTGTATGTGTGTGTGTGTGTGTGTGTGTGTGTGTGTGTGTGTGTGTGTGTGTGTGTGTGTGTGTGTGTGTGTGTGTGTGTGTGTGTGTGTGTGTGTGTGTCAGAGAAGATGTGTGCTCCTCTGCATTGCGTTTAACAGCGTCACACACGCTGAGACTAGGAAACAGTTCTTTACATCTGCCTTAATTGAACAACACTCAAGCATAAATTAGTCCAGCTTGCCAACTCTGCACTTTCTACTGTGCATGTGTGTGTGTGTGTGTGTGTGTGTGTGTGTGTGTGTGTGTGTGTGTGTGTGTGTGTGTGTATCAGTGTGTATGTGTGTGTGTGTATCAGTGTGTAAGTGGGTACCTGCCCACACATGTGTTCATGCACTTGGTAAACAGATTTAAAACTGAACTATTTTGCTTCTTTCTGTTTTATCTCTCTTGGATTTTTGCACACATACTCACACAGCTTTTGGTTGTTTGAAATCACAATACACAGAATATTGACTGACTGAAGGATTAATCCAATCATCCATTTGAAATTATATTGACATATTTTTAACTTTCTTCCCATGTTCTATGTTACGGCTGCAGTTGACCCACCTATGTATGACTTAGTGTTAAGTCTTTATTGTGTAAGCAAATAAGGGGTGTGGTCGCCTGCCCCTGATTGGTACTGGTTACTGGCTATATTGTCATCAGCCAGGGAGGCAGCACCTTGTCCAATCCAAAGCATCTAATTTGAAAAAATCTATGTAAAATTGAGCTTGGTTTTTTATATTGAGCTTGGTTTTTATATTGAGCTTGTCTCTTTGTGTCGTACCTGTGAGTTTATTGTGAATATTAGTACGTACTAACTTGGTTTTGTCGAGGCATTTTGTTTACTATCTATGGACTGTGCCAGGTTTAGATGATTTGCTGATTTGCACACACACAAAAAAATATCACTTTTTTTTAAAATTGGATAATAGTTTTGATAGTGAGGTTTTTCTTTGGTTTTGGTTTTTAGAGAGTACTCTGGTAATATTCATTTGTTTTGTTTCAACAGCATCTGCCCGCCCTTTGTTTATCTTGTAGCTTACCTCACCTCTTTTGGTTGTTTTATAATTACTGCAAATTCTTGGCAATAAATAAATTTGTTATACCAAGTACAACTGGTATTATGTTACTTCCTTTTAAGTACATGAGCTGGGTTGTAAACAGCCAGCTTTAAATATTTTAATAAGATTGTGTATTTCAGTTTTTGCTTAAACTCTGCCTCCTCCATCACAAGGTTCTATCTTCCAGTTGACAAGCATAAAACATCCAGATTCCTCAGAGCATCCTGACAAGCACTTCAACCTCAACAAACATTTCAAAAGAGATAGCTGAATAACAACAAGACCTTCTGATTTCTGGCACTTTCCAAAACCACACAAATGTTTTAAAATTGTGGTCATGGTAGAAGAACCCAGCATTGATTGTTGATAGGAAATATGCAAATAATGGATTTCTTCATCAAGGGTCACACACTTTGTTGACTTAACCACCCACTCTAACCTCCTCTCTAACTGTGTGTTCAGGGAGAACACAAAGCGAGGCACAACTGCAGATAAAGTTAATGGAAAGATGCAAATTCACCTTGGGCAGCACAAATTGACTCAAAGATCCGTTCACTTGAGTTCAAAATGTTTCAAAAAACTTGGCAGGACTTCATGAATCTGCTTCAGACACGTACAGAGACTGACAAAAACAATATGTTTGCAAGAGGAAAGTGTGCGTCGTTTGAACATCAGTTTTCCGGTGTCTCTGGTTTGTAGTTTGTCGTCGACTCTATATTGTGTGGTTATTTTTTAAAGCATTCTTCAAGACTTACAGTTCAAAAAACCTGCCCGGCATACCAGAATACTCAAACTTCACCTAATGTAAATGATGCTATGCATGTATTTTCCTTCAATCGAATCATTCCTCACCTCATCAGTCGTAGCACTGAGAAAGACCCACTTTCCCCTCCTTCCTTCAACACAATCAGCACTCCTTCTGTCACCTCCCCACTCCCCTCCTCCTCTTTCACCTTCCCTCATCCATCTCTCATCTCCTCTTCATCACTACAGAGTCTATAAAGGTAAGAGGAATTAGAGCTCACTTCAATCAAACCACCTGCACCCGTAAAAAGGTTTCTCCACTTCTTTCTCATTCTCTCTCCCGTCTCTCTGTGTTGCTCTCTGCGGGAGAGAAGACATAAAAATCCTTGTGATGATTCTTGAGTTGGGGGCAGAGGAGCGGTTATGTAGAAAATAAAAGAACAAGACAGGGAGGAAAGGAAAGGTAAGGAGAGGAGAGGGCAGTACATAAAAGAAAAGGACAGGAGAGGACAGGCGAGAGGAGAGGGGGATTGAAGGGTCAAGCTGCAAGAGAGGCGATCATTTGAAACAGAAAAGGCATTTGAGTGCAGAGTCTGCTGAAGTATATCGTACTGTTGCTCTCAGTCACACTCCAGTCCAGTGTTAGTGGTGTCTGGGGCATACAGGAGTGTGTCAGCACTCAGATGACTGGTGACAACTGGTGATCAAAAAATATCAGGGCATCAGATTCTTGGTCTCTGCTTTGAAACTGCTTCACTTAATTGAGGTCTCTGTGTGTGAAAGTGTGTATTATGTGTGTTTGAGAGAGAGAGAGAGACTCTTTTCTCAGCTCACAGCACTACAAGGACAAAAGCCCTGACAATAAAAAGGCAATATATTATGTGTGCTAGATTGTGAAAAATCTGAATATTTAACCTCCCATTACAAGCTGTAACAGTCTTAAAGGAGATGGAACGATACTGTTGAACCAGAAACTTCAAGCACAAGAGAGATGAGAGCCACCTGAGATGATGAAGGAGGCAGCTGAGGAGAAAACCAGGAAAAAGTCTGATAGTAGAGTGCGAGAAAAGAAGGCAACATCTCCGAATATCAGTGATGCAAAGTATCTGAGTACAACACTACATTTCAGAGGGACATATTGTAGTTTTTATTATTTATATGATGAATTTAGTTACTAGTTGCTGTACAGATTTACATTATTAATGTGGTTATATGATTGTAGATTAAACTACCCAGCTATACATAAATTAATACAAGAAAAATGAGCGTTACATTTACCAGCGGAAACAAGTAAAAAGTAATCTGAAGGTTCTCAGTCGTCCAGGTCATTTTCTTCAAGAAAGGTTAAATCTGGGGCAACCGGCTGTGGTTGTAGATCCGTGAAGACGTTTCATCTCTCATCCAACTGACTCAAACAATGGCCCGGTTAACGATCCCACCTAGGCTGAATACCTGGGTTTCCTCTTGGAGGAGAGGTAAAACATCTTCACGGAACTACAGCCAGGTCCAGTTGCACCAGATTTAACCCTTCTCCAATAAAGTAATCTATCAATGATTATAATTAATAATTATTATAATCCTATAATACATATATTTTTCTAAAATGACATTCCACATAATGAAGTGCTTTTTGCTACTTTAAGAATATTTGGATACTAGAGAGCAAAGCAGCGCGCCATTTCACCTTGTTGCTATTTATTCCTGTCGCTTGCACTGCATGGGTGAGAAGCAGTTGATTCATGAAGCTGAAAATGAGGAGTTATCTATACATACCTCCTCACTGGAGCTGTAGGTTTCTGGTAAGAAACTAGAAGCTAAAGTAAAGAAACTTCTGTCATATAAAATGTGTGTTTTCTATTCAAAAAGTGGGAAGATAGCACTCACTACGTCTCCAGCCTGAGTGTACAGGGTCGACTTGTTTGCAGTTTTATCAGGAGTTGGATAAGAGGGTTGATAGCCATTTAGTCTCTGCACATACAACGGAAAGATTTGATTCATGAATATATTAAGCTAAAGGGTCTGGAGGTACAGGTAGCCTCAGGGGAAAGAAGGAGGAATATGCCCTCTGGCAACTCCAAAGTGTGGAGGTCAGGTTTGATGTGCATGTAGCAACTGTAATACAGGCGACAGCACTTCTTGTCCCATCAGAGGCTGTATTTAATGTCAGCTTTTTAGTTTAAATGTACCCATAATCCTTTCCTTAAGCTTAGTGTTTTTACTCTAAGCTTCACCAGTTTATTTGCCATATGGTAGTTGTTGCACAGATACTGTAGGAAAAAGAAATAAAAACATTGTACTGAGCATGAAGGCAGCCGTCACAGAACATAACGAGGGCTGCAGAGTCGTCCAATATCAACACTCAGCCTGGTGACAGGGATGAAGATGAAGAAGATCACAGTCACCTGGGTTTTTTGGGGTTGTTTTGTGCTACACCTGAGGCTAACCTAACTGTTGATGCTAAGTAAATTGCTCCAAACTGTATGCTTGCTGCTTGTTAGACCGCAGTGTTGAGTTTTCTATGTCCACATGTGTTAAATACAGAAAATGTGACGTGTGTGACGGGTTTTGGGGTTGTTAGAAGGAACCTGTGATGAAGCTGAATGTTCAGCAAAGTTTATAAGACTCACAGTTCTTGTTGAGACTGTGGTGCAGTTAATTAGCCTGTTGGATCATCTTGTCATGTTGTTACATTGGATTGCATCACATTGTGACGCATTTTATTTTTGTCCACTCCATACATACAAGTGTTTATGTAAGATATAGACTACGTACTGCATCTATAAAAGTATAAATATACTGTATGTCTCAAGAGTATTAACTCACATATATGATATGCAAACACTGAAATTGAAGCACACACATACATATATAGTGTTGTGGATATTGCTTGGTTTCTATGGGGACGCGAGAGATGAATATTCTGGGATAGAGATGGGCACTGGCAGTACTCAGGCCATATGGGGTGTAGCTATGTTAAAAAAGGTGCCTACTACTCAGATTTTGAATTTACATAATGCTGTTCCTCTGGCTAAGAACAGCAGATGACTGAGATGCTGCAGATTTCCCCTGAAATTTCAAGCTTAGTGCAAAAGGCTGGAAAAGGCTGTTTAATGGTGCTAAACAGGCCTGAACAATTGTATTTAATATGTTCATGTTGGAGCTGCAACTGATTTTTTTTTTTCAGATTTTATTTTATCAACCGTGTAGTGAATACAAATTTATAAAAATAGTTTTTAAATAATGGCCTATGTACCTTCTCAGAGCGTACTTTGTTTTTTGTTTTTCTGGAAATTAAATGTCTTCGGACATCCTTGAATTTGAGAAGCTGAAACCAGCAAGTGTTTGACGTTTTTGTTACCTTTTTGTTTTATTTGTAAAATAAAAAAAACAGAACTAAAGAATTTAAAATGACTGTTTTCTGTTGGCCGTGAGTGTAATATTGCTTTTATTAGAGCTCTATAAACACCATTTATTAGTTAAAACGAAGCATCTTTAAGGTGTGAATTCTACAATACAACTGAGTGATCTGGTCATAACTACAGTGAGCTTAAATATGATACAATGAGTTGATTTCTAAAGAAGGAAATCAGTAAATAATACAAATGTTTGTACAGCTTTTTAAATGATGCTTTTAGCTATAACCCCCGACTGTCATCTGAACCTGATGTTCCATGTGTGTAATGAAATTAGATTAACATTTCCAGTCAGTTTTAGGAGCTGAAAATACATCGCTCTCAGATGTTGTTCTGAGTACGGGGGGGGGGACTAACTTGTAAGAATAATTTCTACATTCAAATGATTTTCATGCTACTTTAGTGGTATTCAATGTGAAAATCAGCATGTAACCCTTGCACTGTGAAAGTCATTTTTCCAGGCCCCTAAAAGCCTCTTTTACAGAGACAAAGAGACCTCACTGTCTGGAGGGCACGACAACCTCTTCACTCTCATTTTTGACTTCATGGGACACAAGTCAGCTTTCACTTTCAAACTGTGTTACTCTGAGGCATTGGAGTGATATTTGAATACTGACCTGCAAACCCATTATACTATCTAATGGCACAACATTATTATAATTCATCTAATTATGCATTCAGTGGTGATCCGGTTTTCCCATTAGTAATCATCATTTATTTCTTTTAGCCACCTGAATTAGCTGCAGAAGGACTCTTGTCGCAACAAGCAATTAAAAAAAACAAAAAACTAATTACTGACATATCACACAGCAACATGCGCAGGAAGAAACATGCTAACGGGGACATTTAGGAGAATAATGACACTACTGTCCAAACACATCAGACTGAGGTGAGCATAGTGCTTATGTGGATGGCAGATCACTATAAGCCGTCACAGAATACTCTGTGATTGTGTGAAGATGCTGCGCTGTGGGCCAAGCGCAGTGATCACGGTGCTACGTTTTATTATGATCACGGTGCTACGTGTATTAAAAATTCTTGCTGCTTCTAATATCAAATAAAATTATTATGCTAGCATGCAGTTGTTTATCACGTAAATATTCACTACCTTGGTTTAACATGTTAGCATGCTAACAATAGTACAGCTGAGCCTGAGTATCATTAGCTGTGTGAACCTCTATGATTCATCCTCAGGGCACAATGAATATCTGTGACAAATTTCATGGCAATTTAAATATAATGTTGAGATATTTCAGTCAACGCTGAAGAAGCGGATCAACCTGCAGACCAACATTAACATCTGCTCTTCAGAATATCCTGTAATCGCTGCTGCCACCCGGGTTGACTTTGAATGTAATTGTGTGGCCTGCATGGACTGTTATTAAAAACGCATGTGAGTTTATTGTTGGAAAAATCTTTTTCTCCAAGTTTCTTCCAGATTAGAATCAGCATCAAATCCGTCATCTCAGTCTGAACCCAATTTGCTGCATTTGCTTCAAGTCACCAATACATTACACGTAGCAGTGACTGTGTGTGACTTCTATTTTCTAAAAGTGCTATTATAAAGCTCGGCTCAGGGCTGTCGAGTGACGCTGAGGAGAAGTTCAGCAGCTCCTCAAATTCCAGATAAAGGATGAAAATTCAATCAGACTGCAGGCACCACAATAAAACTGAAAACGATAGCAGATTAGTGCAGAACTGATATATTTGGGTAAATTAAAGTAGACTCAAGCAGTCATCCATATGTAGAAGAATTTACTAATCATGTATTCAACTCCAAGGCAGAAAATCTCTCAGTTAGATGCCCTTTTTTCAATCACAGGAGCACAAAAGAGATTAAGGAGAAAGTTCCAGATTTTATTAAGCATACCCTGCACTGTATTTTAAAGATATTATAGGTATAAAATATAGTCAACAGCACAAATGTTTCAGCTATCTAAACACATCTGTTTTTTAGTCGAAATAATTCAGAATACTTTCCAGGGTTACTGAGTTTCAACAATCTTACAAAATCCATTATATAAGAGGAAATCAAACCGGTTTCTCTCTGCAGCAGCTGCAGCAGCCGCCTCAACAGACCAAAATGTGATGTAGCCACAAGGCATGTTTCTTCATCTGTGAACAGTGTGGTTCTCACGTTTTCTTGACCAGAAAATCTCACTCAAGGGATACATGGTACTGTATTCCGCAGCTGAATGATACCAATTCACACTGCTGTCGTCTCAGGAGGAAATTGCTAACTGAACTAAAAGTACATGAGGGTATGCAGGGGAGAGTAAAATTACAGCACTTTATTGCATAATAATTCTTGGAATGGACTGAACATCAGCGTTTAAGGGCTGAAAATAATGCCACACTCTCAGAGGGTAAATTTTTCTTTAATGCTACTTTCCTTTTCTATTGTGCAGAGAGCTACAGGAGTTTCTCTTTGATCGTTTGAGCTTTTTGTCCTTCAGATTGTACTTGGCCTCTTTTAGACCTGTATATGCAGATTGTTGTAGCACCAAAACATTCATACTTTGTGTGTAATATATTGCATTATTATAATTTGTATATGTACAGTATGTGTGTATGTTGGGGTAATCTATAAGTCGGCAAAGACGTGGATCATCGGTGGACCTGAGGCAGACTGAATAACGCCTGGATGCAAGCTACCTGTGACACCACCCACTTGTCAATCAAAGTGGCCAAGCTGTTAATTATGCATAATTTTAAGCCTTAATATAATCTGAATGATATTTTAACATGGGGGCTTGTTCTGTAGCCAGCCTCAAGTGGACATTCGAGGAACTGCAGCTTCTGGCACTTCCGCATTGGTTTCACTTCACAGCCGCAGAGGTTGCCGCTTGGACGAGACCTGATTTTAGTGTTACTGTGTGTATAGAATCAAGATGAAGCAATAATACTTAATATTAAACTATTTTAGCTCCTATTCTTCATACATTTCATGGTTATCACTTTTAGCATTAATTATTTAATGCAGTTAATGTGTTTCATTGTTACTAGTTGACCTTTTTTAAGTGGGATGAAATTGTGTACCAAAAGTCACTGGAAATCAAACCGAAAACATTGCATGTGCACATTTCACATAAGACAACACTTGACCATGAGTTCAGCGCCTTTTTCATCAAATCCATGTGACGCAGGAAGTCAACCATGGTTTGTTTGGCTGCTCTGTAAAAAGATACATGAGTTGATATTTCTCTTCTGTTGCATTTATGACAGAATAGCTGCTCAGGGCATGTAAATACTTTATACATTACTTTTTATCATTTAGACCGGCCTCTGGGAGCTTTATTATTCAAACATCTTGCTGCTAACGCCACAAGTGTTCTCATCTCAAGAATTATAATCAGGACTGAAATCTTGAGGAATAAAACATTTAGGTTATAGACATCTAGTTGTGATGCTTTCATTTAAGTTTAGGATTATGGGTGGGGGAAGTGCTCTATTGCAATGATGATTCTCTCAGGTAAAGAAATGAATATGCTCTTTTCAGGGCAAATTTTTAGACTTTGAGACAGAGAAAATTTCAGGAAAGCGAGCACATTGCTGGTTCCCACATAATTCAGGCTCAGTAAATATCCCCATTATTTTAGGGTTAAGGTTAGAATTAGGTTAGAGGTTTAGGAAATATCTGTGAGGGTCCTGAAATGTATACATACACACATGGGCATGAGTGGGTGTATGTGTCACAGTGTCAGATGTTAGACCACTGCCCTGATGAGTAACACACATTTTACCCTGTGCAGACTCATATATGTGCGCACACGTCCAGAGAGATGGCAATGTAATATTCACCTTCAGTACAGAGATAAGAGAAGCAGAAACTAATAACACCCCTTCCTCAACTCTCTCCTGTGTTTATGATACTCTTCATATGTTAACATTGCACGGCATTGAGCAGAACAAAACTTGACCCAAGCTCAGATGACAAAATGAGCCAAACAGCATTTGATTTAATCAAGCTGCCGTGTGAAAATCTCACAGGCAGTTAGCAGTCATTTTACAGTGAGCACAAAGCCAAATGAGCAAGCGCATGCCTTACAGCTCAGTCGTGACGCTCCATGAGGAGCAAAAACACTTTGATTTCACTCAGCCGGAGAACATGCACATCTGCTTTCTTTTCTAATTCAAACCTGAAACCACAGCGCACAAGCCCAGGGCAGAGCTGAGAATCCCTCCAGCAGCATCGTTTAGGTCTGCTGTTAGGACGCATAAGGGACAAGTAGTGCACAATGTGAGGAGTGGATGCCTGTTGCCTTCCAGCCTGTGGCAATACATTAAATATGTAAAGTAATTTGGCCCAACATCACTCTAGAGTGCCAATACTGGAGAAGGAAGAGGAGACCGTAATAACTCTTTCTCCCCACAGCGGCAAAGCAGCTGCTCTCTGGGCTGCAGTATGATTTGGACCTTACTGTGACCGCCCATACATTACTAAAGTAGAGTATGAAATGAAAGCCAATATGTAGACAGACAGACCTACAGTGCCCTTTTCATCAGAGTCACAGAAAGTCAATCTATGACTAGCTTAAGGAGTAAAACTCTCTAAGTCTAATGCTTTACTTTCTGGACTTTAAAAATGAAATAAAATGGTTCCCCAAATGAATAATGTATGGGTAAGCGTTTCTCCTCCTCATTATTCTCTCTGCACAAACGATTGCAAAGGCATTCCTTGGTTAATGAACACATTCTCATCACCAGAAAAACACAAAAACAATGGCATCTATTTTGTTTGATGTTAGGAAGAAGAAAAAGGAAGTGGCGCAGAATGTCCCCAATAAAAGGAAATGCATTCTGAACTGTGGATTTTTCTGAACTCTGGTCTTTACTATTCCTCCCATTCCTACCTCCGTTCTGCAAAATATATTGCTCTTAGCACTTGAATATGTAGCCATCCTGACTCTGCTGGGTGAAAAATGGCTTTCATCTAGGATTTGAGCTAAAGCAAATTACCCCTCTGGTGGTATAGATCACTTTTAAAGGAGGTAGGGTTAGACACAGAAAGTGGGAGACAGCGAGAGGGAAGCTGTGGGGGAAGAGGAGCAGCAGAAATACTCTGTTTGATAAAAGTAAAAGAGTTGTGAGGGATGAGTCAAGGAGAATAAGAAGAAGCATTAATGACTGAGAACAATTTGGTCTATTCATTGGCGATGGCAGTCAGGTTTTGTAAACCTCCTACAAAAAATGAAGGAGCTAAATACAAAAATCCATTCAAGAACTCAACACAGGACAGGACAAATGGGCACAGGGGGTCAATTAACATTCTAAACCAATATTTTGTTTCATACACTAAAAGCAAGTTTCTTTTGTGACAAATGACCCAAATCTTTTCCCTAATATTTGTTTTTGTCATTTCCTCAGCCTCAGGGGCAAAGGATTTTTTTAAAAAGCTACTGTCAGACATAAATTCAATCACTAAGCAATGAAGCGTGTGCATAGAGTTTCATCACTGAATAAGTTCAACATCCATTTTTAATTGATTTCGCCAAATATGACAGGAACAGGAAAGAAAAAGAAATGTAAAGCCAGAAAGAAAAAGAGCGAAGGGGACAGAAAGGAAAAGAGAGGACAGACAAGTAAAGGAGAGGGGAGAGGGGATGAGCGACGACTTTCCATCATGAAGGACAGGAAGAACAAAGGAGCGGTGGAATGATAGCCGACGCTGCCCTGAAGCATATGTGTGTCGTGTTGTACCAACAACATACGCACAATTATCTAATGACAAAACCCACCAGAAGCACTCTGCCCCTTGTCTCACCCAGCATATCACGGAGTCACTGGGGTGTTGACTCAGTCTTGACACATACCACCACACAAGTCCATCCATCAGGCCGTAGTAATGACAATGAGTGAGGTGGCTGCAGGCGAGCTGGGCGATAGGTGCGTTTGACAGATGGTCTCGTCAGCACGGGCGTCAGGACGACATCGAACTTCCTCTTTATCAATCTCACTGACCTTTGTTATCCTCCTTATCATTGTCCACTTTCTTTCCTACTTTTCCAGAGATGTGCCACATGAAACAGATGTATCCCAACTAGACTAACGAGAGAAACTGTTCTACTTTTAGCTTAACAAACCATGAGTGCGTTACATTAAAAAAAAAAAAAGACTGATAAGATAGATGAGATAAGAGAGAAATGTCATAAAAGTTAGATACAGAAATGAGATGAGAGAAATAAGATTAAGGAGATAAAAGAGAGAAAACTAGAAAAAATGACGCAAGATAAGAAATGTGATGACAACTGAAGATTGATGTTTAACAAGTGAGATGAAAAAAGAAAAATTGATCATGAGATGACACAAGATAGAGAAATAAGTCATAAAAATGTGATGCATAAATTAGATTAAAATATGAGAGATGAGAAGAAATCAAAGAAAACTAGAGAAATAAAAGAAAAGAAAATGTGATGAGGAAGACTAAGATTTTAAAAGTGAGATGACACAAAGAAAATAAGATTTATGATATGAGAGAAAGACATAAAATGGGATGGAGTCATTTTATTTAATAAACTAATGAGATTAAATAAATTACACAAAATATAGAGATGAGATTTAAAAATTACATGAGATGAGAGAAAGGAGACTAAAAGATGAGATGAGATGAGAGATGAGATGAGATGAAATACTAAAAGATATGAGAAAGGAAAAAAGACTGATGCAAGGCAAGAAGATACACGTGAAATAGATACAGAAATGTGATGCGATAGAGAAGAGATGCAACACATGCAAAGACAGAGAACAATTAAATAATTAGAAATATCTGACTTTTTATGGTCTATATTATATATTTTGTCCTGTAACACAAGAATACTGAGATTGGATAGTTTGGTGTTCCCGGTGATACATACTACACAGCTCATGTTCACCAGCTGATTTTCTCTGAAAAAAAAAAAATCATCTGTAGTTTCATTTTACAGCAGCATACTCATCAAACAGAATGTAATATTGCTTACTGTTTTTTATTTTTATGAATATGCCTTGTTGTAGTTTAAAAAAAAAGACTTGTCTGTACTGTATGGAAACAAGTTGATAAAGCCAACAGAAAAAAAACAAAGTTCTGCACGAGGCCTAGTTAGTAATTGATGGAAGCTTGGATTTGATAAAAGGAATTTTTGATGGGCTTGCTGTGAGCAAGATGAGAGAGATCAATGCTCAGCCAAACAAAATGACACCGCAGTGTTTCAGTACAGCTACAGTACTGTATGTGACAGACAGAGCTATCACGCGGCAGACTCGGGGCGGCTGCTAAGATACTCTGGGCAGCCTGATAAGATGTGACACATGGGCCCCCACATGTCCAATGCATATACAATCCTACAGAGCATTTCTGCCTCCCTGAAGGCTTCTTCCAGTTTGAGGCACCCTGCAGGTATTATCACTTTCCCTCTCTCCACATAGCAGCACACAGAGGTGGACTGACTGACACAATTTCTTGTTTTAAACCATGCTCGCTTTCTATCTCTGACTAAACTCTCATCTCCCTGTTCACTCTGCCCAAGGACATCTGTCACGGATGCAAAGAACATGTAAATGGAGAAATAAAAAAAAAAAAGAAAGAGGGTAAATCTCATCGCATAAGCAGAAAAATATTTAGAAGGAAGAGATTAGAGACCTGAGGCTGCTCGTCACATCAAAGACATCACTCTCACATATCTCCCTCTCTCTTTCTGTTTTCCACTCGCTCTTGTTCTCCCCGTCTCTCTGTGACTCTCCCTGCCTTCCCTCCACGATTGCGTGGGTGCAGCTGGTTCCTATGGCAATACCAGTCTCTCTGAGTTCGACCTATGTCCCCTCTTTCAGAGTACCGCTACTTCATTAATTATGTACACATACGGACACAGACTGGCAGAATTTCCTTGACATTTATTTGATCTGCGCGTTCAGTAATTTGTATTTATTTGGCCGTCAAGCAATATGTAATAAGATCTCTTTAAAGATGATCATTTCAGGTTAAGAGACCAGACTGTTCAGCTGAGAAATAGCACTTCCAAATCCACTTCCTAATTTTCCTGCACTTTTAGACACCTCAGTGCTGCGATAAGTCTGATAAGAAAAAGACTCTACAGTGATAATTAAATCAGGTGTTCATCATCGGCACATCAGGGCCACTGATAATAATTAGCAATAATGTGATGCTCTGTTTATCCCTCTAGGGATTTTCTTTTTTCGTTTGCCCTCCAGCTACAGAGCAGTAGCCTCATTTAGAGCTCGTGAGGAGTCAGTCTCTTGCTCAAGGACGCTTCAGCGGTCTGGCTGCTTACGGTCAAGTCATGGCGTTTCTCTAGCAACCAGGTGACAGACAAAGCAGGAAGACAAGCACAGTAATCAGCCAGTGACAAGCAGCAGATGGCCCCGGATGACCCGTTCACGGGGTATCTGCTCCTGAAAACCAGTTGCAGGGGGAGACATTAGAGGACTGATTGAGCGTGATCTTAACAGGTTGAGAAAACAATTTACAGGAAATGTCTGACCTTTTCAGTGTGATGCACATACAAGCTGATGTGGAAAAGATGAGCATTAACACATGATTTGTTTCTGGAGCATTTCCTCAGAGCTCAAGACAGTGGAGGAACACAAGTACTATTAACAAGTAATGCTGTGCTTAAGCTTCTCCGTGGTAACATTGAATTTTTATGTGTTTGATGACGTACGTATAATTTATTCATAATACGTTATATTATATAGATTATATAAGTCGTTCCAACCACACAATCTAATTGATCAACTAGACATGGAAATGTGCTCAAATTGGCACAGTGACAATGAAGTTAATACATCCAGGTCGACCTCTTGGGCTGTGAAATGTTTCCAGGACTATCTGAAAAACAAGCTTCTCTGCAAATTTCATGGGTCAATTGTAAGTAACCAAGGTCACTACTACCCGATTAGTAGCTACGTCGGGTTGAGAGATGATGTTTAGACGCTTTATTACAACCCCCCTCTTAGTGAGGCATGGTGTATCATGCAAGATAATGAGTTAACTACGTCAAATAATGTCTTTAGTTTCTCAGGAGAGCAGGCCTTGACAAAACTGAAGATCACGCCGCGATCACAGGACCTGATGATGTTGGGGAACTCGGAGGCAATGAACCCAAATACACCACCAGATCGCTGTCATGCTATACCCTGTCATGTGATATTGCTTAATTATATATTCTAATATTACATGGACATCATCGGACAGTATAGTTGGATTGGATAGTATATCACCCATCATTGGTGTATTTATATGTAGTTCTTTTGCTATTCATGCATTAAATACGCTCTTGAATATAGTTAAGTTGGTTACAATGTTTTGATAGAACAAACGTATCATAAACTCTTAATGCATGCATCTCTGTATTGAGTATCTACATCAGCACTGTAAAATCACTTTTTAAGCCCCTTGGAGAAAATCTGAACACTCCAGTAGCTTATTGGACCCTATTAGCATCATTATTCACCACAGAGGCTCGGATTCAACAATGCATTCACATATTACTGTGTGTTTCCAGGTTTTGGGAGCATCAAGTCTTTGAGCCAAGTAGAAAACATGTCCAAACAAATAGTAACTCTTTCTGTGAGGCTTAAACTTGGCATGAGAAAATAGGCTCTCATATAAATAACAAGGCACATGAGTTTTACTCAGATACAGTTATTAGAAAAAACTAAATACATTTTACCATTTGTTGAACTTTACGCTGCTTGGTGGGGTTAAACAGGCACTGAGATGAATGACTTCAAACAAGCTGTGAAGTAAATGACAGCTACCTCCTTCACTCAAGCCGTGAGTTTGCTTGCGTTTAACTCAATACACACAATACATGTAAAAATGTTATTGAATTCCACTTAAATGTGACTGAATTCATGCCTTCACCATTTAAGATGGTGGTGATGGATGGAAGCATTTCGTCAATGGAAACTGAAAAAAGGCATACAGTTTCAAAAAAAACACTGGACAGGTGGATGAACCATCTGTCTATTACCATCTATCTATCACAGGAAAACTACGAACAGTCAGGTCAATGAACCATATAGAGAAGAGTGAAAACATCTCTTCCATCAATAGAAGCCTTCAGTGTCGTTCTTTGCACTTCTTTCGATGAAGAAATCTCCAGTTCTGATGTAACTGATGCCAGAAGCATCTATGCTAACCTCTTTAGCACCTGTCATTGTTGGTTTCCAAGCAAACAGTCATGTTGTCACACACACACCTAGCATTAAACCACGTCTGTAGCTCATGCTGTAGCTGCCAGTACTTCTTCATAGGGTGTTGATTGGTCCGAACACCGGTGCTTGAGCACAAACACTGAGCTTTAAACCTGGCAAGAAGAATTCTCGTGGTGTTCTTGTGATTTTGAGATCTGGTTACGGATTCAAAGATTGCAACTAATTTTTCAAAATGTTCACCAAAATCAGTTTCACAGGGACGTAAGGTATAGTGTGATCAATCTTCTTTAATCTCATAGCCTTGCCAGGTTATTGAAACATCCCTGTTTATTTAGATTTCCTATTTTAGTTTGAATAGTACACAGAAAGCCACAGGGACTAATTAAAGTATAATCATATGCATATCGTCGCTGTCTTCCATTTACAGTCAAAATTTAGTCCTCTTTTCACCAATGAAAAAATGTTTTGTTACATCATGTATGTAGGATAGATAGAAGGAGGATAGCTTTGGATAAATAATGTTTTGAGTTTTGAGCCAAGGATAGACAAGAAACTCTCTCTGATCTCTCTGAACTAAGTCAGACTGATGCATGCACATCAATGTTGGATGGCCATTAAACTGGATTACGCGGATTTCAATCTAGAATAGTAAAATAGCTTTGATTAGGCCAATGTGGAACCATGTAGGACAGCCTTGCTACTGATAGTTTACCAACTGAGGTGGACAAACAGGAGAGTCGAAACTCTGAACCACCCGCATGTCGTCTGTCTGGCTATCTACTGTAGGGCTCTACATGCAGAAAGGCTCAAGCTAGATGTATGCTCCAGACATGATGGATGCACCGTGTACACAGACGCATCAAAACCTCCTGAATCCACAGAAGACCTCACTTTTTGTTCCATTTTATCATCCACTGATGACAAAATGATCATGTCATTCAAATCAAAGAGGCCACTGTCTTGCCAAAGTATGAGGAGTCCTAATTGGCTTCTGATTGGCTCCCAGCCCATTGATACACAGCTGCTGACTGCACACATCAAAGGGCTTCGAGGGTGGAAGAAGAAGAGCCAAATATTCCAACAGTCACTCTGTTCTAATTGTAGAAAACGTGGACAGACGGACAGTAGTCAACTGTTCAGCCATCATAGAGAGGTCCATTCACACACACACACACACACACACACACACACACACACACACACACACACACTGGACCACACGCAAACAGATCACATTCACACAGTAAAACATCATATGAAGGAAAACACGTCCACACATGCGCACACATCCCAAAGGAGCTCATTACTGTGATTGGCTTCAGGACCGTTTGCTGATCAGGACACTCTTTTATGTTACATTTGCATCTTAAGCATATAAAGTGCCTTAAATGCGTACGCGAGCAGTGCGGGTACGTATGTGTTTGTGTGCGTGAGTGGTTTTGTTAAGAGTTATAGAGCAGCAGAAGCCAATAGAGAGAGAGAGAGAAGAGGAGAACAGAGGTGAGCAGGAGGGAAGAAAAGAGGGTGAGGCCATGCATGGTCAGAGAGGGCAGACGTGAGCTAAATAGCTGAGTTGGCAACTGTAGACCAAAGAGGGAAGAGAAGGGTGGGTGACTCACACTGCTGTGTGATGAGGTACAGTGTAAGGACAGTAGACTTCTGTTTCTTCCTGTGGGGATATGTTCTCTATGGCTGGAAGCAGTGAGCCGTATGTGTGCAGATTGTGATGTTCTGTCTTCTGCTGTTTTCTACTGTACTTTGACATATTTAATTGCATGTAAACTGTGGTGTCAATTCGGCCAAGGCTTGAAGCGAAAGACACCGTAATCTCATGAGACTATGTTGGTAAAATGAAATGAAATAAAAATTCATCAAATTGTCAAAATTATGCTGACACATAGTATCCACTGCTCCAGTTCATTCACAAGTGCATTACTGATGTTGGACACTGATTTTGGGTTTAAAGCAGGCGGTCAGAAAACAGCCTTGCGTTAGAACAACGTTAGTAATCTACAATCTACAAAATATGAGCATTTATTTATGTATTTCCTCAACTCAGCACCTTGACAGACCACACTGCATGGTGATGCAGCGCAAGTTTTCTGTGGGCTATTTCCCTGATGAATCTTTTGTGTTTATTTGCCAGGGTGCTATGCGGTGGCTCAGTGGGGTTGAACGAGTTGGACTGTTTCCGTTCATCCCAAAAATGTCAGATAAGACTGAGGTCACACCTCTGTACAGGACAGTCAAGTTCCTACTGTTCACACCAAACTGGGAAAACCATTTCTTCATGGACCTGGTGTTGTGCATGAGGACATTGTTATGTAAAAACATGAAAGGGCTCTCACCAAACCACAAAGACAGAAGCACACTGGTGTCTAAAATGTTGTAGCATTAAGATTTTCCTTCATTAGAACGGCAGCTATTTTTATAGTTGCAAATAATCAAACAGGTATTCTCAAACACACCGCTTCTAAATGAAGCCTTTGTTTTTAATTTATTGTGGTTATGGCAAAGACACACAGGACTGGCGGGAGCAAATAAAAAAAGCTGCTTGATGTTGCTTACTAAAAGAGCTTGAATATGATTTCTTAAAAAACACTGCTTACTTACAAGGTTGGATATTATTTATTCAGTACATAGAGCAGCCAGGAAACATGGGGGGGAAGGCAGAAAGTTTTACATTTTTACTTAGTTATTTACATATTTTTTAATAATGTGTGCATGTATGCAGCACAGTGCAGCCCATTATCATATAACTTATAATAGGGAGGGATCTGCTATCTGCCTTTATATGTATTTATATTATGTCATGTTTTTTTTTTTAAAAAAGCATCTGAGGGTCTGTCCATATACTTTTGGCCGTGTAGTGCAGTGATCTGAGAGCATCAGCTTTGTTCACGGGATTTGTGTATCTGTGTTCGGTACGGAAACATAACGGCGCATCTAACTTTGTGTGACATGCATACAGACACGGACAGATGCAAACTCCCGTGTGTGATACTTTGAGTTTACACGTCTCAATGTGTCCTTGACTGAGCTTGCGCTGAGTGACGCAGAAAGAAGCTCTGCACTCTGTAAAGTCTCCAACGCTCACATCTCTCTCTCTCTCCTGTCTTTTTCCCGTTCTGTCTCTGGTCACCCCCCCTCCACCCTACACCCCACCCAGCAATCCAGTCATGATTCTAAGGGACATATCTGGGGTTTAATACAATTTGTAGGGGAAGGAGGCAGAGAGGGATGAATGATATATTGACTTCTATATAAAAGCAAGGCTGGGGTGGTAATCTCATTTCAGGATGCTGTGATGAGATTCTGGCCTGTTTTCTCTCCAAGATGATGTGACTTTGGTCCTGACATCATCATTGCCGCTGCCGTCTGTGTGTCTGTGTATATGTGTGTGTGTGTGTGTGTGTGTTTTATACTCCATGATATGCTAGTTTGATTTTTATCTGAGAAGTTCAGCTGAAATTGCATCTCTCTATTTTGGGGCTGGAGATAAGTATTATTTTTACTCTCAAAAATTTTTACTCTTTGCTCTCCTAAATTCATTTGAGGGATTTTAGAAATGAGAGCATCTCGAAGGAATCACTTTTTTTTAAGATGTACGAAATATTAAAGGTAGTAAGGAAGCATGAACGGAAAGTCAGGCACAGAGATTTAAACCACATATATGTCTTCAGAACAGATTATTAAATCTAAATATATATATATTTTTTTAAATTGATGTTTGAAGCCTCCCTTACAACATGAAAATGGTTTCACTATTCAAATTCAAGTCAGGTATCACGTCTCCTAAACAGAATAACCTTTACCTTTTTTTTTTTTTTTTTAAACAGGTGTGTGAACAATGTGAACCTGTTGCCGTTCATCCTCTCTGGTTCAAGTACACGGCCTTGTCTGTAAATGGCAGAACAATGTATACCATGGTTAACCAGCTGGTGTCGCCTAGCAACAGGTTACCGTGTACTTAGTTGTTTTTGTGTGACACTTTTTTTTTTAGGTTTTCTTAGCTGATCACACATAAAAGAAACATCATCTCTATAAATGAGTAAATTATTCTTATTATTTATTTTATTTATTTTTGATCATTTTGTCACGTTACTTGTTTCTGTGGGGTTCATGTGGGTGCATGTTTGTTGTTTGATAGCATCCATTTATTATATTCTGTTGTTAAATGATACCTGTTATCTCTGTAAGCAGTTTAATCAAATTAAATTTCACTGTATTATTAACAGTGGCATTTTATAAGCTCTGAATGACATTATAATTAAATACAAGTTGTAAGTTACAAGATATACACAAATTTCTTGTATCACATGCTTATTTTATCTTTTTTTGCTGCTTGCAGTTTGCAGTTTAAAAGCATATTGTTGGTAAAAGCTTGCTCTTGGTTAAGTTTCTCTGTATCAGAGCAGTGCAACACTTGCTGTAGCTCTAGAAGACTGGAACAGTCCTGAGCGGTTGACAGCGCTGTTTGTTTGTCGTTACCCAGGATTCTCAGGGTTGTCATGGTAATGCATGTCTGTGGGAGATCTAAAGAGGATAGAGAAATAAGGATGGGAGTACATCTAACATTGAGCCATTGTGATACATTTAGAAAATTTAGAAAGAGTTCTTTTTATTTTGTTCCCACCTTCTAATATTGGATTTTATTTTTATGTCACTGTGTTTGCAGCCATTCTGCCAGTAATCTGTTGACATGTCTGTACTTCTTTTCATCAACTGGAAGACATCATCAGTGTCAGAAATTCCTAGTCTATCTGACTCAGAATTACGAGTCAGAGGCTCATGTGATCACTTGTTTCCAATTCGGCTGCTTGTTATTATGGTTTAAATGATATGACGTGAACACAGCACAAAGGTCAAAAAACAACTGGATAACTTTGAGTATTGATTTGATTATTTTAGTGAGCTTTAGAGGTGCCGGTTGTGTTGATTCTGTTGGACACAGGAGTGTGTACGTTTCCTCTGACATTTAGCTCTGTTAGATCAACAAAACATCGGATTTCTTCTTACTATTTTCTCATGTTTTGTAGAGAAAACAACTAATTATTTAATCAATTGGCAGATTGATCGATAAGGAAAACGCTCATTTTCTGCAGCCCTAGACTGAATAGCTCTTGTTTCAACACTCACGAATGTGAACAGCGTGTTTTTACCTCCTCGAATAAGCTGAAGTTAAGTTTAAGGAGCAAATTCTCAAGTTTTTGTGCAAAACTCTCCAAATAAATCCAATTTGAAAATACTTGAAGATAACACATGTCACATCTCAGCACAATGCCTGAGAGACAGAAAAGTGACAGTGACAAAGGGAGAAAATGATAGGCTGACTACAGGCGGCCATTATAAAATCATATACACCTAATATTGCTTTCAACCCACATTTAACCCCCAGCTTATGCTTCAAAACACACACACACACACACACACACACACACACACACACACACACACACACACACACACACACACACACACACACACACATATACAGAGCGTTTCACACTCCCAACACTTAGAATGGATATACTGCAAACAGCTGTCAGATGTGAACACTGTTCCTCTCTTGTTTCCTTTTTCATTTCTCTGGTTCGACTCTCATGTACATAGTGTATGCACACAAATACAAACACGTACACACACTCCAGCATGTCTGCAACTTGGCTACAATAAAATGCACAGTGTTCTGGGAAATTAAAAGATTGCGTAAGAAACGTTTGTGACATGCACACATTGACTATATCTCCAAATTGAGCTAATTCACACATACCAACACCCTCCCTACCCCGAAAACACACACCATGCACCCTTGGCTGCCAAGCACTGGTATTTTCCCCTGGTGTTACTGAGCGCTAATTGACAAAAGGTTTGTATGGTTTAGCCCCTGTTGTGACTGCCAATTGTCTGATTTCACAAAGCTTGTGAATAACTGGACTGCAAAATTGAACAAAAACTGACAAAAAACAACGCGTTACAGAAAGACAAACACAACAGAAACGTCAATGAAGTGGAAACACCTTCCATGTTTAAAAAAACACAGCAGCAGTCCAAGTCAAGAATCAGTCAACATCACTGCAGCCATTTAATGTTAGTATCAGCATGCATCAGCTTACATCATTAAGTTCACAGACTGACTGCACAGTTTTTGTATTAATATACACACAGTGCATCCAAATGATTGATGGAAAATGGCAATAATCATTAGAATATTCAATGCCCCTCCCTCACTGGTGTTATATTGTATGTTGGGGTTGTATATTTGTATCGTTGCTTGGTTTTATATGTCTTTGTTTCTTTTTGGAGTATTTTTGGATTTTCAATTATTAGTCATCATGGTGCAGAAATCCGTCTTCAGTTTTTCAAGTTACTTGAAATAACTGGAGACCAGCTGAAATAATTTTACTGCAGTGGCAGATTCCTTCACATAAGATTGTGTAACTTTTCTACTGTAAAATAACAGACTTTAAATCATTTTGATGTATAGTCAGGTGGATGGTGTCTCTGTCATTGAAACCTGAGCTCAGTGGTCTCTGGACATGACAGAGGTGAAGAGAGAGAGAGACGCCAGGCAAGAGTAAGACAGACGCCGAGCTGGGCTTCTTGTTGTTGGACTAGTAAGTAATATTAACTAGCTGCTATGTCCTGTGTTGTTGCACTTGCTTGATGTTTGGCTGTTAGCAAAGTTTTAAGATAGTTTTTTATCAAAAGTGATATAATCACAAGAAATATACATGTACATCGGTCTATATTTCCGACAATGATAGTGATAATGCTCTCCGAAACTGGGGGCACCAAATCACAAAAATACCCTTCGTTGCTTGAACAAAAAGGGACTTTTAGGACTACATAATAAAGAAAATACTTGACAAGATGTAGATTTTTGGTGTGTATGTATAGAGTATTCGTTTGAAAGGTTAGGTTATTAAGTCATTAGTTTTTTCATTGCTTGATAATGTGGTATACCAGCAGCCTTTCAACAGGTTAGTCAATAAATCTGTCATCAGGCTTTGGTGAAATGCTAAAGTTAGACTGTGTTCAGACTGTGTTGTAAAGAGAGATGCAGGATCACAAAACCATCACGCTGGACAGGAGGTGTGCCGAAAAACAGGTTGACTTTTATTCTTGTATTAAACAAAGGAGGTCTTTTAACAAAGACAAATGAGGTGCTGCTCTGCTCATAGCATTCGAAAACTACTAACCCACCCAAAAACCATTCTCAACATATATATACTCTGATAGGCCTTCTCTCCAGTTCAAATCAGCCTATCAGAGTAGATCTGTGAAAGGGACAACAGACATGATTAACAAAAAAAACATAATTTCCTTGATTTGATTGTCCCAACAAATACATATTAAATTCTGCAATATAAACAAAAAAACAGTACATTCCGAACTAATCTATGAAATGTACAACATGAACAATTTAACTTATTTAACTGAAATATTTCCACCCATTCCATCTTCCAATCAAAACAAAACCCACCTCCTTTTAGTCTCCATAAAAGGGTACCTACAGAGGCGTGCTCCCTCTTTACTCCCATGTCCAGAAGCACAGAGGATTGGAACCAGGTGACAAACAAACCATTGTTTAATTGTAAATTTTTAAAAATGTATATAGCAAACAGTGAGGGAGTTAGCACTTCCTCACAGACTGATTCCTTTCGTTTACACTACTGTGGTGGTGCTGTTAGAAATACATCACAGTTGACCTTACCTCAACTTGCTTTACTTGAGTATCTTGAAATACTGTGCCATTTTTGCCTAAGACTGTTCAATCTGGGCTACACAAACTATTTCACATACAAACCTACAGTAGAAATAGACACATCATACATACGTTTTCTGCTGCTGATAACATAAATACATACTGTAGGTACAGACGGAGAAGTTTATTCGACTTTTTTTATGTGCTTAATGTTTTTAGGGGAGTTTTTCTTAGAAGGCTTAAGGCTCTGTGCCATTGCTGTTGTGGGCTTGTAAATCCCATTGAGACACTGAATAGGATATTGAGCTATACAAACAAAGTTGACTTGACATGTCTTGACAGGCTCAAAACCACAAGAAATATGATTTTTCTCTTTGTAAAAGCCCAGTTCACACATGTACCACGAATACACATAGCGTCTTTCAGTCCCACAGTGTTTTCTATTGATCTTAACACAAAAAGAAACAACAACCTTACTCTGGTTTTAATGCTGTCCTAATAATTGCACTGTCAAGTTTTCTGTTCTTACATAGCACATATGAACTTTACAATGATAACTTGAATTTTTTATGACACAGGTCTGATTTTTTTATTTTCAAACAGACGTGGGCAACAGCAGTTCTCACATTTTTCGAGCCAGTAACCATGGATTTAGTCACCTGAAATGACAACTGTCAGTGGGAGATTTCATCAGCTGGAGCTAGCTACCTAATTAAGCCAACATTAGCTCCATGAGTTGGTTGACAACACAGTTTGTGGACGACTGTTTCCAGTCCAGAGCACAGTTAAATAAGCACTTACTACATACATGATATTATGCTTAAAGACTGAAGCTAAAGCTGTATATCTCCGGCAAAAAGCCAGCAGTTGATGACACATTTGGAAGACATGGATCTACACAAGGACTGCAGCATCAAAACATTGAGATAAAAACAAATGTAACTGCTAGCTAGCTAGTTTAGCCTACTTGGAGAAGTAAGACATGGGTACAATTTATTCTTCGTTGTTTGTATTTTCAAATAAAATGTTTTTCTTTTTTGGATGTTTGGCTCTGAGAGCAAGAGCGAGACAGAGAACGTTAAACATTAAACTATGATATAGCATCAAGATCCATGAAGTGGGGAAATCGTTCCTTATTGTGAATGTGTCTTTTTCCAAAACAGTCTGTAACCTGATAAAAGACGTAGTGTGAAATGCTGGATTAAAGGTCCAGTGTGTAGGATTTAGTGGCATTTAATGGTGTAGTTGCGGATTGCAACCCCCTCACCTTACACTCTTTTACCTAGCGTATAGGAGAAACTACTAGTTGAAAAGATTCATTGTAAGGTAATAAAAACATAACGATTCTTATTTTCAGGTGATTATACACTCATGAAAACACAGTTATGAATATTATATTTAATTTCTGTCATATTCTGTAAATAGAGCCCCTCTACATCTGACACACTAGACCTTTAAGTTACTAGTTAATAGTACACTAGTTAGCTAGGACACACTATGGTTTACACACATTGTGCTCTTATATTTGTTGTTTTGGAAAAGGCTAAAAGACAAAAAAGAAACAAATGCAGAGTATCACTCTTACTACAACCCAACGCACACAGCTTCAACATGTGTAGAAATCCAAAGATAGATAGTCCTGCTGTGCTTACTTACAGTTGCTAAGCTACGACTGGACAGTCGCTGCTGGGTGTTAGGTCAATTACGGTTTCTGAATAGTCAACGAAACGTAAAAATTGTGTCTCAAGAGCATGTACGGTGTCCCAGAAAGCTAGATATGTTGTTCTTAGATATAAGTCACTACAGTGCAGGAAGTGAGACCTCTGAATCTTTGTTGTAAAGATTTCTAGACTCTTAAGGTTGTTGTTTGATTTTCTTTGCATCCTATTTCTGCGACATGGCCCTACTGATGCTATTTTCAAATGGGGAATAAATATGAATGTTATCTGTTAGCTAACAGAGAGAAATCTCTTTGCCCTTCTTCTCCATCATTTTCTCTGTCAGAGCTGCTCTCAGGATATTTCAAGCAACAGGAAGTGGATACAAATGACGCCCAAACCCTGGAGAAATTTGTCGCCAAAGAAGAGAGAAAGCAGAGAGAGATGTCTGAAAGATGAGAAAAGGAAAGAGAAATAAATAAAAAAATCTCCTGCTGCAGGTATCTTGGGGTTTGAACTACAGATCTTTGTCGGGAAATGGAGAGAGCTGATGTGCTGCTCAGTCAGGGGAGGTAATACCATTTCAATAGTCCAGTCTCTAGCAGTTAATGGGACAGCCAGAGAGATTTCTCCTCTTAGCCCTGAAGAGCACCTGAGAACAGAGTATCAGAGGGTTTTTCTACTCTCTGCCAGGCCACAGAGTTTCTAAACTACCTCTGCCACGGAGACGGCGCAGTCTGCAGAACAGAGGGCAGAGGTAATGAAACAGAATAGAGACGAGCAGGCTGGGAGGAAAACACATTTATTGAACACTTTCTCCATCTATCCCACCCTTTTGTTATTTTTTTTTTCTCCTTTGCCTTTTCATTTCACCCTGTGGCATCCCTATCCCTGTCTCTATCTATCTCTCTGTCTCTATCACCTCTCACACTCTTCACCCTCTCTCCCTCTCTCTCTATCTTCCCCCCCTGCTCCCTCTCTCAGCATACACACCACGATCTCTCCTTGATTTCCAGAGAGAGCCTGTATAGCAGCAGCCGGCATACAAACTAGCTGACTCAATATACATACACACACAGGCTGCACGAATAGGGTGTGTGCATTGTGGCAGTATGGAAAGATGGAGGCGAAGATGGCGAGAGATGAGAGGAAAACGAGGGAGGAGGGTGAAGGTGTAGAAAGAAGAAGCATGAGACCTTTGCTGGAGAGTTTAGGTTGGGATTAGCTCTGGTTCTGCCATGCTGGCATCAGAAAGACATGCGTCAGCATACATTAAGCAGCTAATTCATCATTCACGCTAGAAGCATGTGGTATGAGGTCACCGCTGGGTTGGCTCATTGTTTCAAAAACATAACGCTCGGGTTAATGAAACCGGCTCCCAGGAATACTTAAGCACTACAGGTTGAGACACAAAGTGATTGTAGTTTTTAGGATTCCCAGACAAAAAGAGACCCATCAAAATTTGATGAGCTCTGGGCCAAAAGAGTTTAGGCACCATTTCAACACAGAGAGTGAGATATAATTCAGGGTTACGAGAGCATGGACTTACACCCACAAATTGCCTATATATGGACTATGTTAAAGGAAGAGTTCATCCATATTAAAAGAAAACATTTCCTCCAGCCAAGCAGATAGACTTTTGCCAATGTTTTGACATTTCTAGGATTACTGATCCTACAATATCCAATAACTGTGCATATATAGTATGTCATGTTTATTTATACAGCTCTCTTCAATACCTGTATATACATATTAGAACACATTTTTGTATATTTTATATTTTGTATTTCTATATTGCCATTTTTTACCTAAATTTTTAAAGTATTGTATTTTATTCTTAGCTTATTTTTATTCTTACATGTAGTGCTGTGTTAACTTGACACAGGGTCAAACACATGACAAGTACTGTAAACTATATATATTATATAAACAGTTTTCAATGGAGCTACTTTCTAAAGCGATTTTACTGTTTAATTTTGTTAAGATGTAAATTTTCAGTTCTCTGAGCAGCACAAACTTTTTTCCATTCATCTCTGTTCGACTGTGATTGGCGGCCCTAAATCTTATGGATATAGATCATCCAGGTGCACAGCAAGGTGGTTTCTGGTTTGAACCTCTTTCTGTGGAGTTTGTGTGTGGCTTCTCTCCAGGTATTCCAACTTCCTCCCACCATCCAAAGACATGCAGGTTAATTGGTGACTCTAAATTGACGGTTGGTGTGAATGTGAGTGTGAATGTTTTTTTTCCTCAATGTGTCAGCTCTGTGATGGTGTACCCTGTTTCTCACCCAATGTCACCTGGCTTCAGCTCCCTGCAATCCTGATCAGGATAAACTGGGTACAGAAAATGGATGGACAGATATTCTATATTCACATATAGGAAATATTATTTAATAACTATGAATCAAATCAAATAAGGTGGAAATAATGACATAAAATACCTCATAATTGTACTTGAGTTTCTGTATCTCGATCGATTCTGTTTCTTTATGTTACGAGAATAACAAAGAAAAGGACAGAGCACAAAGCCACACACTGATGAATCCCAGATTAGAAGTAACGGATAGTAAACTGCCCCGCCTCTCCTTACTTCACTATTTGCATATTGTGTGCGTACATGTGTGTTTTGTGTGCATGTGTGTGTGTGAGTTGCAACTTGCAACAATAACTTCCTAATTACAGTTCCCCAGTGTTAGTGCAATCTTCCTGAAATGCTAACTAGCCTCCTACTGGGAATATGGTACATTATTAATCCATGTGCTTGCTTGAGCTTGTGCATCCTGTGCTAGGAAGCATGTGTGTGTGTGTGTGTGTTTCTGCAGTACGCACATCTACGAGCGTACATGCATACGCATCACTGTTTGCATGTCTTTACACACCCCTCTCACATTCCTATTCAGAAGCTTTGTTCATATAGGCATGTATGTGTGCCGCTACATGTGTGTGTATGTGTTGGTGTATAATACACAGTGTCATGTCCTGAAGCATGGGTGTGTGTTTGTGCGTTAAAATGTTGCACATAATTTAAATGTGGCTCTTTTTGTCATGACAAATATCCTAATCCGAGATTTGTTTACAACTTATTTGTATTCCAATCGTATTTCAATAGCAAAGCAGAAAATTAATAAATGTAACAGAAATGTAACAACAGCACAGTAAAAAAATGTCTTTACATTCATACCCTGTCAGCAGGGAGGTGCCATGTTAACTTTGCATGCAGATTTGCTTCCACACCATGGGGTATTCCCTCTCAACAAAGATCAACATTATGACAAGAGATACTGCTGGCTCTCTGTGCGTCAACATGCTTAATATGAGGAGCTAGCTTCTGTTGAAATAAGGACGGCTCTGACAAATAATAACTGATGAGAGCTGATTTTGAAATTTAACCTGGGATTTCAACAGATACGTGCTCCATGTTGCTCTCTTGCAGTGGCAGCTAAAGGGCAAAAATGTAGTAAATGGATGGGAGATTGAGGAGGGATCTCCCATTACACAACAGTGTTTCTTTAGTATTCCTGGAGAACTTGCCCCAAAGTGATGCCTCGAGGTACCAACATTGTACCATGAATGGGTAGCTGCCTCCTGGGTCCGCAGTAAATGATACACAGAGAGGAATATAAAAAAAAAAGAAGAAGAAGAAAAAGAGGTTGAGAGCAACAACCGAGTACTATGACAAGACAGCACAGACATTAAACCCATCACTTTTCATTCATTTTGTAGTTGCAGACATTCTGGCAGATCCTCTCTACTAAAGTTGTCACTTTTCATCATTGAGGATTTTTAATGGTGCCACCTGCCTTATTACAGTCCCACCATTTTTGACATTTCTGCTGCTGCAGCAGAAAAAAAGGCTCTCGCCGTGTCGCTGCTTGTAAAGAGATTTTTGTTTAGTTTTATTTAGTGAAGTTTTTTTAGCTCTCAGAAATCAAACAGAGCAGCTTGCTAACCACAGGTTTAGAGTTCCTTTTTTTGTTCCAGCCCGATCAAAAGTGTTGCTGCTCTCACAACTCTTGAGACAGGGGAAGTGTGCTGCAGCAAGCACTGCAGTACTAATGCAGGATGAAAGCAAGATGAGCGACCTCTAAGATAGTTATCAATGAATTCCCAGGACAACTAAAGACTTCACTGTGACTGAGGATCTCTGGCCTTGAAAAGAGCCAGCCAACCATTTCTCACACCCAAATGCATGATGTCCTATAATGAATCATTGAAGCTGTCCTGTTTTACTGGCACTACCTCATGTCTATTCATGCTACAAGGAGTGGGGTCCCTGTTCCTCTCCTCTTTCTATCAATCTGTCTGTCTTCCTTTTCGTTCCCTCTCTCCCTGTGTGGCACTCAGCCAACAATTGGAGTCAGTCAGTGGAAAAACTCTGTTAGTAGTCCATGCCCTATGGGACAAAGTGGCAACAACATCCGTTACAAGAGATAGTGGGGCAGTAGGCAGGAGGCACAGGGCACAGCAGCCAAAATTTAACTGGCTGAGCGGCTTTTTGTCACACACATGCACTCAGTGGACTGCTGTGCTTTAAATGCACATCAAGACTGTTTTAACAGCCCTGGACTTTTGCTGGACAGCCACATTTTAACTGGGTATGTGTTTGTGTGGTGATTAACCAACACAAGCTACTTGGCATTGAGTGTATGAAGTCTCCGAACTCTACTAGCGCGATGAAGCACCATTCTTCCAAAAGATATTTGAGGCTTTGATTTGATGGTGGTGGTGGTGGAGGGCACTGTCTAATACGTCACACTAATATCTGCCATACCTGTTCATTCAGGTTGAGATTTGGTGACTGTGAAGGCTCATTAAACCATTCACTGACCCCTCATGCCCTGTATGGAAGCATCTTAGATCAGTTGTCATGAGGATTGCTGCACAAGATGTTCACCATGTGATCTGCAGCTTTGGAGAAGCTTTCCAAAGTTTCAAAACATCCTGATGATGTCTAATGAAACACAGGAAACATAAGGATCGAGACTTAGGAACTAAAAATCAGGATATCTCAGCGTGTGCTGGTTTAAATTTGACCATCATTTCTTTTTTAAGTCTTCCCAATCTTATAGAAATGCAATACTAAATGGCTGGAGTGCCCCTTTAATTTGTAACCTGTCTATGGTCAACCTCTTGCATGCACAAGTGGTGGGATGTTCTGCAATGTATGGATCTGCAAGTTGGGGGGACCTGTGCATGGTTACAGTGAAATCAGTCAGGGAGCTCCATCTTTTCCCTGACAACTTAGATAATGAAATGTTTAACAGTAGGCCGTTAAAGTGTTTCCTGCCACAGACTTCTTAGATCTAAAATAAGAAACGTGCTGACAACAACATACAGATAAAACTACCATTTCAAAGACATCACGGAGAGGAGAGGAGTTCAGCGGGCTTTCTCACCGCCTGCAGCCCGGCGTGTGGAGAGCCGCTGTCCAGGGTGCTGAACACTCAGCCGGGCTTGGACTGCGGTGCGGGTATGAGGGCTAAACGGTGCCGGTCTTTTACTCTGGCACTGCAGCCCGTCCCGGGACAAAAACTAAATTAATACCAAGTGATCAACCTAAATGTGTGCAAAAACCTTTAAAATGCTGAACAGACTCGGATTAAAGTTGCACAGTTATAGGTCGCACAGACACGGAGCACGGGACGATCAAGGCACCGCACACATTCACTAGGAGCCGATAATGTAAATCTGGATCTATGTATCTGAGCCCGCATTAGCAGCGGACAAACAGGGGATGGAGATAAGAACAAGCAAGGCTGCCTGCGAATAGACAACCAGCAGTCATTCATCACCTATACACAAACGCATGCACACGCACAGATGGGTCAGTGTCGGTGATTTGAGAACCGCAGGAATGCCAGAGGTGTTTGCGTATTTCAAAGTTGCCTACGCAATGCGAGTCCAGCCATGAAAGGAAGCCAAAACGCTTTGTGCGCAATCTACAGATGTTTTCCCACTTTACCTGATCCAGATGCCAAACGTGGAGAAAAGAAGAAGAAGAAGAAGAAGAAGACGCCGTTTCACTCGCGCAGGTCTCCTCAGCAAAAACGCTCCTCTCGTTGCCTTCTTTGGCAGTATAATATATGTGGCTGTTTTTTAAGTCTTTGTCACTGATTTGATCCCAGCTTGCACGTGTCTTTTCTGCGGTCCTTGTGAAGAGCAGTGGCCGGGAAAGAGCTCGGTGGTGGTGGCAGCAGCAGCGGCGGCGGCCAGTGTGTCGATTCACCCGCGTCAAGATGTTTTTTTGGGTGAGGGGGGGGGGGTGCAAAACGTGATGTGATGTGCTGCCTCCTCGCCGCTGTCTCCCTCGTTCTCCGTCTCTCTCCTCTCAGTTTCTGCCTCTCACACTGCGTCAGGCTCCACTCCCCCTCCTCCCTCTCTCTCTATTTGACTCCCCTCTCTCTCTCACACACACAGTGGAACAGACGGTGATTAATTCGCTGGAATTCAGTTTCTCTCTCTCTCTCTCTCTCTCTCTCTCTCTCTCTCTCTCTCTCTTCCCTCTTTTCCTATATGTGCCTCAATCAGCCTCAATCCGTCGCCTCTCCACTGAACTGAAGCGACTGCCGGCCAGCTGTTCCGGTTAGAGGAGAGAGGAGGGTGGGTTTTTTTGCAGTCATTTAGATCAGATGCTTTCCCATTTGGAGAGCCAGATAAGTACTGTACTATCAAAAGCCCAAACTGGCAAAAGTTCTTGACGAAATTGTGTGAAATCCAGACTATTGGAGTTCTCTGGGAGATTGCATTAGCTCGGAGTGATGGGAACCCACATTTCTGGGTATTTCTCTGCACTCAAGCCTCTACTGGATTGGTGGATGCATCAGGTCTCTGCTGCTGCTGCTGCTGCTGCTGCTGCTGCTGGAGGCAAAGCTGCTGTAGCCCTACTTGAATGACCAGTCCAATGTTATTTGAGGTTGGCTGTTTGCCTAAATGCACTATGGGGTAACCTGATGTCCTGCCAGCAGACATGGTCAGATTAACTGCCACTTTAGTACAGGAACACTCACACAGGAATGGTTGGCGGATAAATAACTTGAAAGAGGAATGAATGGATGAATATCAACATACACAACATGGCTCCCGTTCAAAGCCTGGCACATTAACTGCCCCCTTTTTTTCTGCGACAGCATAAATCCACAGTTGTATGTTCTCTGGCTTACATCATATGTCGCATTAGTGGATATATGAACTATAAATAAACCCAGTAATCTGCCGTTATTCGGCTGTAGGTGATGGCTGACATTGGAGTGAACCTTCTCTGCGTGACCCTTTATAATGTATGACTGAGTAATTAGGGGGATGTGAAACAGATGAGGTCAGGGAGGGGAAATAAAAGGAATAAACATAACAGAGAAATCATCCATAGACAAAAAAAACACCCACCTGTCTGTCTCTGTGAATAGAATTGAATAGAATAGAATACAATGCAATACAATAGAATAAAACAGACTATCCTGAAGTCTCCGTTAATGACATGGTGAATAATTTACATCTCCTCCACAGGCGTTGTTAGTATCTGACCTTTTTACCTAACCTCTGACCTGTTAATATCTCCACAGGGGATTATTATGCATCATATTATAAATGATAGTATAAAAAAGATGACAGTCCATTTTCTAATATGCAGTGGTTTCATGCTTCTTTGACTGGATCACAACAGTCACTTGGCAACCACTAAGGTCATGTCCTCTGTTTTCATGAAAAGAATTATAACTTAAAACCTACAAATTCACAAAAAAATCATTATAACTTCGCCTCTTCAGATAATACACAGTGAAAATCTAAAGTGAAATTGGGCTGTATTTCAGAGTAAGACAATATATTTAAGAAGCCATTATTTACCGTTGGATAACAACTACCATTGGACAACAGCTATCATTGGACAACAGCTACCACTGGACAACAGCTATCATTGGACACCTGGACAACAGCTACTGTTGAACAACAGTTAAGTTTAGACAACAGCTACCATTGGACAACTGTTATCGTTGGACATCAGCTATCGTTGGACATCAGCTATCGTTGGACAACCGCTATCGTTGGACAACCGCTATCATTGGACACCTGGACAACAGCTACTGTTGAACAACAGTTAAGTTTAGACAACAGCTACCATTGGACAACCGCTATCATTGGACAACAGCTATCATTGGACAACCGCTATCATTGGCCAAGAGCTACCACTGGTCACCTGGACAACAGCTACCATTGGACAACTGTTATCGTTGGACAACCGCTATCGTTGGACAACTGCTATTGTTGGACAACCGCTATTGTTGGACAGCAGCTACCACTGGTCACCTGGACAACAGCTTCCATTGGACAACTGTTATCGTTGGACAACAGCTACCACTGGACACCTGGACAACAGCTACTGTTGGACAACAGTTAAGGTTAGACAACAGCTACCATTGGACAACTGTTATCGTTGGACAACCGCTATTGTTGGGCAACAGCTACCACTGGTCACCTGGACAACAGCTACCATTGGACAACAGCTACCATTGGACAACTGTTATTGTTGGACAACCGCTATCGTTGAACAACAGCTACCATTGGACAACAGCACAGCCACCATTGGACAATAGCTATGGTTAGCATCCAACCACATCCTAGCTAACATTACTGTTTAATAGTGTTACACAACACAAATGGAAGGCGCAAATTAATTCCAAAATATTAACCCACATCTGGGACATAATTATTTAAGCCTGGAAGTAAAATGCAGTGGATGTAATCGAGCTTGCAGTTACAACATTAAATGTCTTGTTGTCTTTTTACTCAGAAATGTTCTGCTTTATTCAGTAATATTGTGATATCAGTGATATTATTCTCAAATTCTGCATATGTATGTACAGTATGTTCATACATATTACATGGAACATGTAACACTTAAAAGTGTGTTTGAAGCACATTAGCAGTGAGCTATTTATGTCTTTCTTCATTTAACACAATGGCAATGTTAGCTAGTGGTTGAATCCCAACATTAGCTGCTTTCTAATGGTAACCCTCTAGATTTCCTTATCCATTGTCTTTTCAGTTGCTGGTCAATCAGAAAGTGGTAAAATTAAAACGTTTTGTCAGATTCCCCTCACACACACACAAGGGATTCAAAGGAAACAATGGATACATGTAATCCATGTAATCCATGTTACTGTTTGTAAATGTAATTTAAATCAGCCTTACTCTTACTGTACACTACGTACTGTTCCTTATGCTGTATCAGAGGTGCACTGAAGGACTAGTGTATCAGGTTTAGGGGGCTCTATTTACAAAATATGGCAGAAATTGAAATTATTATAACTATGTTTTTATTAGTGATTCGAATGAGCCTTTTACAGATATATATTTTATGGATGCCACCGGTCCTTTTCCAAGGAGTTTGCCATGTTGAACCAGCTCAATTTTCGCATGTTGCGTAAGTACCATAGTTTCTCCGTCACACTATGGTCAACTAATGTTCAACTGGTGAAATACGGGGACTGGTTTTTAGTGGGAAAGCAGTCGAATGAAACGCAGTGAATTTGTCACTGAGGTTAACACTAACCACAATCGTTGATCAAAAATGCGTCTGCAAAATGAGACTACATTAATTTTTTGACAGTGGATCAGTTTGAAATACTGCAGGAAGTAATGGAAGAAGTCAGAGCAGCCACAGTGAGCTGTTAGATGAAGAGCTGCAGGCGACAGGCAGCAAACCTCCAACTCCTCGGTGAGGTAACCAACTCCTCTTTCTGTCTCCCGCTGTTGTGTGGGAAACGTCTTGCACCGTGCACAGCATGAAATCAGATCATGGTTGCTCATGACATGATGGAAAAAGGCCAATTAGTGTCAGACTTCTTTATTTTATGTCGTCTTGTCCTGCTGTTTTAATCAAATTTTATTTTCTTTGTTTTTTATTGTTTTATCATAAATGTTATGATTATCTGCTTTTATGTTAAGCACTTAAGCAGTGTTGCATTTTATGCATGACTGTGCTATACATATAAAGTTTATTAGTAGAATTATTATTACTGATAAAAACAAGTTTGCTTGGTAATACTGTGAACAAATACACCAGTTGCTCTTCTGTTGTATTTCTGCTCAATGTGTGTTTGCTTAGCGGTGTAGTACTAAATCAAATGGGTTTCAATACACCTGTCAATCAATGCAAGCCATGCTATTTTGTTAGTGACGTAGCATTTAACACTAGCATTAGCTAACAAGTTTATAATACTAGACAATGTAGGATCATTAGCTTGCAACTAATGATGAGCAATGATTAATTGACTAATCGTCTAAGCCTTCAGATAAATATAGCAAAAGTACAAATACAATATAGTGAAGTAAAAGCAGAGAATGAAAAGAAGTACCTGAGATTTGTATTTGAGTAAATGTACTTACATTTAGGGCTGCAATGATTCCTCGAGTACCTCGAGTAACTCGATTACAAAAAATGATCGAGGAATTTCCTCCACCTCGAAGCCTCGTTTAATTAAATTTAAAGCTCACGTTTCGCACGGATTCTTTTTAGTGTGACATAACGTGCTTACGTTACAGGCTATGTGTCCCCTGCAAAGCGGAAGAAAACGGAAGTGGGCTTTTGGTAACGTGGGTGGACAGTTTTGATGTACAGAATGGCAGACGCCGGGACCGAAAACAGCGAAAATGAGCAAACGCAGCAAAGCGAAAGTAATAAGAATAATAATTTTATACGATTACTCGATTAATCGATAGAATATTCGACAGAATACTCGATTACCAAAATATTCGAGTTACATTCGACCAGAATCAAGCCAGCATTTCCAAAATCAAAAGAAAGAAACACAATGAGCTCTCTTGAATTACATAGTTCAATGTATTCACTGTAAAACCAGTAAATACATTGGTGTTAATGTAGCAGTCTGTTGTGGCACTTACCATGCGTGCTCTGCTTCCATCATTCAGCTTTTTTACTGAATTTCAAAAACACCTTGAATATGAGAAGAAAGCTGTTGCCTTTCAGCTGTGAGTCATACATGCAGACATACACATAGACAGGAGTATAGATCTGCAGTGATAGTGCTACAAAGGTAAGAGTTATGCAGTGGTAGTCAGGATGTGTCATGTTAAAATGCATCAAATATCAGAAGGAGAGCACAATGCAGAACACATAAGACAAGGAGATGAACATCAAACTAAGAAGCTTTTGTTCTTTGATGATGGACACCTGACACTACAACCTAAATGTTACTTCTGATGTCTCAGGGTGCTAAAGGATTCTCCACTTTCAGACTCTTTTGTAGCTACACAGCAATGTTCATGTGATGTCACATCACATCAAGATATTTTCACCACCTTTGGCCAGTTTTCTCTGGAAACAAGAAACACAAAAACACCAGAACAACATAATGGACCCAGCAAATAAAGATAAGCTAATGATCCTTAACTTAATGCGGAAGTGCTAAAAACTGTAATTCTTCAAGTGGTCGCTTGAGACAAGCCATATTAAAATGTCCAACTTCACAGCAGAAATAAACATGTTTACAGTCTGGTTCAGGCTATAGCTAATGTCCCCGTTTATGACAACTGTGCGGAGGGTTTTTTTTACTCACCCGTTCAAATAATATTAAGGCTTAATATTGTGCATATTTTAGAAGCGTAGTCCCTGAATTGACAGGTAAGGGCCATTACAAATGGCTTATTTGAGCACCCAGGCGTCATTCTGCCCGCCTCAGGTACGCCGATGATCCATGTCTTTGCTGATATTTAAATTAGCCAGGAGGCAGAAGAAGCAGCACACCCAACATGGCAGAGGCCAGCACCACATATTTTCAGTTTCAAAGCAGCGCTTCGGAAAATCTATGGGTGACATCATTCATGCTCTGTCCATTCTTTACACTGTCATTAGGGAACATCTATACTTGTTGTGGAATCAGTGATCAATGGTGAGGTCAGGAGGGAAGAAAGTGTTCAGGAGCCTCTGATGTCTTATGCTGTAATATTTATTGAAGTTTGGCCAAGGAGAAATAGAGACACTCTCAGAGTACATCAGAAGTGCCTGAGTCGGTCTCACATCCTACCCAACTCATGCTGGTGGTCAGACTTTAAACTCCTACAGATAACACCACAAATACTATACGGCAAAAAATAGTCTGTAACTGCAACTGTAACCGCTTATCCTCGTCAGGGTCGCGAGGGTCATAGACCCTATCCCAGCTGACTTATGGCAAGAAGTGGGGTACACCCTGGACAAAGTTGTCAGTTCATCACAGGGCACATAGAGACAGACAACCATTCAACATGGACACCTACAGGCAATTTAGATTTTTTTCAATTTCACCTATTGACCTGTTAAGTGCATGTTTCTGGACTGTGGGAGGAAACCGGAGTACCTGGAGAGAACCCACGCAGAGGTTCAAACCAGGAACCTTCTTGCTGTGAGGCCCCACCATGCACTGTCAGAAAAATGTACAGTACCAATGTACAGTACCAATGTACAGTATATGTTTATGCCAATTTTCCATACAACATGAAGAGTGGTTGACAACATCCAACAATGCATACTGAATGTTTTATACATGTACATATGTAACTTGTATGCACCAACTGTGTGGACACACAAATATGTATAAAGCACATGTGCATATATGGTGAATAAATGAATGTAGAAAAGGTTTGCCAAGAGATTTGCTGTGAATGGTGAAGTTCATATTTCATAACTAATTGTGCAGCCGCTGTGAAATAAAACAGGATGGGATATCGTTCCAAGAGTGGTAAAAGGTTAAAAAACAGGAGATTGTGTATCTAAAGATTGGGTAATGTTCCAGATGCCACGATTTAACACAGAACTTCTGTGTATGATCAGTTTCTTTGCAAATAAACTCTGAATTATTCTGACTTATGACATCACAAGTGTATTTGTTGCCAAACACTTAAGTTACTATACAAATATAACCATAAAATGTTTGTATTGGTTAAAAAAGAAGAAGTATTTGTTCCATCAATACATTAGTGCAAGGCTGTAGGTTTGGTCCTAACATAGGTTAAGACACAACACCTGCTTGTGCAGTGTGTTTCAAAATCAAAGAATACATTTATAAATCAGAGCACTCACATAAGAACGCAGTAACAACAGAGCAACATATTTTTTGATCAGCAGGGGGAATCACAAAGAAACAGCTGCTTGGTGCTTGACGCTTGCTCTCGGTCTCTGAGAGTTCACTCAAACATTGGTACGGACCACTGACAGTATAAAGAATGGGCAGTTTATGCGTGACATCAACCACAGGTTTCCAAAGAGCCGTTTTGAAGCTCAAAATCTGGGGCACTGGCTGCCAACATGTTGGACATCCTGCCTCTTCCGCCTGCTGGCTCATCTAAAAATCAGCGAAGACGTAGATTGTTAGCAGACTTGAGGCGAGCCAAATTACGCCTGGGTGCTCAAACAAGCCATCCGTAAGAGCACCCACCTGTCAATCAATGTAGCCATGATGTTAATTACAACTTTAAGCCTTAATATAATTTGGAGGGGTGAGTTATATAGAGATTCAGACTCAGTACAGTTGTCATGAACGGGGAAAAGCTATAAAAGACCAAAACCATATTTTGTACCAGGCTGTAAACATGTTTATTTCTGCTGTAAAGGGGTCTTATGAAGATTGACTTGTTCTGTAGCCAGCCTAAAGTGGCCGTTCATGGAACTGCAGTTTTTGGCACTTCCGCGTTGGCTTCATTTACCAGAACCGGAGGTTGCCACTGGGTAAGGACATGTCACTGCTATCCATTTGCAATGCTACCCCCTTATATTATTATTTGACATAAAATGTCTGCTCTCTCTGGTATACATACGTTAAACTGCATGTCAAAAACTAGCTCCGGTTTGTGCTTCAGGACACAAAAAATGAAAACACTCAGCGATCTTTGAAAAAACAAAAGTCATTTACTAAGACTTAAGAATGTTCAAAAAAATTTATTTCCAAATCCTTAAAAGCCATTTGAATGAAAAAATATTCTATCTGCTGCATAATTTAACATGTTTCCCAAGTGGTACCTGTTTCAAAAATCCAAACAAAAAAAACTTTATCAGTCACTTTGATAAGACATACACATGTAGACAATCACAGGAATTCATTCAGTGCTATTGTGCCAACAGAGACAGACAGAGACTGACATGCTGAGCATGCCGGCTGGCAGACAGGCAGACAGACAGACATTCTGACAGGTGGAGGCTTTACAATGATGCACAAGAGAATAGCAGGATGGAGGTGAGAAAGACATCTATCAGGTTACCTGGGTTATTTTTGACCCCTCTCACATATGCAGCTGGTAGGAATGTCATCCTCATTCGTGTACATTGTCTGTTGTATGTGATTATTTATCAAGGTTGTGTTAGAGCAAATCAAGGCTGCAGTCTGTGAAAAAATTAAAAAGAAAGAAAAAAAATTACAGCCTCAACACTACAATTATGTTTTGTTCAGTTGTTGTGGTTGTATGGCCAAATTCAAAACAACTTTAGAAAAACACTAATTATTAATTGACCATTTGCTAAACCCTTCCTCTGGCCAGCAGCTGTCTAATAATACAGTAGCTTAGCAACCGTAACTAGGCATGGCAGATCTGTCAAACTTTGGATTTCTCAACACGGTGTGCATGGTGTGGAAGTAAGAGAGATACTCGGGATTTAAAGTGTGGAAGGTGGTGTCTTTTAGCCTTTACAAACCAAAAACACAAGAGCAAACATGTAAGGAATTAAATGAATGTGTTTGCTCAAAAGTTATCTGTAATAGCATGCCTGCCACACCATCAGTTAACGAAATTTAGGGTTACTTTTAAAAAAGCCTAATTAGTGACTGGCACCCATTGTGTAGTACTGACCCGCTGTAAACCAGTCCAACTAATGGATTTGGGGATGTTTACATACTGGCAACCCCAGCCAACGTTACCCATGATTACGGAGCTAGATGTCCTGGTTTGTCTGCGATTGTCCCGTTTTCAGGCTGGGTGTCCTGCATCCCAACAAATATCTGTATAATAATAAAATCGCCCAGTTTTCACATATGTGGTGAGACTAAATTGTCTCCTGACTTGGGGGTTAGAAAAATGGTAATCCTACCTAAGATAGCATCTTAAACACATCGATTAGTCGCTGCTATCGATTACTTATCCTAAAAGTCTCTTCTGTAGTTCAACTTAAGAGACTTGAAAATATGATTTTAGCTAAGCAGCCAAATAGGGAGAGGAAACAGGGAAGAAAATGACATACAATTAAATAGAAAAAAATGCAGCAGAGACCTGCACAGGATCACTACAGGGGGCTGTGGCATTGTAGCAAGTAAGGCCAATCAGACAGCCTACACACTGCTCATTGTAGCATAAATATAGTTGGCAGTAGTTAGAGCTAACCAAGCTAGCCAGTCATGAGCCACTGCTGTCTGACTCTCCATGTCCACAGAGGAAACAAGAGTCTGTCAAAGCATTGAGTCACTAGAAGCACATCTAAGCTAGCAAGCTAATCAACCAGAAGTAGCTGCTGTCAGACTCTCCATGTGGAAACACAGAGAGGCTGCTAGAGCCTCGATGGTCACTAGACGCACATTCATTGGCCTTTGTAAAAGTAAAAGTTGTAATATTAGCTAGGTTAGTGGCTAATGTTAATTTCATACGAGGGGACAGGAAAGTGGGGCTGGTTGGTGCTCAAAGTTGCTACCATATATACATCACCTGCCTCCAGATCAGCCAATAGTGAAATTTAATTGCAAAAGTCGGGTTTCAACCAGAAGAGGGAAATTGCTGGCTATATTTATAACACCAGTCAAATACTTGTGAGTTTAAATAAAGCACTAAAAGGTCATGATTTGGACTTGAATAAATCAAGAACGCTATTAAATACTTACGTTCGTTTCAGCTGGAAAAAGTGTGTTGAGGGTTTAGTTTTGATTTAAATGGTACTTAAGGATAGTTTGAAATATACCCACTATTCGTGTCCTATACAATAGTTTATTCTGAATATTAAACATAAACTAAAAGCTACAACTACAACTAGAAAGTTGGAACCCAGTTAGCAACATCTGAGTTTATCTAAAGCTAAACTGAAGATAAGAATACAATATTAAAATATAAATGAAATCCTGATGCATGTGTGCAAGATTGAAATTACAACATTAAAAAAATTAACTGATGCAAATCAACCAAATATGCTATGCTCTATATAATGCTGAATGTGTATATGCACGAGCAGCGTGTGTGTGTGTGTGTGTGTGTGTGTGTGTGTGTGTGTGTGTGTGTGTGTGTGTGTGTGTGTGTGTGTGTTAATCTGTGTCATGTGTGTCTGGGTCTGCAGCCCCAGAGGACCAAAGTCTCCTTTGATACGGAACGAAAGGCCAGCGGTGGCAGCGAAGACTAGCCGAGGCGAGAAAAAACATGAAAGCAGCAGCCGTAATTATGCTTAACCCTCACCCCTTCAGGAGAGATTTGGTGATGTAACATCACTCTGCCTTCGCGAGGCTGATAAAACACCAGCACCTCGCTCGCTCTACCTTTCGTAAGGCTAAAAAGAAAAAGGAACAGACATGTAAACACATACTTGATGAAGGAGAAAATGAAGCAGGATGCAGGAAAAAAATAACACTTGAAATCTTGAAAGCAGCGTCTGTACTCATACTCTGTAATTATACTCAAGTGTTCACAGGCTGGGTTTGGACATGCAGCATTTTACCATCTTCATCATGCTGCTCACATGCACATGTAACTGCACACACACATACTGTAAGAGACTTACATGCACTCATTTATTTCAATACGATAATAACACTAATGATATCCCATGGGTACCTCAAAGTATAAAGGAGGGACTGAAGAAGGAGAGTGGGAGAGAGAAAGAGTGGGAGAGTAAGAGTCTTTGTGAACAGTATGCTCTCATCTCTGTTGGCAGGAACGCCATTTGTGAGTCTGTAAGATGTTTAAATAGAGACAGCAACTGACGCGTGCGCACGCACACACTCTCAGAGAAGCTCACACATGTACACACAGACGAGTGTGTGCGCTGACTAGAAGACAGAGACTTGGGGAATGGAGAAGAAAAGAGGATTTAAGCGACACTGGCAGGCTCTCGCACTGTTTTTAGGTCAATGACAAGAAGCCTATTCAACAGACAGACATACAAACACACAAAGAAGACGTATACAAACACTTGAAGTCCACACGCGTGCAGCTCAAAACATACACACACACATAAGCGGTGCAAACGGGCAAAATATACTTAACCACATTTACTGTCAACCCTCAACAAAGACTCTCTGTAACAGTCCTAGAAAGGCTTGACAGATATCACACTCGCTTTAGCGGTTATTTTTTCCTCATTGTCCTCTCCTCCACGTCTCTGCCTCACTGTGTCCATCTTTCCCCTCTCTGTAACATGTAAACATGAGTTTGCTAATGTTGTTTTCTACATGGACCAGCTCCATTTCCTGTCCTGTTTGGACACTGTGTGCCGCTGACCCACCATCTTGGCCGGGGTTCAAAGGGACAGCGTGTTTGTTTGTGTGCGAGTGTGCATGTGTGTGTGCATGTGTGTGATGTGGTGGGATACAGGAGCAGGCATACAGATCAAAGGGGGTTGAAAACAGTCTGTCATCCCACTAGGAAGCATCAACTCTCATACATATTCACCAGAGGATGTGTGTGTGTGTGTGTAAATGTGAGCATGTTCATGTGTGTGTGCATGTGCATTCATGTGTGTTTGAATGGGACCCACTCATTTGCTACTTCACTAATCACTTATCTCAAAAGAACTTCCCCTTTTTATGCATGCCGGGCAGAATGTGGATGTGTGTCGCTTGTAGGCGTTTATATGTTTCATGTTCGAAGATATCCCTGTACACGTATTAAAAACAAAGGTTAAACACTGGATGGAAGATTAATATATACTATGTATATATAATTTACAAAAGCTTGCTGAAACTTTCACTTTCTAAAAAAGCAGGACCATCCCTAGTTTTATTAATTTCTTCAAACCCTCCCTTTTACTTCAAAAACTGCTCCACCCGGCCACCCCATCATCTCAAAACAGAGTGAGTTACAACTTGTTTCACCATCAATAACTCAAATAAGGACAATTATTGTTGTTGTTATTATTAAAAGTAGTACATTAATGAAATAACACATTAAAATTAAATTATATTTTGTGATTTAGCACCTCCCATTTTCAGAGTGCAGTGCCACCATTGTAAATATGGACAGCCATACACGTGCATTTGTTATGATACTTATGATAACAGCCAAACATCAAGCAAGTGCAACGACATAAGACATAGCAGCCAGCTAATATTACTGCAACTACGACGAGAGCCCAGCTCGGCGTCTTTAAATCTTTTATTTCACAAAGCTTTCACCAACGACTTAAAGTCAGTCCCAGATTTACTCTTGTTTGTCTGCTTCTTGCTTGCTCACTCACTCCTTTTCTCTCCTTAGCTTCTTCCATCAATGTTCTCTTTGGTCTTTTTGCCTCTGGCATTGTGTCCTTAGAGCCTGCTGAGCCCCGTTACATTGCCCACTTGGCCAGCTCCAGTTCTGTCACCATTCCCCTACAACCCAGGTCTTAGAACCTCCTCCTTGCAGTGGTCCAAAACGTCTGTGGGACAAACACTAGCACTCCTCCGGTGCTCTGAGCTCACAGTCCTGGCAGCCCAGCTAACAAACTGAGTTAACATAAACTAACAGCAGCTACAGTTTGCACAAAGCAGCACAAAGTTACAAAGTGCAGTACACAGACTCACCACTCACCTGATTAATGTAGCATCAAAATTATTTAAAATTAGTTGCAAGTAGCATAATGTCCCTTAATTGCTAATATCTATTCAAATACACATGGGTGAAACAAATTAAGTTCTGACGGAGAGGATTGCTGAACAACAAAAAGTAAACTCTATTTCCTTTTGCTTTTCTGACCTCCCTTGCCTTTTACAGTCTGCTATTTACACAACAAAATATGTAAATGATTGATGAACAGATGCTAAATTTGTGTATTAGAAATTAATTTATATCTTATTGGACTAATAATACAATAACAGTTGTCCATAAGAAACAGGTTAGTGAATTAAGGGTGAAACTGTGTCAACAATATGAGAAGCCAGGAGACTTACTGTAGATGGTTCCTTTAGGGCAAATAAGAATATCCAGTACAGCAGAAGGAAGAACTTGAGGGTTAAATCCAAGCAGAAAAGGGTTTAGATTAAAAAGGAATCAGCCACTCTGGGGATCAGTACTTTGCCTGGGAGCACATGGTTGCTCAAGTCGGAAATCCAGCCGGTTGTGCATACAAACTGGCTCTCACATTCCTCCAAATGTACTTTGTCTTAGTCATACTTGTATGCTTTCCTCTGCTATTCTGTCAGACTGTGTTTGACTGTCAGAGAGTGTTCAGAAACTGGATTAGATCTTAAATATTCCACTCTTCAAATCATTTCTCCTCTTCTCTCTTGTCTGTTCTCCTCCATTTTGGTTTGTTTGGTGTGTTTTTTGCTCCTCCCACCATCACAGGTGTCACTCATTCACATCCTCACCCTTCAGACTTTAAAGGACTAATCTGCATTTTACCCATGTTCCTTATTTTCTGCTGCACGCTTTCCTTTTTGTTCTTGTTTCTGTTTCATGAATCTGACAAACATAAAAACTTTTCATCTTCTGGATGTGCACTATTGTAGCTCAGCATCAGAACTGTTTGTTGTTGTAGACGGGAATGGTTCTCATATCCGGACTTATATATATGTATCCCTGAGGATAGAACTTCATAGTTTACAGATCCAAGCTGTTGTACTGTAATGTAATGTTTGATGAAATTAGATGTGTATTTATATTTAGCATTAGACTGTTACAGTTCCTCCACATCAGCTTGGAGCTGTTTTAATAACGAACAGTATCATACAGAAGTGCATCTGGAAATAAATCAAGAACTTTGTCCACTGGATTGTTCATTTTCTTGTCAGTTTGTAAATCCACCAGTGTTCAGGATGATATTTAAGCCATTTAGCACTCACATTTATTTCAAAGTATACTTAAATATACAGTAATGCTTTCTAGAGGAGCGGTTCCCATCATTTTTTGCTTGATCTCTTGAAACAAAGCGGTGTCTTCTGCTTGTACATCTATGAGGTTAGCTGTTTATTTGAAAAGTGTCTTTTACTATCACAGACTGTTTTACTTGAATAGGTTTTAAATAGGTTTTTTCTTATTATATATCTAATAGCTCTTCTGTTTCCTGACATGGAGGGTGCAGTCAACCGTTTTTTTCAGACTTAAATATTTACAAACCTATAAAGTAAATTTTACATCTGCCATTACATTACAACGTTACAAGCTAGAACACAACTTCATAAAGCTTTTTTTTTTTAAGATTTTAAAGATTTTGACGATTTCAGCTCGCCCACTTAAAGGGTTTGATGATAGCTGTGACTCAGACTGAATGGGATGCAGCAGCTTTAGAGAAGATGGTTATCTTTTTTGTAGCATACCCTATCTTCTGGGATGTCAAAATCATGTCCCATTCTGCAACGTATTTGAAGATTTACTCTAAATTACCATCTTTTTATTGTCTTTGTTTTTACCACAACACTGACATGAGGTTGCAAACCACCAGTCAGTGCAGAGAAAGTGCACAGGAGTCAAAGATGTCTTATGCTGAATGGTTTATTGAAGCTTGATCAAGGCGAACTAAGGATTTATCAATACACTTGTCATGACATGATGGTGCCTCAATTCTGAAGAAGCTGTCCTCTCTGGCTCGTCTATATGCTGTCAGGACAACTACTTCATGTCCCTAAATGGTCATACTCAATGCATCTAAAGTATAAAGTGTAAAAAAGTATAGTAAAGTCTAAAGCCAATAGGTATTAGTCTGCAAACAACAACAAACAGCTGCTCTTTATCTCAAAGAGAGGTCAGTGTCCCCATAACAAGCTAACATTTAACACTATCCCTATAGCATGTTTGACCCTGTGTAACCCTCAGATGTGACATGCTAGAATAGAAAATTGATTCTATTAATCAAACAAACCTGCTTTGACATTTTTAAAACATCTACTGTGAGTGTGAACGCTGATGGAGAAGAAGAATGAACAGTTTCAGTGAAAACAACAGAAACCAATATGCAAGAAACGCTCCATGTAAAAACCTAATGGCTGCCATAACTCACCGGCCTCTTAACACTTCCCTTAAGACCTTGTATCTGTTTATATGTATGTGTGCGCATCTGTGTATGTGTGCGAGACATTGATTTATCTGTTCTCGGACGATTTAAGCAGTGTCTGTTTTAAATGAGTCCATTTAATGGCCTACTATGTTAACAAGTCCTGCAGGATTCATCAGCTATGGAGTTATTTAAATAGATCATAGACAGGGGTCAGGAGACAGACAAATACAGACAGAGAGAGAGAGTTCATCTAAAAGAACACAAGAAAGAAGGTGAAAGAAGCTTTTCTTTTCAAAATGTTGCAGGATTAAAGTGGTTGTGTTCAAACAAAGGCATCCATGAAAAGCATACCTAATTTGAAATTCACATGTGAGCTTTTTTCCACCTGTCATGCAGTACAGCAGATATGAGGTTGCGATATGTGTGCCGCGGCCTTGTCTGCTTTTCTCTGCGCCTGTCCTAGCTCCTCTCCCTGCAAAAATGTCCCCTCAGGCAACAATAGACAGGCTTAGCTTGAGTGTGTGTGCATGCACTCTGAATGTACGGGTCCATGTACATGCCTTTGTCTGCGTGCCTGCACAGATATTTGTGTGCAGTGTATGTGTCAAGGACAGCTGTTCCTTCTGTTTCTTAGTAGGGCCTCAGGCAAATCCCCATCCAGCCTGTTCCTTTCTTCAGGGGACGGCGATAGATTGTCACCATTCGCCGCCCTTAATAAATCCTTCCCACCGGCAATCAACACAATCTGAAATCTCCGCTGCTGAAAGTTTGTTTAATTTCGGTGCTGGTGGCTTAGGACTTGTGTGCTGGAAGTGTTGAATATATTAAACCATGTCCCTGCATTTCTCAAACACCACTGCATTTATTGTACAGTACTTGTGTCTATAAGAGTCTCTAAGGCAGAAGTATGTATGTATCATCATCGCACTAAATAGTGAGCAGGGAACTTCGTTTTCATATAACCATGAAACAAAATGAACAGACACAACCAAACTGGGTGTGAGGGTTTGTGCTGAGGTGTTGGAGAAGTGAGCAGTGGCAAATTTTGAAGTACTGCAGTTGACTGATCACCCGAGCGGTGATAGTTTAACAGCTGTAACGAGGCAGGTCTAGGGTTGCCACCTTCACTGTGGAAAAATAAGGGACAACTTGAAGACACATGAACACAAATAAAGTGGTCTGGGGGACCTCTCCAATAAGAGACACTTCATTTCCTGCATCCTGGTGACATTTTCTGCACATTTAGTTAACGATCCCACCTACCTGTGTCTCCTCACCAGTCAGAACTGCAGAAGCCTCTTGAATGAGAGGTGAAACATCTTCACGGGTCTACTACCAAATCCAGTTGCCCCAAATTGAACCCTTCTCGAAGAAATATGACCTGGATGGCTGAGAGACTTCCTCACAGTGGCATCAATTATATTAAGGATTCAGATCATAGACGCGGGCAAAATATTTTGTCTGTCAGAATAAACTATCTGGTCTATATAAAAGAAGCAAAATCTCACTGATAAATTTGGAAATAGCAAACAACGTGGTAGACCACAAAGAGAACATTACAGTCTCTTGTATGTTCTTTTGTCTGGAGACAATCCTTTCCACCCAAATGAACACTAGTACATCTTTGGGATTTAAAAGATAAATTAGAACATAAGTAAAATTTGGGCATTTTTGCCGCTGTGAAAATTTTTGAAAGATGGACTTTATCCTGTTATCAGGAAGGGATAATGTTCAGATTCTCACTTTTTCTGAGTTTGTTAAGGACTTTGTGTCCATGTTGGCTTAAAAGTTTAAAGCTGTTCCTTGACTATGTGTCCATGGTAGACCCCAAATGTATGACTCAGGAGGCAACAATTCAAGTAAGAGAGTCTTTACTAGTAAAGTTTACAAGGATACAAAATCCAGGCAGGCAAACAAAGTCCAAAAAGATTAGGCTGAGGCTGCATCCAAACAGTCAAGGGCGCTGGAAAGATAATACAGGCGGTACAAAGACAAGAACTAGTGGTTAAGGACTGGTATGAATGGTAAATGGACCATTCCAGTCTTCCAACCACTCAAGATGCTCTTACACCACACTGCCATGCAAAGTGCTCATCGGAAAGGAGCTAATTAATTCACACACATTCACACTCCGATGGGCACTTTGAAATGCAGACTGGAGGAGCCGGGTATCGAACTACTGATCTCCTGATTAGTGGACGCTCTATCCCCTGAGCCACCGCCATATTAGGGAGTTAATGAGGGAAATAACAAACAAACAGGTGAGTGATGAGAGTGAGCAGGTGAGATCATTCAAGACTGAGTTAGGACATGAACAAATTACCAAAATCACGACACCATGTTCATCACTTTTATCTCAGCACAAAGTCCAGCGGCTGTTCTGCAGCTCTTCATTCTTGCACATGATCTGTCATTGCAACTGACCTAATGAAGAGCATTTGGTATGATCTGTGCTTCCTAAGAGGTTTGAAATGACTTAGCTGACATATACAGTATGTTGATTCATGTTACTTTAATTGTTGTGTCCCAGAATTTTTGGTTTTCCTCACTGGCCTGAGTACCTTTGTGAATTATTTTCTCCAGTCAAACTCCTTGCTAAGCATTTTAGAAGCATTTAGGGCAACTTTTCTTTCAGCTTACAGTGGCTTTTCAGCCCCCCTTGAGGTTTACCTGCAGCTACCCTCATACACCCCCGCACACAGAAATACACAAAATCTCATAAAGGGATATTAGGAAAATATTGACACCCAGCTTCGTCCCCGTGGATTTAAATACTGGAAAGTAACAAACACATTAAAACATACATCTCTCTGGCAGTTATACCTAAAGATTACAAAATGTTTAGTCCAAGCAGGAACAGCCAGAGCTGAGAATGATTGTTTGAAGATTTTCAGCGACTGCTAATGTAATCAACTACATAGAGTCAATATTTATTTTTCCCAGCAAGTCAGGTCTTGATATCTCGTGTTGTGCCTTTGAATCTGGTAGTTTGGTCACCCTGCACAGGTGTCTCTTCATTGCACTCAAAGCAGGTTGAGTTTCAGCAAAGCTGTCTCTGAGTTTGGGGTCTCTTGGTGGCCGTGGGGATCAAGATGAAGACCACATAATCCAGTTGGAAGACCTCTCACTATATATTTGCTGTCAGCTGTCTGTCAATACAATAAAGGCAAAACATTTTTTGGAAAAGCAGTGTCCTAATGAACTGTTATGATAGAGGCTTTTTGCTTTATCCCTGCTGGGTGCCCTCCATCCTATGTCTGTCTGTCTCTCTCTATTGTTGTGTTGCTGGGCGTGGCCTCCAGTTTTCCCCTTACCTGATCTGCACCTCGCCACCTACCGCTCCACCGATTAAGAATAGGTCATAGTAACTTGAACAGCAAACGTTTTACTACGGAGAAGCATCCAACTGGGCATTGTGATCACTGCAGAGGAAAGGAGACAGTGGAGTATGTAGTCAACATGCAGCAAGACTCTGCCAGATTGTTTTTGACTACATAAAGCACGGCCAACTTTGTACACACTGATCGTCAAATCTTTGTTTATCCTGTTTTCCCTGTGCTCCAAGAATCCAGTTCATCACTCACCTGCCATGTCCAGCTCCAACCTGTTCCCACACCTGCACCAGGAGCACCTGTCAAACACCAGCCACGCCACCCGCCTGCAACAGTTTGTGTCTCCGTCCCTCAAATCACCTTCAGCCTCACAACCTCCTGATTATCATTCCATCAGTGTTGTAAACAAACTCTGGTCTACAGTTGGCATTTTGCACTTTGGATCTGAAGATTACAACAATGCCACATACACATATTACATACACATGTTAATCAGATTTATGTTCACATTGCAACAGTGAAAAAAACTTGATTTTTGAATGTGGTGATGATGTATTATTGTATATAACGTATTGCCGTGGTTCTGAGAGCTCAACACACTGCAGCTTAAGAAAACACGTGCGGATTGACAAAATACAAACAAATCAAGAAAATGTCTTCACTAGTTTAGAAAAAATGTACAGAAACACTGAAAACACAAGCAGATAAAGTTGGCTGTCCATCAGCTATCGGTAACTTAATGATGCTCATTAATTTTTAGTGTCCACTGGAAATGCTATCCGTGGTCTTTGCTAATTGCAGCACATTTCTGTGCATTGTTGTGTTTGTATTTGCAGCATGTTACTGTATTCGGTTGTGTTTTCTCACTTTGCAGCACCATGTTACAACGTGTCAAACTGGTGAGGATGTTCTCTTAATTTGCTTGTATTTGGTGTATCTGCATGTGTTTTCTTAAACTGCAGTGGGTTGAGCTCTCGAGGTTACCATAATTGCAGCTTTTTTTGTTTTGCCTCGGTTTGTTAAATATAAACAGGCTCGCTAAACTGCTCAAGGTGGCCAGTAAGGTGATCGGGGTGCAGCTTTAAGACATTTATTGTAAAAGGTTTATCAGTTATCAGTGTTTCAAGTAGCGCTTTTTTATTTTATAGGTATGTTTTTTATTTCATTTCTGTTTTCCTTCGTTGACGACAAAACAATTTTAAACTTACAACATGAGATCAAAGACTGCGTCAATCCTGTCTCACATGCATCAAACTGTCTGTTCAGGCAAACTTCACTCCCACCTCTTCCTCCTCCCACAGCTGATGGTAGTCTGAGTTCATCAGAAAAGCTGAAAAATTAATTCATAAATGCAAAATAACTTCTGATACTAAAGTAAACCATAACTTAGATGTGCACATAAATGATCTAAATTGTGAGATAATTAAACACAAAGAGTTGTCTCCAACAGTCTCTTACTATTGATTGTAGTTGTTTATTGTAATCTGTGTATACTTTTTATTATTAATTATATCCTATAAATGCATTTGTTACCCAAACTTTGCCGTAAAATCTATCAGTATTTTGTGATTATAATTTAAATGTATGTAAAGCACTTTGAAAGCTGCCTAAATGTATGCAATGTGCCTCAGAAATGAATTTAACTTTCCCATCAGCTGTGATAGGACTGAGCTGTGATGCATTAATGGAAAAAAAAATCTCAATTTCCCCTGAAATTACTGTGGTGGGTGAGACTGCAGGAATGCCTACATTTAAGGTATACAATAGCAGTGATCAGACATGATCCACACTGATTGGAGCCACATTTAACAGGGCAAAGATTTTCCATGGCCTGCAGGGATCTCAGCAGGAACCTCAAGCTCAGGGTTCAAAATGTTCCCTCAAGAAAGCTGAGACTGTGTGGTAATCCACACTGAAGTAAAAAGACACCTAAAGAAAACACATTTCAGAGCTGCAGAGTGATAAGCCCAACAGTCTTACACTGAGGGCAATCAGAAAGAAGAGAAACATAATAAGAAAAAAGTCCTTATGACTTAAGGTTGATCAGGCAGAAAGCCATATAAACCACCTTCTATCTCAGTCTGGGAGTCACGTTGTATTAGCCTGTTTGCTCTATAAACACAGAGTATACACTTTATAGCCTGCAGCTACACGAGATTAGACTATTTTCTTTACAGCAGAGTTCAGGGACGATCACAGAAATTGTTTCACGTTCAGTAACATTCAATAAAATCACAGCATTTCTGTTTCTTAGCGCTCTGTGTTTATTTATTTTATTAAGCTTCATTATCAAAGTGGTACACAGCTGCTTTGTGTGTGGAGGGAGGAACGTTCGAGAAATGTGCCGTATCATCATATTCTATTCTCGAGTGTTGCTTGTTTGTTAATTATATTGTAAGAGGCTTATTTTTATGGCGCTGCGTGTATTTTTACTGAAATTACATGCAATCACAGGGATGTGTGTCACCCTGTGTGTCCTTATGTGTGTCTTTGAAGTACAAATCTATAAACAATAATCAATAATTATGTTCTGTTCTTTGTGTTTCTTTTGTGCATTGTCCGTGTGTCTTGGATGATGCATTTTTAACAAATTAGACTCATCGATTAATGTCTGTCTATTGATTTGTACTTTACAGTACATACACACTCGTTCTGTACTTTCGTTTGCAAACACACACACACACACAGACTGCAGGGAATCTTTGTGTTACAGGAGTAGTGAGGAAATAAAACTGTTAGCAGCATGAAATTTAGCTCGGAGCCCACATAATAACCACAATTTCTTGTTTAATTGCAATACACCTTAGTGCACAAACACACACACTCTAACGGTGACTATGAAGACGGATTAAGCTGTGCATGTGATCTAGCAGCAGTTATTAAAGATTCAGCTACAGGCTGTTGTATTAAAATTCGTGAAGAAACATTAAAAAAAATACAAGAATTTATATTGTATATTGACGCACAGAGGCTCTTTCTGAGATTGCTAGGTTTTATATGGAGGGTCAGTGTGTTAAAGGTCAACCATACGATTAACTGCATGATCCCAACAATGTGTTTGGGTGAGGGTCACTGTGATATGACTTTGTTTATGAATGTGTGAGTGTGTTTGGAACCCAAACTCTTTATCGACACACATCTCTTCAAGCCAAAAGTTAAGTTTCAGAATATTAGTGCAGATATGAATAATCTAAAGTATTCACATTCGTTACCCAAGTAGAAGTATAGATACTAGGGTTTAAAAAGACTTCTGTAGAAGTATCAACTCAAGCTTTTTACTCAAGTAGAAGTGTAAAAGTACTGCCTTCAAAACTACTTAAAGTATAAAAGTAAAAGTAATGTAAAGAAAAAAAAGCCATCAAATGTTATAGGCCCCGCGCCACAGTGGCCTATAGTGCTCTACACGACCTCCCCCCAAATAACATCATTTTTCTAAAGGCCATAATGTTATATTAAAATGTTAATGTTGAAAAATCTGGGATGCACTAGGCTACCTGTTTCAGCCTCATATATGCCCAGTGAAAATGAATGCATTTTAGTATAATGCAAATACATTAAAGAAACATACTGTATATGTCTGCTACTGAGCATTAACAGCACTATACAGTATAGTGCTGTCAAAATTAAGTGATTAATCAAAGAAATAATAATTCTGATAAAAAAATAAAATAACTGATTTCTCTTGAGTTCTCTTGAGTCTCTGCTATGGACATTTTTGCACTAGGCCACATAAAGTCAGTCGACAGTCAGTCAGCTCCTTGCTTGCGTGTGACATGATTTGTAATGTGCAGGGGCGATGCATCGCGTACAAACCAATAGTGTGTCGGAATGGTATATGTTTATACTTCTCATCCAATCACAATCAAATTCACTCTATCATGGATTAAAGCAAAAAAAAATTTCAAGCTGCAGCTAGGTCATATTCCCCATTTGCAATTTGTGAAAGATGTTACAGGTAACGTTACTTGACACGTGCTAAAAAAATAAGATAAGATTTACAGCCCCACTGCACTCATAACCATGTTCTCTAATGCAGACATCGTGACCGACAGTTTTACAGCAGGATGCTTTAAAGAGCTATTCTGTTCAAGCTTTACTCTTTCAAATAATAAACCATCTACAGACTTTCAGTTCATTATTTTTCTACTTCTTCTTCTTCTTCATTATCATTATTATTAATTATTATTATTATTATTAATATTGTTTCCAGTGAGCCTCTAATCATTTAACAGAAAAATACATCAAACAAACAGCACCAGGATTAAATAACAATAAGAGCAACGTTTGCAGCCTTGTGACAGTTTCAGTGTGATGGTGAGCTCTCACTACATACTGTTAATAATCAAAGAAGCTCTGAGGCTTTACATTTGTTATATATGTTATAATACAAGATTTCAGCAGAGGTACGATCAGGCTTCATTCATGATTTTGTACCGTCAAACTAACCAAAAAACTTATTATTGATTATGACTATAAAGTTTCAGGGCATTCCCGTAACCATGGTAACTCAGGGTGCCAGAGGAGAGCTGCTGAATGAAGCTGCTTACACAGACACACTGCAGACAAAGTCCAGACACACAACAGGAGACTCTCTGTGTCAGTCCAGTTCTCACGCGTTCACTGTAAACTTTAACTGAGTCTCAAAATGACGTCACAGCTCTGTGACGCAGTCCATACTAGCTAAGCAGCTAAACTTTAGCGCCGATGCTCCGTGTTTAGATCCCGCCCTGTGTGGGTCTTTACACTGTCATTGGTCAGGCGCGCACACGCTGTGAACGATACCATTGGCTGTAGAGTGTGACAATCTGCCAATAAAAATCAGCCATCAGCCAACACTTTTTTGTTCTCCTCCAATCTACACTGACCTCATAAGTCGCCTCTGTGAAATCTGAATGACGGAAATCGAGTAACGAGGCTGTTTTAAAAATGTAAGGAGTAGAAAATACAGATAATTGCGTGAAAATCTAAGGAGTAGAAGTAAAAAGTCGGCTGAAAAACAATTACTCCAGTGAAGTATAGATACCCAAAAATTCTACTCAAGTAAGTTAACGAAGTATTTGTACTTCGTTACTTGACACTTCTGCAAATAATATCAAATATAAACTCATTGTTTTCGTAATCGACACCATCACCACTCATTCCTTAATATTCAGTTCTCGTAAGTCCTCCGGGAGAGCATTAGTAGCAGCAGATGTCCCGTGATTGTAATATCCAAGAATCTTTCAGAGATAGCAGTGATCTTTGCCTCGCTGCCATGGTGAAGGAATCCCAAGTGCCTACAATCTACAAAATGATTCCTCTGACAGCTCTTTGCAGAGCCGCAGTAAGCATTCTTCACCATTTGGATCACTCAAAATAACAGGATTTTCTCACTTACCACCATTATGTATCTGTTCATTTTGGTTTGATTTGCTCAACCTGCTCAATATTGTAAGATGACATTTATTTATTTTTTTATAACCGCTGAAACTCATCTGAAGAGAGGGAAGAATGTTTTTTTAGGTTTAGTGTGTGTAGTAAAGAGAGATGCAGGATCACAAAAACATCACGCTGGCCAGGAGGTGTGCAGAAAAATAGGTTGACTTTTATTCTCTCATCAAACAAAGGTAGTCTTTTAACAAAGAAAAATGGGGTGCTGCTCTTCCCATAGCATACAAACAAAACATATATATATATATACTCTGATAGGCCTTTTCTCTCCAGTTCAAACCAGCCTATCAGAGTAGATCTGTGAAAGGGAGAACGGACACGATTAACAATATAAACCATAATTTCCTCGATTTGTTGTTCCTAACAAATACATATTAAATTCTGCAATATAAACAAAAATACAATACATTCAGAATTGATCAATGAAATGCACAACATGAACAATCCAACTTAATTAACTGAAATATTTCCACCCATTCATTTGTATGAAAGGGTACCTATAGAGGCGTGCTCCCTCTTTAAGCCCATGCCCAGAAGCACAAAGGACTGGAAACAGGTAACAAACCACATTGTCTGTCTTGTACTATTCCTCATTTCAATGTTATGTTGTGTGTTTTCAGTGAATACATTTAACTATCTCTCTAGCTCTCACTAGCTCTATCTATATGATCCAACATAGCAAATTAAAATTGTAAACAGCAAACAGTGAGGGAGTTGGCACTTCCTCACAGTGAGAGTAGAATTGGCATAATTTAATTAATATAGATAAGATAACTATTTGTATTTGGTTGCTTCATTTAAAACAGAAACTATATGTAATGGTACACCTGGCCTGTATTGTAAGTGATGGTTAAGCCTGGCGGAGTGATGTTTGTTGTCCTACTGTTGAAGCGGACATTAAAGTTACACAGAGGAAGCTCTCCCTGTGTTTTGCTTTACCCACAGCCCGAAAGTAATTTAATTCAGTCACAGTCAAGTTTATAGTTAACGCTTAGAGTAACCAGTGTTACAGTGTCAGTCTCTCAGATGCTCGCCTCAACACAATGGAGATAAATGGAATTTTATTTGCTCTCAAAGCATTGAAGCAACTCAACGGCAACAGTCTTTCCAGAGACATGCCTCTGTGTGTTTTCAGTTTTCATTTCATTTCATTACTTTCTACCACAGAAACTGAATTTTTTAAATGTATTTTTTTTAACAGTGTTTTGAAGCGCACAAATAAAAATACCTTTCACCTCCATTAGGTTGGTGGCAGAGGAAGATATCCCCAAACCTGAGCAGAGAAAACAGCCTGCTGCCACACTGAACATCTATATTCTGATATTCTCAGATTGGGTTCAGTGACACAGACTGTTGTTTTGGTATCAATACAACCCCCAAAGAATTATTCCCTCGTCACTATGGAGCACTTTTGCATCAGCTAGCACCTGTTCACATACAGACAGTAGGTGATTTGAGGCATAGCAGCCCCTGTTAACCTGATCCCTGCTCTCTATCCCCTATAGTAGCAGAGTGCAGGGGTATAGGTTGTTTAGTTGAATATGTTAGTCTAGTGTGCCTGACTCATTGATTCTTTATCTGTGCAAATTAGAATATATCTGTAATATCCGCAGCCTAACTGTGCTGAATATAGATAAATCCATGTGAAAGATTTATAATTGAGCCTTTTTCCCTCTCTCAGTTTTGTCTTGGATCTATAATATTTGAACGATACTATAAATATTCAATCCTATACTAGATTGTCTATGCTATATTTGTATTTAAAACAAAGTGGCTGGAACGTGCAAATATAATGACCCAAGAATGTGTGAGTCAGATGTGGAGACGTTACATTAATGCCATGTGTAGTGTCCATTGAGTTTTTTCTGCTGCAACTTTGCTGTTTTCTTCTTTTTTTCTTATCTCCGTCACCACTGGTGATTCCAGATGCAGCAGCAGGCAGCTGCTTTTAGCAAAAAGAAAAGCTCTAAAAACCCACTGTACACGGTCTGCCCAGCACCAAACAGGAGACAGAATAAGTTAGCTGGTGAACATAGTGGAGCATTTAAAAAAAAAGCCAGGTATTTATCTCGGGAGTTAATCTGGACAACCTTATCGTTCTTATTCAAAATGTGGATGGTCAGGAACAGGAAGCAAACTGTCTCCTGCCTGTAGGACCAAAGTGCTAGTTAGCTAGTTAGTTAGTTAGACATCACAATAAACATCATTATAACAAATAAATCAAATAACTTTACAGGATCAGATTAAAAAAAATATTAGGTCAAAACAATACTCTATATTTAATTAAAAATAAAATAAACTTACCCAACAACATAGTCACTTTCTAACATTTTCAGGCAAGACTCTCGATAACTGCACACTCAATAACTGCTCTACCCTTTGCATATAGCAGATGGACAGTTAATTCACAGTATGTCTTATATTTGCTTCCCTCCTTTGCTCGTAACCTTTAATCGCCTCATCTCAGTCAGTTCTGATATCACCTCCATCACTTCTGCGTGGACGTGATTCTTATGTCAAGAGAATTTGAGGGCATGACCTAAGAGATCATCATGCGTATCAAACCGATGCTTCTTCTTATGTAGGAACTGTTTCTTCTCTGACTAATGCTAAGGATACTCAGCTGGACTAAGTAACACATGGGTTCTGCTAACACATGCGATCATGTACATCCCATTTGCGTTGTGCCATAATGGTTTGCCATTAGCAGCAGTTCAAATGGGCTTCAGAAAATGCAGAAATGCATGTCATTACCTGTAGCCATGATCAGTCATATGATAATTTCATTTTCCAGTGTTGCACACTGAAGTTTTTTCTTTGGACGAGGATGTTGCTGCACAGTTAGTTACCGCAGCCTGACCTAAAAGAGCCCAACGATTTCTTTCCTCTTTCATTTTATCTATACTGACTGGGACTTTCTCTGACACATTTGACACTCAAAGGTACTACATTTGCGTATCTGCTCATGAGGTAGCGCTCACATTTCTCCCCGTGCATGAGAATTTACACAAAATCAAGGTTTTATTAGATTCATACCCCGCTATTCAGCCTCACATGTGGTACTGCACACACTCCAGTTCACAAACTGCTACGACAGCTGCTCTGAGGGTGGGCAGCAGCTACTGTGGCTAGTCTGTGGGCAAAGAAAACCAAAATAGCATGCCAGGAAAGAGTATTGTATTTGACTAAAACTGAGCAAAACTCATAGAACGCCTAATATTCATCGTTTCCTTGATTTTCCTGGTGATTGCAATTAAAAATTAGTGATTAAAATCCATTTTTCAATTTATAAACTGCCATACTTTGATGAATCTCCTGTTATATCAACCTGATCTGATCTGATCTGATCACAAGATGAATATGTGCTGAGGCTACAAAAGCAAATATCTAGGAGGTCATTAAATAAAAGAATGCAGATAACACCATGTGAAAGTCATTAATATATTAACTTTGCCAAGAAAAACACCACAGACGGATCATTTACAGCTTTTTTGTTATCAAAAGGTGATTCTGTGCAATATGTGAACAAATGGGAGCGAAAACAGGAGGGGGATATATGTGCAGACAGCAGTGCAACAGCTCCGTGTTATAAATGTCGAGGGGTGGATATATGGACTAGTTTTCTGAGGGTAATGGGAGGAGGGGCGGCTTGAAGAAGCGATGTCCAGGATATAGCATGAAAAACAGCTCGCTGTGGGACTTGGGCTCACCTTCCACTCTTATGAACAGGGATTGCACTGTCTGTGTGGGGAATTGAAAAACGCTCTTCGAGTGTGTGTGTTTGTGTGTATCCTCACAGGCTACAGTTCAGCCTGCTCTACACAGGCATGAGTAGTGTAATAATTAAGAGAGGCCTGGGCCTCCAGCCCCGGTCAGTGTGTCTATTATTGGTTCAAGCTGTGAGTTATGTCTGTGCCCAGTGGACTAGAATAAGCACTGATTTACTCAGCTGGGAGACAATTAATCATTTCACTTTTTTTTTAATTCACTAATTCATACTGATGTTTTCAAAATTAGAATTCAAGTCTTCAGGAGCCTGGTTGGAGACACACACCACCAGCTTCTTCGTTCGGCCTTGATGTCGGCTTCAGCGTGTTTTTAGTGAACCGCTGTCCCTTAAACCATTTTATTTTAAATTCCTACATCTTTGTATGCAAGGTTATTATAGTAATAATCTGCCCTGTGATCTCTTTCCATGTATAATCTTCTTTGAAGCTGTAATGCTGAAAACTGCTTGGCTTCAGTGTTGTGATATATCTCAATTTCTGCATCACTGAGATCTTTTCTGGGTTCTTTAACTGATATGGCACCTCTGAAGTGATGCTATGATGTTCATTCATTACATTATCGTGCATATTCAATAATCATAATTTTCATTTTGGTCATTCTCCTGCTGCCAGACTTTCAACAAACTAGTTTAGCCTCAATACAAACTGATAGTTAGCAACATTCGTCCAACTGTTGATCCACAATCGGACTTACTACAGTAAGAATGGGCACTGTAACATCCTCCACCATCATCAGTGACACGGGACCCCCACAAGGTTGTGTCTTCCCCACTTCCCATTTACCCTCTACACCAATGACAGGATCAGCCCCTCACCTGTCACTGCATACATCAAATACTCAACAACCCTGCCACACTTGCACTCCTGAATGACAATACCTCTGTTCTAGGTTATCATGACTCCATCTCCATCTTCACACAGTGGTGCACAATCAATCATCTGGAACTGCACGTTAAGAAAACAAAAGAACCGATCATCAACTCTTCCAGCACTCACAGCACAGCTCATACCTCCACCCAGAGGTATGAGCTGTGCTGTGAGTGCCCCCCACCTTCCTTTGCTGCTTTACAAAAGCACAGTACAACCCTTTCTCCTTCTCCAAGTCCTTTTCCTGAGCTTTCAACTGCATCTTATATCTGCAGTGGTTGGAATTAACTCACTAGCTGAGCCTTCTCTTTGACAACTGAGCAACCATATACCCTGATGAAGATGTGACATGCAGCTAAAAGTTCTGAAAAAAGCTAGTAAGTAAAAAGAAAAAACGTTAGCCTGAATTTTATCAAACTCAAAAGAACTACAGTGCTGGGATATATTTCTGAACATACTGGTCAAAATAATGCCAATGCCACCAACTACACTTAAAGGTGCAGGTATAAGATTTAGTGGTCTCTGTTTACAGAATATAACATAACTGTGTTTTCATTAGTTCGGAATCTCCTGAAAATAAGAATAATTATGTGTTTCTTACCTCAGAATGAGACTTTGTCATGTTTCTACGGTAGCCCAGAATGAGCAAACCTGCACTCGTAGCCACCACAGTTTCTCTTACAAGCTAGGAAGAAAAAGGGTTGCAATCACCTACTGTGCTGCTAGATGGCACTAAATCCTACACACTGGTCGTTTAAAGGTAAAGCATGTAGGATTTAGTGGCATCTAGTGGTGAAGTTGCAGATGGCCAACTGAATACCGCTGAATACCGCTCACCTCACCCTCCTCCCTCTGTTCCAAACATGTAGGTTAAACTATAGTGGCTGTGAAGCTCGTGAAAATCAAAGAAAGGTTCGATTTAGAGTCTGTTTGTTTGTTCTGGGTTTGTAGAAACATGGCGGACTCCACATGAGAGATATCTGTTTTATATCTGTAGATATAAACGTCTTCTTCTAAGGTAACAAAAACATAATGACTCTTATTTTCAGGCTAATATACACAAATAAAAACATAGTTATAGTTATCATATTCCGTTTCTGCCAGTCGAGCCCTTAAATGTTACACACTGGTCGTTTAAGTCTGTAGGAGATTCAACTCAAACTCTTGTACAGATCTTGTTTGTTTGTTTATTTTTAAATGTGTCCATAAACCCATGTAGATGTTTTCACCCGTGTTGGCTGGAAATCACTCACTTCATTTACTTTTTCACTACATGTGATATAATAGTGCACTTGGTTTACACAGCACTGATGACCATTATGTGTAACCATTGACAGGTGTACACCACTGTCATTTTTGTATTCATAAAATGTGACACATTGCATTGTGTAATTGTTAGCAGAGTGTCGTGTACATGCCATGCTATCTATTACTGTCATCACTTAATTGTGGAGATTTTTCTCATGAATGTGTCATTGCATCCAAGCATCACTTCCTCTCTGCTTTTTGTATTATTTTACTGTGCTGTTGTAGGATTGGAACAATCAATATTTTCTGAATGGGAATGAGTCGCACCTCCTCAACACTCAAACTGGCCGGACATTGGAGAGCCAATCAGGTCTGGCTGTGTCATTAGAAGATATCTACTCTGGCATGATTATGCTTGTTTTGTTGTTCGGTTTTGTGCTTTTCCTCCTTTTTCTGGCAGAGTGTTTGTGGCCGAGGGCATGGCTGGCTCTACTGGTCTCAGCAACAAGGCGCACAAGTCTCTTGTCCAGCAATCAACCATAAAAGCCTGGTCAACACACACCTGTGCCAGATTATCATCAATGCAGTCGGTAACATGCCATGCTGTAATCTTTCGTACTCTTTGTGCCTCTACTGATTTACCAATGTTACTCTTGTGTGCTCCAGCGTGTTTTTGACTGCATGCTTTGCATTACCTTTCTCTTGTGTTTGTGGTGACTCATTCAAGTCTGTCCCTGTGTGCAGTTCTCCAGTGTACCTTGCTTTGTTCAGCCAGTGCTCATTCTTCACTGAGTCCTCTAATCTGTTTGCCTTACTTCATCTGCAACCCCAGCCAGCCTTCGGCTACCTGCTCTTTGTGTTAATTCTCATAATAAACATAATAAATTCTCATAGTAACCTCCATGGCTGTGTGCCAAAACATGCAGTTCCTTGAACGGCCACTTGAGGCTGGCTACAAAATGAGTCAATCTCCATAAGCCCCCATATTAAAATGTTCAACTTCCATTGTCTCTGTTTTTTGGGTCCACACACAAAACTAATACGTAACACTACTCAGTCAAAAGAAGTTAAATCATTAGTGCTGGATTAACATTGATGTGACCTTGTTTAATCTGTGTTTACTGCTTCCTTCAGCTCTTTTGTGCCTGATATTCTTTCTTTCTTTCTGTTACTGAGGCGTTCATATTAATTACTCTCTTTATTATCTATATTCATTTTGTTTATCCGGAAGGCTTGATGGGAAGTTTTTGCCTCGTGCTTTTGATGAAACTCTCCAAGTGGTTCAACAAAAGCTTTGCATCCCCACTCACAATTAAATGACACTTCCATCTTTTGTTATTTTGTGCTATTATCATTATTCCACAGTGTTTATCTACGTGAACTTAAACAGTAACAAATGAATTTAATGAGTACATTTATGACATTAACAATTTAAAGCATTTGTATGTGCATTCTCTATAAATCCACCAGCTGGTCTAAACCGGTCTGACCGATATTGTTTGGAGAAGTAATAAGTGGTTATGGCTTTCATGTATTCAACCTGTATTTATTCATTTTAAAATAAACAGACACTGCAGCGAGGCGTAATTTCTGGCAATTCCCATATATCTCTAAGATTAAACCAAATCATTACAACCAGTCGTCACAAGTGGTCTGGGAATTGTAATTGTTGTTTGTATAACAATTGCAGGATATAATTACGTATACATCATTGTTGTAAACATCATAGCCTATAATAAAGCCTGCTAAAGAATTCACCCAGAGCAACAACAGCCTCCATCTAAGACAAAGCAGGTCAGCGTTCAATTCAGCAGGGAAGGCAGACACACAAATGTTTAGCATGAGAAATTATTCAACATTGTTTGGCGTTTTTGCTATTATTGCCATCATCTGCTGCTGCTGTATGTTCATTTAATTTAAGTTTTATTCTTGTGCTTTTATATATATTGTATCTCTGCACTTGTATAATGTTTATACACTAATAAAATGAATATAATTGATATTATATTGAATTTATGTAAGTAGAGCCCACTAAATCTCACACACGGGACCTTTACGTGACTTTTGACTTTTTTTTTGACAATTTTAGTGATCTGTAAAGTGAAGTAATCAGAAAATGGTATTATACTTTTACATTTATACTGATTCTTACAGACTGTTTCTATTGCACCCACTACATCAGCAATGAAGAATGCTAATGCTGCTTCTGCTGTTCCACTTCTGGCATACTTTTTGACTAATCCCTTTACCGCAATTAGCTACTCTTATCTATTTTTGAGGCATCTCATCTCAAACAAGCCTACTGACCACTCTCCTGTTGTTTTTAGATCCTGCAATCACCTCAATCCTCTCACCTATTTTTTCCTCACCCATCTCCTCACAGCTCATTCCCTCATTAGTCCCTCAGTACATACACTGGTCCAGTTTCATTCACTCCCCATCAGACTGTCTAGGACAAAGGTTTCAGTGTCAGAAGAGGGCCACCCAAGAGGGTCTCCAACTGTTTCAGAGAAGGCTCAGTGAATGCAAGTGAAACAATATTACATCCGTTACCAAAAGGAGATCATGTAGAGTAGACTAGATGTGTGTGATTTGGATTAAGACATAGTTCAGATATACAGTAGTTTCAGGGACTTTTTCAGAAATTAATAAATGCCTTATGGTATGGCTGCATGTATGTAGCAATGGTTGTATGTCCTGTGTAGAAGCACGTTTGTATACATTCATCAGTCTGAAATGCACACATCAGGTAGAAGGATCTAAATGCAGATAATAAATACAATGGAGGAGGTTAAATGTAAAGGGTTTCCAGAAGTGGAGTTTGACAAGCGTTTATTAAGGCTGTATCTTCCTATTCTCACCGTGATTGTCTATGGTCTCCTCAGCACTGATTTTACACCGCCAACTAAAGATCAACTTGTCTCATCACCTCAGGACGGACCCTGTTGGTGTAAACAGCAATATTAGGCTATCTTGACACAGTTGGCAACCAGGAATTGGTCTGAGGTGACATGCACAGTCGCAGACCCTTCAGTGTTATTGATTGCTGTTTAACCTGACCTGCATGTTTGACCTCTCTGCCTGAACTTTGCATTTCCCTGCCTGCCGCCTGTTTCCTGATGTCTCGGTTTTGATCATTAGCTGCCTGATCTAAGCAAAACTGAGCTTTCTTACTACATCGTCTGCTTAAGTGTAGCATTCTTATCAAGACACTAATTCATAAAAAAAAAAGAAAGAAAGAACGAGCATGTGCAAAAGTAATTTGCAGCTCTCGGCTAGTGTGAGCCACATTATGCTGTTCCCAGTGGACATTTATATTTAAACTGCACCTACCTGTCATTCCTCACACTGAACAGCGAGGCTGCAGTCTTAAATGAAATGCAAAATATTCACATGTTGAATCATCTTTGGTTTGGAAAAGATGCCTGTAGTTAGTTTTGAAAATACAAATACTATCATTTGCTTTTACTTTACTCATCCACTAAACATCATCTTCATTGAAGCTGAATTAGTGGGAAAATCTCATCTGTAGATGAGAGAAAATACACACTAAAGCGGGCATTTCATTTGAATCTAATTTCAATTCCTACTAAAGTGGTTAGCTGTGAAAAGATTCATTTTATAGACCTTCACTTGAGCAAAATGTGTTAAAACATTGTTCCCAGCAGCAGTGGACAAAATGTATTAAATTTACTCTTAGAGAAAAAATACCTTTGAAGCAAATAACGAGCTCAAATTAAACCCAGAAAGAAAAAAAGAAAAGCTTAAATTACTGAAATTGAAAAAAGTGTGACGGGGAGCAGACAAATAAGACAAGCTGCTTTATGGAGAAGTTGCAATACAAGCCCACACACAGAAATGCACACATACACACGCATACATTTGTCAGCCTGAGATAATTCTCCCCTTTTTACACAGCATATGAGATGACAACTTTTGCACTCTATATCGCAGTACATTTCTGACAGTAGTTTTAATGAGCAAAAGGTTAGAATGTGAGTTCTCAGATATAAACGAGAGCCTGACTTTTTTTCCTCTCCTGTGTGTGTGTGTGCATGCGTGTTTGCACCAGTGTGACATGCTAGTAAAACACAATTTAATCCCCTGCTCGTCTCACGGCTGCATGTCAAGGCCAGCGATGTGTTGGACGTCAGTTTGCAGCAAACAATCAATCTGTCTTTCGAGCATGTGCAATAAACTCTTGATCATGATCATGCGTTTACACAGCAATGATTTAAATGCACACACGTGCATAAACACTCAGAGTAAAGCTGCAGCAAAATAAACCAAATGCAAAGGGGAAAAAAAATCAAACATTAATGTGCGTATCACATGAATGCACACATTCTGTATTCTTTTACATGTGTGTATATGTGGGTTCAAGTGTGTTCGTGCGTGTGCGTGTGTGTCTGCTATTGTCAAATTAAAAAATGAGAACAGCCTCAAAGCCTCACGTGATTCCTCTCTCATTATTTCTCATTTCTTTCCTCTCCCCTTTTTCTCTCTTCATTCCTCTGTCGTCCCTTTTCTTTCCCTCCAAGGCTAAACTCAAGCCACCTCAGAATCCTCCTTCAATACAAGGCCGTATGAGATTAACTCTGTGTGAGTGTGTGTGTGTGTGTGTCATATTTCCCATAAATTCTCTCCTCTCTCTTCTCTCTTCTCAGTTTCCCTCACACATACACACAGAGCTAGATGGATGATCTTATTTGTATGTACTCTGTACTGACAAAAATGGCTGTTATCTGAACTGTGGTGAAAACGATAAAACAGGTGTGGTGGAGAAATATAACCTGAACGATTCATTTTTGTCTCGGGTGTTGTTGTTTTTTGCTTTGTTTTTTTGGGTTTTTTTTGTTTTTCCTTGGCAGGATTTCTTCTTTCCGTGTTTTTGGCTGCTACTATTAAACACTTGTGTATTGTTTCAACTGAATGCTTAACACAGTGTCACAGAGGAAGATGAATTATGTGCGTACAGAACAGCAGAGGCGTGACACAAAGAAACAAACTTACTTCTTATTATTTGTTTATTTATTCATCTATTGGTTAAAGCTCTACGTCGTTACTTCTACATAGACATTTTAATTGCTTTTTTTAATTGTCCTACAGGATGTAATTAAGCCTTGATCAGACTTCACTGCAGACACTGAAGAATTGCCTTCTCTTCTCTCTATAGCATACTGCGTAGTCATAACAACATTTTACAGAACAGAAATAATTAAGAAACACTGTTGTTGCCATTGAATATGTGCACAAGCGGCCTATAATTACTGATTGTTTTTAAGTTTATCATTCAAGTGTAATGAACTGCTTGTACTCTGACTACATTTACATTATGCACAAAATATTATATTTTTTCTGAAGAAGACAATATTCGTACTGAGCTGTTTACATGCAGTCGTGCATACTACAATTACCGTAAAATATGCATTCAATATTATATATCATCTGCAAAGAATGCATATCCCAAAACCTGTCACCATGTTTCTCCTGCCAACCAGCAGGCTAGGCTCTTCTTTTGTGCATGCATCTCTACCATAGCCTTGCAAACTATTGGCTTGTTGGTTTGTTCCATAGACAGTATAAATATGGACAAGCTGTTGTGAAGTGTGGTCAAACACAAACAAATAGCTATAGAAGCCAAAACAGTTTTCTGTACCAGGCTGTAAACATGTTTATTTCTGCTGTGTAGATGGACATTTTACATGGGGGCTTATGGAGATTGACTCGCTCTGTAGCCAGCCTCTAGTGGAAGTTTGAGGAAGTGCACTTTTTAGCACTTCAGCATTAACTTCATTTCATAGCCACGGAGGTTGCTGCTTGGTTTGTTCACCATGCATAAAGCTGGCCGTGATAAAGCAGGAGGCCATGTGTCTCAAACTGCAGTAATGTACATGACAAAATAATATTCCTAAAAAACATATTATATGGTTTGTACATATATGTCTCGATTGGAAAATGCTACAGTCAGAATAAAGCCTAACTAGGAATATCCAATGTAACATGTTACCCATATCAAATTCAGAATATTCTTATATTTAGATTAATAGTGGAAAATTAGTGTGGAGAAACAATTCAGTCAGAGATAAATGGGGATGTCATCTAATGCATAGTTTTCTAGCCACATACTGTAGCTACATCCATAAAAAATAGCCATAGAAAAATTGTATTTCCCAAGACTATTTCTACCGCAAGCCTTCTGCACAGACTCACAGACCACTCTCTCTATCATTCATAAATGTGAGTGAAAAGATGTAAACACAAATATTTCAGTTCTTAAAGTCCGCATGTTGATTTGCTTTCCGTAGAGAAGAAGAAGTAGTTAGTAAATTTCTATGCCACGGACATCCATTATGGGACCACACCGTGCTGCAGAAATATAATTCACTTCAACTGAGATGCTGGGTGGGCAGTGACAATTGAGGACACGGACTGAGACAGATAGACAGATATATGAGAGAATTGAAAAGGGGGCTCATAATATATAAATGCTAAAAGTGAGGTTGATAACACAGAGCGAGGGAAAAGCAACAGATAGGATTATGCGGGAGAGGCAGAGGGGGTGAAGAGAGGACACCAGACAGACTAAAAAGGATGTATTGAGATTTTTTTTTTTAAATAAATACGTTTCCCACAGTGCTTGATGAATTCATGAGGACACTGTGATCTAGTAATCTTAATTATTTAATTTCTATCTCAGCACCTTTTATCTCTGTGATCATAAGCAATCGTTGCTTTGGGGTTTCTTTCTGGCACTTTTTCACAGATTTTTACAGCATCGTAACTACTGCAAGCTTTTTGATGATAAAGTTTTAAAGAGTTTTTTTGTTCTAGTCTTCAATTCCTCCTATTGACTGCAAACCTTTCAGCAGCTGTTTTCACCAGGAATCACTGTTAGGCCACAGATGCTAACCACTGACAGTATAAAGAATGGACAGTGTATCTGTGATGTCACTTCAGGCTCTGGCCACCGCATGTTGGTAGTCCTGCCTCTTCCACCTCCCAGCTAATCTAAACAGACGCGGATCATTGGTGGACCTAAGGGGGGCCAAATGACACCGGGTGCTCAAACAAGCCATCTGTAATGGCACCCTGTCAATCAAAGCGGCCACGCTGTTAATTATGCATAACTTTAAGCTTTAATATAAACTGAGCGGGTGGGTTAAATAAAAATACACTCTCAGTACAGTTGTCATGAACGGGGAAATTAGCTACAGAGACCAAAACTGTTTTTTGTACCAGGCTGTAAACATGTTTATTTCTGCATTTGGACATTTTAACATGGGGACTTATGGAGATTGACTCATTCTGTAGCCAGCCTCATGTGGACGTTTGAGGAACTGCAGTTTTTGGCACTTCCGCATTGGCTTCACAGGTTGCCGCTTAGTTGTAGTATGCTGTCATATGCCAGTTAGCACTAAATGAACTACATGTGAGGATGATGGGGATGTCAGTTTTAGCAGATATTTGGTCGTGAACATATTGGACATGTCGAATGTTAAGCGCCACCAAAGCGATTATAATTCACTCTGCAGAGCACACGAATGTGTGTTCAAATCTACCGAGTAGATGTTGAGATATTTCAGTGAAAACCTTGACCTGCTGGTCAAGGGAGAAATCACAAAAGTCATTTACATTCATCCTCTTGGGACTGTGGATATTTGTATCAAATTCTCGGAGAGATTTCATTCCACACTGACCGACTGACATCGCCATCCCTAGAGGCACTAGTGTCACTAAAAAGTGAGCAAGCAGCTGACTGACTGTGTGACTGGCTAACTGATGAAGGGACTGACATCAAAGTGACTGACTGATGGACTGACATCAGACTGAATGGCCAACTAATGCACTGTGTGGGAAGGCACTTGTCCATACTTGTGTGTGCATTCATAAACCACCTTCTGCAACAACTGGTTCTTTATAAATAATGCACAATTTTCACATGCTATGCTTTGCCAACAATAATTGAGCTGCATCACGTTTGCAAGCCTATACACAAAATACACATGCATCAGTACACAGACTTCATTAAACCACCGCTCAAAAAGACAACTCCTGTCTCCATTAAGGAATACAGTAGTCTCTTTCTCTTTGTCACACACAAACACACACAAACCCACCTTCATTAGCTGGTTGTCATCCTCCCTCACAGTGTGTAGGTATAATGGAAAAAGCGACAATGTTCGAATGGAAACAGTATTCTGGCATTAATCAAATAAAAACAATGGTCTCTGTAAGGAACTGCCGTGTTAACAGCAGGAGCGTAACTAAAATAAGGTCATAGCTTTGAACCAAAGACGTCAATCTCATTACTGAAGGGCACTTACATGTCTATGCCTCTATCAAACAATGACTCACTCAGTTTTCTTGGCGTTTTGCGTCACAATGGCAATCCAGCTGCTCGATGATGTACGAGCTATTACTGTGCAGGAATCAGATCTCATATAGAGCCATAGAAAGGACAGATCAAAGTTACATTTGCACAAGACTGTTGCAGTCCATGTAAATACAGTCAGTGCTTGTGAGTTTCCACTGGCCTGTTTGAGATCACAGATGGTGGGATATGTCCAAGCTTACATGTTGTGTATTTGGAGCCAGACTTCAGATTGTAAATTGATGAATGGGTTTATTGGGCTAGAATGAAGCACACAACTGTAGGAAAAAAAACACTTACCTATGGGAGCTTCTAATATTCACATCATTTGAGTGTCATGTTAAGTTCAAAATAGAGGACCCAGCTCATGTGAATGTTGAGGGGACAAAAGGAAAGTTTACTTATGAACAGGTAGGTAAACACAAAATAACATAAGGGTGACTGAGTCCAGGCAGACTAGTCTAACAATCCAAGTTAAATCAACAGTTCACACAATCAAAAATCCAGAAATGAGAACGCTAGAAGCAGGAAAAAGAAAGAAGGACAGAGGTCGAAGAATACAGGATAGGGTAACAGACACAGACGACCTGAGAAGTGACACAAAGAAACACAGGGGCTGAACAGAAGTGAAGGCAAGATGACGAGAGACAGGTCAAAACTAATCACGGATAGATGAAACTAATCAGGGTGAAACAGATAATCAAGAATGGTGGGGAAAAACACCAAACAAAGACAGGAAGTAAAACCACAAGACATGAGGAGAAACACTAAACCATAAACCTAAAACCATGACAATGAGATGGATGTTAGAGACGGGAAGATGCAAGTTTACAACAGTTACCCCCAAATTCCACCGGGAACGGATGTGCCACATTGCGCCACGTGAAGTCACGTGCAGGACGGACCAAATGATGTGAGATGTGCCTGGTGAGGTTTCGGGGTTAATGTCACTGGACAACTGAAGATGGTTGTATGATCCATCCAGTTTTAGTTTAGTTTAGTGAACAATCGACTTTGGCAAAGTGAGGCATCCACATGCGTTTGACTTGTCATGCACCTTAACCCAAATCGGATGTCATTGTTAAAACGATTATGGACTCAACATGAAAACACAAAACCAAGAGAGTGAATCAGTCTGACACAGTTTATTATAAACACCAGGGGAGAATGTGCAGGTGATCCAGAGGAAAGGTTGTCCAGGCTGGTGTAGGGTGGCAGGAGTCCAAGAGTGCAGTAGTGAACAAACAGAGCAGAACGTGGCAGGAGGATGGCAGATGAGGTTTTTTCCTGAGGCACAGGGAAAATCACAGTTAGTCAAAAAGTCAATGTTACAAAGGAAGTTGGCTCGAACGTTTGTTACCACGAGAGACTGGAGACAATCTGGCGGAGTCTGGGAGGAACAGTCTTTTATACTGCAGTGTTTTTTTAGTAAATGAAGAACAGTTGGTGAGGCAATCAGGCAGGTGAGAGGGAAATTAAGGCCATGCCCGGTGACACACACACACACAGACAGACAAAATAGAATAGTAATTATATACTACTAATAATAATAATAGACAGAAACACAGGGGGAGGAGAACGACAGGACAAACAATGAGAAGGGAGGAGGCAAACATCCTCCATATGACAATCAGAGCTGTCAGAAAACACTTATGTTTCTAGATGTTGACATGAACATGTTTTACAAGTTGATCTGGTAATTATAATAGCTCCTATATGCAGCATAAAGGCTTAGTTGGCTACACCAGCAGTTAAAACACAGGAATTTCTAAGAAAAATCAGTTAGTTTCATCACACTTGCAGCAAATCTGCTCACGTGAGCAAAGTAAATCTTTTGTGCTGAGTTCAGCTTTGGTGAACTTTGTATAGTTGACCAATAGCAATGTCTTGACAGTGCTGACCTTTGAGGGAAGACAGAGCGAGAGAGTTCAAACCTGCTGCTGTGAACCTCTAACCACTTTTGTATAACCCAGCTCTGCTGTGCTGTAAGCTGCTGCACAAAGACATGATTTGCAGACAGTTGTGACCCAGGAGTCAATGGTATAACTACATCTCTTGAACCTACACTGTCAACCTACTGTCCCATTGTTGTCCAAGATAGCGAAATGAACCAGCTAGCTTTAAGAGCTACTGTAATTTGATAGCATGTTAGCGGTAGCTCACTATCTTAAGTCATTTTCCAACTCGCCCTGCAGGTAGCCCCTACACCATCCCCTTAATGATGATGTGTGTTTGAACCTATAAATATAGAAACGTAGATACTATGATATACATCAACCTCCCCACAATAGCAACCATGCCAGAAACGTACAATAATTCACACTTGTTGAATGACTCCTTCATAGATCAGAAACTTCATGTTCCAGTTGTGGTTGTTGTTAATGTTTTGGCATAGAGTTGATTAGATCCACTCCCAATCAAACTGAATTTAATCCTAAGTAGAAACCAGTATCATGTTCTCGTGTTTATAACAAAACAAATTTCATAAAAATCGGTTCAGAATTAAGCAAGTTACAGTCAATTTTGTAGTGAAGTCTGCATCGCATAGCAGATCTTGACCTCCCCAGTCATCACAAATAACGAATGCGGTATCTGTGTTTCTATGACATCTATGGCCGAACCTCACTGTGACAATTTCTGGTGTGTCCAGGTCTTAATTCAGCTTTTATTGACACTATATCAGAAAGATGTTGACTCAACTCTGTGGTCATTTTTTAGGCTGCTGTTCATGGTATCGCTTTACTGGATTACAGTACATTGAAAGGTATTTCTCATTTCTAATAACAAATGGAGACTATGTTTCTTTCTTGATAAACATTTTAATGGTAATAGTGGTAAATGCATAGCTTCGGTTTTAAGATATGAATTCAAATTGAACGTGCACAAATAAACTAAAAATAAAAAAGTGGGTAGTTTAGGTTTTATGGATTACTGGTGGTGCTCTAAAGAAAAACGGTTTCACTAAAAGGATCAAAATAAAAATAAAATATGTTAGTCAGAAGGCATTCTTTTCTATTTAGTTTGTCTTAAATGTTGTGTGCTGGAATCTATTAATTCATCAGGCCTATCCATTCAGATTAAGCAAGAAATCTAGACTCAGCAGTGCCTGTGAAAGCCATTTTTCAGTTAAATGAAATGGCAACTTTTTCTTCCATCTCTGTGGAAATATTTTTCATGAAGCACTCTATTTAAACTTTGAATCTTGGCTACAGAGTCAGAACCAGGTTGTGGAACAGTCATAGTTTTTATAAACAAACACATCATTTTAAACCACACACTCATTTGAAAACCACTGAACTGACTTATTAGAAAATATCACTGTGTCCCCCGAGTGCTGAAATATTTCGAGCTGGTATCTGTTCTGTTGGAGATACTCTTTGAATACTGACTAACATGCAGTTTAAAGGTGCACTAGTCAGTATTTCTATATTAGCAATGGATGTGATGATTTTATGTAATATGTTAAAGAAGCCTGTGATGAACAAACTTACTAAACAATTCATTCAGTTCATTTTTTGATTTTCTTGTCCGGCTGCAACTCCTCTGTTTTGATACACTTTCACTGCTGTCGTCAGCCGAGTTTCTAGACACAGCAGGCAGTTGTTTTTGGCAAAAAAGCTTTCATAAACCAATTGTACAGTTACTGCTCAGCCTACCTGCTCAGCCCCAAGTGGCACACAGACAGCGTTTAGCAGCTAAAGAGCCAGACACTTCTCTCACTTGCTCGAGACCAAACCAGGACACAAACAACATTGTTGGTGGCAGAAACACTGCTCCAAATGAATGCTAATGTGAATGTATGTAAAAGGTAACTAGTTGCTAACAGGTCCACCAAAACCTAGCAGCAAACTCTGTGGCTACAGAACGAATCAGTCTCCATAAGCCCCCATGTTAAAATGTCCAACTTCACAGCAGAAATAAACATGTTTACAGCCTGGTACAAAAAACATTTTTGGTCTCTATAGCTAATTTCCCCATTGATGACAACTGTTCTGAGTCTGAATTTCTATTTAATTCACCTGTTCAGTTTATATTAAAGGTTAAAGTTATGCATAATTAACAGAGTGGCAGATTAGATTGACAGGTGGGTGCCATTACAGATGGCTTGTTTGAGCACACAGACTTAATTCGGTCCACCTCAGGTCCACCGACGATCGGCTCTTTAGAAACCTGTGGGTGGGGTCAGTGACCAAAACATACTTTATAGGATAATTATATATCCATGTTATGTTTACCACTTGATCTGCTGCCCTCAAATGGCCCAATAATCCATTACTGCACTGCAGGTTTACGTTGGTCAATGACATTTTTTCATCTCAATAGCTGGACAATGACATAGTGTTAGTGGTAGAGATGACACAATATGACACAAGATGCTCCACCCAAACAGCAACCTCTGTGGCTGAAAAATGAAGCCAATATGAAAGTGTCAAAAATGGCGGCTCCTAAAACGGCCACTTGAGGCTGAAAAGTGAATTCATCTCCATAAGGCCCCATATTAAACAGCCTGGTCCAAAAAACAGTTTTGGTGTCTGTAACTAGTTTCTTCGTTCATGACAACTATACTGAGGGTGAATTTTTATATAACTGACCCGTTCAAATTATATTAAGTTATGCATAATTAAGAAAGTAGCTGCTTTGACTGACAGGTGGGTGCCTTCACATGCTGGTTGCGGCAACCAGGCCTAATTCTGTCCGCCTCAGCTCCACCCACGATCCACATCTTTGCCCATTTTTGGATTAGTTTGGAGCCAGCAGAGGCAAAACTGCCAAGATGGTGATAAACAGAGCCGCCACACTCTGAGAATAACAACAGCTCGTCAGAAACCGATGAGTGACAGATACTACGTCCATGTTTTATACCGTCTATGGCTCCACTCAACAACCATGTTTGCTGTTATTGTTGCTATCCAAAGGTTACAACATGTGAGAGGTATGGCCTCTATAGAAACATATAGAAAGACTACACACTGTCAATACATCTATACCACTAACACATTATCGGTAACTGTTTTTTTAGCCTTGTTATGGATCAGGCCTTAGTGTGCATACCTGTATGTGTATTTCTGTGTGTGTGAAGGAGACTGAAAGAGAGAAACCAGGCAGAAGCTCATGCCTTTTTTTCTCAGCAGAATGATGAAAGAGAGTGTAACAACAATACAGAGCTGTTTGAAAGGTATAGACTCGTAGACTCTTTCTATCTATCTATCTATCTATCTATCTATCTATCTATCTATCTATCTATCTATATATATATATATATATATATATATATATATATATATATATATACACATATATATATATATATCGATATATGAGGTATTGGACATTACACATTGGGGGTAACAGGCAGTCTTTTTCAGAAAACTGTATGTTAACTGCCTCCCATCTTGCAAAGTCAGAGGCCTGCGAAATTGGAAGTGATTCATAAAATTACTGTGGCAGTGAGTGCCATCACAGGCTGAGATTATCATCATCCACTGCTCAGCTCTGTGTAAGTGTGTATGTGTGTATAAATGTGCATCTGTGTGTGGGCTCTATTAGAAGTTAAAGTCAATAAAATCCCCACGTTGATGACTGTGTTTCATATGTAACACAAAGAAAACAACTGCTAACACCTACATGCAAATCCAAGGCCAACATATTTGCTCGATTAGTCACATCACCAAAACGGTAACAACAATATTTATATGTCATCATAACACACCTTCAGGATAAAATATTATCCAGCCACATCTTTAGTTTCTAAAGATAGTTTTGAGGCTCTTAATTTGGCCTTGACATTGCAGCCACACTCTCATGCGGCACAATTATGTCACTTTGAGTTTTGCAATGAAGCCAGATTTTAAATAATTATCAGGTTTTAACAGCTCATTGTACCTCACATGCAGTCCCATATGATTGGGGAGCCTAAAGTTGCATTGTCACAAAGCGGATATGTAACTAAAATGTCTGATTTAGTTCAACATTTTCATTACAAACACTGTATGAGGGACAACATCTGACTCTGAACACTGTCTCCTAAAGTAACACAGGTTAACAGTCAAAGTAACATCCAGGGTAAGATACAGCGGACACCCCACCCAGAAGTCACTTTGGTAAAAATCTATAAAATGTACATTAACTGATAAAACCCCAATATGGTGAATGTTTTTATGTTTCTATTACCTTAGAATGAGACTTTTATATCTATGGAGGGAGTGGGTCCTCTTCCATGGAGTCCGCCATGTTGAACCGCCATGTTTCTACAAACCCAGAACAGACAAACAAAACATTTGCTCTATAGACGGCCACTGCAGTTTATCCTTCATGCTTTGAACAGAAGGGTTAGGTGAGCAGTATTCAGTTGGTTGCAATCTACAACTTCACCACTAGCTGTCACTAAATCCTGCACACTGCACCAGATGTGTTTCTCTCGCTAACTCCTGAGGGAAATCTGGCTCTTTAACTGCTAAATACTTAGCTAGTCGTTTACTTTGTCTGTTAAGGATTTGAGGAGATTTTCAGTGTGACCAGCTGCCCACTGCCTCTGGAAACAGCATTGAGTCGTGAGACTGAACCAAAACAGTGAAGTTGTTACCATAAAACCAAAATAATGAACTAAAAGACATTAAAATGTTTTGTAGAGCTGAAGGGAATTACAAAGTCAGGTAATAATTCTCAGGTTCATCGTTGTAAGTTAATTGTTAATATAAAAATATTGAGTAGTGCAACTTTAACATGTATATTCTTATAAATTTAGTTCATTTTCATGTATACATTACTTACCTTTCTTTAGTCAGCCAGAACTTACACATGACGTAGGCCTAAGATTTGCTGTGTATACAGTGTAATGTAATATGCATTCCCTGTTATTCTTGTGTGCCTGTGAGCTTTGAAGTGACTCAAGTCACCAAGACAAATTTGGATGCTGATACTGTATTTGTTTGGTTTGAGATCTCAATCACATCGACAGCAAACATTGGGGGAACTCAGAAATGCTGAAAATGAAGAGCTATTTTGAGAATTTGCAGCACTTCTCTGATCATGTGTGGTAAATTTAGTCCCGAATGTAATAAATGAATCCATTTCTGTACACTAGTGATACTGTATAAATTCAATGAGTCTCACCTCTGAGAGTGAGACTTCCTCCTCCTTGTCTTCACAGCTGAGATTTACTGCAGTTCTTCCTTTCATCCGAGTCAAACCCCTCATCTTCCCACAAGTTCTTTTCAAACAAAGAAGCAGACCAGAGAGACTCAGCCAGCAAAGCTCCTCTCCCTAAATTGCCATCAATTTATTCTTTGTTCTTACTTATCTGTTACACTTCCACAACTCTGAAAAACTTTTATCCCTTTCACAGCTATGCCTCTGTTCCTTTCCCTTCCCCACCCTACAATTAGAGAGTGATAAACCACACTTATTCATTCCTCTATTTGGCCTGAAAGCAAATCAGTTTCTATTCACTTGAGGACCAGTTAAAACAGTGTGTGTGTGTGTGTGTGTGTGTGTGTGTGTGTGTGTGTGTGTGTGTGTGTGTGTGTGTGTGCGTGCGATGAAATGGAATAGGACGTGTCAACAGGAGGTTTTTGCTTGTGTGGTGCCACCTAATCTCACGCATGATTAGGAGAGCAATAACACGACTGTCTGAGCAGGTTACAAAAATGTGAGCTCCCCGTCTCTGTGCGTCTTTGCGTGTGTGTGTGTGTGTGTGTGTGTGTGTGTGTGTGTGTGTGTGTGTGTGTGTGTGTGTGTGTGTGTGTTCATATTTTTGTGTGTGACAGCCTTGAAAATGTTTATTGAACCACTAACAGCACATTACAACGAGGCTCTGCTTTCCTTTTACCCCGGTGCTCCTTCAGTCTTAGGTGACCTTTTTTTTATATACATACCTGCTGCATTACAAATCTCAAACCTCTTGTCCCCCTTGACCTTCATCCAACCTTCCTGATAGCTTCATTCTCTAACATATTTTCCTCCCTCGCCACCTCTATCCCCTGTGGCTTCTTTTCAATTTCTTTGTGCACTCTGAAGAAGGTTGATTGCAGAGATGCCCACTGGTTGGATCAGTAAACAAACAACACACAAAGATACGCTCATTTCACAGATGCTAATAATCTCCCCTCAGCCTGCTTCTTCCTTAAATTGCAGCACCCTTTCTTTCCTCCACCCCCGCTGCCTCTCTCTCACTATGCCCGTACTTCATTCTTTCATTCACTTCCTGACTCTTGCTAGTCCGTGTGCCAGTCTCCATTGTGTTCCTCTTGACTGTAAAAGCTCTGATGTGCTGTGATGAAAAAGGGAGAAAAATGAGGGAGCTTTTATAGTCAGCTCAAGCATCCACATGCAGGTGTGTGTGTGTGTGTGTGTGTGTGTGTGTGTGTGTGTGTGTGTGTGTGTGTGTGTGTGTGTAAAAGAGGGGAGGGACTGCCTAAAGCCAAGATGACATCTCAAATTGTGGAGTATAGCGCCTCTCTGTGGTGGCTGTCTAGTCTAATTGTAGTCAGCAGTGGTAGAAGAAGTATTCAGATCCTTTACTCAAGGAAACGTATCAATACCACACTGTAAAAATACTATACTTAAGTAAAAAATATGTATTATCAGCAATGTGTACTCAAATTACCAAAGGTAAAAGTACTCAATATGCAGAAAAGTGTTAGTGTTAGTGTTTTGCTGCTGCACAGTGGTGCAGTGTTTAGCAATGGAGCACCACAGCAAGAAGGTTCCTGGTTTGAACCCCGGCTGGGGGATCTTTAGTTACAGATCCTTGAGGCCTGTATCTGAAAGAGTACTACTATAACACTGTTGGACTTACAATAGACAGTTAAAATCAATACAGCAGAAACAGAGGTGTTGTCTTTTTCTTTCTTCTTCCTTGTCAAAACCTAGCCTGAAAAATGTATTAGTCTTTCCTTTAAGCATTACAAAGGGAATATACCCAAAACCTCAAGATTTCAAGGCACTTCACTTCACCAGGAGAGGCAAATTTGGAACAATCAGTGCACCACTTTGGTCCAGACTTAAATATCTCAATGACTACTGCATTGACAATAAATCCCTAGCTGGTGCCTTTCTGTGTGGAGTTTGCATGTTCTCCCCATGTCCGCGTGGTTTCTTTTTCAGGTACTCCGGCTTCCTCCCACAGTCCAAAGACATGCAGGTTAATTGGTTACTCTAAATTTGCTCGTAGGTGTGAATGTGAGTGTGAATGGTTGTTTGTCTGTATGTGTCAGCCCTGTGATGAACTGCCGACTTGTCCAGTGTGTACCCGCCTCTCACCCCTCTCACCCAGTGCCAGCTGGGATTGGCTGCAACCAATCGTGATATGGATGAGCAGAAAATGGATGGATGGATTACTGCTGCATTAATGTGTACGTTGCATTTTACTGCTGATTGAGCTCATTTTGATTAGTTGATATACTTGAGTGCTCTATACTGAAAGTGTGCAGCGTTTAGTCTAATTATGCAATATAGTAAATATGATAGACTTTGCTTACAAGTTGTATCATGACATACAAACTTAAAATCATCACTTTCAGACCAGGCAGCAGGGCACAGGCTTCATACTGAACTGTTTCACCTTTACCGAGTGCACAAGACTTTGCTGATGCTCGCTCGCTGATATTGCTGTTTCATTATCAGTTTGTCAAAACTGAAGAGCTCTCTCTCTCTCTCTTCACCCTCACAAGCTGGTTTATCGTGATGCAATTCAACAGGACAAGCGGGACACATCAACACTACATTTGTTTATTATTATTTTAATATTAGCCAAACATAGACTGTACAGTAAAACTAAATTATAAACCTATAAACCTAATTAATTATCAGTTTATTGGAATACAATCTCAGATTTAGTGGTTTCCATATTGATCAACTACCTTAATCTCTGTGATGAAGTCTATTTAGGCCAAGAGTGTAAACTGGTCCATCCATCCACTTTCTGTAAACGCTTATCAACATCAGGGTCGCAGGAGGCTGGAGTCTATCCCAGCTGGCATTGGGCGAGAGGCAGTCACCAGTTCATCGCAGGGCACACAGAGACAAACAAAAATTTTACACTCACATTCACATCTCCGGGCAATTTAGAGTCACCTACACTTAACTTACTCTGTTCTGTTGTCATGAATTTATTTTCCCCTCAGGATGAACTCATCATCAGCTCAACTTTCTTTGGTTTATGACCAAATACTTGCAGAACTTTGCACATAAGCCTCATCTGTACTTTGTGTTTCTTGCATGCTAATAGACTAATCTAAGGTGGTGAACATTGTTAACATCATACCTACTGAACACCAGCATGTCAGCATTGTCATTGTGAGCATGCTGATTTGAGCATTTATCCTCAGTGTCTAAGTATAGCCTAACACAGCAGTCTATGCCGTCTTTCATTTAGACAGTCTTGGAATATGAACAATAAGGATGACAAAATTATAGATAACTGCTTTACATTGAAATCACTTGAGTCTTTGCATACAATACGAAGAGACCAAACCAAAACCAACAACGTATGTATGGACATTCACAAAATGTGAATCTATCCTGTAAAGAAATGCCCCCAAAACAACATTTTTTAAAAGTTTTCTCAATATAAGACATTTTTCGGCTCAAAGAAAGAGCAAAAGTCATTTGGTTAAATTGATTTCCTGACATCAATGGTGAATATGTGGAGTCGAGCAGGAGTATCTCATCTCTGAGTCATTCACCATAACAATACAACAGTGATGTCTGATGGTGAAAAGTGGGAAAACCTTTTAAGAGGAACATTTTTCACCAAAAAGATTGAAGTTCAGCCCACAGCTGTCCATTCCCAGGTGTAACAGACCTTAAAACTACATTATGACTAATCATTTCTTCAAGCTGGACAAAGCTGACTGAATATGTTTGCAGTTTTTCAGCAACAAGTCTCAGATTTCCACATTCTGCTGCACAATATGTGTGTGTTTATGCGTGTGTGTGTGTGTGTGCGCTTGTGTGAGTGAGGGGGGTTTGTAACAGCAGTAAATCTGAAGTGACACCTTAAAGGTCATTCAAAAATAAAAGCATCTTATAGCTCAATTGTGATTCAAGTGCCCTCTGTTAAAGTTCAGCACACACACACACACACACACACACACACACACACACACACACACACACACACACACACACACACACATAAATATACACATGCTCCCTCCCACTCATCAACCACATTTAATTAAATCTGTTTAATTTGCCTTGTCATTTATTACTTATGTAAGCATTTGTCACCATGTTGTGCTCTGCTGTAATCTATTTTATTCATGTCACTTGTATCTCCGCTTGTCATCCTGATGCTTGTTTGTCTCCTGCTCTTTCTCTCTCTCTTTTGTTTGCTCTGAAGTGAGTTGCTTTTATGAGATGATTTTGATCTCAGCTGCATATTTTTGTAATTATTTTCTCCTCTGCTTGTTGTCACCCTAAATCTGAATGTGTGTATAGCATGTCTACGTCAAAGCCTACAAGGCAATAAACCAAAATGCAGCTTGTTGCATGCATAGACAACTATATTTGAGTTAGAGTTAGCTAATATTGATTTCTGTTGTGTGTTTAAAAGACTTAAATCTGAAGTTTTTGACAAAAAAAATATATAAGTCTACAGTTTTACACCCCTGGAGAAAACATTAGACATAAAAGCTGAAGCCTTTTCCTGCTTCCCTTCATTAATAACAAAAAACCTGTCTGTACTTTCTGAAATGTCATCTTTGCATTTCAATACCTCATCCCTGCTTTTACCGTGAGGACATTTTCTTGCCAAAAAGCCTTTTTTTTTAATTATATTCGTCTTAGAATACAAACTGTAGATAATAATTGCAGCCAGGTACTGTTCTGTCTCAGTATGGCAGGTGTATCACCAGCCAGACTTCAGAGACATCACCTGAAATCACATCAGGCACTTAAACCTATAAATCTAGCAGATCCTACCGTGATCCACAGTAAGAGCCATAAATCCTGCACAAATGCAAGGTAGATTTTTGTGGATGCTTTAAAGCTACATTATATTTTGACAGCTTGTGATGGATTTTGTCTGAAATCCATTCATTGTATCTCTGCCTTTGTCTCGTGTCTGATAGCTCTGACCCTGGAGAATATACCACCCATAAAAAATGTTTTTTTTTAAATTAAATTAAGCCTTGTCTTCTATAGATTACCCCTGTGAACAAAAGTTAAAGTTAATGTCTCTGCATATAAGGAAATTTGTTGCCACAGTCTGTACAAACTTCACATAAATACTCAGACACATTAAACACCATACCATAACCACAAAAATAAACATCTAATACAGCATATTTTTTTCCAACCATGTCCCATAGCTCTCAGCACATTGCAATTACTGGGTGTTTTGTTACAGGATACTATGGCAGAAGGAAAGAAACTCCAGCGATAGTGTTTACAGGCCAGGGACCTGTATCTGTGACCGGATAGAGGCAGTGTGAAAGATATGGGTGGTTGAGGATAGAACTACAAAGTTGTCTAGTTCATGACGTGTAGCTAATTGGCGTAAACTAGGCCTGATATGAGTGTATAGTATGTCTACATCAAAGCCCACAAGGTAATACACATACACATAGGACAGAATGCAGCTGGTTGCATGCATAGACAACTACATTTGCTATTTATTCAATTCTGTTGTGCGTTTAAAGGACTTAAATCTGAAGGCTGGAAAAGACTGGTATAACTGCATTTTGGTTCCTTGAGGGCCTTATCGTGTGGAGTTTGCATGTTCTTCTCGTGTCTGTGTGGATTATCTCCGGGGTACATGTCAAAAGACATGCACTTAATAGGTTAACTGGTGACTCTAAATTGCCTATAGGTGTGAATGTGAATGTGAATAGTTTTTTGTCTCTATGTGCCCTGTGATTAACTGGTGATTTGTCCAGGGTGTACCGCGCCTCTCGCCCCGAGGTCAGATGGAATAGGCTCCACCGTGACCTTGATGAGGACAAGCAGTTACAGATAATGGATGGACGAACAAGTCTCAATTTAGATTAGGTAGGTTGTTTGATTGATTTATTGATTTATATATTGCAACATACTGTTGATAGATAGATAGACCTCATAGTTAGCCACCAGCGAGTTATTCTAAAATACTTTGGGGTTTCTAACATATTAAATAGTCACCTGATTTCTCCTCTTCTTCATTATTAGATAGATAGATAGATAGATAGATAGATAGATAGATAGATAGATAGATAGATAGATAGATAGATAGATAGATAACCTAATTGTCATAAACTAGATCTGATATGTACTTATTGCCAAGTACTTATATACAGACTATGCGTTACATTAACGCACACCTTTTTATTTAACATCTGTTGGACTACATCGTTTTGCACCAATAAAACCAAGACAAATTCCTGATATGGGAAAACCTACTTGGCAAATATATATATATATATATATATATATATATATATATATATATATATATATATATATATATAGATGTAAGTTTCAATCAAAATATAAAGTTAAATGAAAGGAAAAACACCTGCTGTTGAAAAACCAGCGATTTCCGCTCTCACACCTCTATAACTGTGCAGCCAACACAAGTGGATGTCATTTAAACTTTAATTACAACACTTGAATGTGGAGCTGGTGCAGAAACCCCGGAGCTTTCAGGCAGCGGCGGCGGGTCGTCTTCAGGGCAGCGGCGGCCCCGGAAGTGTTTGTGAAACGGTTAAAAGCCAGTTGACGTAGGCTAGCTAACGTTAGCTGTCAGCCGGGTTCAGTCATTGTGCAGGGATGGAGGTGACACGCCGAAGTAAGTAGCCAGCCACGTTTTGCTCACTGGATTTTTAGCTCACTGTATACATCATAGTTATGCACGACAGAGCGGTGACCTGAGATTTATATTTAAAATGCACAGAGACTCCTCCGGAGCTCCAGTGTGTTTGTGCTGCTGGCTAAGCTAACTAGCTCGTTATGCGGCTGTGTGTGTGTGTGTGTTCCTGTTCAGGAAAGCACGCTTCACTAACACGCTAACACACTTTAACCTTTTTATTACAGATTTTAAAGAGTGCTTAAACACGGTGTACACCGCTATAGAGGAGGCTGACTTTCTTGCCATCGATGGGGAATTTTCAGGTAACCGTGTAAATGAGACTTTTAGCAGAAATCGAGGTTGAATTAGCGGACGCACTGTGAACAAACTGTGTTAATGTGTTGTTGTTTTTAAAAGGGATAAGCGACGGTCCTAATGTCAGTGCACTAACCAACGGGCTGGACACACCTGAGGAGAGATACACGAAGCTTAAAAAGGTTTGCACAGTTGATGAGCTGCTGCTGCTGCACATCCTCTCCATGAGACCTCCACTTTATTATCTCATTTAAACTCTCTTGTCTTTGTGTCCATCAGCACTCCATGGACTTTCTGCTGTTCCAGTTTGGATTATGCACGTTCAAGTACGACCACACAAAGTCAAAGTGAGTATCTTGCTCATCAAATACAGAGAGTTTTACATCTGACATTCACCCATTCCTTCATACATTTATACACTGATGGCAATGGCTGCCATGCAAGGCGCCAACTACTCACACACCCTTCAGGAGCAATCTAAAGTTCAGTATCTTGCTCGTCATGCAGATTGAAGGAGCTTAGGATGGATCTACAAAATAAATGAGCCTGTTTTTTCACACTGACAAATTATAAATAAGTACCTAGGCTGGGTGATGTGACCAAAATCTTAAATCCCAATATAGGCTGGGCCATTTCATATTTGATCCATATCAGATTTTTTTTATATACCCAAACTGTTTTTTTTTTTTTTTTTTTTTTTTGGTACGAGCTTCTCATTTTGTCCTGTCAAGTCACACTCCTGTTCAGAATTAACCTTCTGTGTCAGGTTCACTCCGCCGCGTTTGTTTGTCCTGCCTGTATCCGTGCTGTGCAGAAGAATACAAAGCGCCACCCAAATGATGACTATCTATTGACGTAAAGAGTGTTTTGTGATCCAGTGAAAAAAAACAAAAAAAACAATGGCGCGTAATATGAAACGATAGATGCTTTTCTTTGTGTGCACGATGCACGTCATCATATCGCACAGTCCTAAATACTCCCTTTTTAACAAGGCTGAGACCTAATCCCTTACTTACTTGCTTATTGTGTGCCAGCCAGTTTGAGATAATTTAACTGAAATTATTTATGGGAATATGCAACACTCTAGCAAAATATCTAGTGACATGTTGGGGTGACCCAGTCAAAAGAAGATCCCTCTGAATGAATCATGGCTCAAGGCTAGATTTCTGACAGGTTTGTGCTCTAATAATGCATTATTCTGAATTATATTTTAATCGCCACACAACCAGGTAGTTGAAATACCTCGCTCTAGTTGCAAAACTAGAATACTTCTAGCATAGAAAACTGTGAGGGTAATGGGAGCCCAGCAGCTCATTTTTGCCCTTGCTGGTTCGTCCAGTTAGACTTGAGCCTTGGATAATAAAATGTTCATACTACATATAATTAAACTACAAACTTGTAATGATCCAGCTTTTGTGTGACTCGCACGCAGGTTATTCTGAAACTCTCAACAACTGGACTGATTTCACTAACTCTCATTGTCCTGTTTCCTTCGTCCCCGTCTCTGCAGGTATATCATAAAGCCTTTTAACTTTTATATATTCCCGAAACCGTTCAACAGGACGTCCCCTGACATAAAGTTCATCTGTCAAGTAAGTCAGTGTTGCTTCTCCTCCTGTGAACTGAGATAAATACTTTGAAAGTGGTTTGTCCTGAAAATGCCTTGTCAGCTGTTTTCAAAAAAAAAAAAAATCTCCCGTGTTGGCTTTTTGTTTGAACGTTTTTGAAAATGGAAGATCGTCTTTCTCGTTTCAGAGTTCCAGTATTGACTTTCTGGCCAGTCAGGGATTTGATTTCAACAAGGTGTTCTGTAATGGTGAGTACAACCCAGAATGCCCTTTAGTTATGACATGTAGTGCTTGGTATCAGATGTCATATTTAAATACCTCCTGATTTGAGTTTGTCACCACATATCAGACGTTTGCATATGGAATGTCGGTGTTAGTGAATGCAGTTTCGTAGTCAGTTCTTTGATTATTAGTTATGTCCTGATAAATGACCAAAATCTTGTTCATTTCACGATGTGAAGACAGACATTTGAGAAGTTTTACTTTTTTTTTTTTTTTGTATCTTTCGTAGTTTAAAAAAAAGGAAACAAAAACATTCAGTACAGAAACATTCATATTGGCACCAGTTTCTAAAATTTTGAACATCCAGCTTTAGTGTTGAGTTGGGAAATCTGTTACACTGGAACAGCTGGTGTTTGTCCACCTGCTCTTCAATCATACTTGTGATTGTGATCCTTTTTTGTTAAATAAATCTGAAATTATTTTCATCGCTGTGATGCCTGTGTTACGATGTAGCTTACGTTCACCCCCCAAAAATGTAACTAAACAAAAGCTACGCAGGTGTAACTCAAACTGCAAGAGCTGTATCTGAACCTCAGGTGACCACACAGATGGGGAAATTGAGAATCATGAGCTGATGTTGTTTTTTTTTGTTTTGTTTTTCGAAGGAATCCCATACCTAAATCAAGACGAGGAAGCCCAGCTGAGGGAGCAGACAGAGGAGAGGAGAAATCAACACGCTAACGGTATAGGGACTCCATCCTACATCTCCCCATCCTCCTCCAAAGGCCCTGCACACGTACCTGATGAACACAAAGACTTCATCAACAGGGTCATGTAAGTGTTACAGCACATTCAGATGTCCAGGTGTGTGTGTGTGTGAGAAACATACTCTGAAGGTAGAAATGTGGCTCTTGTTTCAGACCATGGTGTACATGGTGGTAGCAGCTTAGTTTTCCACACTAATATAAGGCAGTTTTCTTTCCTCGGGGTATACTGGTCATGGCAAAGTGGAAGGAAATCCCATTATTACCTCAGGATGCAATGGGAGGAAGGAAGTGTAGCCCCATGTGAACCTCCTGTTATTGCAAAGCCTTTTTTTTTTTTTTTTTTTTTTTTTTTTCATGACTATGTTTGTGTCTTTTTGTATTTTGATCATTTGTACTGGTTTTCCTGCAGAGAGAAGGTTGAAGCCCTCTTCACTAACTCAGAGAAGACTTTGGACTTGGAGCCATGTACCGGGTAATCTAGCCTTTCTCTCAAAATACTACACTTGCACTGAATTTGTATCTATTATGTAATGTCTGTATTTATCCCTTATGTTTATACTTTCTCTCTCTCTCTGCTCTCACCAGGTTTCAGAGAAAGCTAATATACCAGACACTGAACTGGAAGTGAGTGTCCCTCAACAATCTGGCTACTGTTGTTGTTTTCTCTTGGTTTGTGGATGTTTTTTAAGGTTTGCCTTGCTTTTACAGGTTTCCCAAGGGACTTCACGTGGAAACCATCGAGACAGAAAAGGTAAGAACGTGTTTGATCAACCAGTTTTCAACTAAGCTTTTTGTTTTTGTGTGGAATAATATGAAATATTGATGCGAGTTCTCTCTGTGTGTGTGCGCATTCAGAAAGAGCGATACATCCAGGTCAGCAAAGTCGATGACGAGGAGAGGAAGAGGAGGGAGCAGCAGAAACTGGAGAGAGAGCAGGTTGGTTCAAGATAGATATTGAATTAATGTTAATCACATCAGTTTGTCTTTTTATTTTAAAGAGCTTAAAGATGCACTAGTTTTGACCGTATCAAATATTTTTTTTTTTTACCTCACACTTCTCTGCTGCGAACAGGAGGAGCTAAATGACGCTGTTGGCTTCTCCAGGGTCATCCACGCCATCTCTAAATCTGTGAGTCTGCTTTTTTTTTTTTTTTTTTTTTTTTTTTTTTTTTGCAGTACAACTGTAAACCGGCTTCTTAATCTTGAGTTGCACCATAATTTTGAGTATTGTTTGTATTTTTTTTTTTTTTTTTGTTGCTGAGCGACTCATGTTTCATTCCACAATTACTGGATTTGTTGCACTATTGTGGCATCTTTTTTTAAATTCAGAGTTCTGTTATTGTTGGCTTCGGGAAGTCTGACTTGTCCTCTAACCCATTTCATCTGACACACAGAGTAAACTTGTGGTTGGCCACAACATGTTGCTGGATGTGATGCACACCATCCATCAGTTCTACTGCCCTCTGCCAGAGGTACAAACATCTTCCTTCCATCCATCCAAACCTAAGATGGATATTTTTAAATAGCAGTTCATAGCTAGGTAATGTGATTTGTGACTTATTTATGCTAATGCACTTTTCTCCAGGATCTTCAAGACTTTAAAGAGGTCACCATGTGTGTTTTCCCGAGGTAATATTCCTCTACTTTTTTCTAAATTAGTTTTTGTCTTCATAACAGCTGCTTTAGACTTTCTGTGCTTTTTTTTTTTTTTTTTTTTTTTTTTAATAATTGGTTATCTGTCCCCTTGCAGACTTCTGGACACAAAGTTGATGGCCTCCACTCAGCCTTTTAAGGTAAATTATCTCCTTCAGTGCCAGAGGGGTGCCAATATATATAGTTGATAATGGAGAAACTTTAGGAAGTCTTTAAAATAATCTCTGTCCAGCTAAAATGATTGGACATTATTAAAACTCATATCTGCTCTTTCTAGGTTCAAACTGGTCGATAACCCCAAAAACCTGGGTGATTTATTTTACTTTTGTGTTTCAGGAGTTGATCACAAACACTTCCCTGGCAGAGCTGGAGAAGCAGCTGAAGGAGACCCCCTTCAAGTCACCACAAGTTGGTGAGTACACCAACATTTATCTGAACCAATCTCAATCTACAAAATCCTGCCGACACTTTTTTCTTCTTGTTCCTGTCAGAAACGGCAGAGGGGTTCCACAGTTATGACACAGCCCAGGAACAGCTCCATGAGGCTGGGTACGACGCCTACATCACTGGCCTCTGTTTCATCTCAATGGCCAACTATCTAGGTAACACACACTGTCACACTGATCCCGTTCGCAAATAAGAAACGCGTCTAACTTGTCTGCTGGACACTCTCTCCACAGGCTCTTTCTTGACTCCACCCAAAGCGCACATCCCTGCTTCCTCCAAACTAATTGCGCCATTCTTCAACAAGTAAGAGATGCACTTCATTTTACTGTATTTACTGCTAAAAGCTTCAGTAAATATATGAATACTTCTCTCTGTTTTCAAGGCTTTTCCTGATGAGGATAATCGATATTCCCTACCTCAACATCACAGGACCAGATTGTGAGTGAGCTAATGTAGCAACAGCTGTTATGTTTGTCAGGATTGACTACATGTACCCTGTGGTACATTTGTACCACCAGGTTCACGCTCATCCTCTGAACAATAGATCACAATGTACTCACACAGTTTACATCCATGTTTTCTAGTTTGTATGAGTTTAAATTTTTTTTTATTTACTTTGCAAAATGGAAATCCATTCATGACAGACACAAAATTGAAATATAACTCTTAACTTTCTTTCTTCTTCTGATTCAGTGTTGCTATTAAATATTGCTTAATAGAGCTTTAAATTCAAACTGTCTCCACCTGACCTGTTCCTACAGTGCAACCTAAAAGAGACCACGTCCTGTATGTCACCTTCCCAAAAGAATGGAAGACCAGTGACCTCTACCAGCTCTTTAGTGCCTTTGGTGAGCCACATGTTTTGTCTGATAATTCTGTTTGCACACAGACGTGATCTGTCGTTGTTTTATCACTCGCCTTCTACGTCTGTTTTCCCACTCAGGAAACATCCAGGTTTCATGGATAGATGACACGTCAGCATTCGTGTCTCTGAGTCAGACAGACCAAGTACAGATAGGTGAGTTTGACAGAATACGCACACGGTCATCTGCACAGAAAAAATGCAGCCTGTTTTAACGACTTCCACTCGTCACACAGCTATGAACACCAGCCGCTATGCAGAGAGCTACAGGATTCAGACGTATGCAGAGTACATCCAGGCTAAGCAGGACAAGGAGAAGCCTGACAAGACGGTTAAAACCTGGGGAGAAGATGGCTGGGTGAAATCTCACTACACCTCCTCCACTACTGCTGGCTTTGGATATCCCAGGTACACCTGTGCTAGTATATCCTGCAAACTCTGCAGGTTTCTGCAGGTGTGCACAGTTTCTATTTTTGTTGAGGTATTTATAGTCTTTTTTTTTTTTTTTTTTTAAATGTTTGTCCTTCTTCTAGGGGTTTGAGGAAACGCAGCATCAGTCCTGTTCAGGGAGAGCAGGGCGCCGGAGAGCCTCTAAATACAGATGGCTGGAGTCACTACTCGTACCCAGATAGCGCAGGCAGCAAGAAGATGAAAACTGACGGTGTGTGCATAAGTAACTTCCTGCTGCAGTGTGGCAACATACAGCAGGTTTCCCCAACAAAAGTCACTCGATTAGAGATGGAGTTTGGCCTGAGGGAGGGAGCAGGTGGTGTTGTGAATAATTGTCACAACCAATGAGATTAACTAATTCAAGGAAGGCTGGGTAACGTTAAAGTACATTTACAATAACTCCATCATTCATGCAAAGCCGGTGTCTTTTTGTTTTTAGTCTTAACCATCACATCTTTTTCTCCAAATGTTTTCTTTTTCTTTTTATGATTTCTTCATCAGTTACTAGCCATTGGTCTAGTTTTGGGAGCCATTTTCCCACAGGAGTCTCTTTTTTTTTTTTTTTTTTTTTGGCCAGCACAACCCTCATGCGGTTTATCCCTCCTAATTTATTAATGCGCAGTGAATATGTCCTGTATAAAGACGCACACTTTGAGGCTCTGACGTACTGGTTGTCTTTGTGTTTTCTAGACTTCAGTGGACAGGCAAATGCAGAAGCTGTCGAGAGCAAGACCTCAGAAGGATGGTTAAAGACGGCGTAAGTGAAATGGCGATCATTTATTCTGTCACTCTGATTCTGTTTGCCGTCTCTTTTTTTTTTTTTTTAATGGTCGCTGTTCCCTGCAGAGATTCAGCAGGGTTAAGTCTGGGCCCTGATGAGGAGGATGAGGAGGAGGGAAGTCCTGAGGGCACTGATCCAGCTAATGATGCTGAGGGGACGGTCACCTGGCAACAAGCCATGACGACGAGGAAAGGTCAAAAGAACAAGAAGAAGAAGTCTGAAGGTGTGTTTGAACAAACGGTTTATAAGGCGGTAGATGATGGAAGGTGATCCTTTGTAGTAAGACTTAAACTGTCGCCTCATAATAATCACATTTATGTTTTGTTCATATCAAAAGTAATAAAGTGATTTATTACATGCATGCATGTTTAACATTAGAGCACAAACAGGAACTGTTTGTAACTAATTCAGCATGACGTACCGTACTGTAGATCTAAGCAACAGGGCTAAGGCAAAGCTCACAGCTAACTCACTTCCTGTTTGCAGCACCCAACGCATGAGGGGAAACTAAAGTGTCAACAAATGCAGTTCTATTTTTAGTCTCTACCTGCTCCTGAGGGAAATATCTGGCTCTTTAGCTGATAAATACTCTGTCTTCACCAGCTAGCTGCTAACTAAGCGTTAATAGTGGACTTGTTTTCATCAGATGGTCAGAAACACGACTCCAAACGACTGACAATGTTGCTCCATAACTGCTGGATTTGTAAATAAGCAACTGTTTCCTAACAAGTTCGCCGTGTCAACTTAAAAGGTGATGATATGTCAATGTTGTGTTCACAGCTTGTTCCCCACAAGTGACCAAAAACTCAGTTGATGCTGTTTTTTTTTTTTTTTTCATTTTTGTTTTAAACAATCGGTATACTTTTTGAGATTCTGAAGTTTCTGAATGTCCCATCAATGTGTTTCTAATATTGACACAACATTGACGCTCAACGTCTCCATTTTTATATACAACACAGATAAAGTATGTGTGTGTAGAAAACTTGCTGACATACAGGTGTTCTGAAACATGTACAAGTACAGTGAAATGATGGCATTTCCGAGTAGGCTAACTTATCCTGGAAATACTTTAGTAAAACCTGTAAACAAAGGGAATGAAAACTTAAACAAAGCCAAAGTTTCAGAAGGTTAAATGTACCAGTTGGCAAGATTTCAGTATAAGTGTCATCTTTTGTTTGTGTCTCTCTGTTTTGTGCAGGTGCTGAATCTACAACGTCACTCTTCGAGGTCCCAGAAGTCTGGTAGCGAGCGGTGAGGAGTGGAGAGGCCACTGTCCCACACTGAGCTCCAGCTCCGAGTCTCTTCATAAGCACTTGGGGCGCTCTCCTGTAAGGTTGTACATCACTGGGAGTGGTGCACGCCCCCTAAAATTCATTCGTTCACTCAACAGCTGTGGATACCGCGTCCAGAGCTACCAGCCAAACTACTTGACTGGACTATTGTAAGAGAGAACACAAGCCATAACGACAGCTGCCATATTTTGATCTTATAACAGAGGAGCAGGCAACTCTTCTGGGTAAACACACACACAGAGACACGCACATCACTAAAATCTAAACTCCAGAAAATGTTCATATATTCTGTGTTCAGACTGGAATCTGCCACCACAGCCATGCTATCACTTTGAGATCAATTTTAATAACCGTCACCTCAAATTAGTCTTATATTTTGTGGTGTGTGTGGGTGTGTGTGTGTGTGAGAGAGAGTTTGTGCATGTACGTTTTCGCCAGTCTTTGTATCCATGTGACTCCGTTTCATAAATTGTGAGAGAAAGTACCACTTGACAGGTCCTATAGTTTACAATGTCTGGGTTATTTAGTATTTTAATGCAGTCAAATATTTTCCATTTTAAAGAGAAAAAAAGAAACGTTCTGTCAACTTCCCCAGTTTTATCAACATATATAAGCTCATCAATGATAATGTGATGTTTATTATTGGTGGCATTTTGATCCTTCATAAGAGGTGCTTGTTTCTTTTTTGTACAGAATTGTTTTTCTTTACCTTTTTGTGTTTAATGTTTTGTAACTGTGTCAACCTGCAACATTGTCAAAGTATGTTCACATGCAAAAGGTGTAAACGTTAAGATGACGTATACATTTTTGTATAAGAAAGTTTAAAAATCCTTAATATTTCCTTGGAAAGGGAAAAAAATTAAAGAATGTTTCTTAGTATCTCTGTCTTTAATGTCTTTTGTTCTCAAACTCACACATGGTGGTTGCACTGAACTGTAATTTAATGTTTAAACACTTTCTTTTACATTATTACCTTTTTTTTTATTTACTAGTCTTGTTGGTTAATAGTTATTAAATTAGCTATTTCAAGACTGGTGGGCCAAAACATTAAATATTCTAAAACATTTAGACACCTTTTTAAATTTAAAAATGTCTTAAAAACAAAAGGCATAAATGTCGGCTGAATTCCATTTAGCTGCTTCACTTTTAGGAATCGTATCACCCGTGTTTTGTTTTTGTTTTTTTTCCCCACTGTGACGAGTCAAATAGACGTTTTTTCACAGCAGCCATTTTGACATGCAATAGTAGGGTCAATACAGGTTTTACCAGTGATACTAATTAAGGTTCCGTTCCATTTATTTCAGCAGAGCCTTCCGGTGAACCAACATGTACTGAACGGGACCTTAATTAGTATCATTAATAACACCTGTGTTTATCCTATTTTGTCAAAATGAAAAAGTCTACTTAGATTTGTTCCTAAAAGTGAAATGCTCACTCATAATTATTGAAATAATTAATGAAAAGACAGACAGTTTGTCATAAAAACTTTAATGTACAGTATCAAAATGCATAGATCTCGTGTTAAATACTGCTCATAGTTAAAAATGATACCATCTGTCTTTGAGTTCAGTCACAAACTACACTTCAGCATGTCTTAAACAGAGATATGTGCCATGTCTGACCTTCATGATTGAATTCATACCAAACTGATTCTGTTGATTTTATAGTGAGGAAAAAAAAACAATACCATCAGAGAAAGTTGTTATTTTGTACTTAAGGCAGATATTAATTTGTAGCTTTGATTATTTCCAGACCATAAAAATGATTTCACAAATACTGTATTTGACTCAAACTTGCCTTAATATACATTTACCCAACAGAAAACTTTATCATGCAGACATACAGCTCTTTCAAAGTCTGAGGTAATAAATGGCTATGGCACTGATTTATTTTTTTGATGCAAAAGATCAGGCATCATTGGTCTTGAAGATGTTTTGATAGTGCAGGTTTACTATCATTCCCATGGAGGACCAGGTCACTGTTCTCCTCAAGTCGTTTGCTTGACCTCCATAAGGCACAAACCAGGAATGTGGCCATGAGCACTACAAGCAGAAGAAAAGAGATGGTTTAGAAATATTTAACTTGGAGCAGATTTTCCCAGACACGACATGTCAGAGTCCTCACCTGGTGCGTCCGAGCAGAACGACCACTGACAAGGTGCCGTCTGGGAGAGATCCGAAGAGCTTCCGCAGGCGGCGGTCCAGCTTCCTCATCATGAGATGCATTTCCTGGTCCTACCGAAGATCACATATTGGAGGCTTCATTACATGTGCTCAACAAATAATAAACAAATCACAACAGGGTACGAATAACACTTCATTCACATGCAATGTGCTTGAATTTCATCATCGCTTTGATATGTGTTTAAGTTTACGTCAAGGAAGCGAGATGTGCCACAATGTCTTGACATAGCGTCTGCAAAGCCAGCTTAAATCTAAAAATCGCAGTTTTCACTGAGATTTTCGTCTAGAAAATAAAAAGATAATCCTTCACTGATGAAAATATCCAGCAAGAATTCACCCTGGCAGCTGAAAGCCAGAAAAATCAGTGAACTATGATGTTCAAGCATCTCCCAACCGCTTGAGAACAAGGCAAAAATCTACCTATCTAAGTATTCAAAACTATAGCTTCACTACGTATCAGTGGCAGTCTCAAACTGTATGTTTCTTTTGATGGGATGTTATAACGTTAGAAAATGACAATGACAATCGTCTTTACCTGAGAGCTGATGTGCATGTGGCTCCTCTCTTCATCAGGATCCACTGTGGCGATTGGTGTTGTCATGGCAGCCCATGAGGGTAAGTGGGGTGGAGTCAGGGATGGACAGACGAGGTAGCTTTCCTTCTGGAGGTGCTCGGAGGAGGTGAGGGCTACACGTTTGCCCTCTGAACTCTCAAACTCTGGCCAGCAGAGACACACAGAGACGTTGCATGAACTCTCCGACACATACAGCGCAACGAGCAATAATCAATAAGATTTGAACTCACTTATGTGTGCATGTCTTGCATGTTTTCCAGGTTTGGCAGGCAGGACAACTCTTTCCACTGTACCAAAGTGAGCGAACGTGTCTCTGACTGTCTCCTCGGACAGTTTGGACTTAGTGGCAGTGTGCTGCAGCCCTGTGCCGTTTATTGTAGCAGCCGTTGAACCTTTAGCATCCAACGTGTGTCCATTGACCTTTGCAGAAATGTGTATGCAATCAGCCATACTGGGGTTTAATTTAGCAGTGTAGAGGTGACTGGCGTTCAGACTGTCACCCATCAAAGCATCAAGAGTCAAATCCAGGTCCAGCATTGACTCATAAACAGGCCTCTGGACCTTGAAAAGGAACACACAAGCAAACATGTTGGAGATACAGGCTACAAACACACTGCTATGTAAAGGGAATAAGTAACAGAAAAAGAGTTACCTTGATGGACTGTCCCTGCATTTTAAGTCCATTCAAAGTTTTTATAGCCAGCACGGCTCCCTCCAGCAGCTCAAACTCTACCTCTGCATGAACCTAAGGACCAAACATGTCAGAAAATATATGTAAGATCAACAAAGCCAAAATCCAGAAAGAGGAAAAGAACAGATCTCTTTTACAGCTCGAGTTCAGCAGAAATTATCACCTTATCTTAAGAGGTATTCAGTTATATAAATACAAATATCAGCTTCTTAAATATAAACTAAAGGATCATAATGTAGGCAAGATATACCCTGACAGCTGAGTTCAACATCTTGATTTTTCGAACTGCTCCACAGCAACGAAACAGCTGCCTCACTTCCCTCTCAGAGAAACCTGCAGGAAACGGCCCAGCAAACACGACACACATATCTCGAAGGTTTGCACACACCTGCAGGATAAACACACACGTTAATCAGTACTAAAAAAAAAAAGAAGAAGAAGCTCAGACACTAAATTCATCATGTTCTTAAAAAAAAAAAAAAACACCTCACCCTCTGGTACTGCTGCTCCTCTGCAGGGATGCATCTCTTCAGATAGTCAGAGGAGGAAGAAAACTGGAGCACGGAGAGGAACGGACACTTGGTCTGTCTCCTGAAAGAGGCCAACACCTGAAGGAGAAGGGATAAAGTAAAAGAGGTGGAGAAAAACAAGAGGAAGAGTTAAGAGGATGGAGAGGGAAAAGAAGAAAGGCGCAAGACATTTAGTGAGAGGAAGAAAAAGAGGAAAAAAGTACAAATGCAGCAGCCTCTCACCTCTAATTCAAGAAATGACATTAAATCTGAAAGATATATGTTCACATTTAACATAATCAATCATAATCAAAGCCACCTCATGAACAAAAAGAGCAACTTCATCCATCTCTCCTCTCTCTGTCACTTTATTGTTCATTGTCAAATCAGACAGAAATGCGGCTATCATCAAAAACCCAGAGAGCTAGAGATATTCACGACTGAATGCAGACAGGCATCCTGACATCTAACAAACAGGTAAACCAACAAACCCTTTTATGAGGACTTGAAATGAAAACAGATCAATGCATATTTTTGTGTAGAGAACAAAGCAGATCTCAAGTGTTTCATCAGGTAAAGGTCAGGAGGCAGTAGTAGCAGCAGTAGTAGTAGTAATCATGTCTCACCTCTTTGTCAGAGTTGTGCCACATCTGATTGGACACATCCAGTTTGACGTCAGAACGCTTTCCTAAAAAGGCTACTGACCGGCCGAGTGTTTGTAATATGTCAGCGAACCTGCCCAAGAAATAAATACAGAGAAATAGTCAAATATAGTTGCAGGAAATGTGAGATAGTGTTTCCATTAGTGATAGAATGAAAGTAGCAACTGTGAAAATACTTCGCTACAAGCAAAAGTCCTGCATTCAAAACCATGCAGAACCAAAAAACCTATTTTCAGCTTTGGGACGACACATTTCACAACTACTGCACGAAGGTTTTGAATTTGAAGAACTGAAGAATTTTCTCAACCCATAAAAGAACACTTGATCCTTCTGTTCCTCAGAAAAAATCTAAATTCAAAAATCTCCTTTTTGTTTTAGTCGAAATGATTGTAAAGAACAACACAGACATTTGTGGAACATTCCAGACAAAGACAGAGAGAGAGATTCAAGGTACACTGACTCAAACTGGGTCGACACTGAGCAAGTTAAATCTGAAAAGCAGTGAGCGTACTGCAGTGTTTTCAGGTCATTTTCAGGGCACTCAGAGGTTTTCTGCGTCTCGGGTGGTTTAACTTCATTGTTTTTTCAAAAGCTACATCTTAAACTAAAACATGAGCGCTTGTGTTTTTGTATTGATCCTACATGGAGAGAAAAACCCAGAGGAAACATGTGGTCTACCCAACTTATTGTGGACATGGTCTGAGTAACTGAAGTGAGATGTAAAGAAATCAAAGAGGTTTGCAGGTTATATAACGTACTGTACCTGTGACTCGGTGTGGGTGCACAGTCAGGCTCCTCCACTAGTGTATATCCCCACAGCTCTTCCAAGTGAAGTTCTACAACCTGACAGTGAGCATACACACAAAGTCTTATATCAACTGTGTGTGTGTGTGTGTGTGTGTGTGTGTGTGTGTGTGTGTGTGTGTGTGTGGGCTCTGTGTGTGTTAGAAATGTGTTACCTGTCGAGGTCCTGTTTTAATAAAGTACTGGGCCAGCTCCAGAGCTGCCAGTGCATCCTCAATGGGATTATGACCCTTCTTCTCTTCAGTTTGTATTTTCCTCCTGGGATACAAGTGGAAAATGTAATTATTACCCATGGTGGGTGAGAGACATAGAGAGGAGAGAGAGAGAGGGGAGAGGGAGACAACTTACTTCAGCACTGTCTCGGCCAGGACCTTAAGTTTAAACCTCTGTCCAAACTCTCTCCTGTACAGCAGTGAGGTGTCAATTACATGCTGGTGGATGAGCTGCAGGGAGGACACAAACACAGTACGAGTCAAAACTTCAACTTTTGACCTGAAAATGATTGCTGCCATGAAGTTACCTTACAACTGAAGCCATTTTGAGATCTAATAATATTGATTTTTAAATAATGATGTTGTGTCACACATCTCACTATTTACAGCAATGCTTTTCATTGCTTGTGTTCTTCCATACGGCACAGATTCAGGCAGGCATTTGCATGAAGAGGCAGCAGAAACAAACCTGACACCTCACAAAAGTGAACCTGACACACCAGGACAAAACAAGGAGATTGTATCTAAAAGACGAGCTACTTATGTTGCAAGGAAGTGGTTTGGGTTTGAAATGTCAGAAAAGAAAGACCAGACATAAAACTGTACTCAGTGTAAATTATGAGATGATAATTAACATAAAATATTCAAAATGTAATAAGAAATAGATCTTTCCATGTGGTCATTTTATGTAAACTATGTATTCCTTGAATTTGCAAAAAAATTTGATATTCTGTGATATGTTGCGTAATCTGGATATGAAATAAACAATATCGAGGTGTGACATTTTGGTCCCTAAAATAAATATCTTTATGTTTCATATTCTGCTGGATTTGATCAGTTCAAGCCACAGATGTGCATATATTACACTGAACATATATATGGTTTTATATTTAGCTTACAACAGTGTCAGTGAGGCAGTGTGTTCAGGTCTGCTGTGTGCTCTTCTCCATTTTAAAAGCCCTGTGTCTCTGACCAGATGGTAGTAATGGGAAGTGTTGATTAAGGGGCTGATCACTGTCATTTGGTATTGTGAGCGCTAGGCGTGTGATGGCTCGGTTGTTCGTGTCGGAGAGACCGAGTGTGGGAAGGCAGATGGGTTTGGAGGCAGTGTGTGTGTGTGTGTGTGTGTGTGTGTGACGCAGGTAAGTGTGTCTTGACAACAAGTCTTATTACTTATTAGGTCAGTTTGGAAACACAGTTGTGTACAGAGCTAAGCATTCAAAAGAAAGGGGCCTTTATATGCATAAAAGCTCCAGTGTTGTTATCAAAAGAATACTGTAGCAGACAGTCCACTGTATTCACAGTGTCTTTAAAGACCGTACATGATGCTAAACACAAAGATACAAAGCTTCCCCTGACCTCAACAATCCCAAAAAAGAACACCTAACTTAGAATTTAACCATGTTCTAATAATTATATTGTTACAAGTAGAAATCAAAATGTCCATCGTAACTCACTTTCAGAGCCATCAGGTCGTTGTTGAGCGAATGGCCGACCAAAACCGCGTCACTTGGCAGCAACGTCCTAAGTTTCACTTGAACGTCCCGCAAGGTGGTCGTGACTGATCGCAGCATAGCCGCAGTAATACCAGAGAACCTATCAGAAAGCGACAAAAATGTATTTTAAAGACAGTGATTGATGTTGGTTATCAAAAATACAAGCTTTTTTTTGTGTGTGTGGGGTGTGTGTGTGCGTGTGTGTACCTGGTGAGGTAGTCGAGGATTCGGTTTTGAGGTTTCACCAGCTCGTCCAGCACACAGCGACCATCGCTGTCCACCACAGAGACACGAGCCAACTCGTATCCCTTTTCTGTTAGACACTGAAGCACAACGTTAGCACACTCATTCACTGCTGGCGCAGGGATGGAAATCTTGGAATGACTCAACAGCACTGTGTCCATAAAAGCTATAATAATCACATTTACGAGATGCTAAGAAATGCTGAATAAATGGAGATGGCACTAGAGAGGAAGGACCACGAGATCAATTAAATATAAAAAGTTTAATCATGGTTTAGTTTTTAAAAGTTGGAGGACAGGCAGAATACAGTTATTTACAGACTACCCCTAATCTGTCAGTATATTGCTTAAGATGTACATCACAATAACGGTACCTGTCTATCGTGACTGAATGGTGCATGGACTTGTTTGAAACTGCATGACTATAAGTGTGAATTAAATATATAACTTAGAGCATCTCACCATTTCACAGTCGAGTCCGTAGAGAGGGCTGCTGTCAGTCACGCAGTCAACACTGTCTGCGCACACAAACTCCTCAAAGCCTGGCATCCCTGTGTCGGAAGGAACAAAAATGAGACGGTAAAGATGTGTTCTCTTTCTCTCTGTTTAAGCTTCTCATCTACACTAAACCGCCGTTTGAGCTTTCAGTAAACAAATCTATGCAGTCTCAGCAGTAGATGAGCCTCACGTTTTAGTGAGGACAGAGAAAACATATGGTAAGCCTGATAAGATAGTCAGGAGCAGAGTGACAGAAAATAGGACCTGAAAACAGTTCATGACACTTAATTTCCTACATGATGAACTGAAGGCTTCATATAGACCCTGTTATCTGTAATTGGCCCCAAAGATCCTGATTGAAGCACCCTTAATAATAAGCCATAGTATAAATAGTATTTTATATTTGAAATAGAAATCCTGTGGGAAACACAGAGATGTCATCAGAGAGAGAAGGACACTCACCTTTGACAGGATAGTGTCTCTTGATCATCTCCTCCTGAGGGAGAACATACGCCGTCAGTCCTCTCATCTGCGTCCCAAACTTGGTGATTACTGGGTGACTCCTCAGTGCTGCAGCAGTGTACAATCACACACACAGACAGATAAATAAGAACAAAACATGATGAGAAAACACAAAAACTACAGCTGGGAGATATAAAATTATTGACTAAATGCCACAATATAATAATGTGATGATATTCTGTGGATCGATATTAGAGAATTCAGGAGATAACAACAGACAGGGAGATTATTTTGACTAACAGTCAGTTAGACTTCAGAAGTATTTAATGATAGCAGCCTTTAAACACCAGGAACAGGCAAAGTCAGGGGTTACATCATCATTTTTTTGATTCATCTACCCACACTCTCACCTTTGTGTATTTGACTGCTTTGACTTTGTCTCTGGGAAAGAGACAGAGCTTCCGATTTAGGAACTTCACTGCTGAAGATTCCTGACGCCAGATCGGAAGTTGTCGGATTAAAGGTGACTCTCTAAAAACAACAACCACACAAAACACAGACATTGTGAATAATCATTTTCCACATTAAATAATCACGTCATGTTACATTCACGTCACCTCTGGTTACTTACAGTGGTGTAATTGGTCCTGAGGTGCTGCAGAGTGAGGTAGTGTTTGTAGAAGTGACTCTGTGTCAGGCCCTCCACGATCACCACATTCACAGCTTTAATTTTCTTCTGATGGAGGAGACGACACCAACTACAAGAGACACATGGGAAGCATAAGTGGGGTAGTCCGAGGCACAACAGGCTTAAAATAGATCATTTAGATTATCACTCGAGCACAGGGACACCGTATAAGTACATTACAGAGAGTTATTTGATGGGAGCTGATACGATCTTACAACTGCAGTCATCACCTGGGCTGTTTAATGCCACCTGTTCTCCCCAGAGCAGCATAATGCAACAGCTCCGTCAGCTCGTTCAGTGTAATTGGTTGTTGAAGGTGGCTGAGCAGCACGGAGATCCTCGGCGAGCGGAAAGAAAGTCCACACTCCGGCGTCTCCTCGCCTCCCTGCATGGTTTTTAATCTCTTGGCATCCTCGTGTGTTGTGGAGGCGACGCTCTTTCTTTTCTTTCTGTTGCATGTTGTTGTTGTTGTTGCTGCTGCTGCTGCTGATGATGATGGTGGTGATGGAGGCTCCATGTTAAGTTTCTACTAGGAGATAAAAAAAGAAGCGAATTTGTCTCCTGGGTGTCAATGTCCAACTGCAGCATTTGAGCACACATTTCATACATCTAATTTGTATTTTATTTAGGAAGTTATAACAAGGGGATTTAGCTAACTAGGACTGTGTATCGAAGCTGTATTGACCAAAATGTGTCAAAGTTTGAATTTCAAAAACTACCTAAAGTTGGTATTAAATGGTTTAGATGTTGTTTGCTTATTCTTTAATCAGATATTTCCTTGTTTAAATCATCATTTTCTTCTGTATTTTAAACAGTGTTGGCTTCGTGCTAAGACAAAATAAACACAAAGGTCAAGAACTTCCGATTTCTTCAGATCACATTAGGGTTACCTGAGCCAGCGCCTTTTAATTCAGCAGAGTTCCAGGAAGAGGCAATGTCCCAGGTTCATTGTTGTTTTATTGACTCACGCTACAGGCTAATCTAGCACATAGTGATTACAGATTACATTAGTCAGAAACAAACGGTGTCTTCCCATCAGTGTCTCTCTGCTGATGGATCATTAGCGCATCTCTTCTGGTTCTGCCCTACATTACATAGCTTTTGAACTGCATTTTTTGAGTGGCTCTCGTTAGCCTTTTCCGGAGACATTCACCCTCACCGTGACCTGGCCATCTCTGGATGCTCTGCGGAGGCTTTTGAGCTGCTGCACAACTTGCAGATTGTTTTACAGCTAGGAATAATGATTGCTAAGAAACGTATCCTCCTGACCTGGAAATCTACCTCTTACTTACTTTGCACATTGGCTCAAGGAAATGTTGTCGATTATACAAATGGAAAAACTGCTACTGCACAAACCCGATACATAAAACGGATTTGAGAGAACTTGACAACCTTTCTTGGCACAGTGTCACATGACCCCACAACCACAAAGACTATGACTTTCCTGGCTCTATCACTGAGTATGGTTTTTGATTTTTATTCATTTATTCATGTAATTTTACCTTGCTCCTGAGACATTAATATTGCAAAAACTTTGTTTGGACAGAATATTTATCTTGTAAACTGTTTTTGTTCTGTTCTGTTTGTGTGCTTTTTGTATTTTTTGTAAAACCTGTAAATAATTAACTGTAAATAAAGAAAAGGAGGTGTAGGTGGGTTTTTTATGCTTTCATCAAAGATAAAAACATACATCCCTCATTCCTCATCACATACCTATGTCATGAAATAACTTTAAACAATGATAGTTTTAATACAGTTGAAATAATTTTGCAGATCTACAACAAAAACAGGAGAGACAAAAACAGGAGAGACAGAGTGTGTAGAAAAAAAATACTTAATCTAAGGTACCGAAACATTAGCAAACATTTGGTAAACTAATATTCTGGAACAATTTCACGCTTCACCAACTGGAAGCTAACTACAACTGGAGCTGATTGTAGAGAGGAGGATGCTCCATGAACTTCTCACAGGAAATCACCTCCTGCCCGCTGAAATTATAACCTATGATGACTCCCCTCAGTGCACAGAAAGGAGACTCATCCTCTGACACTTCTCTGAAGGGTAGATACTGGATGATGGACATTTAACAGATAACTTTCTCCGAATAACAACGCACATTTTATTGCACAGAGTTTGTATATTTTTCTTTTGTATATTTTACACTGATAGAGCTATATGCTCTCCCTTTTACATCTATTTATACTGTAGCCATTTAAAACTCTTCCTCGTGCCTGTTTTGTGGTGTAATACATGTAACTGCAGCTGTACCACTCAATGAAGTATCTATCTATCTATCTATCTATCTATCTATCTATCTATCTATCTATCTGGTTGTTAACTATGCAGCAACACAGTGATTACTGGAACAAATATTTAATTGACATGTTGTTTTCTTTGTGCTACTTTATCTCATTTTAAGGGAAAGTGAGCATTAAAAGCTAAGTATCTAGCAACTGTATGATAATGTATTTGTTTTATATCTTCTGCAACTGTCAGATAAAGTTAAATAAACTGGTTCAGTGGCTGAATTTCTCTCTGAGTGAGTTTCAGGGCTCAATAATTACACAGAAAACACTACACACTTAGCTAGCTAACACTTTATAAGAGCGTACACTTTAATCTAGGAGTATTTATAAGTTCATTATAGTAACAAGAATTAAAAATGTGTAAATACCATATGTTAATGGTCCTGTGGGCTCCACATTCATGTTTTTCTCCACTGGTAGAGGCTAAAAACACATGGTTAAAGAGCAGACACCGCTGCACGCTACAATGTGTGATGTAAAGTTAAAAACATGACCACTACTTCCGGTTTGTGACTTTAATAATAAACTAAAGATTAGCCTTTGTAGCTAAAATATGATATAGATGACAGTGTTTAGGTGCCAAACTCTTAGATTAAAGATGAGACTGGTTATATGTCGGGATATATATATATATATATATATATATATATATATATATATATATATATATATATATATATATATATATATATATATATATATATATATATTTGTTGTGTCGTGTTGTTATATGGGCTGCGTGTTAAATCAGTACGACATGATTTTGTTTTGGTAAAAAAAAGATAGTAAAACCGGAAGTGCCGCTCGTTCAGTTTCGATAACCTGATCGATGATTTGACTTGCAGCCTAGATGAATCCACCGCAGATTGATGGATGAACATTTGAAAAAAACGGCGCGGCGACCTCTTTATGGTTTCATATTTATTTGTTAAAGTTACCTGCTTAAATTCAGGTTATCGCTAACGTCATGTCTACAAAGAAACTGGCCAAGTAAGTAACAGATTAGCGTTTAGCCAGCAGCTAACATGGACAACAAACAAAAAACACGGCGTGCTGTGATAACCTTTAACGTTTGAACAACTGACGTTAGCTACGTTACTCATCTCTGTAATGCTGCGTGCTTGAATATTAAGTTTAACCTTTCTGTGTTTGAAATGGTCAACAGTACTTTAACTGACCCTTTGCCAGTTTTGTACCTCTCTTGTATGAACTATGTCTTAAATTAATTCAACCCTTCCTGCCTCCTACAGAGAGCTGGGATTATTGAGGCAGCGGAGTCAGTCCTGTAATGGGTTAAAGAAACCGCTGCTAACAAGTAAGTATGATTATTTTCATAGATAATATGGTCACTTTCTATCTTTTTTATTTAGTTTTTGTATAGCTGTTTAGCACGGGTTAACTTCTTAACACAGTTATATATTTATTTTCTATGCAAATGTTTAATCCCCCTGCACATTTTTTAACTTTTAGAGTTTAACTCCTCCACATTTTCAATTCCTCTGTACTTTTTTTTGCTGTCTGTTTGTTTCTCAGATCAAATATTTGCATACCTGATTGTGATTGATTTTGAGTCCACTTGCTGGAGGGAGAAAAACAACTACACCCAAGAAATTAGTAAGTATATATTCATATGTTGAATATGGTTTCTTTGTCTTTTTCACCCTTATTGCTCCGCAAACTGCTCAACATAATGGACAATAACTCACATCCACTACACGAGCTCCTGAACAAACAACAGAGCAGATTAAGTCAGAGGCTCCTGCAGCTCCACTGTAATGTTCTTCCTCCCCATAAACTTAATTGTATTGATGCTCTGATTATACACTTTAATTGTATCTACCTCATGTCTTTTCGTACATATCATGTGCCTGCGTTTTTAATACTTGTAACTGCGGCTGCAACACAAGAATTTTCCTTCGGGGATTAATAAACTAATCTTATTATTTTATCTATCTATCTTTTGCTGATGCTTGTTCCTCTGTCCTTTTTCCTTCTATGCAGTTGAGTTTCCTGCTGTCCTGTTGAACACATCTACAGGGCAGGTCGAGTCTGAGTTTCACACTTATGTTCAACCTCAAGAGCACCCTGTTTTGTCCGAGTTCTGCACTGAGCTGACTGGTATCACACAGGTAATAGGCAGAGATACACTTACAAACATGCCAATGCACACTCTGGTGCTCGTGTGGACTGCATATAGTTTTACCTTACATCTGACTTCTCCTGTTCTTTTTCTTCACAGATGCAAGTTGAGGCAGGAATCCCCCTTCAGATTTGTCTTTCTCGGTTCAGCCGCTGGCTGCAAAACCTGCAACTCAACATGGGTGTTGTCTTCCCCAACAGACAACAGACATCTAATGCATCTTCAGCTTCTCAGAAACTGTGTACTTTCCTCACATGGTCAGGTAAAAATCAATTGTATTGATCTGTGATTCTTATGGTAACCTTCAGCTATCGTAAACCCATCACAATTGGTCTCTGCCTCAGTTATTGAAGATGTTTTCTGCATTGGAGACCTGCTTTATACCAACCATAACAGCACAGTTTATTTTCACCTTGTTGGAATTTTTAAATTATTTTTTTTTTGTTTTCATTAAATATTAATTTTGCCAAAACGCATTTAATTTTAACGTTCCTCCATCTGCTTTGCATATCAGACTGGGATCTTGGAGTTTGTTTACAATACGAGTGTAAACGCAAGCAGCTCCACAAACCTGATGTGCTCAACAGCTGGATAGACCTGAGGAGCACGTACAGGGTAAGGAAGCTCACTCGCTTTGTCTTTTACACCTCTGTTCTCTTTCATGCTTTCTCATTCATGGCTATGCCTAGAAACCATGCAGTGCATCAGTTATATCTTGATGGTTTAGTCTATAAAATAAATTACATATTACAGTTATGTCAAATTCCCATTTCAAGTTACCAGAGCTCAAAGTTATGACATGTAACCAGTAAAAGCAGCAAGTCACATGTAAGAATCTGTAACCAGAGACAAAAGTTGTCCAGAACAAATGATTATTTGATTAAACAAATCTTCACAGATTAAATTTTTTGTCAATTAATCAATCACTTGGCCTAGGCTAATCACTCTGGACTAGGCCTAATCATTTCAGCACTACTCATGTTGTGATTAACCCACTGTTTTGTATTTTTCAGCTATTTTACGACAGGAAACCCAAAGGCCTGAACGGGGCACTGCAAGATCTGGGAATACAGTTTTCAGGGAGAGAACATTCTGGTATATATAAAAAAGTTCTTTTGTCAAAATAAATCTTAAACTAAAAATAAAGATTTAAACTTAATCTTGTGTGTCTTGTTTTTCTTCTTTTCTCAGGTTTGGATGATTCCCGAAATACGGCTCAGTTGGCAGCGAGGATGATGAGGGATGGGTGTGTGATGAAGATCACTAGGAGCCTCGTGACGGTGAGTGGCCGCCGTCCAACAATGCATCCCAACTCCTAAATCATTGGCTCCCCTCTTTTGTCTCCACAAGACAAAACCAGTTACGATGACTATATGGAAGAATGTTTAAGTTTGTCCTGAAGTTTTATTTTTCTAAATAAACAAATATATTATTAACTGCACAACTGGACTGTTGCAATATCATACACAGATATTTATACTCTTTAATCAGGTTTTTAAACTTTTCTGCTTGATGGTGTTTATTTTGCACTTTGTCATTTTCTAGTGCGTCAATTCTAGTATTATAAGAAAATGTCACTTAAAATATGAAATAAAGCTTTCTGGACACTTAAGAGAGGCATATATATATATACATATATACAGCCAGAATTTATTTGACAATGGGTGATGGGTGAAGTTACTGATGATATCTTGTCGTCTTCTTTTAGAGCCCGTCAATGGTCAAACCCATGTTTGGAAACACAGCTACAGACAACCAGAAAGAAAAATCCAACACAGCTAAAGAGGAAAACACACGTACCACAAACAAACCCTCATTATCCAAGATTCCTCCCAAATCTTGTCAGATAAAATCATGTACAGAGGTAATGATGATGGATTTAGGTCCAAAGGAGAACTCAAGTTCAGCTCAGGAATCTGTTCAAAGCCTGATCTCACCAGTGACACTGCTGAACGGTACAACTATGCCACTGTGGGGAAACAGCAGGAGGTCAGTTACTGCAGAGGCTGCCACTAATATTTCCAGAAATTGTGCTTCACCGCACATTAATAATAACAACAACAACAACAACAACAGCCTCGTTCTGTGTTCTACTACTGTGGGCTGCCTTTCAAATCAGTCTAAGACAAACCAGCCCGCAAAAAACGATGTAGCAGTCGGACAAGTAGAGGAGGAGGATGGTGCAGAACTTTTAGTGGAAACAGAGGAGAGGTGTAGTTCGTATGACGATGTGGTGTTGGAGAGTGGCGATGAAGGTGAAGTTTATGTTTCAGAAGTTGACAGCAGATGTCACGTGCGGGAGGAGCCTGATAATACACATTCACCAGGGGGTCAGGTCACATTTGGGAACAATATGAGAGTTGCCAACAACTTTGAAACTGAGAAGATGTTTAGTGAGTCAACAATATCTTTTTCTGCAAAGAAGATGGCGTCCCTCCTTGTCCCATCCATGTCTAATAGCTCAATCGTTATCAGTAAGCCTTCGACAACCTCAGAGCACGGTACTCATTTTGCTGACCCTAACCAAACAATGTCATTTTCCGCAAAGAAGTTGGTATCCCTCGTTAATATGTCGAATAGCTCAATTGTAATCCGTAAGCCCAGTACTCATTTTGCTGTGCCTAAAACTGTTACTGGCTCCAAATCAAAGCAGTACGAGCCCCATAAAAACTCTAAAACAGACACACCCTTTCTGTTCAGGCACAAACTCTCCATGCCAGAAAAGACCTCCACCCCTATTTCCTCATTTTTCAGGTCCAAACCGTTCGTCACACAACACGCCAACAAAGACACACCAAAGTCTTCCTTTAACATCTTCACTGACTCCGCAAAACCCTCCGATCCCTCCTCACATGGCTCTTTTTGCACCTCCAAGAATGTCCTCTCCTCCTTGTCTACCAACACATTTTCCTCATGTACCAATCGTTCCTCCATTTCTGCGACAGTGAAAGGACAGAGGATCACATCCCCACTGTGTGCGTGTGGGCGCCGTGCGAAGCGGCAGGTAGTATCCAACGGTGGTCCAAACCACGGTCGAGGTTTTTATTGTTGTCCGGTGCGCCGGTCCGGCAGCGGAGGGAGGATCCAGAAGGGATGTGAGTTCTTCAAGTGGGAGTCTGCTCTCATGAAGAGTTCAGTGGCCTCTCCTGCTGCTGTTGGGTCTTCTGTCTCACTCTGTCACATCAAGTCAACTATGAGCTGTTGTCCACCTCAGAAGTCCATGATAAGAAAGAGCTATTAAGTTAAAAAAAAAAAAAAAGTATGCTGTACCTCAATCACAGACTTTCTGATGTGATAACAATACACCAACTGCCACCAAAGACGGTTCCTCAATACGCATTTTGTCAACTTTTTATATTTTGTAAGAAAAAAAAGAGAGGTAAAATCTGAATAGATAAGCTCGAAGACAGGCACAGTCTTTATTCTGTTGCTGCCGAACCCTCAACCAGAGGGGCGATCTGCTTTTATCACCTACATGCAGCAAATCAAAGCTGTAACAAGCATGAATGAATAATGACAAATAATGAAATTAATTCATGTGATGTTAATGACATGGATTTTATTGAAAAACAGATAAATCAACCAATTATGAACACTGATAATAAACTTATTTTTTTCTGTGAATTATGTAGTAGTAATCAGTGGCGGGAGAATTACTCAGACATTTTACTTCAGTAGAAGTAGCAATACTACATTTATTGTTGCAGTGGTATACGGTATGAAAACTGGTGGTTATACCGCATACATTTGCTTATCAGCAGCATTGAATTCAGCTGTATTTAAAAATATACATCATATTTGTGTTCAACACAAAAAAACAACAACATTTGTTTGAATTACTTTGTGTTACATATACAGTAAATGATCCAACATGTGTATCTTTATTTTTTCTCATTCAAGTATATCTTAAAGTTTTTCTAAATATTTCTTATTTGTGAGTATTTTCTTATCCACTTTTGTGAGCTGTAACAAGTGAGTCTGTTTTAATTATTTTTTATCTTATAGGTGGGGCTGATTTTACTTGTTATCTTACCTATGATACATCATAATCTATTAGTTGATATTTTATATTAATGACATAACTTGCAAAGCAAAGAGTAATTAGAGCTGTCAAAAATCTAGTTGAATAAAAAGGCACTATATAAATAATATAGCAGTTAATTATGTGTCATTTTAAATGCATTAGTTAACATATATTAGGTTTACAGTACATATTCAGTCATTGGGAATAATCAACAGGCGCGAGGTGCTTCGCGGTAACGTCGTAGACTTTTGTCCCTCCTCACACGCCGTAGTGGACAAACCAAAAAACGTGCTATGTTGTGAGTGAATGAGACGTCGTTTGTTGAAGCAGCTTCACTTTCGGCTCAAACTCACGTTAACACAGGCAGACTGCAGGCATCACTCTGTAAACTTCACATTTTACATCGTAGCTTTAACGTCCACACACGCTCGTGTAAGCCTCGGCCGTTCAGCTAAAGCCGAAGAGGGGGGGAGTAACCAAAACAAGGAGGTAACCCGCCGCTGCTCAGCTTGAATATAAAGGTTTCTGACTCGTCTGCCAACATGTCGGCCGTGACAAACGACTCGAGGAAACGGAGCAAGAAGCGGTACGGAGCCGGACACCACAACAAGCGGTGGAAGGGCTCCCGGGAGCTGGAGGTGGGCATGCAGGGGATCCTCATCACATGCAACATGAACGAGAGGAAGTGCACGGCGGAGGCCTTCAATCTGCTCAATGAGTACGCAGACAAGCTGTACGGGCCTGAGAAGGTGAGTCCCAGCAGACACACTTTAATATTCACTTTTAGACATGTGAGAGCCTCTACAGACGAGACCTTTCACACCTCAGCCCCCTGCGAGTTAGTCAGCTGCCACCCTGTTACAGTTTAGATAAATAAAGTGCATGTGTAACCATGTTTAATTTTATTTATAACTACTTTTTAGTGCTATTTTCAGTGTGCACATCCCTGTGACAATAGGCTTAAATCCACTACTTGTGTTTGTAAGTGTTTAGCCAGTAATTATGAATGAACTGCAGTGGGTGTACTGCTGAAACTATTGATCAACTGACAGAAAGTTAATTATCACACACAGTTTGGATAATCCATGAACTGTCACTCAATCTTTAAATTAAAAAAAAAAAAGTGAAATATTTTGATGAATTTCTTGTTTAATGTCATGTCTTTGGATTTTGAGCCCGCTCACCTTGTATCAGTCTGATTGTGGCAGGGTGTCAGGTGTGTTCAGGTGCAACAATGGCGACAGTCGATCGATTTATGCTTAATTAACTTGTAATATAAAATGCTTTTACTTATCCACACACATTCATGCACAGATTAGCAGATGCAAGGTGCAAACTGGTACGATACATCACTTCATGTGTTACTAAGCTCACCTATTCATGTCACAGCCATCAGGAGCAATTTGGGCTTCAGTGTTTTCCTCAAGAACGCTTTGACCGGCCTGTAGGAGCCGCGATTCAAACAAGAGGCTTTACTCATATGGGCCCGAAATAATGCCATGCACACACAAAGGGCTTATAAACATGCAAATGGTGACATCACACGCGTCATTAAAGATGGCAAGTGATGATCGGTTGGGGAGCAACGTGTAGTCTGTCATGTCCTTCACTGACACAGTGACCATCATAACAGACAAAAATATCTCGTAGTCTGACCCCGGCATTACACTCAAACTGATACTGACATAACATGGTATTAATAAATTTCCACTTTCATCATCACAGTTGCAGGATAACAATGGAAGCAGCAGTGACGAAGAGGAGGCCGATGAGGAAGATGTCGATGTCGCGCTGAAGAAGGAAGTGGCACAGCTGCAAGCATCTGGAGCTAAACAGGAGAGGCGTTTCCAGGCGTTGGACAGCGGAGCGAACAACGTGATCTTCATCAAAACTCAAAATCTGGGTAAGTCCTTTTTACTTCATTGACGTGATGTATTTTTGTCTTTTTGAATTATTGTGGACACAATTTGTTTTTTTGTTTTTTTTTCCTCTCATAGAATCTGACAAGCTGGTTCATCACATCCTGTCTGATCTCCACACCACCAAGAAGAAAAAGTCACGCGTGATCCTTCGAATGCTACCAGTGAGAAGCTAAAAGCTAACTAAAGTTTAAACCACAAAACAGAGACAGCAATTTTTGAGACACCTCTAATGGTGTGTGTAGACAATCTTATGTTCATTTTGTTTATTGAAATGAGGTACAGTTGTTAAAATTTATATCAAGACTAAAATAATTATGTTTTGTGCTCTTTTCTGCGGTGTCTTATCCTTGTTTTCATTTTAACCAGGTAACTGGGACATGCAAGGCTTTCCAGGATGACATGGTGAAGTACCTGACCACTTTCCTGGAGCCTTGGTTCAAAACTCCAAACTGTGCTACCTACCAGATCGCCTTCAAGGCGCGCAACAGCAGCCACAACAAGCGGGACGAAATCATCAAATCAATTGCAGGTAGTGTTGGACTCGAGGTGTTTTTGTTGGTAATATGACCTGATCATTTTGTCATTTTGTCCTTTTTGATTTCTGATCATTCCAGGTCTTGTCGGGAAGCTAAATCCGAAGAATAAGGTTGATTTGACGAACCCAGAACTGACAGTCATTGTGGAGGTCATCAAGGCCGTGTGTTGCATCAGTGTGGTAAAAGACTATACACTGTACAGAAAGTACAATGTCCAGGAAGTGGTAAAGGAGGACATACCAAAGCCTGATGTGACTGCAGCAAAAACAGAGTCGAATACAGCTGAGGAGGAGAAACACGACGCAGAGGAGACGAACAAAGAAGAGAAGAAAGGCGAAGACAGTGACAAAAATGTGCCACAGGACGACAATGAGGTTGATAAGGGCGAAGGTGACGGCGAGTAAGAGCTCATATTCACATTTGTCTGTTTTTAAAAACATCATCTGAAGTTGCTTTGCATCGTAGTGCTTTTGTTTGAAAGTTTTTACGACCGATAACATGACTCGAAGCGAGGTTAGCAAGAGTCAAACAGAATCCAAATATAATTTATATTCATAAAGATCCATTGTTCACTGGTTTCAACTTTGTCCATTTTAAATATCAGTGATTTTCAATTAACAATACGTCACCGTTCGTAAGCTGACACTTTTATAAATGCCGAGTTTGATTTTTAAGTTCAGTGTCATTTTATTTTTGACATTTACTCCAAAGAAAAGGGAGTTTTTTTTCAGGTTAACTGGTGTGTGACATTTTTTTTGTAACTGTTATTTCCTAAAGCAGTCCCTGAATTAAAGCTACCCGTGTGATTGACTGTTTTTGCCACATATCCTTTACTCATTTTATGGTACATTATGTGCTTAATGGTCGATACAAAAGGGAGGAGGTAGAAGAAAAACAAAGAAGGGTCAAAACTACATAAACATAATATGGGTACAAAACCTGCAAGTTCACACCTGTAGGGTGTCTGTGGTCTTAACGTTTGGCATCATGTAATGAAATGTCCTGTTTGACATTGGGTTATGTGTGACACCACCGTCATTGAACCGGCAGTTTTTCTTTGCACCACAAGATGGAGTTCATCCCTTAATTTTGTGGAGACACGGACATCTGTGTGACAGGTGTACTGTGATTATGCTTCTGGATGAATAATTTATCAAAATCTTTGAGCTGTCTTTGTTACAGCACCTTCTGGTATGAATTATAATTTTTAAAAAAAACATTAGATTAGGAAATAATTTTTCAAAATGTCTTGCAGCTGTTTGTGGCTGTTAACAGTTTAGTCTTTTATCGGTTTAAAAAACATTACATGCATCTTAATTTTACAGATGGTGACTCGTACATGTATCTGACAGCAAAATTAACCTCCACAATTTATGATGCCAAAAAACTGCATTGGTTTTGTGTGAGTTGGTTGAGTTTGTTTTTTTTTTGAGTGATAAAATGCTTCAATAAAATTTGTAATATTTTGTCATATTTCATTGTTAGTCCATTTTTTTTGTGAACACGAGAAACTTTCAGGACCTCTCAGACGTCACTGATGAGACTGTACAGCAGCTCTTTGATGTAATGCTAACCAGACACTAACATGCTGATGTTTGCATTTAACAAAAAAATATAAACGCAACAAAAATTGTGCATTTTAGACTGTCCATTTATTCAGACCTGTCCGAGGCACACGTTTGTCGTACTCATGCTGTTTTATCAGCATGCTGATATGCCACAGATTTTAATAAAATTGTGTGCATAGAAGAAGTCTGAGATTGTTTACTTCAGCTCATGAAAAAAATAGACACTCATGATACTTTACATTTTTATATTATGTGGTCATAAACCACACAAAGTGTTGGACAAGTGAAAATGATAGAAAGTCAGGAGGGTTCGTCCTCTGGGGATCATGAATGTTTCTATAATAAATTCAAGACAATCCATCCGGTAGATATTGGGATATTTCACCCAAAGACACAAATGTCAGCCTCACGCTGCCACTAGAGTCAAAGTCAGCAGGATTCATCCTCTGAGGATCATGAATGTCTGTATAAAATTTTATTTCAATCCATCCAGTACTTGCTGAGATATTTTAGTCTGGATCTGACTTGTGGACCAACCAACTAACATGTGTAAGCTGCTTTCTGTTTTTTTTTTGTTTTCAGTGCTTGGACATGTCTTGTATCTATGAGGTTTGATAGTTTTATGTCTTTTCATTTTAAACCAGAATATGTGCTCATATTTCCGTAGACTTATCCCGGGTCTCTCCATCCACAGAGCCTTCCTGCAAAGGTCACGAACAGTTTTATGGTTTGTCTTTTGAAGATGGTACCAGGAGAACTTGGCTTTGTTTATAGATTTTTTTAGTAGACACATTAAAACCAAATATCTAAAATTAAGAGAAACTTAAAAATGTCATCTAGAGCAAAAATGGTGCAGTATAAACATTAAATACAACATAGAAACACAGTGAAGGCATTAATCATAGTAAGAATGTATATAGTTCTCTGGCATGTACACAAAACACACAAGCATTAACAGAATTGTGAATTTCTCTCTGCTCATTACACTTGGGCTGAACCGTTGTTGTGACCCGCCAGTCGTTATCTCCACTATATTCAGCTAAAACTCACAAATTGCATTTCCACTGACTCTCAGGTGCCCCAATCAGTGTGACCTGCTGACAGGCTTATAGCTCCAACACAAGGGGAAAGGATTGGATGTTTTCAGCTTGCCAGCGTGTTATTAGTACAATGCCAATTAGACTGTGTGACTAGCCTACATAATGGCTAACGTACAGTGATGCTTCATAATGATATCACAGTGGCAGCATCTTAATGATATCTCTGCTGGCAGGTGAAATCCTTACGTCTTAAGAGAGAACATAATAAAAACACAGTTTCCTACAGATGCAAAGGTAATTTTTATATTTGCTGAATGATTTTTAAGAAAGCAAATAACAAATGTAAGTTTTGTTCATAAAAAGCATTCAACAGTTTTAAATATTTAACCAGGAATAATCAAAATCAAGTGAATATTTACAGTACTTAACCACTTGGTGTTGTTTACATGAGAAATTAGCCTCTGATGTTTTAATTACCCCCAAGGCCATGTCTAATTAAACCTCAGTGGGACCTGAAGTCCACTGCTTTCCAGCCAAATAGGCACACAAACACGTACAGACTGTTCTGCCACCCAGGATTGTGCGCTTATTCAGGTTTAAATGTCACAGGCCTGTGAAACAATTGCATCCACAGGCGCATGTGCACACGGTCCCCAGGGTCAGGATTAGCATCCATTGGTGTGGCTCCATATCTGACCTTTATGAGTGGCTAAGTAGTGCTCTCCAGGGTCTCATTTGTCTCACTTTAACCGAACAATGGCCTCCACCCCCTCACAACTGTAGCCTTTCTCTCTCACAGTACCAAATGAACATGTCGAGGCTCGAATTGTTGATCTTTTCAAGGACTCCAGGTCTACTTTCACTAATGATTAAAATAACCATTAAAGCCACTGAAAACTGCGTTGCATTATAACCTTACATAGTTATGACTACATATACAACAATCAGAGTTAAAGTTTGAAAAAACAACATCCTTTGTTATTTTTACTGACTATCACTCAAATATTCAGCTAATCTGCTTCCGTAGCAGCAGTGTTGTTATGGTTTTATTAAATTTAATTGACAGTGGCCAGACAACCTCAGAAAACAGCCCCACAACTATCATCACATTTTGATTCAAATGTTGCTAAATTGTGAATGGTGCATGGAGGTCTGTGACGTCCCCTTTCTAAAAGAGCCACGCCCACTGCAATCCAGCGAGACACAAATTCACACATTTGTTTGTCAAGTTACATAACCAAAACTGGTGCAACATGGCATAAAAAGTATATTTATGAAGGACCCATCACTCATAGTAAGAAGCTGATTGACAAAATATGTTTTTTTCTTTAATTGCCTATCGGTTTGGCAGCTTGTCACTCTCACATCATGATGATGCAGTGAAATCAAATTGATAAAAATGGTGATTTCGGTTTACTGTCCAATAATGGCACAGTGCTAAAGCACGACTGTGTATCTTTTTTTAAAAGAGGACATAGCACATCCTTCCTCTTACAAGTGAAAAGTTCAATTAATAACCTAATAAACGCAACCTTGCTCATTTCAGTGCACTCCTAAAGCCATTTAGTCTGGTATGACCAGTAGCTTGTGGTGGCTGATATAAACTAATGTTAGCACACAACCGAAAGATACTGTTGTACACCTGATGTTACACACACTCACTTACTTTATGACTCCTCTGTACTTGTTCAGCAAAAGTTACAGGCTCACATTAAATGAGAGCAGAATAAAGATGCGGATGAAATAAGGTAAGCGTGAGAGTGATACAGTGATACTTTTCCAATACTTGTATAGAACTGACACAACCTTGGCACACTTGTACAGTTGTATAGAACAGTTATTTTTCATATTCTATCTTGTTATAGTTTATATTATTTAATTATTTATATTTGATTGCATTTTAGTTCTTTAGCTTATTTTTTCTTAGTGCTGTTACACAACTAGTGCTCTTAATGCTGAGCTGACACTGTGATGTTGACCCTGTTAACCCGCACATGACCAACGAAAACTGAAACTAATTAAATGAGAAAAATGGCCACAAAAGGACACTATCAATAATCCTGAATTACTACATTTACCTCCTTCACTTTGACCTTTTGCACTCAACTCATTCTTACAATTAACTGACAGAGAAAAAAAGTCAAATTTGTTCTAAAGCACAGAAGCACTTGACAAAACTCAAGGTCCACTTACTCTAAGCCAATGAGATTGTTAAATTTCGGTAACTGACGTGAGACAAAGTGATGCTTGTGCTGTCTCTCAATTTGTATATTTTCATCTGTGTAGTACACTGTGTACACCATGTACTTACTAAGGTAGTGCGCTGATTTCGGCGGGGTAGGGTTGTGTCATTTCGAGTACATCTGTTGTGCAATTCTTGAAAATGATCATCGGAACATTTCACTGCTTTTTCTTCTTGTTTGCCAAATTCAACCGGGTTGAGCATTGGCACCAACACTTGACCACCAAAATATAAAAATAAAAACTTACCCTTGTATATTGTGGTATTCACCACAACCACTTCAACTTGAGCAGCTTGCTTGGTCGCAATTTCACATGCCGTTCATCCCTCCCTTTTCGCTGCGTAGCCAAAATGGTTACCATTGACAGCAAGAAGCGTCCGGTGTTCCACACTCTTACACTCTTATGGGTACTCACAGTACACTGCATTTTGCCATAATTGACAGTGTGAACGGACTTTTGTACTCTAAAGAGCGAAGTTTAAGTATCAAAGTGCGAATTGAGAACAGTGTGGTGCTTCTCTAGTCCAGATATTCCAATAATTTTCACCATATGCAGGATTGACAGACATCTTAAAGCTGAGATATGTGTGTATCTGTATTTATAATTGTTATTTACATAAAGCTTCATGACTTTCTGGTTCTTTCAGTAACAAGCAATTCAAATGTATACAACACTGCGAAGGGTAAAGTAGACATACACCGTATACGGTAACAGAGACAGCATTGGGTTGTGGCTGTTTCCACAAGTAATCCAACACTGACTGATGGACACTGAATGTGGTGTTTGTTTGATAAGAAAGTATGGGCTCAGAAATGACCTCTGAGTTGAGCCCCAAACATATGTTAGCTACAAAAAAAAAAGCGATTATGAGCTTTGTCAAACTGGTATTTACTGCAGAGCTATTGTATGGTGAGGCTTGTCGTGTTATTTTGTCCATCCCTAGGTGTCAGTTTGTAGCTTTCCAGATACTTTCTCTTTTGTCACATGCATAGTCAATAGATATACAAGCCAATGATTTCTTTATTTATTTATATCTATTGTTACAGTGATGGGAATACGGTTTGGAGGACGTTCGTCTGTGTGTGTGTGTGTGTGTGTGTGTATATGTGTGTGGCAGCCAGTTATGTGAATGGGATTCAGTAATGAGAAATGCTTATCAACCCTCTACAGCCTGTCAGCCTGGTGCATTTAGCTGTTACCCCAACAATCCTACAGGTAGGCCAAGAGTGCTCGTATTGATTCCTATTTGTCCCCCCAGAAAGGAGCAATCAGCAGACGGATTTAGTTCATTAGGATTATGGGAAGTAATTTATGGTGGAAATAAGTGGGTGTTTTTTAAGTGTGCCATTAATGTTGTAAAATTAGTTTTCTTAATACCTGGGATGAAGTTGCTGTTTGAATGTAAATCACCGTTTATGTGACGTAGACGTAGAGGAAGGAGGCTCTGTTTTAGGGAAGCTGAGAGACAGTTTATCGAGCTGAAGAAAGGCAATCACAAGATGGAGGAGAAAGCATGAGCAAACAACAAATTCTGGAGCAGTTATTCCCCTTTTCCACACTTACATTTACTCACTTATTCTCATGAGTGGTATAATCCTTGCAGAGGGCGCTTTCCATATCACAGCGTGGCTTTTGCTGCAGAGGCGCATTTTAGCATAATGCTAACAAGAACCTTGACAATTAGTTAGACAGGAGAGGGGACGTGGGGGCAGAGAGGCAGCAGGGCAGTGTGCATGGTAAAGATGTGAATGAAAACAAGAACAGGACACCATAGAAAGGAGAGACAACCGGGATCAGCTGTGTGACTCCGAAAAGCTTTAATTACTCTGCTTTCTTTTTAATGATCAGTGCTAAGAGGAACTGGATCAAAGACCTATTTCACTAATTAGACTTGTATGAATTTCCCCCCCAGTCTATCGCAGATGTATGAAGACTCTAAAGATGTAATCAGAGTCAATATTAATGTTTAGAAATTTCCGGAGGCAACATACACTCAGTAAATACTTTATTAGGTACACCTGTACAATCTAATGTAATCTAAAACAAAAGCTAGACAATAAATTCTACCTTTACGAAGTTTATAATGTTAAATTTATGGTGACATTGTTGGAAATGTTTAAAAAATGTGGTTATAGGTTCATATATGTAAGATTTAGGGGGTCTATATACACAAATATAATTAATATTTTGTATAATGACCTGGAAATAATGTTTTTGTGATCTTCAAATCTACCAATCACTGTAGTTTCTCTTTTACATTAGCAAAGAGAGGTTATGGTGAAGTAATACATCAGAAACTGGAATCAGAAACTGTTTTGAAAACCTCTCGATGCAGAAAATATTCCATTTTAATTACACGGTATAACACTGCTCGTTTACGTTAGCTTACTAGCTATTAGCAAATACATACAGTATAATAGAGAGAGGGTTTGACTATATCCACATTTTATTACAGAACATAGATATATGCTAGTCATCATGAAAGAAAATAAATAGCTATACTAGTTTTGATGAAAGATAACCAGACTAGCTTAGCAGCTGGCATCATTTGGCTCTCATTCATGTGATTTCAATTTATATTTTTAGTTTGTTATGGTTAACTTGGGGTTAAATATTCAGCCTTAAAAGTCATACCTGTTACACAGTTTATCAGCCAACCTGACAACTTGAAACCATTTTTTCTCAACTTCAGTATTTCTGTAGTTACTGCTCTGCCTTTGTAGGTCAGATACAGGATAACTGTCAAATCAAGTGAAAACTAGGTGAAGAAATACGTAAACTAGTTTGGCTAAAAGGTAGCTAGACTAACTTAACAGCTGATATAATTTGGCTCTTATTCATGAGTTGTGTTGTGGTTCAGCTTTGAAAGTCATAAATGAATGTGTTACAACCTGTTTTATACAGTTTATCAGCCAGCCTGACAACTTTAAGCCCTTTTTTCTGAACTTTGTAGGTCAGAGATATAACTACTATTTAGATTAAATGTATGTCAGATGATAATTGTAAACAGCTGATTGCCTTTATTCTGTTTGCTGATACACGAATGTTGGTCAAATATACTCATTATCTTCTCTTCTTTCTTTTTTGTTAATGTTTTGGGGGAAAGATCTCATTGGATTGAATAACAGCTGCCGCAGAGGATTGAGACTGTGACAGTGAAACATGTATGCGTGATTTTAAGGCAGATGACAGAGAGACAGAAGGGCTCCTCAACAGGACATACAACTTTAACAGGATTGGAAATGGTACCCACCAGCTGTAAGAGGTAAGAGAGAAAGAGCAGGGGATGAGAGTCAAAATGGGAGGAAGGAGGGGTGTCGACGCAAGGAGAGGAGTGTTACCAGATCAGTTTGAGAAGGAATTAACTGTCATTTGGAAACAAAGTTGACTAAAGGACATTTGTGTTTGCTGCAGAAGCTTGGAGAGATGGATAAGGAGGATGAAAAAATGGTGGAGAATGGGAAACAAGCTTTGGGATGCATGAATCCGTTAAACACACCATCAAACGCTGGAGGCACAGCAGGGGGCCTCGGGATACACCCGTCTGAGAGTTGGGTGGTGTGGGTGTGTGTTTAGTTTTGTAGTGGCCTAATAAACCACCCATCTGCAGGGAGAGGAGAACAGTGGATGCGGGGAGCTGGGGGGGTTACAGCACTCTTTCTGCTCCATATTTACACTCCTTTCAAATGCACAGACCGACAGATACACAGTCCTGCCCAGTGGTTCTTTGATGCTTGTCGATACCGCTGCGTGATGATGTCATACGGCAGAGAGCAAGGGAGGGAGGCATGATCAAAGGAAAGAGGGAGGGATGAAGACGCAGGAGAGGATATCCAAGACAACAACGGGACAAAGATGGCGACTGCTTCTGATATGGGACGTCCACTGGTGTCCAGACCTTCGTATCGCCAGGAGGAACCCTGGACGTACAGCAAGTGCATTCACTCTCCTTATTCTAACAGGATGACCACCAGCCTGACATACGGGAACCATCACCAAACCAACCTCAGCCACCACTGCCGCCAGGCTAGCACGGTAAGCTCTCCGTCTACCTTAGCCTTTTCCTCCGCTGCCGTTTAAACCATCAAACCCTCAACGCCCCGATGTCTGGTTACCATCACTCCATCCCAAGTATTTATCATGAGTTGCCATCCTTTATAATAACACATTTTCTACCCATTTTCTTTCTTTTTCTCAGCCCCTTTCATCATGGTCTTTTGGCTGTTAATATAGGCCTCTCTTTGCCATCAAAGGCAGCACATCAATTGCCTTGACTCCCAAGTGTATGTGTGAGGGTGAAAGAGAGAAAGGGAGAGAGGAGAAAAAAGAAGAACACCATGTATCAAAGATCAAGGCACGCTTTCATGCCTGATTTTGGCCCTGGTTGGGTTTGTGCTTTCCATCATCTTTCCATCCTCCTTTTTCTCCCTGTACTAAGCGCTGCAGACGCTCTCCGAAACCCATCGACATCGTTTTCCCCCCTCAAAACCCTCTAGTGGTCTAAATTGCACGTTTTTTTGGGGCAAATGCGAAGCAAAGACATTTTTTGTGTTTTTCTTTGAGAATATTCTGTAGCTTACTCGCTTACTGGGCCAGAGCTCTGCCCCAATGATGACAATACGTGAAACAATATTTGAATAAGCAGCAGGAGGGCAGCCAGCTAATCCACTGTGGCTAATCCAGTATTGGTGCAGGCCATATTGGTAGCTGGAGTATTCAACACCATCACAATACACATCAGCAGGACGCCATGGCAGATATACTGACACTCTTACTACAGGCATGGCTGGGAAAGGCCAGCAGATGGATGGATAGGTGGGTGGACGGATGGATGATATAGAGATACACGAATGGATAATTGCATGAATGAAGGAAAACCCATGATTTTGATGCTGTAGTTTCTTTATTTCACATGTTGTGATGTCCTCTTGTGTAACTCAGGGTATTTTATGAGAGAGAGAAAAGAGGGAATCGTTGAATTAAGACAAAGATAGAGGTAATAGCTCTATAGGCTCTTAATAGCCTTCATATCTGTATGACAGTGTCTAAATTTATGTCATCAAACAGACCTGAAATGTCGATATCCTCCACTTCACTCTATGTCAAACATAATAAAAGTGTTCACTGTACAAGATTCTCCTTATCCTTTGTTTTGGAGCGTTCATCGCAGCCAAACAAAATACTTGTCTCCAATTAATTTTCTTAAAGAGCAGAGGTCTGTTTCTCTTTCAAGAGGTATATAATGAAGATTTCACTCTCTGTGAGCATCTAAATGGGCCTTTGTGCTAGGAGGCCCCCAAGAGATAAGCCTGTTTCTGACAGGCCTCCGTACAGACGCCTAAATCTGCTGTGGCAGCTGGAACAAAGGGACCCCTGAGCTGGACCAGCGCACTGACAAAAAGCTCCATCTCGGTAGTCTGAGGGGGCTGCCTCAATTTAGGAATTAATAATCCACTTTTACCTTCACTGGAAATTGTTGTTTTCATCGCATACTTGATAATGTGTAATTCATAGGGCTGTTTTTTTCTTTTGTTTTTTTTTTTATTGTGACTAGCAAGGCTCACGAGTTGATGGATAAAGATCGTTCATGTATCGCTGACATTATAATTAATGAGAACGAGTTGCTTTGTACCTGGTGCTGAATAACATTTTCATCATTTTCTGCTCCACCTACTTGTTAGTCAGAGCTGTCAGTCTCACAGAGCGTGTCACAAGGCACAGATGGATTAAATATTACACCACAGTATATGTGATTATATATTTATTCTGATATTATATATGCTGGAAATTCAGGTGGGGAACTGTTTATATTTAAATGACCAGGCAGGGTCGGCGTTTTCGGTTAATCCAGTAAATTAAATATTTAATGATGGCTGAATTTTAGCTGCTTCAGTTTCAGGGTTATGATAATGGGCATGCTGCCTCACTGTCATGACTTGCGACTTTATTGATTTGACAAATTCACTGGAAGATGCAAAAAGTAGACAAGCAATTGCACAAAAGATGAATATACACATACAGATATTATATAAAGGTGAAAGTTGGACAGCATTAATACAGTATCCAGGTGTGGAAGCTGCATAATGGTGGATTTAATGAAAAAATAAAAGGAACTATTTGCGCTTATTATTTATTAAGTATTATTTACTCATGTTTGAGATCTTGTAATTGCATTTGAAGGTACAATAATGATCTAAATGTAAAAAAAAAATAGGATATTAACTCCAACACAATGAGCTGCTTTAAATCCTGAACTATTTGACAGATTTCTAAAATCAAAAACTAATTCCAGAAAAGTAAAAACTAAATCTAGTCGGTATCTGTAAAAATCTGCACGCAGATCTTTTTGTTATTCTGTGTGAACTAATAAATATGTGATGCAAAATTATGTCAGGACAGGCTCTTATCTGGCAATTAACACATTTATTTATCATATTCATATATACCATCACTAATTTACCTGTTTTTATAGATACTCTATATATCTATATATAATGGAGTCAAGTGACTCTTGTGCTTTTTCCTATTAAATCAAATCAAAATGTCTGCTATGTGAAGGACCTGTGGCCAGTATAACCAGAGATATTAAAAAGGTAGACACCTCAGTATAAACATGTGACACAATCTCTAAAGATATTGTCTTGTCGTGAATATGCAGGATAATGTCCTAAAATAAACAAGCATTTTAATGTTCAGTAATGATGCATACAAGAAAAAAATGTATATCAGAATGAATTAAAACTGAACTGAACACAGACTGAATAAATTGTTTTTAATGTGACTGCTGTTCAAGTTTTAAAAATTCAGCTTTAACTCCAGAGGACGGTAAACATACTTTGAGTGTTTACTCATTAAAATCAAACTAAAGAGTCGTGTTGTCACTTTACGTGACACCACACGTGACTTCAGACTTTTTTGTCTGCATTAAATTCAGTTATTTGATCTGTAAATAGAAACAAAATGTGATGACGTGCAAAACAATAAAACTTATCATATTTAAACTTAACATATTTGATGGAAAATAACACAAAGACAACTTATCAAATCAATCAGTGAATCAATCAATCAATGATATGCCCATGTTGAATTTGATGCCAGCAACACATTTTTAACAAAGTTGAGACAGAGAGGCTGAGTCTGTTTTAGTAAAGATGAGGAGAGGATCACCACACAGTGAAAAACAGTGCAACAATTATTCACGAATAATGTTTCTAAAACTACAAAGAATCTGTGGAATCATTGTTTATAGTTTATAATATCATTAAAAGAGTCAGAGAATAAGAAGAAATCTCTGTACGCAGAGGACAAGGATGAAGACCAAATTGGATGACCGTGATCTTTGGACCCTCAGTCACCCAAATCACTCCATGAGTTGAAGAACACTTCCAAAAACCATTGTCTGTGAATACAGTTCATCACTGCATCCACAAATGCAAGTTGAAACTCTGCAATGAAAAGAATAAACCGTATATAAACCAGATCCCGAAACGCCGCTACCCATACAGAAAACTGTCCTGTGGTCTGAAATTCTGTTTGGAAATCATGGACACGATAGCGGGCTAAAGGATTATTGGTAGAGGCTGAATGATGCCTGGGTGCTCAAATAAGCCATCTGTAACACCACCTACCTGTCAATCAAAGCAGCCACGCTGTTAATTATACATAACTTTAAGCCTCAATATCATTTGAACAAGTTAATTATATAAATATACACTCTCAGTAAAGTTGTCATGAACGGGGAAATTAGCTCTAGAGACCAGAAATGTTTTTTGTTCCAGGCTGTAAACATGTTTATTTCTGCTGTGAAGTTGGACATTTTAACATGGGGGCTTATGGAGATTGACTCGTTCTGTAGCCAGCCTCAAGTGGACGTTTGAGGAACTGCAGTTTTTAACACTTCTGCATTGGCTTCACTTCACATCCACGGAGGTTACTGCTTGATTTTGTTTCTACATTTTAAACAGCGTGCCAACTTTTTGAGTAACAGGGTTGTCTAGGTAGAGAGAGAGCGAGAGCGAGAGAGAGACTGTGAGCATGTAGCCAGGTGTATTCGAGCCCCCCTGTGTGATGACCTTTCTTCAGCTAAGAGCTCAGACCTCTACAATGCTCACACACACACACACACACACACACACACATAGTCAAGATTCATTATAGATTCATAAGTACCAACATGCCCCCCAACCCCTCCTCACCAAGACATCATAAAGGTCAAGTTCATCTTCCTCAGTATTCTCTCTTTGCCTCCCTTCACTCTCTCCTCATTGTCTCAGGGGGCACTGCAGCAACCATAACAACACCAGCCTGTTGCAGCAGGAACCTGTATATGAGTGTGTGTGTGTGTGTGTGTGTGTGTTGACAGTCGAGGATATAAGCCAAATTGATATGAATACATTTCCATAATGAAGCGTGTTTAGCTTGGCTGTAAGGTCTGCCAATCAGACACACTGCGAAGAAACATTTCATCAACGTTATCTCAACATTTCATCAACGTTATCTCAAGCTAAGCACAAACAATCCTGTCAGTCTTCATTACTGCCTGCTGAATCACTGAAAAGACTTCTGCAGATCTCTTACTGAACACTCTGAACGCTGGTTTGTCTGCTGAAAGACATTTAAATGTTTTTAGAGATTCATGCTAACATACATACGTGTTATGTTTGATTGACAACATAAAATCCTCAATATTTGATGCAAAATCAAATCTATTTTTTGATGACTTTTTGATGACTTTTGATGCTGTTGGTTTCTGAGGATATTTACACAAAATGTGGATGTGACCAAACAAACATGCAAGTTAACAGTCAAATCTGTCCAGAAATATCCTTTACAAGAGCCTAGATTTATCTTCAAGACCTCAAGAACACATTTTAAACTATGTTATGTTCTTAAAAAGACTAAAATTGTACATATGGAGTCTGAGGCTAACACTGTTTTTTCTGTTCAGATTACAATGGAAGAACTGCCCATTCAGGAGTGGACAGAGATGTGGACAGGTGTCTGGACCTCACCTGAACCACCTGACCCTGCCTTCTCCACACGAGACAGCTAGCCTGAACGGCTTACAGGAGGCATGGTAAGTTACTCTGTTAACCACTGCACATCATGGTTCATCATCATCAAGGACTTATATATATATACTTATATACTCATATTCGATATTTCAATTCATATCTAAACTTTTTCTAAAAGCTCAGTGGATTTGTGTGATTAAAAACGTTTCTTATTAAACTGAACTGACTGATTGTGGAGACAAATCCTGAAGCAGCCTTGAAGACGTCACTTCAGACATTCATGATGGATTTACTGGGATATTTTTTTGTAGATTAGATTAGATTCGACTTTATTGTCATTTCACAAAGTACTGAGACACCAAAATGCAGTTTAGCATCTAACCAGAAGTGCAAAAAGCAGTAAAGTGCAGTAATATACATATGTATAGGGATATATAAATAAAAGTGCAGCTATATATATGAATATGTTAGCAAGATGTATACAGATTGTGCTGCAACAGTTGCAGTTGCAGGTATAAGTGTATTTATATGTGTAATTATACAGTGCAAGTTCTTTAAGCTAAGATATGTACATACTGTACAGTATTCACAGTAATTATATAGTGCTGGTGTACAAGTACAAGTAATTCAATTGGTCGACATTATATACAAAATAAACAGCTAGCTATGAATACACATATATACAGTAGTATTGACATTCAAATCTATATAAAAATAGATGAAGTACTAATTAAGTGTCCGTGTACAAACTTCATGATGAAGTGTGGTGCTCAGTTTCTTGAGAGTGTTTTTAAATTGTCCAAAGTCAGTTGAATATAATGTATGTGTTAGGTTGGATTTAACCTTCAACTTGAGCTGCTATTATTGATTTTTGCTATAGAAGTCAGTGTTTTATTATATATTAGTGTTTAATATTAAAGCCATGTTAAATTATTTAAGCATTTTTACACTTACCAGAACATTATAAAATTTGGGGAAGTGAATGCAAAAAAACAGTTCTTTAAGTCACAATTGCAGCATTTTTGGTGATTTTTTTAATAATAATGAGTTTAATAATCTTTTCTTTTTTTATATTTTTAATGATCTTTGGAGTACTGATTACTGATTGTTTAAGCTCAGTTCAGTTCAGGACAGTTTGAACAGCTTCTTTATGAACCTGCCGTATGCCTAACCTGTTGACTAATTTGTGGCTATGTGTAGAAATTATTGTTTTGGTTTCATTCCTAATTGTATAGGGTGATATCCTACAACTACTTTTAGAGAGAGCAATAAGTAATGCGACAATAATTTATAGAAAGTAATAAAAACTTTACTGTATTAGTTTTTAATAGAGTAATTTACCAAATATTGCATTTAAAATTAAACATTTTCATTCAAATTATTATATATTGCACCTTGGATGAACTCAGGAATAAGTCATTTTTACACAGAATTTGGGAAAAACGTAATAATAAATGTTTCTTTGAAGATTCAAACAGTAAAAGGTTCCTTGCAGAGCTGAAAAAAGGTTTCCTTCACGGCATCGCCACAAAGAACCACTTCAGGATTTAACTTTTATTCTGTTCTTTATTAAGGGTGCATGGTTATTTATCGCATGTCCAATCATGTTTTACGTGTTTAGCACATGTGGAAGAGACCATCTCAAATGATAAAATCACACGTGATTTCAGTGTAAAATGTAAAGCATCACATGTCAAAACATCAGCCACATAGTTAGTACACATGGAGAATATTTCCTCTATTTCACGTGTTTTTGTTTTTGTTTTTGGTTAAGGATCTATTTAATCTGGTGATGCTGAGAGGAAATGTATGACTGTAGTCTAATCTCTCTCTCTCTCTCTCTCTCTCTCTCTCTTTTTCTTTTCACACCCTCTCCCCCTCTTCCTCTCTCTCTCTCTAACACATTCACACACACACACACACACACACACAGCGGTGCCAGCTCGATGCTCCTGACTGACTGACAGCCCGGCGGAGGCGAGTGACAAGCAGGATGCTCAGGTGGTGTCTGTGGCGGCGGCGGCGTGCTCTCTCTGTCCTGTCAGTCACTCTGCCGGCGGAGGTGAGCTCCGTTAACTGAACACCTGTCCTGAGGTAAGACAGTCCTCCCTGTGTTTTATGTCATTGTTTCTCACATGACATGCGGGTTTGTCTCAGATTTGTCTCGCAGTCGTTGCCTGGAGCAAAGTAAGCTGTATACCTGCTCATGCTGTCTGTGGTGCTGTTCCTGTGTCTGGCTCGTTTATTTTGTGCGTTTCAACACATTTTGTCTTTTTTTTATTCATTCCCGTGGCGACGTGCGGCGCAAACAGCTGATCATAAATCATGCAATAACTATTCATTAGAGTCTATTAAAGGCTAGCGTCTGTAATTCATTTTATGTGCTCAGGTTGTGTAGTGACCTGTTGCTGTCGATAGGGGCGCTACTGGGCCGTAATTTCGCTACCCTGACATAGAGCTGCGACACATAGAACCGTTATGATCTAAGCGTTTATTTAATACAATATCTGTGGTGGAAAGTAATCAAGTACTTTTACTCAACTACACATACAAGTACATTTACTCAGCTTCTGTCCTTCTCTACAAGTCTGCAGTACTTTACTTGAGTACGTTTTTTTTAATGTCATTTCTTCACTATGTTTACTAAAAAATATTATACTTTTCACTACATTACATATACATCTTGTGTATGTAAATGGGTTGGCCAAAATATTAGAAACACCTCTCAGTATAACGCAGGCCAGCTTAACACTACTGCAAACTACAACCTCAGTAGTAAACGTAATAGTTAAATTAATACCTCTCTGACATTGTCGACAAAAGCTGAAACATTATCAGAATCAGAATCGCTTTTATGGGCCCGGTATGTGTACAGATATAGACAAAAAAACAAAAAAAAAAACAAGAAGGTTGACAGGTAAACATGAACATAAAAACTATGTAGATACATTTAAATACTTTACTGAAAGAACTGGTTCAAAGTGCAACAGATGCCGAAATAAATTTTTATATAGTATAGTACAGTATAGTAGATATTACAGTGTTAGTATGCACAGCATAAGCTTCATAATTTATGGCAAAGTTGTTGTGTTGGATCACACTGGATTGTAGAGTAGCTAATAAAAGTGGTCGGTGGGTGTGTTTACAATTAAAGTCACTGATTACTTTGCAGATTAAGATTTTAAAAACCTAATGAGCATTTAAAAGATAGATAGATAGATAGATAGATAGATAGATAGATAGATAGATAGATAGATAGATAGATAGATAGATAGATAGATAGATAGATAGATACTTTATTGATCCTGAAGGAAATTCAAGCATCCAGTAGCAGCATGCAAACATACATTAATATTAACCTAAAACACAGTAACCATACGTTAAAATTAACCTGAGATAGATAAAAAAAAAAAAACAATCATTAAAAAACAAAACAATGCTCTGTTACACAGTAAAGAAAAATAGACCGGCTACATGTGACACGCTTCAGTGTGCGTGATGACGTGCACCGCGCGTCGCTTCTACTCGCTGTGGTTCTTGAAGCGCACTACACACCGCACGGCGTCGGCGTGCACGCACGTATTCTCTCGCTCTGTATTATTGCTCAGAAAGCAGCCACCATGGGGAGTTAAAGGTGGTAGTCGACGGGTTATTTTCGTTCATATTTAATACCAGAAAGCTATCCATATGCTGCGATTTGGAGCATACAGTTCGCGCCAGTATCCCCAATGCAGCGGATTACGGGGATCGGGCTTTCAGAGACGGTAGGAGAGACACTTTTGTTGGAGGGGAAAACACGGGACGTTAACGTACCTAAGCTAAGCTAAGCTAACAGGCTAACCAAAGCTAGGCTAGGCTGGCTGGCGCTTACTACTGCTGCAGCCAGCAGAGTGGAAAACGTGCCCTCGCTTTCTTGTTTTGTTTGATGTTACATCGGCCGATCTGTTGCTGTTAATCAGCTGGAAAGTCCGAGTTAACTTCTGCGCGGAGTTTGGCTCGGCACGGCTAAAACGTACAGAGTGCGCTTGTGTTTGAAGTGTTTTTGTACGCAGGCCCGTCTTGTGTGGTTGTAGAGTTTGTTTCTGTACCCATCCCCCCACCGTCTTTTTGCAGGCCAAGATGAATGAGATTCTCACTTCAAAGCACTGGCATCGGTGGTGGCATTGCTGCAAGGCTGGCTAGCTGTCTTAGCTTGTTAACACTAGCTGCTTATTTAGAAAACGAAGTGTGAGCTTTGTTTTGGCAACTCGTAGCGCTAGCTGTTTGAAGCTACTGGCGACAGAAACTTAATGGTGAACTTACAGCATGTAGATTTTAAAACACATAGCATCGCATTGTTTTTGGACACACTGGAGCCGTGGTTGCTAGTTGGTGTTAACACCACCTATTGCAAGCCAAGTACAAGCCAAGCTAGCATTGTAGCAATATTTGTAGTTTTTTGTGATGAGCCTGCTCACTCTCAGCCACACCATGCAAGTAATAATGTTTATAGCCTTTGTATTAACTTCCACTGTCCTCTTTCCTCTGCAGGGTGAATTGTTTCCCAGCAAAATCATTGCTAGAGGGCAAGATCTGACCTCTGCCTTGTGCAATCAGAGACATGAGTGTTGTCAGAGAATTACATGGGATTGGGTACAGGGGTGGAGGCGGTGGGGTTGTGGCCTCCCTGAGCGGCCCTACCCACTTTACCGAGGATGCTCCGCGACCCCCAGTTCCTGGTGAGGAGGGATCTGATGTGGACCCCCCAGTCCAGTCAGCCAGCACCCGTCCAAACACCCTTTCCCAGACCCTCGGTTACCTCCCGTCGTCCTCATCATCTAAAATGGGGGATCCGTCAAGCTACACGCCCTCGTCGTCGTCTGCGACCCCGCGTCGCCCTGATCTGGACTTGGGGTATGAACCTGAGGGCTCTGCTTCGCCGACTCCACCTTACCTGAAGTGGGCAGAGTCACTTCACTCTCTCCTAGACGACCAGGAAGGCATCCAGCTGTTTCGAAATTTCCTGTGCCAGGAAGGGTGTGCGGACCTTCTCGATTTCTGGTTTGCTTGCTCGGGGTTCAGGAAGACGAGCCAGGAGAAGAGGGCAAAGCTGGCCAAGGCCATCTACAGGAAGTACATAGTAGACGGAAGTGGGATTGTCTCCAGGCAGATCAAAGCAGCCACCAAGAGCTTCATCAGAGACTGCGTGGGAAGGCCACATCCTGACCCTGCCATGTTTGAACAGGTAATTAAACGCCGATTTAATGTTTGTGAAGGCTCCTAATAAGAGTAATGGATGTTGGATGTTTCTCACAACCTGTTCAGGTACTGCACAACAGCATTGCTGTGCACGCTGTGAGGATGCAGTGACTGAAACTGAAGACAGTTGACTTTGATAGCAGAGCTGTACGGTGCACAGTTTGGGGGTGCAAGTGTTTTTGGTCTATGCTCGTAAAGCCTTCATAGTTCAGTTGAATGGTAGTGTTGACCTTTTTAGATTTGAGGAACTTGACAACCACGTCTGCTGACATCAAGACTGGCGTAGCAGAGTATATTTGTTGAAGAGCACGCTATATTTCATTTCATTTGTGGGTCAGAGAACATGTTTGTGTTCATTTTCTATGGAATATTAATCGTGTTTGCAGTCAGAATAAGTGCTGCACAACAGTTGATGCAGACCTGTCTGCAACATTCAGTCCTGCTCCACCGGAAATACTTTTTTTAAGAGGCAAGAACTATAGGCCAGGTGCGACAACTAGACCTGACTTACAGCCTTGTAGTAAAATGTAAGTGGTATTTTAAATATGTGACCAAGAAAGGACGCAACTACAGTTTGACGTGCGTCAGTGTCGAAGCACAGATTTACGTTATCCTCATTTTTATTCTTGTGAGTAAACCACAACAAAGGACTCCGTCGAGTTAAGTTTTAGTTTCAGGTTTTCACTCGCCTACCTGTGCCCTCTTTTGCCCTTGATCATCGTGTTCAGACCACATAGATATGAGACTTCCATCACAGGTTTTGTCAAAACTGTACTGTACTGTCTGTGACTGTAGTTCCTTACACATTGCGGCTAACGAAACACAATTACACAAAATGAGATCACATAATTACCATGATGAACTAAGTGAGGCTAGTTTCGGTTTTTGGTCTCTCTGCCCAGTTTCCTGTTTCCAGTTTCTATTTTCAGCGGTTACTATTAAAAAATAAAAGCATAAAAATCCCCCTGAGATATATTAGATTAAAAAAAAAAATACGTGGGTTTATCCTGTGACATTGCGTTGATCTGGAGCTCACAGTGTTCACGATTATATTCAAAAGTTAATCAGTTTTGGAAAAAGCGGCGGGTCAAAATCTTTTTTAGTGTCATCAATGAGTAAGCAGACTTAATTAGTGATTAGAAATTGTGTGGAGTGAAGGCAACATCTTCAGGCGTCATCAAGTTTCATACCAACTCACTGTGTTTGTTTGCTCCAGGCCCAGACAGAGATCCAGGGCATGATGGAGGAGAACACATACCCTTTGTTTCTAAAGTCAGACCTGTACCTGGAGTACACGCGGACTGGAGGAGAGAGCCCCAAGCCTAACCCCAGTGACCAGAGCCCTTCATCGGGTCCAGCCAAGCCTGTGTCTGGGTATTTACCCACACTCGCTGAGGATGAGGAGTGGAGGTGAGAGGTTGCACCATAAAATTACGTTCTCGTGATTTGTGAGATAATTAATGTACGACTAACATGTAATGTAATCTGATTTATTTTTAAGGTGTGGAGGAGGAGGAGTAGGAGGAATGAGGGAGGTTGAGGAAGAGAAAGATGAGGAGGAGTGCGGAGACACACCAGCTGGTCGGCTGACTCACAGCCTGCTGATGCAGACGGCGCCGCAGAGAGCCACGACCAACAGGAGGAGGCAGGACAGCAGGGAGTACAGGTGTGTGTGGGTGTGTGTGTCTCAAGGTTCATCAAGGAGATTGTGATGTTTTCGAGTTTATATTATCACAAATGTGCGATATCGAGTTATTTTTTTGATGTATTCGACCACCCCTATGGTTGACATAACCACACTGTCTAGCTAGGAGTTTATTTTCTATTTTATTTTAAACATACAGTGTACAAACTGTCTCATTTGCAAGTCTTCTAAGATCCATTGCTTTTTAATTTATCTGGCTTTTTTTCTATACATATAATGTTGAAAAAAAAATGTAATCATAGTCCGTTGATTCTTTACCTGAAGCCTTTTTTATCAGCTTCAGCAAAGGTTAGCTGGTTACAACCATTTGTAGGCTAAAAAAATATTGTTTTCTCTATAAAATGTAATTCTTCTGTTACTGTGTTCTTTTAAAAAAAAAGTCTGAGAACGACAAATATTACCTAAATATTGAATAATAATAATTATTCAGTCTTAATTAGGTTGTGAAAACTAGCAAGAAACCAAACCTGCTGAGTTATAAGCAACCAAACACGAGAAGTCCTGGTCTTAGAAAACCCCTGAAAGTTCCTGGATTACTCCTAACCCTTAGGCTGACCCCTACCTGTGTCTGCATAAACGTGCACACGTATCAACATTTGAATATGACCTCACTACATTACAATCTCTGTGCTCCTCCTCAGGCCATGGCGGGAGCCGGTAAACCCATACTACGCTAACATGGGCTACGCTCGCGCTCCAGCAACCAGTGCCAATGACAGTGAGCAACAGAGCATGTCGAGCGATGCAGACACACTGTCACTGACCGACAGCAGTGTGTAAGTACACACAGATGGATCCAGAATTGCTGCATGTATTTGTTAATTAAGTCATTAATCGGATCATTGGATTAAGACCTGTTTAATGACGATGAATAAATGAGCCGTTGCGACGTGTGTTTGATTGTTTTTCTGTGTCTTCGTGTGCAGAGATGGTATTCCTCCATACAGATATCGGAAGCAGCATCGTAAAGAGATGCATGAAAGTGCCAAAGCCAATGGACGTGTGCCCCTACCTCATATACCTGTGAGTTATACAGACACCACTCACGTCAGCATTCACAGCTGTATTCATGTAGCATTCATGGTAACGTGATCTCTGGGGACCAAATGTGAATTTGTTCATCAACATGCAAATGCAGCTTTAATTATTAACATAACAGACATTTCAGGATGGGTTACCTTGTCACACACTTTTGTATTCTATTAATGTTACTGTCACAAACAATTACGAGCTTTCACGGTTAATTTCTTAATTGGAATCAGCACATCCATCTTAAGTCTTTGTTTTCACAGTGCCTTACACTTTCTGTGTAATTTAGAGGTTATTGTTGTTTTGTCCTGCCTAATTAATTGACTAAATTGGCGTCCGCATCCTAGCAGCGGATGCGCATTGGAATTTTGCCGCGTGTAATTTTTGTGATTGTGTCTACATCCAGCGCACGTACCGCATGCCAAAGGACATCCACGTAGAGCCTGAGAGGTTTGCAGCGGAGCTCATCAGCAGGCTGGAGACGGTTCTCAGAGAGAGAGAAGCTCAGGAAAGACTCGAAGAGAGGCTGAAGAGAGTACGACTGGTAAGGGCATCACTGTGTGTGCGTGTGTGTGTGTGGCTGTGATGCAAATGGATTTTTACACTATGATTTAGGCTGGATTTCATTTAAGTTATCTACACAGTGTTGATCTTCTTTCTGTAGAAATATTTGGTCAATTATGAGTGAAGTTGACAGTAAATTGAGGAACTTTTACAGTTTAGTATTGAGAAACTGCGTTGTGTGGTCGTCAGATCATCTCACAGTGAGTTTAGCAACCACACAGGAGATACACAGACGTGATGCAGGAACTACAAACGCATGACCTTCAACATTTCAAGTCCTGTATACGACACTAGCAAATCAGAATTCTGATTTGAGTACAGCCCTAATTGTAAAATATGTTTACGTCATGTTTTCCTTGATCCGTGTTCAGCTGCCAAAAATTTTATAAGACAGACTTTATTGATCCACACCAGGGAAATCTAGCTCAAAATACACAAGGTGGATAAGAAAAATACTTAATAGGGGCGCCATGGTGGCTCAACTGGTAGAGCATGCACCCCACGCACGAAAGGCCGAGTCCTCTGCCGCTTTCCTGTCCTGTCTGTCTTCAGCTGTCTGCTCTTACAAGTTGACAGCCGTCCAGAGTTACCAGCGAGTTAGAAGTGGGTTCAATCAGCCACGCCTCTGTGATGCTATACTTGATACTCCCTCTGTAGCCTGGTTAGCTCTGTTAGCCCCTCCATCATCTTATGTTTCCTCGTGATAATGATCATGTATGCATGTATGATTATGTACCACTAAGTTAAAGAAAAACCTTCACATTTAGAGCCAGCATCACAGGGCTTGGTGTAAATCACAGCTTAAATAAATGGATTTTGATATTTGTACACTGATATTAATGTTATATGAATATTTGCACATTCAGATTTATAACTTCCATCAAAATAACACATGGCTGTGTTCATTTTTTAAAGTTTTTTCTAAGTTACTAATAAAGCCTCTATACTTTTTGTGTGTACATCATGGTTTATCCACTATAATACTATAAAACATTTGTCTCCTTCTCCTAACAGGAAGAAGAGGGCGATGATGCTGACATCTCCGTGACAACCTCCATGTCTTCTCATAGCATACCACTCCCCCTCCCCTCATCGTTTCCACCTCTCTACGGCGCCCGCTATTCAGAGACCACTGCGAACACGGCAACAGTCGCCACTTATGGCGGTCTGGTTGCCATGGAGGATTCCCACGACGACGACCCGGAATCTATTTTGGATGAGCATGTACAGCGTGTGATGAAAACGCCGGGCTGCCAGTCGCCAGGGGCAACCAACAGCACCTTAGGAGGCGGGGGTCGACACACTCCTCCCAAAACATCACGTTCACCCGACGGAGGGACCGGCCCACCTCACTACCCACCACACCGAGGGGGAGGTCACAGTCTGCCTGCTGCTGGGGTCAAAGGTAAGAGGCTGTGGGGGTGAAAAGGGTGAAGGACTAACACGCCAGCAGCGTACGACGTGCATCAAAATATCCACCTGTTATCGAAGTTATCGAGTTATCAGTTGATATTTGCTGTTTTGGCTGATATTGGCCCATTTGCAGATAAGATGCCATTCATAGACGTCTATGGCCAATGTTTATCTGTTGTGTTGCATCAATTTTGCACCAGCTAAATGTCGTCTTGGATATTTACAACTTGGATATTGTCATAGAAATAATCACCTTCGTGCCACCTGCATGGACGCTGAGCGGCTGTTCAGCTTATTTCAGGAGAGAAATAAACTGAAACAAGGCAGAGATGCATATCTTTGTAGGCAAATAAATAAGAAAACAAATCTGTATCTGCAAGATTATTTTAAACATCAGCATCAGCTGTACATCAGTATGTGTGCTGTATCACGCTGTGGACACTACTTGTTAGTAAGATCGGTTCATTGATGGCCTCGGCCTTTATGTGGGTTTTGTTGACTGTGAAAAAATAATGGAATATCACTGACCTCGTACTCAAAAGTAGTGAAAAAGACCTTGACAATATATACTCCTGACTTTATAAGGATTATATTTCAAACACAGCTAGAGTCCTGAATTAAGTTTAATTTTTATATTCTTCAAATGCATCGTGAGTGTTTTTAAGAGGCCAATGCAGGCGTCAAATAGAGCTGCAGCAGTGTGTTTTTAGGCTTGTGTATGTATTGAAGAGATGCTGGTATGTAACTAATAGGTCTCGCTGTGCTGTCTGTCTCAGGTATGCATCACCACAAGCAGCTGTATCACCACAGAGGAAGAGAAGGGCAGGAGGAGGCGGGCTCTAGGTCTCAGGCCAACTTCATGTGGAACGGAGACCCAGCCAACCAGTACGCAGGGAGAAGTCGTAACTACGCCGACGGGGCTGGAGCCAGCACACTTGAGGGCATGGGTTACAGGTATGCTAGTGTGGTTGTATGTGCTGAGGTCTACATTAAACTGTACGTGCTGTGTTTCGATCAGATGACCTCAACTGGTCCGTGTGTGTCACCTGTTCGTTCTGCAGTAGCAAAGGCAGCACGCTATCACGGCGAGGTTGTAAGAAGGCATCGGAGACGTCAGGCAAAGGTGATGAGAGCGGGCGTGGCGTGGAGGCCCAGGTACCATTAGAGGATCTGGAGAGAAACCAGAAGATCCTGCAGTGGATGATGGACGGAGACAGACAAAGGAAGAGCAACCACAGGTGAGAAACATTACGCATACTACTCATGATCCATGTAAATAGAGGTCTTCACGTGACATCCAAAGCCTACGTCCAGGGATAATAGGACCCGTTCTAGTACCTCCGTCAGATTAACATCATGTGTAATAGTCGAGTGGATCTGAGAAGACTGGGAAGTGATTAGAGAGTGCTGATCATAATGGAAATTGGTCCTAATGGTCTTTTGTGAATGAGTGCCTCTGCTCAGGAGTGTCAGAGAGCAGAGGTCAGATTCATCCAAAACTGCAAAGCTAAGGCTTATCGAGTCGCATTCGAGTCGGGAGAAGGCTACTAACGTTAGCTTGTGAAGAGGAATCCGTGTCCGTCTCTCCCAGCCAAGTCCAGGACCAACATTTCCTGGTTTTGACTGTGTCCCAATCCCAGCTTTCAAATCACAAGTCTGGTTCATTTTCGGGGAGTACATTTCTGGGTCCTCGAGGTTCAGGCGTGAAATTGTGTACCCATAAAGACTTCCACTTTAGAATTTATGTACAGTATGTTTTTATTAACGTTTTAGTATTTCATTATGGTTGTGATAAATTAACAGTTAAAACTGATGTGCCAGGCTTAATATTTTTTTATTTAAGCGTTGTGGAAACAAGCTGTAAACGCAACACAGACATATCGCCTCTATCACCTCGTGTTTATCAGTTACTTTTGTAGTTATCTTGAATCCTTTGGTTTCTTGACTGTAGAGCTGTAAAGTGGCAGCAGTCTCTTCTGTGTCGTCAAATCCTCTGACATTCATCCTGTCTCCCTCCCTGTTGTTTTTCCAGCAGCAGCACCAGTAGCTCAAGGAGGATGGGAACCAGCAGCGAGTCACCGCGTCCAACATCAGTGGAGCGACCCGGAGCTGTCCACCCCTGGGTCTCTGCCCAGCTGCGTAACAACCCCTCCTCAGTATCCACTGCCATCCCTGGCTCATCGTCCACCCAGGTCCAACCCTCGCACCCTTTCATCCAGGACCCAGCTATGCCTCCCAACCCGGCTCCCAACCCCCTCACCCAGCTGGAGGAGGCTAGGAGGAGGCTGGAGGAGGAGAGGAGGAGGAATGCACTACAGCAGGCCAAGCAGAGGTAGGTGTCGCGTCATCTTCATACTTGTGTCTGTGTTTGCATGTCGTCTTATTTGATAGTTTTGACATGGATCTTGCTCTTTCTTTCAGGCATAAATCTGGTAAGCGCCAAGTGTGTGAGAACATGACAGTCGCTTACTACTTTTGTGGAGAGCCGATCCCGTACCGAACATCAGTCAAAGGCCGTGTGGTGACTTTGGGCCAGTTCAAGGAGCTGCTTACCAAAAAGGGCCATTACAGGTGAGAATATATTGATGCATGCATTTTAAAATATATAATGAGGGTGAGAATGTTACATTTTAAAGGAACCTTTCATTATTTAATCGAACGTGTCTTGTGTGTGTGTGTGTGCAGGTTCTACTTTAAGAAAGTGAGCGACGAGTTCGATTGCGGCGTCGTGTTCGAAGAGGTTCGTGACGATGACGCCATCTTGCCCATCTTTGAGGAGAAGATCATCGGGAAAGTGGAGAAGGTTGACTGAAATTCTGGGATCAGGAAGATGACACAAAATTGCAAAAAAAAAGATCTTTTGGAGGAGAGAGGAAAAAATGAGATAGGAAGAAGACATTTTGGGGGGGCGGGTTGGATAGAAATTCAGCTGTGAGAAAACGAACGAACGAAAAGAAAGTAGAAAGGATGGATGGAGCAAAGTGTTACAGAAAGGGAGATTGTGTTACATGGTAGAAGCTCGAGTATTAAGAAGGTGGTTAGTTTTATGGAATATCTGGATATCTGCGTCATGCCTGGATCAAACCCACATACAGCGAAGAAGCTTGGCCAGATGAAACCGGAGCGGAGGAAAGGAACATAAATTATTTCACCTGTCTTGTCTCCACTGTGGATATTCGGGGAACACTGTTAAAATCTGATGTCTGACCAGTCTTCCACTGCAATGGACGGAGAAGGGTGAGAGGGACTGCTGGAAGGAGAGAGGATAAAGTAGTCTTCCACTTCTGCTCTGGAGGAGTCTGTCCTCCGCAGACCATTACGATGCTGCTACATTACCACGGAAACTCTTCAATCGGTGCTCGGGACAGTAAAGAAAGCGGTTTTGTTCCATTCGGGAGTCTCGCTGCCTTTTTGCTGTCTCTGTTCCTCATCAGCTGGTGACAAGGGGAGAGGACAGAGGATTTTTCTTGGGGGGGAGTGGAACTTTAGCCTGCTTCTCCTCTCGTTGACTTCATAGCCTCAAAACAGAAACTTTCTCACCCTTGATTCCTAGATGTCATGTAGTGATCTCTCACGTCAATATGTTCAGACAACAGTTCTCCACACAACTTGTTTACCAAAGCTACATATTTTTGATAAGACAAGTATCCTAGCTACTTGTTTCATTTTATTTGAATTGTGTATGTACAAGGCAGGTACTATTACTTATTAATGCAGCCTAATTTCGTTATATCTCAACTTAATGTTGTATTATTGTGTATGTTTTGAAGCTAGTTCATTAGTCATTTCAGGGCAGGCATTTTGTTTTTTTCCTCTATAATACATCCCTGCACCTCAATCCTGTACTGTTTACCTTCTGAGTGTGCGGTTCTGTTCTCCTGCGCGATGGATTTTAATTTTAGGATTGCTTTTTTTTTTTTTTTTTACCCACCACCCTCAAAAATGAAACACAAGAGCGCACACTACAGGTGTGTTATCTTTTGACCACAATATCTGTTGTTTTTAACAGGTCACACTGTCACCTCATGTACATTATGTTTTTCTGCTACACTGAGAAGCCTGCAAACTCAGTTTTAGGTGCCTGGCCAGTGCCATTACTATCTAGAAAGCTTATTCTGAAGCGTGTTGGTGAGTGTGAAAGCCTGTGTCATGTATGCCTGAACTCAGCCAAAGAGCATATCGTGCGTCCCATATGCCCCATATGTGTCTGTGCAGTCCAAGTCCGCGAGTATCAAATGTTCCTTTTTCATCATGAGCTGAAGGGGAATCTTTTTCCTCTCACAGATTCCTACACTTCAACATTGTAGCTTAACACTGAGTTTAAAAGAATAGTTTGACATTTTGGGGGATGCGCTTATTTGCCTTTTTTGCTGAGAGAAAAATGGCAAATATAAAGCTACAGCCAGCAGGTTTAATATAAAGACTGCAAAATGAGGTATTTTGTAAAAAAATTAAACAAATTAGGTGCTGTTTGGCGTTTCTGCATCAAAATTACCAGTTGTTTTCTCTCTTCAGTTTGTCTTAAAGTTAGTTTAAAGGTCAAGAGTGTCAGATTTAGTGGTCTCTTTTTTAAAGGACATGGCAGAAATTAAATAGAATATTCGTAATTGTGTTTTCATTTGTGTATAATCACCTGAAAATAAGAATCACTGTGTTATCACTTTAGAATGAGACTTCTATATCTACAGATGATGTGGGTCCTTTTCCATGGAGTCCACCATGTTTCTACAGTAGCCCAGAACAGACAAACTAAACGTTGGCTCTGCATTGGGCGTTTCATGTTTCAAATATTTCCCAGCCACTAGTAGTTTCTCCTTCATTCTAGAAAGGCAGCAGCTACACAGAGAGCTGCCACTAAATCCTACGCACTGCTCCTTTAAGTTTCTGCTCTAAAACAGACCAGATAGCCAGGTTAGCTCTTTCTCTGTTTCTAGCTAAGCTAAGCTAACTAGCTGCCGGCTGTAGCTTCATATTTAAAGCACAGACATGAGAAATTGTCTCAATCTAGCTCTAAAATGTCAAACAATTCCTTCAGATATCTCACACCAGTACAGTCTTGCAGTCGGGCCTCAAGGCCTTGTATAAAGCACCGTGCAGACAGTGCACTGATCACACACCAGCTATGTAAGCTGAATGTAATTTGACTTTTTTTTAAAACTTTGACCTGCTATGTCCTCAAAGGAAATCCCTTCATTGGTCATGTCCTCATGTCTGTCTTCATTATTGATCTCAAACTGTTGGCTTGAGTCTTTTGTGTTTTCTCTTCTGGTAGTTAATTGAATGTGTCCATCAAACAAAGAGGTCCTACTGTACGTCTTGCAGGAATGTCAAATACAATTTGTCCTGGGTTTTTAGCCCAGTAAGGGAATGTAGGATCGGAAAACATATTTGTCCTTACTTCAACCCATTATGCCTTCAATATGAAATTTAAAATTTAGATATGTATTTGTTTATAAAAAAAAATGTAATTTTAATAATCACCAAGCATGTTCTTTATAAGGAATGTTTTCCTGATGAGTTGAATTATCTATTTTGTTTTAATGTTTATGTGCGAACTGCTACGGCCCTCTGATATATTTTATCTGTTTTGTTAGAAAGAACGCCCAGGGACAGTTTGAATGACAACATTTGTTAAGAGTTGATTCTTGTGATTATGATCCGATGGACAAAAACAAACAACTGCGTCTGTTGTGTTGTCAATTTGTGTGAAACACAGTGCCTTTATCATGTTATCTTCTCGAAATATCTTTATTGAACCAATCCATGCTTTTAATGTTAAATTTTTATTTTCAAGTCAGTCCCGTTGTACTTTTTAGCTGCAGTCATGCTTGCTCACTTCTGTTCTGATAGATCCTCTGCTGTAAATATGTACATTATCATTTCATATGTGTCTTCAGACCTGCACCACATGTCCATGGTGTTTCTGTTTTTCAAAGGTAAACGCCAAGATGTCACTGTGCTGGTTCCACTTGTACATTTCTTTTAAAAAGGTACTTCATAATAAAGATGTTGAATAAACACTTCCTCTCTTTTATTGTTAAGCTCACCTAATGTTCCATATTCACACATTAATCTTTATTTAACCTAATACTGCACATAGCTCTGAACCATAGTTTTGCTATAAATTAAGATGATGCTGACATTTCAAACACCACAGGTGTTACTAATAACACGTCTCTGTTCTGTTCAAGTGCCCCAGCAAACTATACATACATTTATTCATCCTCATGAGGAAATTCAGGTATTCTTGTAGCTTACAGTTGACATTAAAATATAGATTAATGACAATAAACAACAGAAGATGGTAAAATGGGTTAAAACAGACAGAGCTAACAGTCCAGGAGCCTGAAACTGAGGCATCTAAATGGAATTCAGCCATCGCTGATTTTTATATTTACGAATGTTATTTGATGATTATATGACAAAATGTCTCCTGTTAAAAGGTTCATTTCTACATTGTGTTGTTAAAGGAAGTATTTTCTACAAAGATATAAATACTCTGCACACTCAGTGGTAGAGTACATTCACTCGTGCACTGTGATTAAGTGAAGTATTTCTATTTTCAGCTCATTCTACTTCACAGTTCTGATAAATGTTGATGAATAGTGTACTTTTTACTCAGTAGCTATAGTTTGTCGTAGTTATCCTCATGAGGATCGCAGGGGGCTGGAGCTGATCCCAGCTGACCCTGGGTGAGAGGCGGAGTACACCCTAGACAAATTCATCACAGGGCTGACATATAGAGAAAAAACATTCACATTCACACCTATGGGCAATTTAGAGTCATCCATTAACCTGCATGTCTTGGACCATGGAAGGAAGCCGGAGTACCTAGACAAAAAAACAAACACACAGGCATCTTTAGGTGATTATGCAGTGAATAATCTACAGAGACAGTGAGCATCAAGTTCAAATCCAGTTTAATTGTCACATATGTTTCACTAGACTGTAGCCTCCATCATGTGGAGACATCTGATAAACCTATTTTTATTCGTAATAAGATTAAATAAGCATTAGCATTAGAAATCCTTTAAAGCCATGTGCTTAATAAGAAACTAACTGCAGCTTGATGGGGTTGGGGTATATATCATTCAAGGTATGATTTATGGTTGCTGACTGAAGGACTGGCACCACCAACTGTGTGTCTTAATAAAGCCAACTCCTAATATTCACATAACATTAGAGGATGGTGTGTTTTGTTTAGCCTATTATCAGGAACGTTTAGTTAAGATTTATGCTAAATTTGTTGTAAGGCTGTAAGGCAGGGATGTCCAAAGTACGGCCCGGGGGCCAATCACGGCTGTGGTCAGATTTCATTTATGGCCTACTAGGATTGTCAGATACTGTATGACTGGAAGATTTAGCTTTTTTGGTTGACATAACGAAGCATTTGAATGCACTGAACGTTAACCTCTAAAGACTGGTGTTATATATCTGTAGATGTGACACAAAATATTATTTTCTGAATAATAATAGGTAACACAAAAGCAAGAGTGATACGTTTTAGACTTAAATGTTAACAGACTTTGCATTACTCATAATAAGTCATGTTTAAAATGAACATGAGGTTTAGATTTGTATCAACTTCATGCAAGTTTAACGTGTTCCATACAATTTATTCTTTGTTATCTGACTCCAGATGTGAAAGAAAGGAAGAACTGGTCACGCCTGATTGGCTTAGATTTGTTTACATTGTCATTAAAAAAAAAAAAAAAAAAAGATAATTGTGACAATGAAAACAGAATTGTTACAGAACAGTGCATTTGTATGTAACTGTTATGGGTTTTTCATTTTTAAAATGTTAGTATTGGCCCCTGGGCATCTTCACATTGTCAAATCTGTCGCTTTTTAAAAAAGAAGTTTGGACACCTCTGCTGTAAGGAAAATGTCTAAATGTCAAAATAATTGTGGCTTAAACTTTAAAAGTTAATTAAATTAGCCATTAGACACATCACTCTTATAGAGTAGACACAATATTTATTTTACATTAGATTAATTCCAGTGTGTGAAAGGTAGACACTGCAAAAAGTTATTATTAATTTAATTAATTAAGTCATATTATTATTAAATATTTAGGGGTATGTGTTTGACTGAAATGTAACCTCTGTGCCTGTTTAAATAAAATAATCTCTCTGAAAATGAAACCAGAAACTGTACTTGTACGCCATCTTGTGGCTGTTGTTGTCCTGAAGAAGAAGACGTACAACGTGAGGTCAGAGTTGACGTATGACGCAAGCACGTAGCAGTTGGTAAACGTATTAAGTTGGAGGAAGCATTTTTGTAAACAAGTTATTCTTAATTTCTTAAAATATTACCACAGATATCTGACCTCAAACAACGTAAATAATCTGTCTTTAATACTCGGTGAATTTATTTATTTAACATTTATTAATTTATGAACCCGGAACGAGCACACAAGCTAGCTGTTAGCCAGTTAGCTGTTGTGTTAAGGTAGCATGTTAGCTGGCTGCTAGCCGTAGCTCCGGTCGGTGGCATGGATCCGTTAAGTATAGCTGTGGATGAAGTGGCTTTGGAGGGACTGGACGGAATAACTATTCCTACTCTGTGGATAAGACTGGAAGACAGACAGCCCAAGTTTCCTCTCAAGATCGACGACTGCACCAAGGAGCTCATCTGGAAGTCACTCATCAACAACACCGACCTGAAGTTTTATCAGCTGCCGCAGGAGAGGGAGGACGTTGTGCTGTATGACAGGTGAGTGCTGCCAGGACACTTATCATAAAACACTCAGTTTGACCCAGTTTTTGTTAAAAATAACCGTAAACATATTTAGTGGGACTATTTTAACCTTAATAAATTGTATAATGTTACATTTTTGGCCATTTATGGCCATTTTAGAGGCTGCAGTTACAGGAGCAGTGTGTAGGATTTTTGTGGTATCTAGAGGTGTAGTTGCAGATTGCAACCCTCCACTCACCTTCCTGTTCCTAGCATATATGTGCAAAATGTAAAAGGCCCCATCTATAGCCAATGTTTAGTTTGTCCATGCAAATGTGTCCATGGAAGAGAAATATATATAAGATATAAAAGGTTCATTTTAAGGTAACAAAAACATAACAATTGTTATTGTCTCATGCAAACATAGTTATGCGTATTATATTCTGTAAATAGAGCCCCCTAAATCTGATCTGAGTCTACCAACTAGTATAGAAAAGTTGAGTTGAAACAGTTCAGTTATCAGTTAATCAGTTAGTCAATTCGTCAGTTGTCAGAAAAATAACAAGCGACTGTTTCTATAACCAGACAAAACAAGACATTTTTAAGGTGTCAGTGTCAGTACGTACTTGCCAAAAAGTAACATTTGTTGCCGTAAAGTTTAGAAAATGTAATTTTCAGTTGCTAAATACCATGAAAGATGTCTTTGTTATTAAGTTGAACTCCATCCAGCTGTCCATTAACTATACCTGTGGTGGGGTACAACATGTTCAAAGAAATACATGTTACTGTAATTGTTCTTTGGTGATTGTATGTGATAAATAAAAAATTGAGGTGCACACTATTCAAAAGAAAATGCCCTTTTTGGCATGTTTATTGTGGTTCACGAAGTTTTTATCTCCGACGTCAGTCATCATTACGGGTTTGTGAGTCTTGTATATAAAGTATTTTTCTACATCAGAGACAAATACAAACAAATGAAAAAAATACATGAAATGATCGTACTTTTGTAGGATATTTCAGCTGTTCTACCCTCATTGTATTACAGTTCAGATGCCCTGACTTAGATTTTGTGTTTGCATGTGTGTGTTTTCAGGTTCAAAGACATCGACCCAGAAACAGGCATTGAAAAAGCACAACAGTTTTCGGACACTCGAAAAGACGTCTATCCCATCCATATTATTCTAGAAAACAAGGATGGGATACAGGGCTCGTGCGCATTCTTCAAACAGAGGACAGACATCACGAAGCAGGTCCGCTCCAAGTCCCTCACCCCATTGGTCAACTTGCAGGAGGCTTTGGAAAGGTTTGTAGAGATCTACAACTAGTTACGATGAAAAGACATGATTGAATATGAACATTCATATTTTTATGAATTTAGAAAAAACAAACAGAACTCTGTCTCTGTCTCATGTTTCATGTTTTCCTCCTTTCTTTCTGACCCATACCTCCTCAGATATGGACGAAAGCTTGTTGTCGTTGCGTCTCAGATGCTTCGATTCAGGACCTTGATTGGTATCGAGAGCGATCCTGATTTGAAACTGAATGATGACTCCTACTGTGTGTTGGAACGAGTGGGTCGAGCTCGATGGCAAGGAGAGCTACAAAGAGATCTGCATGGATCTTCTTTCAAGTAGGAAACACGCGTACACGACCAGTTAGCACAGTGTTGTTGCTGTTCTGTGTTCACTCTGTATTACAAGCTTTGGTTTAGATGTTCACTGTGTAACAGCCGGTGTTGCGTTTAACAGGATCGACGCTCGAAAGCTGCACTACATGAGGAAGTCTCTGGTCAAACATGGACTCATCAGCATGCAGTCTCATGCCACACGAATCAAGTCAGGACAGCAGCAGCACTCCATCCTTCTGCTGCTCAAGCGCTTCCATGTGAACAGGTCTGTTTATCGTCTGGGTATTTTTTGTTCTGCTGTTGTGCACTGCAGCGAAAAGAGTGGGCAACAGTCCAATATGCCCTTAGTGCAGTCTCGCTAATTTGTGTTAAATGAAGTCTCAGGCTCAATTTCAAACCTCATTACTTTGCCATGCTAGCTAGCTGTGTAGCTCGAGGGATGCCCGTTATAAACACCTCAGCGATTATTAGATTGATTGCAATCACATTTTATACACACATTAATGGTTCCCAGAGGATGAATCCCATTGACTTTTCACCACCATGAGGTTGACATTTGTGATTTTGAGTGAAACGTCTTGACGACCATTGGATGGATCTGTGGCGTTGAGTATCGAGTACTAAACAAATCTTCTTTACTTTACAGATACTTGAAGTAAACAAAGTATTTCTACTATATGTAAAATGTATGACTTTTGTTTTGTTAAATTAAAATCTTACTACTTTTAAGTTGTTTTGTCTTGACAAAAATCATTAATGGCTGCTACAGCACTTAACATTTAAGAATGTTGACATCTCTTCTTGAGGGTTTTGTAGAGAAACCTGTTTATATTTATCAAAGTAATGTTTCAAAAATGTATCCCTGCTGTATTGGTACCAAGACACAATACACCTAGCCATACGGTACAAAGCTCAGTCAAGCGGATGCATTCAGATAAAGTGGGCTCACTCATCATCAACGCTTTTGAGAAAAGTAAATCGACTCACTTAGAATGACTTGTTAATCCCAAGGTAGCCACACCCTAAAGCATACCTAGCTTTATCGTCTATTTAAATGGGATCATAGTCTACATAATGAACATCAAGCCATATGGAGGAAGACTTCAAACTAGTCACTGAGACCATAAACTGAGGATGAATCTTTTTACCGAGGTTATAAATCAAATGAGAAGTAAGGTCATTTATCCATAAAACTCACTACAATCAGGTTTTCTTCTTGCCACACACACAGACACACACACACACACACACACATATATATTATTCTTTGTAATGCTGAAAATGTTTGTGCTTTTATAAATGTAGTGTTCAGATTTAGGAGCATCCTCAGTCTGTAGTCGCTCTCGCTCCCTGTTTGTGTCTCTCTTAACGTCTTGTGCTCTTTCAGGAGGACTAAGTATGACATACTGATGGAGTACGTGTCCAACATTCTCCAGCAGTTGCCTGGTCAGTTTGCCACTCTGATCACACTCAGAGAACAACTGGTGAGTGTCTATCTGTGAGAGAGTGTCTGTTGGTCTGTGTACGTTAGTCTATATATGTCCTAATAACTGTGTGTGTGTTTTTTTGCAGAATGTGAATGAAGGTACTTTCAAACGTGTTCTTCAATACATGCGAAATGCTAAGCTGGTTGAGTTTCGTCAGTATCCTCTGGAGGACTTGGATCCCAGCGCTGGGCCCTGCACCAACAAAAAAGGTAGTTTGCCACTGAAGCACAGCATGATGGTGTATGTGCTCAAATAACCTTATTATCACAGTATTCATCCATCAACAATAAATTTGATTTTGATTTTTTGAATTTGATTTGATTTTATTATCTATATTACTGTTTGTTGTAGTTAGCAGCATCTTATTTGACAGCCTAATCTGAATTATTGCTGCAACAAACAGTTCTCTTGATTATCAATTACTCTGACAGTTTTTCATGATTAATTGTTTATAAAATGTCAGATAAAATAAAAAAGAATACACTTCACGTTTCCAGAGACCAAATTCACATATTTAATTTGTTTTTGTCCAACCAACTGTCCAGAACCCAAAGGATTTACTATTAAAACAAAGAGAAGCTGCCAGTCTTCATATTTTTGCGATGCTGAAGGCTGCGAATAACGCAGTGCATCATTTCATTTTTTGTTTTCCAGGGAATAAAGTGCTTGTGCGCTGTTTGAAGATGTTAAAGCCGTATACAAAAAAGGGTGTCGCCGATGATGACGATGATGACGACGAGGACGAAGAAGATGACACTGGAGCGAGAAGGAGAGGCCCCCCTGCAGAGGGCCGAATCATGGAGACCGATGTCCTGTCACAGGCCTATCACATCGGTAGGTTTGATCACTTTCCTTGTTTATGAAACAGATCTCAGGAATAACTTGTGTCCAGCAGAAAAATTTGTATTTTTTTTCTAAAGCTTTATCTTGTTGTAAAATGTACATTTTCTTTTGGCTTTGTTGGATTTGAAATAAAAAATCCTGACGTTAACTTTTAGGATGCCTGCGGGACGCTCACGTCTGTTTTAGGTGAACACTGAAGGACTCTTTCTTGAATGTGATTTCAATTTTACATGTCAACCTCAAGTCTGAATAATCTCTCAAGTCACTTTCAAGTCATTAAAATAAGTTAATTAGGTTGTTCCTGGAAGCATTTCTGGAACACTTACACCAAGATGTCTAAACCTAAGTCTAGATCAAATGTCCTTGCATTAATATAAAAGCTACAGCAGAACAAGGTTAAATACACAGAGAGAATTAAAATAAGAATTCAAAATTGTGTACATATTTGTTCCAATTTCTTACAAGCAGTTTAATAAATGTATCACTTAATTATCATGGAATAAATGCAGGGGGCTTTTTCAAGTAATACTCACTCAAAATTACTTTTCTCACCTCAAATCCCTGTTATCACTTTGTCTGTGTCTTATTTTCTTGTGCTTCAGTATTATCCTGCGGTACAAAGGGAATCCCTCAGAGTGGTGTCGGGTTTAGGATGAACGTCGGCAAGCTGGAATCTCGTATGCTCTGCCGAAGGCTGGAGAGGGATGGTGTGATTAAGGTGAGACCTAAACTATCCCACATCCAGACATTTTCTTTGCTGTCAAAATAAATTTACTCTCTACTGAAAAGAATGTTTGCATGTGTTACTGCTTGAAAATTCAATTAAGTTTAAATAAGTTAAGTCTGTTCACGTGTGGTCAGAGAGATAAGGTCTTACATAATGGGATGTTAGTACACTGCTCAAAAAAATTAAAGGAACACTTTGAAAACACATCAGATCTCAATGGGAAAAAAAATCAAGCTGGATATCTTTCCTGATATGGACTGGGTAATGTGTTAGGAACTAAAGGATGCCACATCATTAATGGAAATGAAAATGATCAACCTACAGAGGGCTGAATTCAAAGACATCCCCAAAATCAAAGCAAAAAAATGATGTGGCAGGCTAGTCCATTTTGCCAAAAAATTCTTTGTAGCAACTCATAATGGTACTCAGTAGTTTGTATGGCCTCCACGTGCATGTATGCATGCCTGACAACGGATGGTGTCCTGGGGGATCTCCTCCCAGATCTGGACCAGGGCATCACTGAGCTCCTGGGCAGTCTGAGGTGCAACCTGGCGGCATAGGATGGACGGAAACATAATGACCAAGAGATGTTCTATTGGATTTAGGTCAGTCAAGCATAGGGGCCAGTCAATGGTATCAATTCCTTCATCCTCCAGGAACTACCTGCATACTCTCGCCACATGAGGCCGGGCATTGTCGTGCACCAGGAGGAATCCAGGACCCACTGCACCAGCATGGGGTCTGACAATGGGTCCAAGGATTTCATTCTGATACCTAATAGCAGTCAGGGTGCTGTTGTCTAACCTGTAGAGGTCTGTGTGTCCTTCCAGGGATATGCCTCCCCAGACCATCACTTCCCTCAGGCCACCCTCATGAAGTCTGTTTCTGATTGTTTGGTCAGAGACATTCACACCAGTGGCCTCCTGTAGGTCTTTTGTAGGGTTCTGGCAGTGCTCATCCTGTTCCTCCTTGTACAAAAGAACAGATACCGGTCCTGCTGATGGGTTAAGGACCTTCTACGGCCCTGTCCAGGTCTTCTAGATTAACTGCCGTCTCCTGGAATCTCCTCCATGTTCTTGAGACTGTGCTGGGAGACACAGCAAACCCTCCGGCAAAGACACGTATTGATGTCCCACCCTGAGGAGTTGGACTACCTGTGTAACCTCTGTAGGGTCCAGGTACTGCACCATGCTACCAGTAGTGACACTGACCCTAGCCAAATGAAAAACTAATGAGAAATTGGTCAGAAAAGATGAGGAGGAAAAAAATGTCAGTAGCCTCCACCTGTAAAACCATTCCTGTTTTGGGGGTCGTCTCTTTGTTGCCTCTCTAGTGTACCTGTTGTTAATTTCATTAACACCAACAGATGAAAATGATTAACAACCCCCCCCAGCTACTTGCCTGATTAAAAAGTGTTCCTTTATTCATTTTTTTGAGCAGTGTATGTGATTGCAATCATGTGTGCAGCACATTCTCAATTGTCGGATATGTTGAGGTATCCCACCCATATGACCTCCACCAGAGGTCAGCCACCACAAAGAAAGCTCTTCCTCTTTGAAATGTTTACTGGATGTGCAATCTGGTAAAGTCAAGTTTGTTTCGTGTCAGGTAGGCGCCTCGTTGATCTGTTTGTACTTTGCGTTTGTAACTTATTTTTGTGGTGTCATTTTAATGTTAGATAAGGCCGGTATTAATAAATACTTATGTTATACTGCTGAATATTTGATTTTTTTCACTTTCATTTGTAGCCATGACGACTCTAGGGATGGCAATGTCAGAACATCAGAACATCTATCAGTCACTTGGTCCAGACTGAAATATCTCAACAACTATGAGATGGATTGCCATCGATATTATGTACATTTTGACATTCATGATCCCCAGAGGATTCACCCTGCTGACTTTGACCCCCTGAATTTGTGCAGCTGTTGGATAGATTGCCATGAAATTTGTTAAAGACATTCATTCATTCATCAAGTTGAGCCGTAATAACTTTGATGATCCCTTAACTTTACATCTAGCGCCATCATCAGGTGATAATTTGTCCAGTACTCTGTGACTGCAAAACTAATAACATTCCCATCATCCCTTGTTGTACTTTGTCTTAAGTGCTAACTGGTAAATGTTGCTAAATTAAACTAGCAAATATGGCAAACATCAGCATTGACGTGAGCATATTAGCATTCTGACGTTCGCATTTAGCTCAAAGAACCGTTGTTTATGAAGTGTGACAAAGGTGTTGATTCACCCTGAGGCTGTAATTTGCTATATTGGACTGTATTATTTCTTAAACTTTTCATACCACGTATCACCTCTGAAAATATTAGGCTCTGCAAGTATCACCATCATTGTAGATGTTAAAACATAGCAGTGTAGTGAGGTGACCCTTATGAACAGTTTACACAGGAAGCAGGTTTATTTATTATTTATATTATTTATTGTTGACTAGAGCTAGGTGCTCCTGATCCACACTTGTCTTCCTGATATTTGGAGCCACGATTGTAATTTTTTTGGACCATTAATTTTATCTATACATTTTTAAATGAATTTATTTCATTTACAAGGAGGTCACTTACCACCATAGTTTGAGAACCGTTGTCTTAAAGTATTTAGCTTCTCCATAGATGTAAATGAGGAAACACTCTTGATAATGCCAGCAGCAACACAACAGCCATCACATGTAAACAACCAAAGAAGCGTCTAAAGTAATACCGTATTTAATTCAGGCTTTTTTTTATTCTATATTGTATTACACTGACTGTTCTGGTCAATCATCTTATGTGTGTGATGTCTCTCACCTGGCAGGGGTTCATGGAGGACGAGGGTCGGCAGAGGACGACGAAATTTATCGGCCATAAGTGTGTATCTCTGATGAGTGTCGATTTCTAAATCCTTACTTTAACACCATATTTTATATCAAATACGATTGTACTAAATGTTCTCTGTTCACTTGACAGGTGTGTTGGTGTGAGTGATCAACTCCAACTGTTTGCTAAAGAGCAGGAACGGAAGAATCTTCTCTACTCATCCACACCACAGATGTCCAATACTGCACCTGCCACCCCTAAAACACCATCAACCTCAAAGTCGTCAGCGAAACAAAACACCAAAACTCCTGCAGCGAAAAAGATTGACAATGCGGGTGAAGGAGAACACGAAGGTGTGGAGGAGGCTGGGCCAAAGTGTGGTAATAAAGAAGTGGATGCAGCAGGTGAAGGCTTGGGTGGAAAGGGAGGTAAAGCGAGAAGAAAGTCAGGAGCAAAACGACAGACGGCAAGGAGGAAAAGCAACGTGAGAGCTAAACAGAAACAACGTGAGATCCCCATCGAACAAACTACACCAGCTGAAGGTGAGAACTCACTGCACCTTTGCAGATAATACGTTTGGTATATGATAATGAAGATTTTGGTTTAATAATCTTTTTGATCCACCTAATTTCTGTCATAACTCAGATGAAACTCCAGCCTGCAGCAAATCCACGACACCTAACTCAGAGTCAGATCCCAAAACAGGTAATTTCCTGACTTGTTGCAGCTCTACATGACAAGAGTATTTGATTAGTAGCAAATATCTGGTTCCTTTTGGTGGAGAGACAAATGGATAGACTTGAGATGGTGGAAAGAATCTGTAAACACAACATTGTCTGACATGTCATCACCTTTTAAGACTGGATGGTGAAACAGTTAGATATTTACACATCCAGCAGATATGGAGCAGCATTAGCTAGATTTTTGAATTTGCACGCAGTTGTTAAAACTCCAAAAAGTTTTTATTCAATGGGACAAGCAAGAGTTTTAAGATGTTACTAAATACAGGTAAATATCGATGTTAAGATAATTCTGTTTATTTCTCTCAAATGTTCAGAACAAGCTCGAGTTGAGGAGGAGGAGAAAGAATCCAACACCAGTGCTGCTACCCCTCTGCCTCAGAGTGAGGCAGAGAACACCACCGATAACCCACCTGATAACAACATTGTGGTTGTTAAAGATGTCCTCCAGCCAAAGGTCCATCTGACGGCTTTCATCGTTTGTTTTTTTTAATCACAGTTTTGTTGCAGCTTGTTGAGATGAGTAACAGTTCAGTCTGCCCCCTTCAGGCACGCAAAGAAGAAAAATACAGAAAATCTTTGGCGAGGTCTCACGAGACGTACCGCCTGCTGAGGAGGAAGAACTTGATCGTCGAGGCGGTCCGCAGCTTAAAAATCATCGAGGGTCTTTTCCCGTCAGTCTGTCTTAAATTATTATCAGTCCATCTCAAAGCATTTTATCACGCAGTAAGGGAGCAAACTGAAAATGTCAACATGCCGTCTTTCTCCAGGTTACAGAAGATGATCAACGACGAAGAGAAACAGTATGGATTCAGCTCAAAGTGTTGCAGGAAGACTATTTTACGTCTCGTCCACGGTCTGTCCAAAGAAGGCTTGCTTAAGATTTACAAGACCACTGTCATACAGGATGGGATCACCAAGAAGGTAAAGGCACACGTTACAGATTCATGGTTAGTTATATTAACACATCCAGCCTGTGGTGAAATGAAACTATTAATAGTTTATCAAAAGACGTTTTTTAAATCATCGAGCTGATTTGATGTTGTACAAAACATTTGGATAAAATGATATTATAGTCGGCAGCCGGCGACAGAATTAAGTTGTTTGCTTTCTTGACATTGGCATAAAGAATAGACTGGAAACAGCACCTGTAAATCTCACTAATTTACATGAGATTTCTCTGACCCTTCCTACCACAGACTTCTTTTGTTTTTTTTTAAAGGGGTCAGGGGATCTTTAGGGAGAGATAGCAGGTCAGCAGTATATACCACATGAAAGCGGTATACATCGTGACACATGAATACATTTGCATTCATTAAAGAGTCTCAGGTTCCCAGTCATGCCTAGTTTATGCATTTCCAGTATTATAATATCCAACATAGGGACCCCAGTATGCAGAAATATTCAAATACAGAATGTGAAAATAACTGCATGTTATTAGCATAAAGTATGTAAAGGGAAGACTCTTCAATCAGATACCATGAGCTGAGAGGTCAACCACCTCAAGATACGCATCACATACATTACAAAATAAATACATCCAATACATTAATAAATAACTCACACAACAAATCAAAGACGACTAGAAAAGAGATGCTAACTTTTGGTAATTGTTGATATCACCCCACCGCTAACCCGCTCCCTCTGTTTCATGTTCTCCTACGTGCAGGTTGAGATGGTCGTTCATCCCTCCATTCAGCCCAACGATGACATTGTGAAGCGGGTCCTTGACCAGATCCGCTTCAGAATCTCCAGCTCTTACTCTGCTGTACGGTGAGTGCAAACCAAATACTTTAAAATAAGTCAGTGAGAAGTTTTATTCTATTTTCTCTTCTCTCCACCTGTCTGATTCCTTCGACTTTACTTCATTTTGTCAGTTTCTCAGTGTAAATGTTCAGCATGCTCAATCCTGACAGACAGAATCTGCTGTAGTAAAGAAAATAGATGTCTCGTATCCTGTTTCTGTCTTTTATCTTCCTCCTCTGTCTCTCAGTATGCAGCACGCCGAAGAAAAAGCCAGAGAACTGGAAAGGAACAAGGCTAACAAAGACGAGGAGTTCAAACCCACAACAGGTAATGTTTGACTGAATATAAGAAGAGAAGCAAGAGTCTTTCGACATGAGGTCTGAAAGTCTGTTCTGATGTAAACCGTCAGCACAAACACAAGCCTCAGAGCAAAACAGGAGAGAAGACATTTCCAGTCACGTAGCATCATTTTCTGATGGTGCACTGATGTTGGAGGTTGAGGATTGTAACCATACTATAAGTTATTTTTGATGCAGATTTAAAGTTTTTGTTCATTTACGACCAATTATTTTTCTGTGCATTTACTGCAAGTGTTAAACATTTTTGTGAGGGGAAAAAAAATCACCAGATTTGCAGCTGAATGACGCTGTGTCAGAAACAGAAGTCATTCTTCGTCTTTTCTCAGCCTCTAAACCGCAGTTTCCATCAGCCTCCTTTGCGCTGCCTCTCTTCAGTGAAAGAAAGAAAGAGAAAGTGATGGGGCTATAATTACCTTTCAACAGCGTACTTATAAATAAAAATAGAAAACAAAATAGTCATATTGAGAAATTTGAGCCTCTCTCTGCAAAGCAACTTAACCGTCACATACAAATAATAATCAGCAGTAGGTATCTGGTATAGAGCTGTAAAACTGAAGGACATCCTGTGTCCTCTGTGATGAAACATCAAAGTTGTCATGAAAAGAAAACGTGAGTTTGAATTCAGAGATGGAAAAAAGCATTCAAATCCTGCAAATCTGCCCACTTTTCTTGACTACTAAAATCTTCTTGACTGTATTGAAGTCCTCCAGATTAGATTTCTTTCTCCTCTAAATCTAAAATGTCCTCTAAACTGTTTTCTTCTTTATCTTCTCTCCGTCTTTCGTTTCATAGTTCGTGGATTGGGGAAGACGCTTGGCTTCCAGCCTAAGATGCATCGTCTGCGTGTTATTCATAACTTCCTCTGGTACCTCATATACGGACACCCGAGCAAAAACAACTCAGAATCATCTGAAAGTGCGACCGCCAGCACTGCGGACCAGCAGACTGCAGATACTACTCTGGGTAACTTGGATGTGTCATCATCTGGTGATGAAGAGGAGGAGGTGAAATCAATACCTGGTCACTCTGAGCCTGATATGAAAGGTAAGCAAGCAGCAAAATGCTCTTTCAGAGGAGGCTCTCCTCAGTTAACCACCTTGATTTGATTTTATTTGTAATCTTCTGCCCCGTCTATGATAGTCTATGTCGACGATGAGTCGTGGAAGAGATTCATGCCTCCTGTCCGTGTGCACAAGGAGTTTTCCAGCGGCTGGGCGATGGTCGGCGACCTGCTCCTCTGCCTGCCTCTCTCTGTCTTCATTCAGGTCATACAGATCAATTATAAGGTGAGCACAGGGATGCAGTCCATCCCACTTTCTCTGATGGTGACGTGATCCTCAGGTACCATCTGTGTTAGATATACTTAAAAGTGCTGAAGCAGATATACAAGATGTTACAGTGTTAAGTAAAGTCACCAGTTTTTGTAACATCTTCAACCAAAGAAAGTTAATTAAAAGTCAACCTTTGGGCCAATAGATTTCAATGTTAAAGTAATTTATCCAGTCCTTTTTGACTCTCAGGTGAAGAGACAGTAGGATGGACTTGAGATGGACAAATTTATGACTCATCCTTATTTTGAGTCATGCATACAGTTTATACTCTCCTTGCAACTGTTCCTCCATTATGCCTCAGGTTTTACTTGTGGATATTTATGAGATATTGTTTGTAGCTGACCGAGCACACGCGGTACATAAAAACTCTTTTGCTGATGTGTATTCGCAGGTGGATGGACTGGAGGAGTATCTCAGCGACCCCGTGAAGCAGCACCATCTCATCAGAGTTTTGCCTGCGAAAATGAGAAGACAGCTGCTTTATAAACGGTGACTTTCTTTCCCTCTCGCTCTCTGTCTCTATAACTCATTACAACTGTATTTTCTAAATCGAGTGGTTTATTATTTATATCAGGAGATACATTTTCACCTTTCATGAGAACCTGCAGAGGCTGGTCTACATGGGTCTGCTGCAGTTTGGGCCTGTGGAGAAGTTCAAGGAGAAAGACCAGGTACACAGTAAACCACAAGTCTGCTACAAAGACACCACACAGAAAGATCTTCGTCTAACGGCTGCCCTGATCACTTCCAAATACACAAATATGAACAGTTGAAGGAGAAACATCTCTGAAGACAAATGTTATCCTTGATTTGTTTATTTTTTTCTCTTTTTGTATGTGTTACAGTAAGTAACATGGAGTTTAGTTACGGAAGATTAAAGTAAAAATAAAATAAAACAAATCTATGTTAAAGCAAACAATATAAAATGATAAATGTTTGTCAGGAAAAAAGTGATTCAAAGGAGTTGATTAAGTTTTTTCAGCTAAGAAATTAAGAATATTTGTCCTTTTCTTTTGTACTCTTCTTTGGTTGGTGGTGAGTGGGGGAAAAATGCCATAATTATTCTGGTATTAATAAACAGAGGCTGTTTAATTGGTCAAAGGACATCAAAATTAAGTCAGTTCTCTTTTCATATGTCTCATATTTTTTCTCCATATCTACATCAATCCAGGTGTTTTTGTACCTGAAGCGTAATGCCACCATTGTTGACACCACCAACGCAGAGCCTCACTACTGGCTGGTCACAGAGTCACCTGACAAACCGTTTGAGAGGCGCCGGTACACGTTCAACACTGCTGAGGACGTAGAAAACTACTGGTTTGACCTAATGTGTGTCTGCCTCAATACACCACTAGGTACATACACACACACACATAAAAGACAACACTTAGAAGCTTTCATAGGGAAATGTTCACTCTTTTAACATGTGTCTCTTTCTTTGTAGGGGTGATCCGTGGAAAGAGAAACGCTTCAGAGGTGGAAGCTGCTCCTTCCTTCGTCCATGAACGCATCGTGTTTGTAGGAATGGCAACCCTGCTAAAGTAGGTGGAGTAAATTCTCTGTGAGGGAAGGGAAGTTTACTCGTATAGCAATTTTCAAGTCAACAAAAGGCTGCAACTGAAACACAAAACACAATATAGATATAGAAAGACATAAATACGGTTTTGAAAAGAAATTTTAAGATAAGTCAAAGTGACAGTCCAAAATATGAATAAATCGTCAAACCAAGTTAAACTAAATAAAAGGCAGCCTTGATTAAATTTATTCTGGAAATCTCATCCAGATTTGTGGTGCATAAAAACTGAAAGCTGCTTCTTCGTGTTTTAGTTTTGACTTTGTGGACAATAAGCAGACCTGATCCTCGACCATCTGAGAGGACAGCTCATGATGGACCAGAAGTTCAGAAATGAACTTTTAGAAACTAACAATGTCTATAGATTAGAGAAAACATGTTGAAGTAGGGGCGTCCAAACTACATGGAGAAAACTATATCGTCCTGGCTCAGGAGCCTCTTTATAAACACTTGAATTTGTAGGAAGAGGACACGATTGACTTTAATTCTCCAGTGGATGTCACTCCTCTTAGGACTAGTGATGCAGCCTACCACTGCCAGATGAACTGGTGACGCCATGCTCAGTGTTGTACTTGCAGAGTTTAAATTCACAGAATAGAAAAAACAGGTTGGAGCAGTATAAAACAGTTACTCACCTGTGTGTTAAAGTAGCACTGATGTATATGTGCACACACACAGGGGCAGTCATGAGGTGTGCGACGATGGGACGATACCCGGAGACGGTAAAGGAGCAGGAGGTCTAGACTCTGAATTCTTCGCTCATCTTAAACGCAACTGGCTGTGGACCAGTCACCTTCTGTCTGTCAAAACAGTACGTACAAAACACAAGTAGAGCATACGTACAGCAAAGACAGTGTTAAATACGGCATGATGTTTGACATTTTGAGCACATACATCTGTTGTTTTTTATTTTAGACTCCGAGTGGTTTAGAGGCGAAGGAGAATAAAATCAGACTAAAGAGCCTGCTGAGTAAAAATGCTCTCAGGATTGCACTTAAAGCTGGTGAGTCGCTGCTTGGAACATTATTAATTTCTCTCTTTTAACGCACTTATGCTCATCTAAATATACTTTTTATACACCTGTGTGTAACAGGAGGAACTGCTATACCCCGATATATGACTGCCAAGCGACCACAGGTGACAGAAAATGTTGAGGTATGAGTTCGATCAGTTTTATTATTATTATTATTATTATTATTATCTTTTGTACACACTCAGTGGCCAGTTAGGTACATCTAGCAACAGTCCTGTCATAAATCCTACCTCCACGAAGGTCATAATGTTCGGCTGTTTTAAAGAGATGTGATTCAACTTTATGATCGCTTTGGGGTGCTGCTGATGTTGAGGTGAACGATAGCAGACTCCAGATGCAAACACAAGGCCGAGGACTGAATAAGTTTTAACAGTTTATCAAGTTCACAAAAGGAATGTGCAGTCAAGTGGGAGATCCAGTGAAAAGGCAGTGGTGACAGATATCCAAGGTTCTTTTATCTTTTCCTGGAGATTAAAGTTAGACAGGACAAACTAATACAAAACTAACCATAGATTTGGCCTTTGAGTTGTTATCACTAGGGAGAGTGTGGGAGGTAGAGCCGGTCTTTTAAGCAGCAGCGGTTTGCTAGCAAATGAGTTTATCTGGTAGGTGAGAGGTAAACTGGAGGCTATGCACAGAGTAACAAATAGAAACACAAGGGAGGGAAACAATTGCAGGAGAGGAGACGTACTGCTTCTGCATGACAGCTGATAAATAATAAATGTTAGGTGTACCTAATAGACTGGCAGTAAGTGTATGTTTCAAGGCTTAATTTTTCACATCTGTTTCTTTAATATATCGATTTTACTATAACAGTTTTGTTAGCAAGAAGCTTCTTAAACTCAGTTGTATCATCCTTGTCGATAAGTCTGATATGATCCTATAACAGTGACATTATTGGAGATTTTTCCACTAAAAATCGTTTTACCTGCTCATTTCCGGTCTCCATTTTTAGATGATCACAATAACGGTCTGTTATGATCAGTGCCACACAGTAAAGAGCATTATAGGAAGTTGCTTGCATGCCTAGTGTCAGCAGTAGTGTCATCTGGACTTTTTCTGATGTTGTGTCATGTTTAAGAGTCCAGGATTTAAACAAAGCTTCCTGTTGCTCTGTGTTTGTAACCAGGTGGATATCGAGCCTGCGTCCAGAAACCAGCAGGTGGTCGGGGGAAAGAAACAGAAGAGGAAGAGAGGCAAAAAGGAGGTCGTCAAGGCTCCACGCAGGAAGAAGAAAGGTACAGTGTGAGCTTACGAATTCGCGCATGTGACCGATTGACTTGGAAGTTGGGCAGCTGACTTGATTTTGTGTGTTTGCCTTAAAGAGCCCAAGAAACGCACACCTGCCCATGACGAGGCGGACCACCAAGCTTTGAAGATGATGACGAGACAGAGAGTCTACTGGTCGATCCAGGAGGACTCCCTGATGATGCTCTGCAGTGTGGCCGCACACCTGCTCAACAGCAAGGTACACACACAGCTGGGCGGCGTAGAGCCGGTCGTCTAGTAATCGGAAGAGTCGCTGGCTCCACCAGTCCAGTCAAAGTGCTCCCAATGGCTGTGATATCAGTGTGTGAATGTATCCTTCCTGTCTATGTACTAAAGGCTTTTCTTTATTGTGACTTGAACAGTTGCATTGTTCTTAATGTTTTGAACATACAAAAACATAGTGATGAATATAAACATGTCTTTGATGAGTTTTTTTTTTTTTGTCTCACTCCTCGCTCTTTTTTTTAAAAGTTCAGTATTTTCTCACTTGTTTGGATTAGAACCTACAGCGTATTGTTGATGTGTTGCAGTTAAAGAGGCCATTCGTACCTCACTGTGTGGTCAGAGACCTCCTCCACGCCGAGTTTGAGATATCGATGGATAAAACATCTCTCGCTGTCGGACGTCGCTCAAAATATATCCTCAAAAATCCTCAGACACTTCTGAACTACAGGTAAGTGCGCATGATAAAAACAAACATGTTTCCACACAAACCTGCAGTTTTACTCATCAACGCTGTGTTTCAGGATCTGTCTGGCTGAAGTCTACCAGGATAAAACTATGATGAGACTATTGGAGGAGAAGAAACCAGCTGATCCAGACAATCCAGAGGTTGTTTTTTTTTGTATTTTTATTGATGTTATTATTGTTCTTTCTTTCTGTTTCTGAAAGCTCGATATTGAATATTTCTGCCTGTGTTGTTGTAGGATTGTGCTAAAGTGTTCTCCGAGTACGTCCGGCTGCTCAGACAGAAGTTCAGCACTGCTCTGAGCGTTCATGATACGATCATGCCTGACACAAAACATGAGCTCTTCTCATGGTAAGAAGACGACAAGGTTTAATGCTCTGACTTTAAAAAAAAAAAGCACTGATGGTTGGCTGGTTTGTAATGTTATGTTGTATGTGTGTTACAGCTTTAGAGTTTCAGCAATAGACAGTGTAAAGCGGGTGTCATGCAAAGACACTCTCAACTGGTGAGGATTGGATTTTGACATTTTCTCCCTCTGATTAAATTTGCATTTTTTTTATGGCAGTTAATTGTTTATTTGTATGTGTACGTTACAGCACAGACGACATTCATGCCATAGTGTTACATAACTTGATCCAGAGCACTTTGGCCATGACCAACAACCAGATGAAGTCCTCCAGATCCTTTCAGGTACGGCCATCTTTAGCGTTCCTGTGTTCCTGAGTTTATTTATGTAGTAACTTTGAGCAGAAGAACGTCTCAAAATACTGAAAAATGTTTTCAAAAAATAAGGCGAAATACACAGAAATCTGTGTTTAACTCAATGAAAACAAAATAAATAAAAAAATGACACACAGGAAAGTCTAACATAGTGTCCACTCAAACTTCTGATTATCCATCCATCTTCTCTCTCAGGCCTTCCACATGTACAGTAAATACAACCAGGACCTGCTGTGTCAAGCGTTCATACGATGCAGGAAGAGAGGTCTGGTCAACCGCCGCCGTGTCAACCAGCCATTTGGGCCGAAGAAGAACCGAGCGCTGCCCATCCTGCCCATGTCCTACCAGCTGTCCCAGTCCTACTACAGGTACACAGCCACATGAGGGAAGATACTGTGAATACTCAGATTACTTTATGTAACCAGAAGGTCTCTTGACACCCCAGTACTGTACCATATTTCCTGAAATAGTGGCCGGGGGCCGTTATTTATCTCTGCAGAGTGTACCAGGCCTTTATTTGATCAGGCTTATATTAGAGACGGGCCATTATTTCTATATATTTGGTCATATTTAAATAAAAAGCCTCCTCGTTTTCTGATCTGCTCCGACAGAATATCTTAATTTCTTAATGAGGCTTTTATTGTGAAGTACTTGCAGGAATATGTTTAAAAACTTCAGTGACGTGCATTTGTATGTTCCTACAAAATACAGTTTGATTGGAACATGAACACGTACACTGATCAATCAGTGTACAGACATCTGTGTCTCCAGACTAGAATGTGTTGACAATAATACCTGCATGGGTAAAGACATTCCCTTTGACTAATTCTGGGCGTATAGTATTTGTGGTGTTATCTTGGGGTTTAAAGTACAGCATAAGACATCAAAGGCTCCTGAGCACTTTCTTCTTTCCTGACCTCACCGTTGACCTCTGACTTCCCCACTGACGTTCTTCTCTATGTATCGGTATCTGTTTTGTTGCAAAGCTTTTTTCACAGTGCCTCTCTCATTTCAGATGTTTTTCGTGGCGTTTTCCTCACTCGCTGTGCACTGACGCCTACCGCTTCTTGAGGAGTCTAATGAACAATAAGACGGGAGACGACAGACCTGTCACCACGTTCTACCACGAAACCAAGAACCGGTCGCAGAACGGAGAAGAAGTGACGGAGAGAAGAACGGCGTCAGAAAAGAAAAAGAAACAAAGTGAAGGAAAAGAAGATGTCAGAGCGGTGAGTGAACCAGACAAGGCAAAAGATGACCAAAGGAAAGTGGAAGACGACCAGAAAAACCCAGAAGACTGTTCCACAGCTGCTTCTGGTGAAGATCCACCCAGCAGAGCGCAGACGGAGGATCATCAGCCCAAATCTTCAACCTCAAACGCACCTCGCACTCCAGAGGAGCCTCCAGATGTGTCGGACATGCTGCGGTTCTCTCTGGACTCTCCAGGTGGAGCCTGTGTGGTCTCTCTCACCCTGATGACGCTGGGACTGCTGAACGTGTACATGTCCATACCCAAACCGATCGTGGTGGTGGACAGCAACCTGGTGGACAATGATGTAGTCAAGAGGTGAGTTATAAGTCCTGTGCACACCTGGACAAATATCTGCACGACTGTGAGGAAATAAGAAAATAATGTTTACGACATCTGAGTGAGCTGAAAACAGAAAACTCATTACAAACATAACATTAGTAAGTTTATAGTCGATTCACTGCTGTTGTTTTTTTTACATTAAATTTACATTTCCTGTAGTAGTTCTGCAGCATATCACGTGTAATTAAACAGGGCTAGAGTCAACACCGTTTATGACTGAGGAGCAGTATCCTGCAGGAAGCCTCAAATGGCTGCCAGGGGATTTACAGTCATTAGTGCACATAATGGAAACAGTAAAACATAAACTTAAATAGACTAAAGGATATTTCACCTGTAAAGGATTTGCTGGTTTTGTGCAGGTAAAATAGAAGAAAATCCTCACCATGTCTGTTCCTATCAAGATGTGCAGAAATACAAATAGCCTCTGATTACTGTATGATTACATGTTCTGAGGCTCTGGTTATGAAGTGTTCACTGTGATAAACTGTATAAACTTCAGCATGGCGGCACTGGAAGAAGAGGATGACGACGATGATGACGGTGAAGAGTGTGAGGGCAGAAAAAGGCTGGAAGTGAAGGCGCATCAAGCGTCACACACCAACTACCTGATGATGAGGGGATTCTGCTCTCCTGGCATAGGTGGAGTTTGAATGTTTTCTGTATATGAAATGTGTAAATTTACCTTGTTTGTACCTGGTGCATGGCAGAAAGTAAAGTGATAAAGTGTTACACTTTACATTTTTATACAAAGACAATAGTAAATGTGTATAAAAGCGATTTTTAACAACAATGTTCAGTTTTTTTCTCACAACTCCTCCAACTAGCTTGTAACCGATACAAACTTCTTGATTGAGTCGTGTATCAAGACTGCATCTGCGATAACATCCGTGTGAAGCTGCAGCTCACCTGCTCACCGTGTGTTCAGTATGAGAGTAAGTCTCAACACAACAAGACCTGTACAGACTCAGCTTCACCCGCTAAACTTCATCTTCTTTATTTCTTTTATTTTGTATTTTTTAGTCTCCCCATCATTGGACTTGACTAAATGTGGTCCGTCCCTGCTGCCCTCCAGCCTCACCTACTCCACCCGTTACTCCTCCTCTCCATTCAATGTGAAGGAGTGTGACAGGCGCTTGGTTCAGCAAAGAGGATACACTCCTCAGGACATCGAAGCGTGTGTTCAGCTCAGGAGGAGCTTAGAGGCAACCGGTGAGAAAGGCTTGGACATACACGACCTCTACGAGACTCATGTACACCTGGAGGAGCCGCAGTCTGGACGCACCAGGAGCCTGCAGCAGTATATGACGGTATCATGTCTTACCATACAAAATATTATTATGCACTAAAACTATATAAAGCATAAATGTACATTAACTACAAAATAGCTTAAAAACAGACCACAATGACTTCACACTCTGCCAAACAGAGAGCTAGATCAAGTGAAAGTTAGCAGCTAGATTTAGCTAAACCAGCTTTTTCCCAAGCTCTCCTATAATTAAAAAAAATAAAATGATGAATGGACATGTTGTTGTTTGTTCCCACAAATGAGGCAATAACAACAAACAACAAAAAACTATCAAATATTTTGGCTAGTAGTGTTTCTGCATTTCTAATGTAGACCTAAATGTGACTGTTTTATGATATAGAAACATTATTATGCAACAGAAATATATAACTCAACTATATTAACTGCAAAAGCTAAATAAAAGCTAAAAACTAAACCCCACTTCCTGCACTCTGCCACAGAAAGACAAGTGAAGGCTAGCTGAGGAGATAGCCACCTTAGCTTAAGTTACACTGACTTTCCCGCCCCAAAGTTTCCTTTGTAATCTAAAAATGTCTTATTTGTTTAACCAGTGTCTTGGTAATTCATTGTATTATCCCACAAATGAGGCAATAACTAAATAAAGTCATGATAAAGACAAAAAACAAAATATAATAGAAAAGTAGGACATTTCTAAATTCCTAATTTAGATGTAAATGTCACTTTTTGACATGTTTGATATGAAAACATAATTATAGAATATAAATATATAGTTTAACTATAACAACTGCAAAATGAAGCTAAAAAACAAACTACAATTACGGCCACAGACAAACAATTGAAGGCTAGCTGCGGAGATAGCCACCATTAGCTGTAGCTTAAGCTACACTGACTTATCCCAAGTTAGCTTTGCCATCCAAAAATGTCCTATTTGTTAAACCAACATCTTTGTAATTCATTGTTTTATTCCAAAAATTAACTTGTGACTCTACTGAATATTCATGTCATTTGGGGTGGTTAAATTGGGATACGATATTCAGCATCTAAACTCCAAAATGTAGCCACTACAGTGTTTTAATCTGTTGCAGTTTGTTGTGTAGGTCAGTATTAAAAAGGCAAGTTAGCATTACCTTGCTACTCTAGGTATTAAGTTAGCTGGGCATGCTAATGTTTGCAGCTTACGTTAGAGCTGATAAACATGTGCTTATCATTAGCTCATCTTTTGGAAAAACTAAAAACAAACACACCCTCCAAACTTTTTAAATGCCAGTACTCTTAATACAACCCACTGCACACCACATGTGGACAATATTAAAGCTTGACAGACCTGCACTGCCATGTTAGTCACTAATCTATGATTGTAGGACGTCCTGTCTGAACTGTATTTCTCCCTTTGTGCTGCAGGACTTACAAGAGGAAGGCCAGGTGTTACAAGTTGGGAGTTTGGGTGCCCGGTGGGTGCTCATACAGCATGCTGACCCCTGGTTGCTGACTGTAAAGTCCAAGCCACGATCCCAGCCCAGCTCCACATCTGACAGATTCCCCTGTTTGGTGAATAAACACAACAACCCCTTCATGCGCAAGAGATGCAGGCGAGGAGTCCCACGGGAGACAGAGGAGCCGCCAGCAAAAAAATCAGCCCTGGACAAACAAGATGGTGAGAACAGAGAGGACGCTGAGAGGCTGGAAGGTGAGATGACAATAGAGAAACAGAAAGAGAGGGCAGATGAGGGGAGTGGAGACAAACTGTTGAACTTGGAAGAAGAGGAAGGAAAACAGAAGCAGCCTGAAGAGGAAGGAGAGCGGCAGGCAGGAAAGGAGAAGATGGAAACTGAGGACAGACCAGAAAAGAAGGAGCTTAGAGACAGAGAGGAAAGTATAGACGATGAAAGAGATGAAGAGCCATGTTCTTCGCCAACAGGATCAGGAGATGATGAGTAAGTACAGACTGTGAAGGGCTGATTAATGAATTCTGCATTTCCCTTTCCTGTTTCTCATCTCTTTATTCTTTCTGTCCACACAGGGGAAATTTGAGCTTCATCAGCCGTCCATGGCGAATGGTTGACGGCAATCTGAACCGGCAGGTGTGTAAAGGCATGCTGGAGGCCATTCTTTACCACATCATGTACCGACCGGGCCTCACGCAGCAGACACTGGTGGAACATTACAAAGATGTGCTGCAGCCAATGGCCGTGCTAGACCTGGTGGAGGTAAACAGACTTTAAAAAAAGTAAAGAAAATAACCTTTTAAAACGTCTTTTTTTTTTTATGGCTGACGTGTTACCTTCCTCCTCTTTTCCCCAGGCACTCGTAGACATGGGCTGTGTGACAAAGAAAACTGTGGTTAAACCACCTAAACCGTCACTTTTCGGGCGCTCTGTGCACCAAATAGGAAGCGAGACAAAAGCGAAGATTGAGGAACCAGATACGGTGTTTTATGAGCCCACCATCAGCTGCTGCCTGCGGCTCGGTCAGGTGTTTCCCAACGAGCGCCACTGGAACTACTGTCTACCATAAAAGTGGTCGTGCATTACACTCGGCCTTACCTGGCGTGGCCTGGCAGCACATTAGGTCCATTATAAGACTTTTGAAATCTGAAGTTGAGTAAAAAGTTGTTGAGACTGTTGTGATAAAGTTTCATGTCAGGTTCTTTGACAGAGTCACTTCTGGTTTTACAGAACAAGATTTCTTTGTACATTTCCTTCTCATCTTGAAACTAAATTTAGTTTTGTGTTGCTTTTTGTATGTTAACCAAAAATTAATAAAATGTGTAAAATCACATTCATGGCTTATATTTGTCTTCCATCTTGCTCTGTATAATATATGTATGTATGTATAGAATAGTGTCGATCATAACTGAAGTTATGTCAGGGCACTTTTTAAATAGAGCAGGTCTATACTGTACCCATGATAAAATTATTTACATAGATACATTTCCCACCATGAGCAAGCAACGGTGGGGAAGGAAAAACTCCCTTTGAAGAGGCAGAACCCAGTTCTGGGTGGGCAGCCATCTGCCGGTTGGGTTTAAAGAGAAGTTAAGAGAGAGAGGACACCAACAACAACAGGAATAACAACTGTAAAAATAATATAAATGACTAATAAAAACTGAATAAGCAGTGGGCATCAAGCAGGAACACAGAGGACATGTGGGTGTGTTTATTATTAACATTTTGTGACAAGAACTGCTCCCACACAGACGGGTCATACTGCACGTTGATAGTTTCGAGTAAGATAAATGCAAACCAGTACATCTGCTCAGGAAAACATGGGCGTCTGAAGCAAAATTATGTTTGTATAGCAGGTCTCAACTGTCAACTTAGGATACTGAAGAGACGAGTAAACTTCCGGTTTGACTCATGGCGGGGTAGGCGGCAATTTAGGAGAGCTCTGCAACAAGATGGACACGTGCACCCCGGATACTATGGGACAGGCCTGATTCAAGCCAAGATGGAGAAGCTCCCGCTGGGCACAGAAGAAAGAATAATCTTGAAACTTTAAGTCTGACTCCGCCAGCCATGCCCTAATAGACTGACATGACCAGACAATTCAGCAAATGGAAACCTCGCTGAACGACATGCAAACTAGGCTAATAAAACTTTAATCCACCAAGCAGCCAGCCTCCATGGATGTGCAGACTGCAGTCACTCTCTTCACTGTATGCACAAAAATATTGTTGTGAACAGTCCCGGCCCTAACCAATTTGGTGCTCTAGGTAAGATTTAAGGTGGTGCCCCTTGCATCGCAGTACTGCCAATTGAACTGAATAGCTTTGTCTTTGACATTTTATTTTATTTTTACAAAACAAGTTGGCCAATCAAAAACACTACACAAGAATATAATAAATTAAAAATACAAAATAAAAAATAGGTAATGTACAAAATATATATATATATATATATATATATATATATATATATAAATAACCTACGCAGAGTATAAGATTTAACTACCCACAAAATAAAAACTGTAAACAAGGGGTGGAGGGGGCAGGAGAAACGCTGATGTTGCTGAAGTGGAGATAACTGTAGATGATTGGCATGAAGATTGGCAGAGGTGGGATTCAGATATCTCAACAGCACATCTGAAGAGGGAAGAGGAGTGTGTAACACCATTGGGTGTTACAGTCTAATAATAAAAAAGATGATACCAAAAATGAATAGCAATTATTTCTGATTCTGACAATTATTATTTCTTCTCTTTCGCAAATTAGATTAGATTCTGTTTTATTATCATTACAGTGAACTGCTGATTAGCAGAATGCAAAGAAGCAGCAAACTGCAGTATAATATGACATATGGGAATGCTAAGTTATGAAGTATTAACATTAATGATGTGCACTTGAACACTGATGTCAAGTTTAACACTATAAACACACTTTAGACAATATGAACTGTAACACAACAAACAACCAGCCTTGCGTCTCTGATATATGAAGGTGTGGAAAATGAAAAACATTTTGACTGACTATTACAAGCAGAGCAAACGTTAGCTGACCACATGTCAAAAAAATGTAGACAGATGTAAACACCTGCTGAACAAATCTAATCTTTACAAATGAGCCTGAGAAATGTAAGGTGGTTACCTTAGGTTACCTACATTATTATTTTCCATAACAGCTGTTAGGCCCCCATCACATGAACTGATGATCAAACCGTGTTAGGCTAAAGGTGACTATCGTTCAGACATAAAAAAACAACAAAAAAACTGACCTGACCCACCACAGCGGATGGGGAAACTTTCAGATCCCACTTTACCCCATGAACAACTGTAAAAAAAAAAAGTGAGGCCAGTTTGGCCAAAGAAAGAGCTGTTATTGCTATAGAGCTGCTATTCTGATTGTGTTGTTTTTTTTTTTTCATTAAAATATCTCTTGCTCTTCTTATCTGGGGAAATATAAAAGTAGTTTATACTGACTGACTCATAGAGCAGTACCAGGCTGTGCCTGGTGTACATGAGGATAGGCCTGGCAGGAAACTCAGTGATAAGAATTCCCGGGAGGTTTGGGAACAAATTGTTTCCACAGGAATTATGAACACTTTCAGTTTTGTTTCTGGTGTGCAGACCACACCTGTGTCAGGCAGTGATAGTCCTCAGTTTATGTAATTACCCAGAGTTGTATGCAAGTACTCATGCATCTCTGGAGTTCCTGAGATTAAAGACTGAGGGGTTTACCCAAATAAAGACAGTTCACTGGATGACTGAAACATATTTAGAGTTAATTCTGCTTTCTTTATTTAACCTTAAATATTAAATTGAAGCATTAGTTGTGGATATAGATTTCTCTCATTTGAATTTTACTTTAATCTCGTACTTTTCTGGTCTGTGCTTCTTCATTTCTCATATATGTGGACATGTTTTTTTGTGTCAGACCTTACTGCTTCAGAACTAAATCCAGAGGCTGCAATTTAAATGTAACAGTGGACTTCTTTAGATGTATTTTGTTTCTTTATTAGGCGTCTAAAAGACAAGAGTCAGAGTAGTCAGTAGACTGAAGATGATAGAGGAGCAGCACTCGGATTATCTTTGAAATGAACTGTGAATGTGTGGGGAGGGGGGTGCATTAATGGACACCGCCTTACCACAGTAAGACTGTGAACAGACAGGATGTGTGGTACGAAAACAAGCTGCACTGCCAACATTGTTCGACCAGAGTAGAAAGTGGACTCATTTACTTTCTGACCGTCTTTGGGTCTATACGTTTGATTTTGGTTCTTGTTTCACAAGGAAATAACTGGACATTATGCTTTTTCGTGTCATCCTCCTGGTTGTTCCTCTGATGATTTTTCTGTGCGGCCGTCATGTGTCCGGTTGTGGTATGTGAAAAGTTTTCCATCTGTACTTTATTGTGAAGGGAGTTTCTATCATAATTATTATTCTTGTTGATTTATTGATCAGAAACAAGCAAATAAGAATGTGTAAGAATGTAAGAATGTAAGAATAAAATGTGTTATTTTGTATTGATATATTATTATATTTATGTTTACAATCCACAATTGTCTATGTACTGTATTTACAAAATAACTAGGCTACATTAGATCTACTTTAATCAGTGTGTTTATTTTTTGTCCTTTAAAATCATGACCTTTAATGTCTGTCTTACAGATAGAAACTGCACAGATAAACCTGTATTCACTCCATCCAGACTGGTAGTGAAGTATGGTGACCCAGTCGCTGCCAACTGCTCTGTGTGTGAGGACTGTCTGGACTTATTTAATTTGGAAACACCTTTGGGAGAACGGAAGAAAAACGGAACCACGATTTCATGGAAGGCTCCAAAAATGACTGAATGGGTCACAACTCCCTTGTGCTATTATACTAAAAAAGATTCTGATGACCAGTGTTGTACCGACCTGCCCATAACTGTGTACCGTAAGTAAACTTGCTCTTGCTTGTGCTGGTTTCATCGTTTATAATCTGAATGAATGAAGCACTTTTTTTATTTAATGTATTTACTTGTTCTTTCAGATATTCAGTCTAAGTTTGTCTCTTTGTCTCTATCTTCACAGAGCCTCCAGATAATGTATTGATCAGGTTTGACGGTCTCACCGGGCCGATGTTTGAGGGTCATCAGTACACTCTGCAGTGTGAAGTCCAGAATGCTGCTCCAATTAAAAACCTCATTGTGACCCTCTACAAAGGACAGACAGCACTGCAGGGTCTACTGCTCGACAGCACAGATAAGAAACCAATGAATAAGACCTTCATTTTCAACATCATCCCTAGTAAAGACGATGATGGAGCACAGTACTGGTGTGACACTAAACTGGACCTGGGACCTGAAGGACCACAGCCCCCTCCAGTGGTGATCTCACAAAAGATCACTGCCTCTGTGCACTGTGAGTCTGATAACTAAATGTACCCTACTTTTATACTGACAATAGATCACATGGATTCAGTTTACTGTCATAGAGGACTAAATACTCTAGAGAATATTCACTCACTCAGTCCATTAAGTTGACTGAGTGTCACAAAACCTTTACACGATACATGCCCAGTGCTATGAATGCAGTCCAGATACAGCTAACCACAGCTGGGCGTGTACACTCACTGTTTCCCTCTGTTTCCAGTCTTTATGCTAAGCTAAGCTAACCATCTGCTAACTGTAGCTTCATATTTACAGTACAGACATGAAAGCTGTATTAATCTTACACTTTTCTTTACTGTTTGATTTAATGACAGATGATGTATTTCTCTGTCTCTTCTCCTTCTTCATCAATCAACACGCAGATAAGCCTCAGCTTCAGGGGTCACCACATCCTGATCCGATCACCATCACAGAAGGAGACGGTCTACAACTGAACTGCTCAGCCATGGGAAACCCCAGCCCGTCATACACCTGGAAGCTCCCATCAGGTAGACCTCACTCCTTCAGCAGCAACGTTCTCACTATCGACTCTGTAACTTCTGCGGATGGAGGCCAGTACACCTGTTCTGTCGAAAACAGTAGAGGGACTATCACTGTGGAGTTTAACGTGACTGTCAAAGGTGAGTTCTTTCTGTTCCTTCTTTCTTCACCTGAGCCTCTGATTCAGCTCATGTCACTGTTACTACCATCATCATCGTCTGCAAATGTGGAGATACGTTACACTTAAAGAGCTTACTTTTGGTAAAAGTTTGTTATAGTATGTGCCTAATCTTTTTTATAATTCATCTATCAAATATATCAAAGCTGACACAAAGAAGTACAAAATGTTCACACAACTCAAAAATATAAATGAATATACCCAAAAATTATACTGATCGGGGTGTACAGTGTACACGATGAACCATGGCAACACCCTTTGCTGATTCATCTCCTTCATGAGTTGATTGTTACAGAAAGAAGATCATAAAATTTTGTATTCAGAACTTGTGTGACTCCTTGCAAGCTCTATCCCATGAAGTTATCAGAGATGCCTCATGCACCTTTATGCTCTTTAAATAGTTCTTCCACCTGATGCCCACTTGTTTCTGACGGGACTAACAGTTTTATCTCACCTGCGACCATACTAGCTTTGATTTTCTTCTCTTCCCTAAATATAGATCCCTAAATATCAGAAACATGTACTGCTTTAAGGCCTAACAGCCACTAAGAACATGTTTGCAGTGTGTTGGAAACCCTTGGACACCATCAGATGATGGCTCTAAGATAAGACAAGATATCACCAGCTAACACTAACTAACACCCATGGTATTTTATGTATTTCCATGACTTATATGCCATGGTTTGTTCAATGTTTGTACAATGTCTATGCTTATATCAAGTGTCAATCTCCGTGGATGTGAAGTGAAGCCAATGTGGAAGTGTCAAAAACTGCAGCTCCTCAAACATCTACTTGAGGCTGGCTACAGAATGAGCCAATCTTCATAAGCCCCCATATTAAAATGTCCAACTTTACAGCAGAAATAAACATGTTTACAGCCTGGTACAAAAAACAGTTTTGGTCTCTATAGCTAATTTCTCCATTCATGACAATTGTACTCAGTCTGAATTGATATATAACTCACCATTTCAAATTATATTAAGGCTTAAAGTTATGCATTATTAACAGTGTGACCCGATTGACAGTTGGGTGCCGTTAGAGGTGGCTTATTTGAGCACCCAGGCATCGTCCATTTTTCTTTATTGTCTAATATTTAATCAAACAAAAGCAGAAATGTTAATTTGATAATGTAAGGGTGTGCTTTCACAATTCTTCTTCTGTCTGTTTATAGAGTTGGTGTTAACAACCACAATGCCACCAACAACCACAACAACCACAATGCCACCAACAACCACAACAACCACAATGCCACCAACAACCACAAAGACAACAAATCTTCACAACAGCAGTACCAGCAGCAGACTGATTCACCACTTCATAATGTGTTTCATGCTTTTATTGTCTGCTCTGTTTTGAGTTCATTCCCAGAGGACGTAGGAGGAGGTTTGTTTCCCAGCTGTTTTATCCAGACCTGTATCGCTCACATCTGATGTCAGTCACTTCTGTAAATACACTGAGAGCACAGCCTGTTGTGTAAAAACACTTACTATTCATAATGTAACAATTTAGTTTACCACTAGAGTGAGTTAGCTTGTAAGTAAGCAGCGTTTAAATGGTTTTTCTGATAAGCTACAGGGGCTACAGTCATGCCAGCAGCTCTGTGAAGCTGTGCTTTGTGCTAAATGCTAACATGTTTAGCAGATATAATGTGCACCATATTTACTGTCTTAGTTTTGCATGTTAGGATGAAAACAAATGCTGAGGCTGATGTTTAGTAGTTTTGCAGGTATCGGGTTGAGTTTGGGTTCAAATATTGGACAAATTCAAATTTGACCTGTTGATGGCGCTAGATGAAAAGTGAAGAAACATTAATGTCTCTACTAAATTTTGTGCCAATCCATCAACTAGATTTTGAGATATTTAACTCCAAACCATCAATGTCTGGGGATCATAAGTACAAAACTTTTTTTTTTTCCACAAAGTGGCTTTGATAAGAGTGTATTTTTTACCGTGTCATTCTCATGTACATAAACAATTTATTTGGAATAAAGGTTTTAACTCAAATAAATTCTCCATTCTTCATTCGAGATCACGCTGTTGACATACACTTTCTACTAAACGTGTCTTCTCATTGAAAAGTTGAATTACACAAAGGCCTGTTAAAATCCCGTGAGGCAATGCTAGTCGTGAAATAGTAGAATAAGCACAGGTGTTACCAATGATGCTAATTAAGGTTCCATTCAGGTCAAACACAGTCAGGGTGCTGCTGTGGTGAATGCTGGCTCACTGGAAACCCTCTGCTGCACTAAATGGAATGGAACCTTAATTAGTATCATTGGAAACACCTGTGCTATTTCATGCCCAAATGGATACTGTTAAAAAAAAGATTTGTTTGTTTATTTAGTCATTTATTTTACTCCGCCAACACAAATAGTTCAACAACTGGACAGCTAGATTTAGTTACAGTGTGTGTGTTTATGTGGGGGTAACTGTATCAGTGTTATCAGAGCTTCTTGTCCAAAACTTTTATAAATATGTTTCTATGGAGCCAAACGTTCATGACAGCACTGATATACATTTAAATACAGTGTTTGTTGCTTTAGTTGATGCTTACGGCCATACCACCCAGCAGAGGCTGTTGCTGCCTCTTCACTGAATGCACACTGATCCATGAGCGTTCATACAGAGCACGACATGATGACTGGGACTTTAAACTTCATGCATCACTCCGACTTATAACGGCCATCATCTGTTTTAGATTGTAACAAACTTTGCACCGTAAACATGAACATATTTCACTTTAATCCAACCAATAACTAACAGTAGTCAACGTCACACAGCCTTATCAAACTTTAATAGTCACCTACTTTTTCTGTAGTGTTGACAAAACGGTAAAAAAAATAAACATATTAGCAGTTTGGAGCAAACTTAAGCTCCCTGCGCTGGCCAGACAAATATTACACCAAACTCCCTTAAAGAAATATCACATTTTAATAATTCATTACGTGTCCGTAAAAACACATCACCATAGAAACACAAGATAAAGGATGTCATGTGTCGACAGTCTTCTTGTTAATTCAGCATCAATATAATCCATAAACGGTATAATCTGCTTCCTGTTGTGGTGCTGAAGAAAGAGCGCACCTACCTCACAACTAAACATTTACACCAAAGACTGTCAACAGACTCACTGGTTGCATTCATGATACAAAGCAGCTGACCTGTGGTAACATCTACAAAAGTGAATGTAAATGTACATCAGTGCTGTCATGAATGTTTAGGTCCATAGAAATATATTTATAAAGGTTTTGGACAAGAAGCTCTGATAACACTGATACAGTTACCACGCATGAACGCAAGACTGTAACTAAGTAAATTAACTCACCCAAGTTACAATTTTAAGGTACTTAATTAAAGTAAATTTGATGTTACTCTTCCACAACCTCATTCAGGAGGAAATATTGGACATTTCACTCAATTGTTGTAGATGCAGACACCAGGTTAAAACTATTTTTATTTAGTTATTAAACTACCTCACAGTTTTATATACAGAACGTTATAATCGATTGTAGCTTCACCTCCACCAGCTACTACATGAAAATGCTGCTTACACATGAATTAATGATCCATTGATAGGTCTATAATATGGCAGATGACAAGAAATGAGGGTGACAGAAATGCAACAAGGAATAATACAAGGCTTAAACAGGAAATGTTGTGGTTCATGGTGGCTTTTTAACCACTCAGCTACTTCACTTCCACTCCTAACCATGCCAAGGCAACAGCTTCAAACTGTCCATACACGTTTCATGCTTCCCCACAGACTTACTCTGTGATGGGCGCTGCAGTGTGTTGTTTGCCTAACTGGAAAATGTCCCTTTAGTTTCCCATTCGTCTGGTCCGGTAGTAGCGCCAGTATACCAATCCAAGGAGACAAACAACCACAGCCACGATTACAACTATCACAATTATAAGGATGATGTTAATGGCTGCAGAGGGATGGGTGAGGGGTATGGATAAAGAAAAAAGAAACAGAGAACATTCATCATCAAACCAACATCAACACCCACAATGAACTTATAGTACAATAACAATATAAAGACTGGACATGACAAAACTTAAAACTCACCTTCGACAGTCACGTTAAACTCCGCAGTGATAGTCCCTCTACTGTTCCTGACAGAACAGGTGTACTGGCCTCCATCCGCAGAAGTTACAGAGTCGATAGTGAGAACGTTGCTGCTGGAGGGGTGAGGGCTACCTGATGGTAGGGTCCAGCTGTATGAGGGGCTGGGGTTTCCCCAGGCCGAGCAGTTCAATAGTAGAGGGCTTCCTGCTTTGATGGTAATTTGAGAATGTGGTGACCCCTGAAGCTGAGGCTTATCTGTGAAGAAGAAGAGGAAGAGACAGAGAAATACATCATCAATTGTAGAAGGTATCTATCTATCTATCTATCTATCTATCTATCTATCTATCTATCTATCTATCTATCTATCTATCTATCTATCTATCTATCTATCTATCTATCTATCTATCTATCTATCTATCTATCTATCTTCAGCTATCTATCTCATCTATCTATGCATGCTAAATGTCTTGCCAAGTCAAACTAAAAAAAATGTCAATAGATAGCTAGAGAGATAACAGGAAATGAGGGTGACAGAGATGCAACAAAGAATAATACAAGACTGAAACAGGAAATGTTGTGGTTCATGGTGTGCCTCAGCTACTTCACTTCAACTAACTTTGTCCATCCGCCCATGCAGGTAGTTTTCAGTGGATTTGTTTTCAAATGAGAGCTAAAAACATGTGAATAAGAGCTGTGGGTGAACCTAAACAGTAATCTATGTGATCAATGCCGATATAAAAGTACTGATCAGACCAGCCTTACTTCTTCCATCACTGCCAAAGAGGCCAAAATGATAACCAATGTTGTCAAGAGGGGTACATTTAGTCATCAGACTCACAGTGCACAGAGGCAGTGATCTTTTGTGAGATCACCACTGGAGGGGGCTGTGGTCCTTCAGGTCCCAGCTCCAGTTTAGCATCACACCAGTACTGTGCTCCATCATCGTCTTTACTAGGGATGATGTTGAAAATGAAGGTCTTAGTCATTGGTTTCTTATCTGTGCTGTCGAGCAGTAGACCCTGCAGTGCTGTCTGTCCTTTGTAGAGGGTCACAATGAGGTTTTTAATTGGAGCAGCTTTCTGGACTTCACACTGCAGAGCGTACTGATGACCCGCAAACATCAGCCCGGTGTGACCGTCAAACCCGATCAATACATTATCTGGAGGCTCTGTGAAGACAGAGACAAAGAGACAACTTAGACTGAATATCTGAAAGAACAAGTAAATAGATCAAATAAAAAAGTGCTTCATTCATTCAGATTATAAACGATGAAACCAGCACAAGCAAGAGCAAGTTTACTTACGGTACACAGTTATAGGCAGGTCGGTACAACACTGGTCATTAGAATCTTTTTTTAAATAATAGCACAAGGGAGTTGTGACCCATTCAGTCATTTTTGGATCCTTCCATGAAATCGTGGTTCCGTTTTTCTTCCGTTCTCCCAAAGGTGTTTCCAAATTAAATAAGTCCAGACAGTCCTCACACACAGAGCAGTTGGCAGCGATTGGGTCACCATACTTCACTACCAGTCTGGATGGAGTGAATACAGGTTTATCTGTGCAGTTTCTATCTGTAAGACAGACATTAAAGGTCGTGATTTTAAACAGCTTCATGTAAATTATTGCACACAATGAGTATTAGAGCTACCATTGTTCGTTGCTTTGTTCAGTCCGATAGTTCATCACAGGGCACACAAAGACAAACAACTATTTACATCTACAGCAGAGTCACCAATTAACCTGTTAAGTGCATGTCTTTGGACTGTGGGAGGAAGCCAGAGTACCGGAGAACCCACAAAGTCACGTGGAGAACATGCAAACTCCACACAGAAAGGCCCCAGCCAAGGTTCAAACCAGGAACCTACTTGCAGTGAGGCAACAGTGCTAACCACTGTGCCACTGGTTCAGAAATCACACCTATCTGAACATCATCTATCCTCACTTGTAATCAAATGTTTATTTACCAAACTACTAAACCATTTTTATGATAACGTCTTTATATGAAACCAACTTTTTAACTTTCTTTTTTTAAATTTTAAATAAAACATATTATAAACACAACATTTTTGACGGGGCTGTAAAAATGAATATAATAATACATCTATTTTCGCTTTTCCTTATCAGTTTCACGGGGGTCTCAGGGCGAGAGGCGTACATCCTGGACAAGTCGCAAGTTCAAACATAGAGACAAACAACCATTCACACTCATCAGTTAACATATTAAGTGCCTTTGGACTGTGTGTACCCAGAGAGAAGCCACGCAGACATGCAAACTCCACACAGAAAGGCCCCACCTAGGATTCGAACCAGGAACCTTTTTGCACCACCGTGCCGCTCGAACATATTATCAATACACAAACTTTAATAAATTGTAATGGAAATTCAGAAGTGTAATGGAAAATATTTGTGCAGCTTGTTGGTTTCAACCAACTCAGAGATGTTCCTCTTTTGTGAAGAAGGTGTGAATCACAAGCTCGTCTCTGCAGAAGCATAATAATAATGGCACACATACAGACAGTGTGCACTCTGTACACCTGTCTGACTTTCTTGCAAGAATAAATTAACACAAAGACAAGGTCTGTGTCCCTGCCGTCTTTATTTAAGAATTTCCACCACAAAATCCTAATCTTACATGATGTAATTATGTTGTATATAGATGTTTTTATTTATCCAAGATATTTGCTTGTTTCTGATCAAGTAATCAACAAGAGCAATCATTTTGATAATGATGATTTTATTTAAAAATAAACACACTGGAAATGTAAAAATAATATAAAACTAGAAACTCCCTTCATAATAAAGTACAGATGGAAAACTCTTCACTTACCACAACCGGACACATGAGCGCTGCACAGAATGCCAACCAGGAGAATGACATAAAGCATAATGTTCAGTTATTTCTTTGTGAAACAAGAACCAAAATCAACAGTGCAGCTTGTTTTTGTACCACACATCCTGTCTGTTCACACTCTTACAAGTTGATAAGGCGGTGTCCATTTATGCACCTCCCTCCCCACACATTCACAGTTCATTTCAAAAACACATCACCCGAGTGCTGCTCCTCTATCATCTTCAGTCTACTGACTACCGTGACTCTTGTCTTATAGACGCCTAATAAAGAAACAAAATACATCTAAAGAAGTCCACTGTTACATTTAAATTGCAGCCTCTGGATTTAGTAAGGTCTGACACAAAAAAACATGTCCACATATATGAGAAATGAAGAAGCACAGACCAGAAAAATATGAGATTAAAGTCCACTCTCTTTTTTATTATTATTTATGTTTTATTTTCTACTTACTACTTTCTTCTACAATGTTTGCAGGACAGCCTGTTTTCATACTGCACATCCTGTCTATACTTACAGTCTTAAATGTTGGTAACTTCTGAGTGTCACTACACTGAGTGTAATCTAACAAAATACCTCAAAACCCCTGGGTTTTTCCAGATTCAGGGTCAACTTCCTGTTCTCTCAGTGAAGCTTAGTTTATCTAAATTGCACAGGGGTGGGGTGTGTTTCAAGTCCGGGGAAGAGGGGATAGCACCATGACAACTGTTTCTTACTTTTCTCCTGAATTGAATGCATCTCTTTAGCATAAACCAGAAGTCACTCTCTCACCTCCAACGAGTCTGAAATGCAGCATCTAGGCTTCTTACTGGTTTTAACAGACAACATCAAGTTACACAGATTTTAGCCAGTCTCCACAAAATTTTACTGATCACCTTTAAAGCACGCCAGTGTCTGGCTCTATGCTACATAACAGACATGTCAACACTTTATGAGCGAGCCTGCAGCCTTAGGTCCTCAGGTGGGTACCTTCTGACTGTTCCAAAGTTGAGGCTTAAATAAAGGTGGCCGTGCTTTCACCATCAGGGTCCCTTTATTTTGCAACTCTTTGCCTGCTAGCAGAATTAATGACTTCTTTTAAATAACTTCTTAAAACACATTTTTATCAACTTATGTGATGTTGTCTTTATTTATTTTTTTAAGTTTCCACTTTGATATCTGACTTTTTTTGCAATAATAATAGTTAGAAAGTGTTCTATAATTAAACACAAAGTGGCTTTGATAAGAGTGTCTTTTTTTACCGTGTCATTCTCATGTACGTAAACAATTATTTGGAATAAAGGTTTTAATTCAAATAAATTCACAATTCTTGATTCAAGATCACACTGTAGACATACACTTTCTACTGAATGTGTCTTCTCATTGAAAAGTTGAACTACACAAAGGCCTGTTAAAATCCTGTAAGGCAATACTAAACCATTATCACTAACTCCACACAGAAAGGCCCCACCTGAGATTCGAACCAGGAACCTTCTTGCACCACCGTGCCGCTCGAACATATTATCAATACACAAACTTTAATAAATTGTAATGGAAATTCAGAAGTGTAATGGAAAATATTTGTGCAGCTTGTTGGTTTCAACCAACTCAGAGATGTTCCTCTTTTGTGAAGAAGGTGTGAATCACAAGCTCATCTCTGCAGAAGCATAATAATAATGGTACACATACAGACAGTGTGCACTCTGTACACCTGTCTGACTTTCTTGCAAGAATAAATTAACACAAAGACAAGGTCTGTGTCCCTGCACAGGGATTTCTACACCAACCCTTCACACATGTTCACAGTTCATTTCATCTTTACTCTAATGACTACTCTGATCAGTTTAATATTTAAGGTCAAATAAAGAAAGCAAAATGAACTCTAAATATGTTTCAGTCATCCAGTGTAATGTTGTTTTTTTTTCGATATATTATTTGTTTATGTTGCAATATCACAAGCAAAACAAGAGATTTTAAAAAAATACATTAAAAAAACAGATTTTTTTAACACACCTTTGAAATTAAAATTCTGTGTTACTATCTAGAAATGCACTGTGCCCCCAGTGGGCGTGAATAAGAAAGATCACTGATTTAGATGAGTAGTAACATGGTTAAGATGGTTGTAATCTAACAAAAAACTTCAAAACCCCTGGGTTTTTACATATTCAGGGTCAACTTCCTTCCTTCCTTTGCCAAAGTGAAACGTTAACATGGCTCTTAATTCAGAGTTTGCATAGTCCAATTATAGGGCCAAATTTAATATCTCTAGCTGGATGACAATAAGAAAGAGGCACAAACTCAAGAGTGAGTGAGTTCACCTTTCTATTTACAATTTTACTTTGCAACTCTTTTTACCACATAAGCCTTTCAGAGTTGTGCCTTGTAAATAACTTGTAAAAATATTTTATCAACTTGCTTTTATGTTATGTTTTATTTAAAAAATAGAAAATAAGCTGTTCTGATCATGTTCTATTGGCATGGTCACAGAATTGAATGCATCTCTTCAGCATAAACCAGAAGTCACTCTCTCTTTCTTCTGGCTGTTCCAGAGTCGAGGCTTAAATAAAGGTGGCTGTGCTTTCACCATCAGGGTCCTCTACTGTTGCATCTCTGCCTGCTCACATAAGCCTGGCTAGCTATCTATTGACATTTTTTTAAATAACCTCTGAAAAATATTTTATCAACTTGCTTTTATGTTATGTTTTATTTAAAAAAATAGATAGATAGATAGATAGATAGATAGATAGATAGATAGATAGATAGATAGATAGATAGATAGATAGATAGATAGATAGATAGATAGATAGATAGATAGATAGATAGATAGATAGATAGATAGATTGCCTGAGTATCCTGTTTGCTTGTCTGTAAAGGTGCTATATTATTATTATTATAAATATTATTGTTGTTGTTTTTGTTATTTTCATTCACATCTGTTCTTGACTATTATTAACTTTGCAGAACTGAAAAACATGAAGCATGAACTGAAAAGTTAACATGGCTCTTAGTTCAGAGTTAGCATGGGGGAGGGTTTGCTTTGAGTCTGGGGAAGAGGGGGTAGGGGCAGACAACCGACTAGATGTCAGTGTTACACTGATATCTAGTGTGTAGTGTGTCTACATGTAGTGTGTTTGCATGTTGTTCCTTTAATTATAGCGCTACCATCTGGCTTATTTGGGTCATTGCTTGTGAAGCACATCATGTGCAGTTATGGTGACAAATTTCATGTCTTGAGCTGGATGACAAATAACATGGACTCAACCCCTGTTTGTGGGATTGCTTTAGGATTCACAAATGTATCAGCATTGTGCAAGAGTTAATCATTTGTGAAACATGGTGCTGCTACTGTTTGAGATTGCTGACACAAACCATTTGGTTTTGTGCTTTAGATTGAGTTAAATTCAGAGTTAGCCTGGGGGAAGGTGACAATTTTTTTTAACAATTAAAATAAAAGCCTGTCTTTAGCTCTGTAAAACTGTCTAACTTCCTTTATACTAACTTGCCTATCACTACAGAGCACTCTAATGTATTTTTTTTTAAAACATCCCTTGGAAAGCGTCTGGGTCTGATGATAAGTCGAGGTAACTTGAGGTTGCTACAGATAAAACTACAAAAACAGGGTGTTTGCTGTAAAATGAGATGACACTGCTCCAGAACTGCACAACTTTTACAAAAAAAAATAATTTGACTTTCACACTGCTTTTCTGACCATTTTGTCAGAAGCATTTATACCAGACTGCATCATTTGCTCCACAAAACTAATTAAGGACATTATGTTCTTCCATTTCTTACTTTTGATGACTTGTTCTGTGAGGTTTCTGCACGGCTCCCGTGTGTCCAGTTGTGGTAAGTAGTTAAAAAGACAGACCAAACTATTATTTAACTTAGTGCTTTTTGTCACTACAGGCTAACTCTATAGTTAAAACAGTGGAGGTTTTATTCCAGCATGGCTTTACTAAATACAAATTTGTGGTACTGTGCGACTTTACTTCTACTCCAATTCATCAGTTTGACAGCTTTAGTTACAACTTTACAAAATAAGATTTCATACCAAATCGTCATGGGGTGGCGTAAATTTAAAAGCAGGAGGACTCAAATGTATACAGACCAGAGAGACAGGCAGGTGGCAGTCCCACATTCAAAACCTCATACATTACTCATGTATGACTTAAAACTTAAAACTATCCAACTACATATAAAGTAGTTAAGAGGAGCTTCACCTCAACCAGCCACAACATAATAAATTTGCTTATATGTCACATTATGTCATCAGTATTAATAATCCAATTTAATAATATAACGCACAACACCCACAGGTGCCATTTTTTTTTTTTTATTATGAGTACTTTCACTTTTGATACTTACAGCACATTTTGCGCTGTATACTTTAAGTTATATTTCATTTTTATTCAAATGCAGGACTTTTACTTGTAATGGCGTACTTTTGGATTGCAGTACTTCCTCCACTGTGCTGATGAGCTGATTTTGTGAAATGATGACAGTGATGATTAAATTCAGTTCACTGGCCTTAGAGTAGAAAATCAGGCTATGGAGCAGGGTAACAAAATTTGAATGATCGACTGATTGATGGACGAAAGCGAAAACGTCTCAGATAAGTTCAAATAATGATAAGACGTGTGATTAGAATGTCAAATAAGCAATTAAAAGGAATCAATCTAGTACAAGGAAGAATGTAAAATATTTTGCATTGTGTCTTACAGATGAAAACTGTGCAGATAAACCTGTGTTTACGCCGTCCCAACTGGTAGTCAAGTATGGCAGCTCAGCCTCTGTCATGTGCTCTGTATGTCAGCATGCTTGCCTCACACGACTAAGTGGTTTGGAGGTATCTGCTGGACGAATGAGACAAAATGGAACCATGATATTGTGGCAGGTTAAGAGACTGACTGAATGGGCCATGGATGCAATATGCTATTATAATATGGATGACAAACAGTGTTGTAGCACACTGCCAGTGACCGTCTACAGTAAGTAAACTTTCTGAATAAGAAGATTTCTGATAGTTTCAGCATCTAATCATAATGGATGAAGCATGTTGGAAGGATCCACCTAAAGGACTTTGGACTTTATAATAATGTCTGTCTACATCTCTCTTTCTCCACAGAGCCTCCAGATAATGTGTCAATCAGCTTTGTCGGTCACGCTCTGGAGTGTATAGTCCAGAACGTTGCTCCTGTTAAAAACCTCACTGTGACCTTCTACAGAGGACAGACAGCACTGGATCAACAGTTCAGCAGCAATGCAAATAAGAAACCAATGATTGCGAGCTTCACTTTAGACATCACCACCAGTAAAAAAGGTACTGGAGGACAGTACTGGTGTGAAGCTAAGCTAGATCTGGGACCTGAAGGCCCACAGCCCCCTCCAGTGATGAGCTCACAAAACATCACTGTTGCTATGGAACGTGAGTCTGAAAGCAAAATAATCATACATGTGCAATAACTTAGTAATCTTGTCTCTCAACTGTTATTTGAATTGTATCATGATAATATCACTGTATTTTGTCATCATTAAAAAAAAAACTAAAAAAAAAAGTAGTTTGACATTTTTAGAAATATGCCTTTTAGATGATGATTATGATTGATACCACTCTCGTGTGCAGGGGATATAAAAATACAACCAGGACTAATTAGCTTAGCATAAAGACTGGAAACAGTGGGAAACAACTAGCCTGACCTTGTCTAAGGTGACACAATTCGCCTAGCAGCACCTCTAAAGCTCTCTTTCATGTAATGTCATTTCTGCGAGGTTTAAGACAAAGAGTTTTTGTTTGTGTCTCTAGTTTTTTTTTTACTGTGAGAATACCTCACAGAATAGCTAGAATTTGTTTTTATTTCGATAGAGAGAGTAGAGAGGAAAAGGAAAGGCGTGTAAGACACAGAGAGAGGGGGTGATATGCAGTAAACCTGGGCCATTTTGGTAAGGACTCGGCCTTGTGGTACATCTACATATCAGGACACCCCAATAATTAAGTAATATATCTAGTTAGTTTGGAGCCCACAAGAGTAAAACTAAAAGTAGTAAAATTCATAATAGTCACAGGCTTATTTGACTTGTATTAGCAGCATATTAGTCTCTTGACATCTAGTGAAAATAAAATGGCGTCAGTTAAACTGTAACTGCTATAGACCTGTGCCAGCAGCGTGTCTCCGGTCTTAATGCTAAGTTATACAATCTATCTTGTTACCTTTGAGTGAGCCCTTTATATTTCCATGAAATCTACCATGTTAAACCGCCATGTTTCTACAACAGCCCAGAGCAGGTAAACACTGGCTCGAGATTAATTTGTATTTTTTTCCCCACACGTTTTGTGGCCACTGCAGGTCCTTCTTCATGCTAGAAAGAAGGGTGAGGCGACAGGGCTGCAATCAGCAACTACACTGCTAGATGCCACTAAATCCAACACACCAGTCATTTTTTTAAGTTCTTATTTGACATGTATGAAGAGTTTTATGACGTACCACTGTGCCATCCTGACAAAACAATACTGTGAAGCCATATTGCACATATGTCATAACATCAGCACTCCTCAACCCTGCTGATTAAAATTAATATACCAAATAATGGACCAAGTACCAAAAGCTTGTAGTTATCAGACAATCAGACAAAAACAAGCCGTGTACGTTACCGTCTTTTAACTATATTTTTTATAATATGTATACTTACGTCATTGTTTTTCTTGTTTACTTATTTGCCTAGATCTTCCAGATGCATCCATCACCCCATCAGGACACCTCCAGTTCTTTTTAATTCCCATAGTAACTGTGATCATCATCATCACCGTCATTGTCTTCATCATCTTCAAATCTTCATACAGATTTCCATGAAATTAGTGTTTGAGGCCACAGAGTCTGGTATAATTATGTTTAATGTGCTAATTTTTTTTTTACTGCTCTAATTGTTTTTGATATTTCAAAATGAAACAATGCAAATCAATTTTCAGTTTAGACTCTAAGAGGGCAGCCTGCTGTGATACAATGTAATGTTGAGGTGTTACCACTAGATGGTGGTAGACTGACTATAAACACAACCCTTCTTCTTGCTCCCATGTTTTTAAGTATTGACAGTAAGTAAAATAATATTTCACACACTTTTTTAAATGCCAAGATAATCCATCCACCTGACAGGTGTGGCATATCAAAACACTGATTGGACAGCAGTTGTGCTTTGGACTGGTCACTCTAACATCTAAAATGTGCAGAAAAAACACTACAGGGCTACAGATACCAATGTTCTTTTCTAGGAGGGCTAATATTCATTGCGTTCTTTGAAATATCCAGGTAAACCAATCCAAAGTGCTCAATAACAAATGTTTTAACAAATCTGTGAACAATATTTGAGAGAAATGAACCTTCTGTGTGCAAAGAAGAAGTCTTTTTTTTTTATTTTTTACTTTTACTTTAAAATGATAATTTCCTACTGTATAATCAGAGCCAGGACTATGGCTACCATTGAGGACACAGAGGTCATGTCCTTTGTATTTTCACATTGAAATTTACGGTTTTTAGCAACCTGAGGCGTATTTACATTGTATAATTAATGTACACATAATGAGTATTTTACAGGCAGATTCTAACAAACTGTAGTAGTAGTACAGTTGTACTTACATTTGACTTATTTACTCTGGGGAATACATAAATCTTAAATATAGAAGGATTTCAGTATTAGAGTGACTCCATGTCTCATGATAAAATAATTGATCCTGAAATCCAGACTGTGGCCCTTCTCTGAACACTCTGTAGTGATTGATAAGTTACAATGCACTATTTATTAAAAGTTATTAAAAGAAATGAAAAGTCTTAGTCATGTTTTCCTGACTTTTTACAGTAAGTTTGTACGTTTTATTTATTTATTTTATTCAGTTACATGCCATATTTGTATTATGTTTATGTGCATCAGATAACAAGCTTAATGAATCTCTTTCATCAAGATTACATATCGAAGCATAACTAGAGAGCAATTACAGTGCATAATTCTCCAAACACATTTCCTCTCTTTAAAAAGTTAAGCTACTCCTAACCCTGAAAGAAAGTCAGGGTTGTAATTATAGATGCTGTGGTTGTACTGGGAGCCCACAGACGAGGGACCAGGCCCTCCGTGTCATGTCATGGTTTTGGGTAAAATATCAGAATTAACAAAATCAGATGCTTATTCTGTAACTATAATTCAACTAAATGATTCATTTTATTTTATTTTAGTTGCTACATTTGTATTTATTTATATCACATTTGCACTGATGATTAATTCATGACCTGACATGACATTGTTGTGCAATGTCCAATGCCCAGTCCAATGTCCCTATTTGATCACATGATCACAGACCCATCATGGCCTGAACTGGGGCCTGTTGCAACAACCCTACATTAGGGAAGTCCAGGCCAGCCACAAAAAAAAGCATTGTGCAACTAAACTAAGAAACAGAGAAGTAAAAAATTGACTACAAGACATTCATATTCAAGGAATGACTAACAATGAGTAACTGCTTTGTCTGTGAGAGAGCTCCTACTTCTGTAGACTTTATTAAATACCAACTAATAATCTCCAATCAGGAGCATCTGAGTGCGAGAAAGAAAGGTATAGCATGTAACAAATGTACATCTTAAAAGCATTTAGGACTTCCTTTATTATTATTTATTAGTACAGACAAAAATTATTTTCATCTGGTCTCAACACTGTCGTGTGACGAACACTCAGAGGCACTAAAATCACAATATTTGTATGAAAATTGTCTGTCGACATTTTCTAAAAAAGTATCTGCTCAATTTTCTCAGTTTAATTTAAAATTTAAATATTAGTAATAAACGACGTTGGGCTAAACAGTCTCACAGGCCAAAATCACATCTAATGTTATTGACAGGAATATTTTTCCAATGTCTTTGGTAAGGAAGGAGTTATATTGTGACAAGCTATTCATACCTCGAGATTTACCTGATACCTTATATCAGACATCAATGTGAATCCGGTGGAAAATACAACATGGGCAGGTTGTAACTAGCACAAACCTCACCAACTTGCCTGTTCACTGTCCACCACTGACACCAAAGTAAAGGCATAGTGCTCAATAAGATGATTCAAGGATTAAAATGTTTTACATGTGTTACACAAAAGCAATAAATGAAGTTTAAATTCAGTGCGAAATACCTACTAAGGTTTTGCTGTACTATGAAAATTAAATAAATTAGATTAAAAGAAGCACAAGTAAAATGCAAGGAATTAAAGAGAACAACGTGCTATAGACAAGTTTAAAGATCTTTCAGATATGGCATGTGAACACATGTACTGTAGGGCAACTGTTGTCACGGTCACCCAGATCAACAGATACACTCACAGTAGATAGGAAAGAAAGAAAAACACAAGAACCAAAAACATTCAGAGGCTATACATTTTAAAAGCTAAATATAAAATTGGTAGTAAACACATTAAATATCTAAATAACAATCAAAACAATACTAAAATATACACATGGTCATAAGCATAAAAGCATTTAAAGGTAGAGCATAGCAATATCCTAAAAGCAGCAATGAGAATTCACCTACTAAGAAGTGCTCAGGTAGGTTCAGAGTGCTCACAGTGAAAATCAAATTAAGGTAGACCTGAGTAAATCATTCATTGTTTATTTCTTGTGAAGAAAAGTGCTGTCTGAAAGCATTTTCCAACACAGGCTGGTAACTAAAAAAACAAAAACATCCATGTATTGCCTTTAAATCCAACCATTGTGATTCAGAGGTGAAGCAGCATTTCTGACTAAACTACATAGTTTCAGTAAACACATGTGACAGTCTTAAGACTGCTGTCACCTGTGACGTATGTGACTCTAAATTTAGCTGTTGTCTCATCCGAAAGTCAAAGACAGCTGAAATCCCCCCAGATGTCATTCAACTTACTTCCTGACATTACTTCTATATTTCACTTCTGTATTTTTGCCAAACTGGAAAACTTCTTCGAAATACGTCATACATTTAACAATGTTCCGGTATGGTCTTGACAAAAAAGGTCAAGAGCATAAATTCATTCTTCTTACTGTAATTTGTACCTTTACACACATTTATTTAGCCTAGCAGCCTAAATTTAAAGTCAGGTATATCAAATGTCTTACTTTCATTTAAGTAGTAAAAGAGAAAGCTACTAAAACATGTGACCCCTGGTTCATATTTCACTTCTCAAGCCATTTTATGTGATGCCAGGGGAGGTAATGTGAGTCAAATATCTACAGGTTCATTCTGACTCTGTATTTTGTTATGCGTCAAACTGTCTCATCTCTGCTTGAGCTATAACTTTACTGTTAACTGGAAAATTTCTAACTGCCCAAGCTTAATCCAAAGAAGTTTTTTAATAGCAAGTAGAGGTAAGCTCATGTGGTTGATGAGTAATTAGGTGACATGGAGTTTAAACATTGAGTTTTGGCATGTTTATGTTGCAAATGTTTTACTTGTAATGTTTTTATTACTATGGATATTCCCCATGAATTTGTTTTTAAGCCAGTTTAGCCTAGTTTTGTCTGTCCCTAAAGGGAATGATGTCAACAGCACCTCTGAAAGGCCACAGATAAACATAGTATATCTTGTTTGTTTACTAAATACAAATTCCAAAGCTTAGGATAAAGAATGTAATCAGGGAAAATGCTAGCATGGCTCTGTCTTTCCAAAGGTAACAACGTCAAGATCACCTCTAAAAGTCACTGATTAGCAACATATCCTGTGTTTGCTGTGGAGGTGTGACTTTTTATGTCTATTTTTAGCACACATCAGAGTCGTATCCACTCCACTTGGCAAAAAAAAAAAAAAAGCAAATTATTTCCAAAGAAGTCACAATATTACTTCAACATGATGACCCTGGATTGATGTGATTCCTATAAACAATTTAAAACAAATCAATGTCATTTTTGAGAAGCTGGCAACTCACAGTTATTTCATTATTGATTACCTATAAAGTATTGTTAATTAAATGTTAATAAGGAGCCATTGGTGCTGCTGGTCTCTGCTGCTCTTTCCCTGCATGGAACCAAGTGACTGCATGCTGGACAGAGGAGGGGAGGGAGGCACAGAGTAGAAATAAAAATAAATTCAAACCAACAATCACTGAGGAGGAAGGTATCCAGCATCTGTATGTCTGTAAGTATCTGTAAGTATGAAAGCGAGGTAGTACATATCGATAAGGAAAGTGTTGCTGAGATTGAAGAGTGTGACCTTTCATTTCTAAAAGAGGGGAAAGGCTCTCAGGAAGGAGATAAGGAAGAGTGTTTTCAGACGACTTAAATTCCTCCACCAAGAAAAATAGTCCCACTGGAACGTTCAGCTCTGTTACATGTATGTACAAACAAGTGTTTATAGGTACTGCATATGTGTAGACTTTATGTAGTTTAAGGTTGACTCGTGGTCATGGCAAACAGTCCCCCCCCTCCACTGGCAGCAATTGTAGTGGAATTTCCCAAAACTCCCAGCGCATAAGAAATCCAGTTTTAGTTTCACTTATGGGCGACTTCCTAAAAGTGATGCGATAAAGCTTTACTGGCTGAATCAGGACTGGCTTCTCTTCCAGGGCTCTGCCTTACTGACTGTCGTCCAGTGAAAATCATCAAAGGGAGGAGATCTTGTTGAATTTTTAACAGAAGTTTGCTTCCTGTTCATGGTCGCACTCTGAAAGGACTCAAACGTCGTTTTATTACCGGGCTGTTCGTTTTACCACACCTACGGGGAATAATGTCTTTATCTAACATCCTTCTGGTTGTTTCTCTGACGAATTGTCTGTACAACATCCATGTGGACGCTTGTGGTAAGTTTTCAGATACATAACTTCGATAGTTTTGTCTTTTCATACTTTATGTTTAAACCTCCCAGCACTTGTATTTCATCAGAGTGAAAATCAGAAGTCATGCCTTGTCTTTTCACATTCTTTTTTTTGTTGTTGAATGATTTGTTTTTGTTTACTATATAGGCCTCCTGTAGTAGTAATGTACGCTAATATATGTTTTATAGCCTATATTGTGTAGTGTATATACTCTTTTATAGGCTAGTTGATGTGTATACAAACAATTCTGAATATTATACTTAACATTGTTTTAACATGTTGTGGCAGTACTGTACCTACATGCAGCATACCACTGCCAGTAATTAATGAAAAGCTAGATATTATATTAAGATTGTGTGTGAAATTACAGTTTTAAATGATTTAATGGTGTATCTGTTTGCTAATTTTACATGAAGCTGTTTAAAATCACGACCTTTGATGTCTGTCTTACAGATAGAAACTGCACAGATAAACCTGTATTCACTCCATCCAGACTGGTAGTGAAGTATGGTGACCCAGTCGCTGCCAACTGCTCTGTGTGTGAGGACTGTCTGGACTTATTTAATTTGGAAACACCTTTGGGAGAACTGAAGAAAAACGGAACCACGATTTCATGGAAGGCTCCAAAAATGACTGAATGGGTCACAACTCCCTTGTGCTATTATACTAAAAAAGATTCTGATGACCAGTGTTGTACCGACCTGCCTATAACTGTGTACCGTAAGTAAACTTGCTCTTGCTTGTGCTGGTTTCATCGTTTATAATCTGAATGAATGAAGCACTATTTTTTTTTTTTATTTGATCTATTTACTTGTTCTTTCAGATATTCAGTCTAAGTTTGTCTCTTTGTCTCTATCTTCACAGAGCCTCCAGATAATGTATTGATCAGGTTTGACGGTCACACCGGGCCAATGTTTGAGGGTCATCAGTACACTCTGCAGTTTGAAGTCCAGAATGCTGCTCCAATTAAAAACCTCATTGTGACCCTCTACAAAAGACAGACAGCACTGCAGGGTCTACTGCTCAACAGCACAGATAAGAAGCCAGTGACTGAGACCTTAATTTTCAAGATCATCCCTAGTAAAGACGATGATGGAGCACAGTACTGGTGTGACGCTAAACTGGACCTGGGACCTGAAGGACCACAGCCCCCTCCAGTGGTGATCTCACAAAAGATCACTGCCTCTGTGCACTGTGAGTCTGATGACTAAATGTACCCCTCTTGACAACATTGGTTATCATTTTGGCCTCTTTGGCAGTGGTGGAAGAAGTAAGGCTGGTCTGATCAGTACTTTTATATCGGCATTGATCACATAGATTACTGTTTAGGTTCACCCACAGCTCTTATTCATTATTATTTTACAACTCATCTATTGTAAAAAGAAGAAAAACATCCCCTCTATATAATTCTTTGGCAGAAGCAGGGCCGTCCCTCGGCTTTTGGTGGCCCTAAACAAAATTTCTTTTGTGGCCCCAAAACACTTGTACTGCAGTCAACAAATCGCATACCCAACAATAGAGATGAACAAATCAGTCAACATCAAATCTCTTCCTTTCTTTTAGATTTGGTAAACAGCTACAAACACTAACACTGTGTGAAAAGTAAAGGAAGTAGAAAAACTGAAACTAGTTGAACCAGTTAAACTGGAAAGTCAGCTTAGAAATAGAAGTGAAAGAAAGTTCTTAGCTGAACTAATTTGTTTGGATTTGTCATATTTTTCCTCATTTATCATCTCAGAGCTGCTGTGGTCGAACATATTTACTGAATATGTACTAAAGACTACAAATACAGTTCATCGTCTGACATGTTTGCAGCTTAATTAAGAATACAAGATACTGAGGAACAATTAGGCTACAATCATGATTTGTATCGTCATAGTAACCAACCTCTTACTGAGTATCATGAGAAAGTTTCAGAGTGTTGCAGTAAGCATAGATAGAAATGGAGACACGCTGTGCTGCTGCTGCCTGAAAAGCCACTGAATGAAGCCGCTGTCGTAAATAACCTCCAGACAAAGTCGTTACGGAGTCGTTACTTCACACACGTAGCAGACAGACTCATGTCATGTCATGTGTCGGAAAAAACTTTACAAACCGAGCCCAAAATTACTACAAACCACAAAACTAACTCATAGAAACAGAAGGTGTTGATGTAAGATTACTCTGCACAGCAGCATGAGAATGAAGTAGTGTACAATACAGGTCCAAGTATAATGACGGGATAACAACAAGCAGCACTGTGCAGCAATGAGTTCTTCAGACCAACAGGACGAAAGCAACAGATATATGGAATAATCTGTAGGTTAATGGACGTGTGGCGTGAGAGCAAGTGAAAATAGCTAACTGCGTGGGTGTCATGGTCATTATGTGATAGTTATCAGCCCTTGAGCGAGTCAGTCAACCAAACCTCGCACAAAGTGAGGAGTGACTATGGAAACTGAAAGAAAAGAAAGTCACTGCCCCAGTTGTGGCCCTAAACAACCGCATAGAGTGTTTATGCCAGCGGTCGGTGCTAAGCAGAAGCCATTTCACCTAAGACATCTGGGAAGCTTTATTGATTAGAGGTGAAACACCCTGAAGAAGAATCTATAGCAAGTCAAGTTGGCATTGACTTAGCACCTGTAGATAAGCTGACAGTATGCTCATTGACGCCCTTGAAATCACAGAAGCTGGTCAGTGTGTCAGTCAGTCAATACTGGATGAATTGCCACACCATGATTGGTTTTCTTGTCGGTGGTAATCTTTAAAAAGTTCCATTTAGCGCCATCATAAGGTCAAATTTTAATATATTTAAATACTTTTTTTAATGAATTCTTGCAAAACTATTGACGTTCCCATCAGCCTCAGCTGTACCTTGTGTTTAGTGCTAACCAGCACATGTTAGCATGCTAAACTAAGATGGTGAACGTGGCTTAAACATCACCATGTTCCCATTGTGACTGTGAGCGTGTTAGCATACTGACATTAGCATTAGCTCAGAGTCCCACTCTGACTCAGATCACTGACTCTAACTTCTCTGACGAAGCTAACATGTCTGAACACAATTTGTCTGTTGCAGTGGGAGAGATCACTTAATCCATATAAAAGGTAGATTAATCTAAAACCAAATAATCTCACACTCACTACAGAGACATCTTACATTTGATGTAACAACAGATAAAATTAATCTATAAACTATTTACACATATAGTGAAGAATAGAAATATAGTCGCAAAGAGTCGCTAAGAGAGCCTAAAAGGTTGCTAAATCTAGCCCAAAGTTGGCAACACTGGTGACTCCCAGTTTGTTACATTATCTAATACATTGAAATGTTTTGTAAAAACACCATTAAGCAAAGTAACTATTAACTACAGCTGTGCCTTTAAATGTAGTGGGAGTACAGTTATATAGTATCAGAAACTGTGAGTGAAGTACAACAGGCTGTAATTATTCTGGTGAAAGTAATTAGGTACTTTCCACCACTGCTTTTTCACAATGCATTGTATGTTGTGACATGTTGTATTTCTTTGTCACACTGGTAAGACTGAACTTGAACAGGAATCTTCACATTCAAGTCTGATCGCTGTGACAGAAGGAGACCATCTACGATCGATGATGTATTTCTCTGTCTCTTCCTCTTCTTCTTCACAGATAAGCCTCAGCTTCAGGGGTCACCACATTCTCAAATTACCATCAAAGCAGGAAGCCCTCTACTATTGAACTGCTCGGCTTGGGGAAACCCCAGCCCCTCATACAGCTGGACCCTACCATCAGGTAGCCCTCACCCCTCCAGCAGCAACGTTCTCATTATTGACTCTGTAACTTCTGCGGATGGAGGCCAGTACACCTGTTCTGTCAGAAACAGTAGAGGGACTATCACTGCGGAGTTTAACGTGACTGTCGAAGGTGAGTTTTAAGTTTTGTCATGTCCAGTCTTTATATTGTTATTGTACTGTAACATGAGTCACATGTAAAGAGCAGCCACAGTATGGCTGTCAGTACTGTTTTCTCACAGCACAATGTAATCTAACATGTGACATAAGAAAGGAAGTTCATTGTGGGTGTTGATGTTGGTTTGATGATGAATGTTCTCTGTTTCTTTTTTCTTTATCCATACCCCTCACCCATCCCTCTGCAGTCATCAACATCATCCCTATAATTGTGATATTTGTAATCGTGGCTGTGGTTGTTTGTCTCTTTGGATTGGTATACTGGCGCTGCTACCGGACCAGACGAATGGGAAAATACACGTTAAAGGACGTTTTCCGGTTAAGCAAACAACACACTGCAGTGCCCATTACAGAGTAAGTCTGTGGGGAAGCATGAAACGTGTATGGACAGTTTGAAGCTGTTGCCTTGGCATAGTTAGGAGTTGAAGTGAAGTAGCTGAGTGGTTAAAAAGCCACCATGAACCACAACATTTCCTGTTTAAGTCTTGTATTATTCTGTTGCATTTCTGTCACCCTCATTTCCTGTTATATCTCTAACTATCTATTTTAGACTGGCTTGAATAACTAAATGGAACATGTAACTTTATGTGCTCTCTTATACCCAGCTTGGCTCAGCGAAGCTGTATTTAACTGAACACCAGCTGCTGTAAAACCTCATCAGAAGTCTCTGTATCTGAAGTTTAAGACAAACCACATGGTTAACGTTTGAGATAGATAGATAGATAGATTCAGAACATCTTGCAGTTGCAAGTACTGCAGTTTAAAGACAGCTGCGTTGTTGCCTTGTTGTCGTTGCCTTAAATATATGGATAACACACAAATATGTAACATAAAATATTGTTGACCAGTTCCACCAAGTCACTAGTTAGTGACATGAAGAGCAGAACTAAAATCATGATAACGAGTCAATATGGTGCACTGCTTATACGGGCTCAAAACATCTAGTATAGCTGTTGTTTAGATGAAAATGCTGTTTTGTTTTGTTTTCTTTTAGTTGTATTTATGACCTTTTTCTATCCAACAACACTTATCGTGTACATGTATTTGTTGTGTGTTGTACATCTGTGTGCATATATATATATGTATATATATATGTATATATATATGTGTGTGTGTATATATATATATATATATATATATATATATATATATATATATATATATACACACATTCACAAATTAAACTATACATGTCTGTGTATATGTACTGTATTGATGTGCTAAGTGAAATAGAGGAAATTATACAACTCCACACTAGAGCATCAGGAGGTATAAGCTTTGACTTTTAAATATGTGAATACATTTTGTACATATAGTAAGATGCAGTCTCTTTCATTGATATTTTATTGTATTTTAACATATATTGTCCATTAAGTAGTAGTTAAATGGAGACATTGTTTAAACACCAATGCACCAGTGTGTTTGACCATGGATTCCAGTTTAAGATCGGCTGATTTTTGTTTTTTAAATATTTTTATTTTTAATTATATAAAAGAAAAAAAGATAACCTGAACACAAACTCAATAATTAAGTTCTTAAACAACCAAATTATACATGTCATACATGTTCGTTTACACTTAATCCACTTTATTCATACCCCTTCTCTATTTATCAAGTAATTTATAGACTATATCTACTGTGCATATATTTCTATATACATATACACAAACACGTTGAGACTTTCTTGCATGCATGTGCACACATGTACACTGACCGGCCACTGCATTAGGTACATCTGTACAGTCTAATGTGATCCAATACAACAACTCATACAAGCTTTTCATTTTTCAGCTTTTGTTGACACTGTCAGGAAGGTAACGTATAAGGCTGCCTAGTGAGAGGTGTTTCTAATATCACGGCCCTCTCATGTGTGTAAATATGGTTGATCGATATATTCTACATAGTCTATATCAGGGGTGGCCAACCAGCCAGGGACTTAGAGCCAAAATTTTTACTGTGGTATTGCAAAGAGCCACATTATGTACGAGTGCACGCACACACACACACACACACACACCCTCTCTCTCCCTCATATACGAATACACACACACACACACACAGAATGAAATATTAACAATTTACCATGTCACAAATGTCACACACCCCTCACTATGAAACAGGAGATTGACAAAAATGGGCTTAAACTCATCCCAAGACTACAGGCCAGACTTTTGCTCAGCCAGATTCACATCACACTGCAAGATCTGCCTACCAAGACCAGTGGCCAGTTATTTCACTCACTCATTCAATCACTCACTGATATTTCAATCATGTCAGTTTAATAAAATTTCCTTCGTCGTATGTTTTTTTTTTAGCACGGGCAATGTTCCACGCCACTTTGTAGGATGCAAGAGTCACTGTCTCAGCATGCTTGGCATATTGTATATACAATACACACAAGCACAACAATAATTATAAGAAATAAGGAGAGGGAAGACACACAAAAAATTCTGAAAGTTTGTGAGCTCACATGCTCACTTAGTTTCAGTGTGACACAATGGAAAGTACAGGAAATCCTGATGCCAGTGGAATTGAGAGTCACTGTGAGTGAATTTCCTGTTTGTAGCATAGTTACCTCATTCATTCAGAACTCTGTGGGATTATTTGAATATGAGGCTTTTACTGAAAACCCCGCTGCAGAGATTATTTTAGGGTGGAGAGAGCCATTACATAATGTAAACAGAACAATTTCACTTTCACTCTCTCAGTGTGTATGTGGGTGTCTTAGATGAAAGTAAGGTGAACTCCAACTCCTCTACAACTGAAAACAAATAAAAAAGAAAAGTTCACAAAAGTGAAAACACTTCCTGAGGAAATGCCTGTGTTTCCTGGCCTGAAATCCATGCCCAATCATCCCAAGTTTATATCAAGTGCAGGCTTCTCAAAAGCCTGTTTTTAAAAGTGATTTTTCATGGGAATGCAAGACTTGGATGTTGTCTTTTTGTTACTGTTTTTATGTATTGGTTTATCTTTATATCTGTACCATGAGATACAGTTAATGGTTTGTACTGGTCTGTTTCTAAGTGTTTTTGATGCTTTATTGCATACATGTGGCCTGGTCATAAATGAGAGACTGAACACAATGAAATTATTTTCGTGGGTGTTTTATTCCGAGAACTGCCCTCATTCGAGAACAGTGTTAATACGGAAATTTTGAGGATTGAAAAAAAAAACAATAACAAAATACTTTTCTATTGTATTCAATACTTTCAGCTTCAGAAGTACTCTAGAAAACTAGTAACACTAACACCCCAACAGACAACAGTAGTGGCTCTTTCTAAATAAAGAAAAAAAAAAAATAAAACAAAATACATTTGTTAAGCCACATATCTCATTTAACAGTAAAACATTTTCTTAGAAACCACTTCATAAATCTCATACATTTTGTACAAACGAACATTTCATATGAACAACACATTAAGTTTTAAACTTACATTATAGGACACACACACACACACACACACACACACACACCTCGTCCTCAGGCTGGCTTATCTTATTACATTAATATACAAATACACAGTTTTCTGTTTTGTACTTGTTTGTATATCACAAAGTTCAATAAAGGTATTGACCAAAGTCAAAAATTGTCTTCTTGGGGCTACGGCTTCGACCGTGTTTGTGACAGTGGGTGTAGACTGCATGCATAAAGTGAAAAAGTGAAACAAATAAACTTATCCTTATCCTCCTTATACTTAACAGTATATAATACCCATTAACCTTATACTATTGGAGAATACTGGCCTATATTTAAATGACTTGAAGATATAACGCTGATATTATATAGATTTTATCAGACACAACCTGATAAATACATGAATAAATAATGTTAGATAAATAACACATAAACCATGCGATGAACCAGTGACTTGTCCAGGGTGTACCCTGCCTCTCGCCCAAAGCCAGCTGGGATAGGCTCCAGTGACCCTGCAATAAGGATAAGTGGTTACAGAAAATGGATGGATGGATGGATGGATGGATGGATGAAAATGGTACATAAATAATGTTTTTATTCATTTCAATGGAAACTATCAACATGCCACAAAACAGATAGGTAGAAAAACCCTACATGCACATTAAGCTATACTTTTCCACTTGTTTTCAAAATGAAACATTTGTCCAGTATCCATTTGAGTTCTCAACTTACAAGTAATTCTTTTCATAGGCTACTAAAATACATAAAAACATAAATACAGAAACCCCAAGCAGTCATACATTCAAACAATTTATTTCCTCCGTTTTCTCATGAGTACAATTTCATTTAATTTGTTTTCTTGAGAGAAAACAAAAAGAAAGTCTCTAGTATAATAAATCATTGCAATCGCAACATTCTCCTGCTCCATGAATGAATGGAGTATCCTGCAATTATTTAATATCCTAGACCATTCTTTTGATTTCTCAAGAATTATGTTGTTAATATTATGTTTCCATTTCGGGTAAACAATGTATCGTTATCTTGAGATCCTGAGAAAGTTATCCCGTTATCTCAGGATAACATTTGGTTTCTCAACGTGATGACATGTATAACTTGAGACCTTAAAAAAACAAATTAAATTAACTCATTATCACGAGAAAACAGAGGAAATAAAATGTATGACCACTTAGGGCAGGCATGTCCAAAGTCCGGCCCGGGGGCCAATCACGGCCCGCGGTCAGATTTCATGTGGCCCGAAGCTTCATTTTTATAATGTATTATTTATGGCCTGCTAGGATTGTCAGATACTGTATGGCTGGAAGATTTGGCTTTTTTGGTTGACATAACAAAGCATTTGAACGAACATTAACCTTTAAGGACATAACTGCTGGTGTTATGTATCTGTAGATGTGACACAAAATATTACTTTCTTTATGAATTTGTGAAAGAGAAGAACAAGAGTGATACGTTTTAAACTTAAATGTTCACAGGCTTTGCATTACTCACAATAAGTCATGTTTAAAATGAACATGAGGTTTAGATTTGCATCAACTTCATGCAAGTTTAACGTCTTCCATATAATTTATTCTTTGTTATCTGACTCCAGATGTGAAAGAAAGGAACAACTGGTTTTTAGATTTGTTCACGCTTGATTGGCTTAGATTTGGTGACATTACCATTTTTAAAAATGATAATTGTGACAATGAAAATGAAATTGTTACAGAACAGTGCCTTTGTATGTAACTTTTATTGTTCATTTGTTCATTTGTTTGTTTGTTTGTTTTGCTTTTTCATTTTTAAAATGTTAGTATTGGCCCCCAGGCATCTTCACTTTGTCAAATGTGGCCCTCCTTAAAAAAAGTTTGGACACCCTTAAAGCTTCCATACTTAAAGACATTCTAACAAAATTATAAATGAATTGTAAGAATGAGTAATAATAGTAAGAAAAATCTCTCAAATGTTATCATATTATTACTGTTTTTCTTCCATTAAAATTAGAGTTCGTTTATGTTTCGTCAGTTGAAAAACACAAACAAATAAACAAACAAACGACCCGCCCCAAGCCGTTTACAGGGGGATTTCCTGTAAACGGCTTGTGGCCGCCTCCCTCCTTCGCTAAGAGGATTGGAAGAAAGTCCATTTCTGTCTTATTTGCTGCCTTGTTTGCTGTCAGCAGTTTCCACCTACTGTAAGTGCAACTGAAAACCTGAGAACTGAGGGGGCGAGCACCCAGCAGAGAGAGCTGAAAGATGAGCACCGGAGTGGGCATCGACTACAGCGCCTGGGATCACATCTATGTGTCCGACGATGAAGATGTGACCAGCCCGTACGTCGACACGCAGAGCTTGTACAGAATGAGACACCGGGTACACAGCAGTAAATGTAGTAGCCGTGAAGTGTGGAGTCTTGAACCTGCTTAGTTTGAACAGTAGAGGTGATTTAGTAACTCACAGACAGCCAGAGGATGCAGACAGAGCTGACCAACAGGTGTTACAGAAAAATCTGTGACCCGTCAGAGTATGTCAGAGCAAGCTATATCTGTATAGTACGGAAGGCCCAAATGGTCATACATTTACAAATTATATTTCCTCCGTTTTTTTTAATAATGAGTTTATTTCATTTGTTTTCTCGAGATTTCGGGATATTCATGTATAGTGAATGTGTAGCATGAGGCAGGTTTATTCCTATTAAGAAGATTAGTTATTCTTAAATCCTGAACAGAACCGGTTCAAGAACCAGGAGTTTATTCAGTAGAAAAGTGGTACTCTACTGGTTTCCATTTATAGTAGTATTAACCAATCAAATTTGAGTGTGCTTTGCCTGTTATCTGAATTTGTATGCAGATTTCTGTTTGTGTATCGGACCGCAGAGAAAATCTTAGCCGGATATCCATTATCCATTCTCTAGATATCCGTTGGCCATATAGGAAGTTCAAAAACATTGGCTGATGTCCACAGAGGCTAAATTCTCATCAGACAGCGAGTAATGATAAAGACAGGAAGTTTGGTAAGTTTGTTAAAGATATAATTATTTAGTAATTCATGAGAAAATATTTCCTTTCTGATCATTGTCTCATGACAGCACAGGTTTATGTTGCGCCCTCATGAGTGATCCCAGCCAAGTATTTAGGAATCACTGAGTTGCATAGACACCACACAAGTTATGTGAAGTGCTGTGCTATGGTTTTTAACTGCAATGGTCAAACTCAGTTTGTATCTCTCTGGCTCGGTGTGACTAATGAGCTTAGCAGGTGTCCAGCTGTCACATGACTAGTTGAGAGAAAGGTCTAGAGTGTAGTTTTTGTCCCCAGTTCAAAGCTCAGAGAGATGTGGGCTCGTACAATGGAGCATGAGGCTCAGTTTAATTGCTCATAATGACCATGTACGTGTTCTTTAGTTAAAATAACCAAATGATTCATGTCCTTAAGGAATTTCATTCCTAAGCAAAAGGCATCATAGTTTCTCAGATGTTTGAGATAATTTTAACAGATCAGCACTGATTCATCGTGTTTTATTAATAAAAGATTGTCACATATTGCAAAATGCAGTTCCTAGCTAGAGTTCATGCCCTCCTGAAGTCCCACCATCTTATAACATAATATAACAGGCCCGACTGGAGAGAATGGCTGAATTTCAGCAGAGAGGGGATGACCTGGAGAACAGCATTGCAGAATGCAAGAGGTTATTAGAGGAAGCCCGGGGGCGACTTAAAGAGCTGGAAGAAGGAATGAAGGAGGGAGAGGAGGATGAGGAGAGAGAGGCTGAGCTGAAGAAAGTCCAGGCTGAGGTGAGAAAACTGAAGAAGGATGAAAAGATGTTTAAGAAAATGATTGAAGAACACAGACGAGAGGAAAAGAAACTGCCCTGGGATGTGGACACTATAAGCAAAGAAGGTTTCAGCAAGGTAAGGTATCAAGGTCACAAGATTTCCTGGATGTAGTGTGATTTATGTCTTCATCAGCTTGTTTTTTGTTTTGTTTTTAGAGCGTACTAAACATCAAACCTATACCAAAGGAGGAAACGCAAGAGGAAAAGGTGGAGAAGCATAAGACCTTTGTGGAGATGCATGCAAAGGAAATCAAACACTTTGGTATGCTTCGGTGTGACTGAGTATATTTGTTGTCTTTTCCCCCACCCTGCCTTCTCACATTGTCCCTTTCTTTCAAATGTAATCCCTCCCCTTTCTTTGTTTTGTATTCTGAACCATGTTCAGCCTCACAGACACTCAGTTTTAATGCTGCGTAGACAACGGTTGTTAAAACCTCTTTTCTTTAGTTAAATGTTCCAAAAATTTCTGCTTAAGATTTAACTCACACATTTTGATTTCACACTGGATGTTTGATGGTTGTTTCCGATTGTTGTATCTGGTTTGTGAACATAGATTATACACTATTTGTTACATTGTGGGATGCTTGAGTCCACTACTGTAAGATCAAACACTGCAAAACTGGGAAAACACTCTATATAGTGAATAGTTAACACGTTTGAACACAAGGATATACGTATACAAACGGACCTTCAGGTTCAAGTGGTTAAACGTGTTTATTTTTGTGTCATATGATGCCTTCAAGTCGGGTCATGTTTAATATATTTATGAGAAATACAGTAATGAGCTTTTCTTGACTTCGTAAGTCTGCCAGCTACGAATTCCTGACCATTGCACTTCTCCAATGAACTGCCACCCATACGCTGAGGGCAATTTTCCTCATCTGTTGTTTCCCGTTGTTGGAACGTCCTACCAGTTCCTACCAGATCAGACCCTCTAACTTGTCTACCTTCATAAAATCCGAAAGACCCAGCTTTCCTCTCCTAGCACTACCAACAACTGGACATGCTAAATCTATCTCCCTCTACAACTGTCACTTGATTTTATAGTACTTACTACTGCACTAACATGTCCTTGTGTACCTTGATTGTTTCCCTTTCTGTGAGACGCTTTGGATAAAAATGAACTAAACTAAATGTAAATTAAAAAGTTGTGATGTATGAATTTTTTTTTATATAGGTGCTCCAGCGATTTCGTATGGGGGTGACATATTTAAAAAAGGATGGTCAAAATCAAAGCATGAAAAACACATCCTGACTTTTAGTCACTGGTAGGAGAAAATGCTGGATCATCACAACAAGAAATCACCGTTTTTGAAAAGGTTATATGGCAACGTCCATTTTTATTGTTAGTCACCATGCAACAGTGTTCTGATGACTTATGCCATTTGAACACAGAAGATATTTCACTGGTGTTGATAACAAAACCTATTTCAGTGTAGGGTTATGCTGGATCTGTTTGTGTGTGCGCCAGGTATGTTGCGGCGCTGTGACGACAGTCAAAAGTATCTGTCAGACAACCCACATCTGGTGTGTGAAGAGACAGCCAATTGCCTTGTTGTCTTCTGTATTGACTTTGAGATAGATGAGGTGAGTGCTGTGAGAAAAGTGTATACATGTTCTGGATTAAAAATAAGAAATTGTGCCAGATAAAGCCTTGAAAATTCTTCATGTGCTCGCAGAAACATGCACTGATGGAGCAGGTGGCCCACCAGGCCATAGTCATGAAGTTTATCTTGGATTTGGCTGGGACGCTTGCGGTTGACCCAAGAGGCTGCTTCAGACAGTTCTTCTCAAAGATCAAGGTCTGTAGTTAGAAAAACGTGCTGTCTCACATCTTTGTCTGTGTGTAGTCAACTGTTCGTGGTGTATTTGTGAAAAAGGTCATTGAACTATATTTATGTCCATGTCAGACTGCAGACAAGCCATACCAAGACGCGTTCGACCACGAGCTGGAGATGTTGAAAGCACGGGTCCGCAGCTGTGCACAGATTCGTATGGAGAACGCAATGAAGGAGCTGGAGGAAGAAGAGAAGCAGAAAAGACTGGGCCCAGGTGGTTTAGACCCTGTAGAGGTCTATGAATCTCTGCCAAAGGTAAACCATTCACACACACATGCAAGATTACACAAAGTATTTCAGTGAGCATGGAGCATTTGTTGGTTTCCACTGAATGAAGCTTGAGCTTGACAGTCTAACCATTCCTCACGTCTGTATACACATCAAGAAATCCATGAAACCAGAAAAAGAAAGGGAAAGAGAGAGAGGTCAAATAACTGTGTGGCTTCACGCTCTCTGCTTCATAAGAACACAGCCAATCTCTTTGAGATTATCAAAAGCCAAAAAAAAGTGGCCAAAATATTACAAAAAATCAGAATTGTGCACATTTTAAGTGCAAGGAATCACACAGTTAACTAATTGTGTTACTATAAATATGAACTGTAAATACATCAGCCTGTAAATGCTGTATATATTCCTTCCAGTTACTTAACCAATCAAACAGCAATAAATTATGTCTAGGCTCCTACAGCAGTAATGGAAGGCAAGAAACATGTTTCAACAAGAGCATTGTCAAATTGTAGTTACGAAAAACTGGTTAATTTGGTTTAAATGCTGATTTTACAGGAAGGCACACATTACAAAGGCTGTGTTGCCATCGTTACTGGATATTTAGAGGCATTTAAGGTTTGATTCTGAGATGCACAGTAATAAAAAACATAAAATGACTTACTTTCCACCAGTTTAATCAAATATAATATCCCCATAAGGACTCAATGAGTACATTCTTATCTCCTAGTAGGACTGCACAGGGTATGAACATGTTAAGTAAGACACCAAACTGTAGGGAACAAATAATGTTCAGTTCAAAAGGGAACTGTGAACTGTGAAGACAAGAACTGAGACAGTGTGTCACCCATTAGTCACTGCGGCTTGCTGGAGCTCCGAAAAACAAACAATTAGGCTCACAAAGGAGTTCACATACAGTATGTTAACTAATGTTACCGTTCTTAATCGTAAAGGAAGACATAATGTAAATATTACATCATTTGTAAAATTAGCACAAATAATAAGCTGTAAGTAATTTGGATATTCACTTTTATTCACAAGTTGCATTTCAACAAAATACATTTAGATTTTGTTTGTATTCAATATTTTCAATCAGTTCCATGCTAGTGTAAATTCAACACAATAGAAGAAACAGGTATCTAAATATTTATGTCACCACAGTAACAAACTGAGGAAGTCAAGTCTGCGTTGGTGACGCTGATGACGTACGGTAGTCTGAATGGAGAAATTTTTGTCAAGGGAGGTTTCCTTGAGTGAAGGCCTAATCGTTCTATTAATGTTGTATTGTATTGTATTGTACTATAGGGCAGCACAGTGATTAGCACTGTCGCCTCACAGCAAGAGAGTTCCTGGTGCTTTCTGTGTGGAGTTTCCATGTTCTTCCCACGTCTGCGTGTGAAAAGTGAAAGTAGTTGGGTTTATACTGTGTTTCAGATGTTTTAAATCATACAATGTGTACGTGAGTTCCTATTCCTCACATGTTCTGTTTCGCTTCTCTAATATGACTTTGTTGCTGACAGGGTAAGGTAAAGTTCAGCTTAATGTATAAAAAGAAGAAGTCCAGAACAGAACGAGGGTCAGGGACAGGTCAGAGAGGTGGTGGGGAAATGCTGACTACTGATTAAGGAAACTAAGAAGACTTATGATGCTATCTGTATCTATGGGTAGGGGTCCGAGACAGCCCATTAGAGAGTGTATAAGAACCAACTGTTAGAGCTCCACGGGGAGCCTTTTTCTCTGTAACCCCTTTTGTGTGTTGCACTGTTAAACGCTCCTTCTTGTACAAGAATAATAAATTCAACTTAAACTTTGATACTTCGAATCCAGTCTTCCTTATTGAAGGGTCATTTGAAAATTCTTATAACGGTAGTAGTAGTTAATGTTACCTCACTGAGAAGTTTGAGGTGTGAAGCCTGTCCCCTGCAAGTCTTTGTCGAACACTGTGGCTGCTCTTCCTGTTCCATTACATGCTGATCTGCTGTCAAGAGAGATGAGCGAATCTGGCCTGTGGGCCACTAGTAGAGAATCTCTTATGTACACTGTGATGCAGAACACAGCTTCTTTACACACTGTAAGTGAATCAAATCACATTTATTTACAAGTTACATACATTTCAATTAAATATGTTTTGTAGCGGTATCAGTTTTTGTTTCAATATATATTTTATTATTTTAGTTCAGTTGTTTAAGATTTGCACAGTAGCAGCAACAAGGCGTATTTTACCAGGGTAATGGCAGTGGTGTCTGCGTTGGTGATGTTGCAGAGTCCTACAAAAGAAAAACTTTGGCAAGGAAGTGAGCTGACATTCTCTAAACATGAAGTAGTAAATACTGAGGAAGCTAATGTATTTTGATTATGAGCCCAGTTTCCATTAGTAGTGCAGAATTATTTAAACAAGTAATTCAAAGGCGTGTAACTACTTTGTTTTATTGGCGACACAGTTATCACTGAGTCATTGTGTGGGATGCATAACAGTTGCAAAAGGTTTGAGTCACAGAGACGAGGTAATAAAAAAACATAAAAACACCCTTTTAGTGCAATGACTAATATTCCTAGGAACTGATAGTGTAACTGTTAAAATGCATTTAGTAGGAAACAGTATTTTCCACTTAGATTTGTGTTAGAACCTCCTGGTGTGTTTAAATGGACTCATAGCACCATCTGCTGTTGTGGAGGGTGAATTACTCAGGACATTATTGAGAAGATCCTCAGCACGATCATAAAAATGTGCCAAAAGTCACGTCATATTATGTTTGCCTTTGTCAGATATTCCTTCTGTACTTGTATCTATTTGGATGTATTTACTTCTGAAGCATAGTCTATTATAAATATGTCCTGTATTTGTTTGATAGGTATGTTTTATATTTACAAAAAGGGTAATAGTTTGTTGTTAATGTGTTTATTTGCAAACCACACTGTGTCTGTCAGTGAATCACAGGGCATTTGTGAAACATGTTTTGTTTAAATCAGGAAATAAGCTCCATATCTAAACCACCAAGATAAGATCCAGCAAAGTCTGTAGCAGACTCTTTTTAGCCCTAATAATTAACATTGCATCTGGAGGAAATAACAGGTTTCCACTCACACTGTGAAGCAGGACGTTTACTATCAATTCAGGTCAGCAAGATTTAATGTAACCTTACACTGCACCAACAAAAAAAAGTGTGTGTTGCCTCCCTCTACATCCCTCGAGGCTGTGAGAGAAAACAGCCAGCCTGTTAGCGTGTCTCCCATTTCATCCAGTTTACACACCACGTCTGTGACAACCTTGTTTCGCTGTACCGGCTCAAGCTACAAGCCAGAAAAGTCAATACTGCAGATCAACACATACAAGCTAGCATTAGCCACATGGCTACTGCCTTTAAAATGTAGTGTGCGTACTGTGAAGGTATGTTCTACAATCTACCTCCTTTCCCACATTTCTCTGTGAGAAAACGTTAAAGGCTTCTGACATGAGCTGTTTTACAAATAACTTTTTACTTTGACATCATGTCTTATCCAAGAGACTGCATTTTTTCCCCACCCACTGATTTTCAAAGCGTTGTTTGTGAAGTTTATTGATATGAACTGTGTTGCCCTTTGGATAATCAGAGAAGTCAATACACAGCTCAGCAGAATGGTAAACAGCATTATATACTTTCTTGAGCTTTCCCATAAGCTAAGTCCAAACTAACTATAATAGGATAAGCGTGTGTTATGAAAATGTTTAAATTATGGACACTGGTGTCCACGGTGCATGTTAAAGTGATTATATGTGGACGTTTTAGACATGACACTGAAAGTTTTTCCTCCTTGGCTCACTCACCAGTAGGCATTTCACTAGTTACAGTTCACACATCACATTGCTACATTTTCTTTTGTTTCACAGGAAATACAGAAGAGCTTTGATGAGAAGAATGTTCAGATGCTGCAGGAAGCTATCAACAAACTGGACCCTGAGGTGAGTGTGTTTGTAACTGAGCCTCGCCCCTTAAAATAGTCTTTCCTGTCAGTAAACGTAACCTAATGAGGACCAGAATGTGTCAGACAGGAACAAAATCCCACCAAAAAACTGTACCTCTGTTTGTTCTTCAATTCATTCATTCTGTGAACTTCCTACAGGAAGGAAAATACCACCTGAGAAGGTGTATCGACTCTGGACTGTGGGTGCCTGATCCAGGAGAGGATGATGATGATGATGATGGTGATGATGATGATGATGATGATGATGATGATGATGATGATGAAGACAAATAAGAAGAGTAAGAAGCTAAATGAATGACAAAAAGCTGTGGCATCAATTAAGTCATATTTTTTTTTTTTTTTTTCAATAAACATCTGGACTAAACCATCATGTCATGTCATTTACAAGACTGGCAGTGTTCAGTTTGCCGATGCACTGAGTTACCTCGCTTTATTAATTTAAGACCATCAACTGAGTAATTTGTAATCAATATCAGCTGATATATGTTAGCTCTTAATTAAATGGAGCATTCTGAAACAAAGTGTGCTCAAGATTCAGACAGTCAGACTCCAGTTTGTGTCCAAACATCTCACAGAAGGATACAATAATCCCTTTGATCAAGTTTCTTTTTTGTTGAGAGTGTCAAATGTGTCATTTGGTATTGTCTATTGTTGTTTTCAGGGTGTACCTTATTATGGTAGGAACTGCTGATAGACCGACAGGGAAAATCAGCTGATATTTACCTAATGCAGATCAAGCGTATGTGTCAGTCGATAAGTAACAAGAAATTACAGTATAGAAATGCCAAATAGATCTTTGACATCTTTAAATAATCCTCAGAACTGTAACTGTAATTCTTATAAATAACAATGTGGGTAATCCTGTATTGGAGGGGCTACTGTATATAGTAGGAACTCAGAGTTAAGATTCAAACTGGTTTAGGGTTGCAACTAATTATTTTATAATAACATATAATAATATCGATTAATCTGCAGTAGCTGATATGCAAAAGAATGCTTGCAGTGACTTCAAAGAGTAAAGCAGAAACTAGAGAATCTTTGACATTTGTATGTCATACATGAAAAATGGCAAAAATGAAAAGATGTCAACAAAAAATAATTCAGTGATTCAGCCTGGATCACAACAAATCCAACATCAGGCCACTGTTAACAACACAACACGTCTTATAACATCACAGACTACAGTAACCATCACATTGTACCCCCTCTCCTCATTTAGGAGTAGACTTTAGACGCTCCTTTTTGACAGAGCTTACAGATACGACTGGCTCAGGTCATCCCTTAGTTATGCTGCTAAAGGCCTTGACTGCCGGAGCACTTTCCCATGATGCACTGAGCTCTTCTCTTTTTTCTGAAATGATAAAATCAATAACAAAATAAACGAATTCAGTAGATCCAGGAATTAGTAGAGAAATTGTTTCGTCTCTGAAACTGATGTAAAGATACGAGAACAGAGTCAAATAGTTTTATCATTGCATCTTTGTATGTATATATAATGTATGACAATATGTGACAATATGCTGTTTTATTTCATATTTACCTTTAAAGTTGTGAGACGGTATTTAAGTTGTGCTGTAGAACTTGAACAATAAATCAGTCTTAATTTATTTGTGTTTAATTTATTAACTTTTCCAGTAGTTGCTGTGAATCCTGACTCATTTTCTGCCACACTCCTCTCTCTCTCTCTCTCTCTCTCTCTCTCTCTCTCTCTCTCTCTCTCTCTCACTCACTTGCATAATTAATTGTTGGGTCACTCTCTCCCTCTCTCTCCTTCATAATTAATTGGTGGGTTTGATTTAGTGGTCTGTGCAGGATTTTTGAGGCAAAGCTTCTTTGTGCAGTCACTTTTGTAAATAGAAAACAATCAGCGCAGGCCGGGGGCATAAATCAAATCTAGATAATGCCTATAAAAGCCGATGGGGAGAGTAAATGAATAGCTTCGTGCAGAACTGCTCGGGTGTGTTCATTTGTATGTTTATTTCAACGTGTGGTCGTAATTGCAACAGTCAGGTCCTTTCTTCAGGTGTGAATGTTGGACTAATTTTGAGAAAGCAGAAGGTCAGCAGAGATATGTGATCATCAGAGGCTCTATATGGCTGTGTCTGCCAAGCAAAAATATATAATATTCTTTGGTTCCAGCATCTCAAATTTGAGGATTTGCTGCCTTTTCCTGTCTTACATTCTAATAATTAGAATATTTTTGGGGTTTGGGACTGTTGGTCAGACAAAACAAGCAATTTGAAGACGTCATCTTTTACCCTGGGTACATTTTTCTGCCAATAATAATAATAATCAGTCGATGAATCAATTATCGGTGGAGTAAAATTCATAAAATGTTGCTTGAAAAACAAAAGGCTTGTTGCTCTCCAGCTTTGAGGAACTCAGTTGTCCAGCCTGATTAATATAAACACAAGAGGTGAAGCATGATTCCTGTCTCAGGGCTGCATGTCCTTGAATGACTGTAAAAGGACAAAGGAGAGTAACAGGAAACATGAATCCTTATTGTGATTTTTATTTTTATTTTTTACAATCTGAGTGTTGTGTTCCAATAAAACTGTGTGTGTGGGTGTGTATAGTGGAGAGATATGACGCCTGACTATTGAAGCAGAGAATCGCCGTGTGGCTTGCTAATAAGAGGAGGGGGAAAAAAAAGAAGGGGTACCGATAGAAAGAGGGAGAGAGCGAGGAGGAGCGCAGGCTGTTGTATGGGATTAATGGACACAGTGTGCGTCCGTGCGGGAGGAGGTAGAGGAGGGGAGATGGGCTTCTCCACGGAGGAGGAGGAGGAGGAGGTGGTGGTGGTTGTGGGGGGTGGCTGGGGGAGACCACTGTGGCAGGGGAGAGGGAGAGGAGAGACAGGGAGGGAGGGAGGCTGGTGAAGCCGCGGATATTCATAAAGACGCCAAGTGTTTTTTCTCTCGCCGTGGTGACACACTGCTAGTCTGCAGAGAGACAGAGGGAGACGGGGAAGAAGAGAGAAGGGGAAGGAGACGAATGAAAGCAAGACGAGGCCCAGCCCATCTTTTCATTGATCTTGAGGCGATCAAGGTGAGTGTGTTTTTATTCTTACATGCTGCAGCCTGACTCTGTGTGTGTATATGTGTGTGTGTACATGTGTGTCTGTCTGACACATATCTCTTGCTGTGCGTGTGCAGACGGGCATGAAGGCAGGGCTGTCCTCATGTATGCATGATTTCAGTGTGGTTTATATATATATATATATATAAATATATAATTATATATATGGGTGTTTTGTAACAAAAAGCAGGGTGGTAGTTGAGCTGCATATTGATGCATTGCTGCTTGGTTTTATAAGCTGCTTTATCTGTAGTGGAGGTGGTACTGGTGGCAGTCATGGTCTGTGTGTGTGTGTGTGTGTGTGTGTGTTCAAATTTCTCATTGTCTGTGTATATATATATGTCACTGTGTCACTATGCATTTGTTGATTTCTCCACACAACCTTTTTCTGTGCAGACTCTGTGCAGGTGGTGTGAGAGTGCTCTCATTGAGTGGGTGTGTTCTTGATGACCCCTGTTAAAGTCCTCTCCACCACTTTATCCGTGTGTTTACCACCTCAATCGGAAACACACTGATATGCTGAATCTGTCCTATCCAATGGAATTAGGTCATCTAGGACTGCTTGGAGTAATTATACAACATCGGAGAGCTTTGGTGTTGCAGTATCTGCTCAGAATTAGCCACACTGTAGGTACAGCTCCTGCAATGCCATGACAGCCAAAATATTTTGTTACGGTTGCCCCCCACCCCCCCTCTCGTTATTAGTAGACCATTAATTTGGATATATGGATTTTTGCATATTAGTCATCAAGCTGTATTGTATTGTTCCCAAATATACCTCCAAGCTTTACTAAAAGAGTACTGTACATATGGGGAAATGATTTTTTTCATATTTGAATCAAGTGAATGAATTAAATGAAAGCAGGACAGAGAGTTCTCAAAGAAAGAAGGACAGATGACTCAAAAAGAGAAAAATCATGCTCATATTAACTCTCTGTTTTCTTCTACACAGAAGAGGACAAGCTGATACAGACTCGAGGATGGATCCCGGCGTATCAAAACTGGAGTTTTACATCTGGACTTAACACTTCCCTCTGTGCAGAATTTGGATCCGACTGACCGATCAGATCAGATAATGGAAAACTGATGTGAGACAGGAGACGCTTTCAAATTCTCCCACAAACCGGATTATTGATTGTTGGAAAGCTGCATTCATGTGGGATCAGGTTTACAACTGGGGAATGTCATGCGAACAATACTCCAAGTCGGATAAACATTGTAGAAAACTTGGGGAAAGGTTTTCTTCAGGAGTGACATCATGAACTCTGACCGGGATATCCCATTGGCTTGTACGGCCAAAGCAAGGCGACATGCAGACGGACTTATTTTTTCCCAGAAACTCGTAAGCTTACACTAAAATGGACTAACTTTTTTCTTCCACCTTTTTTTGCTTGAGATCAAAACAAAGGTCATCCACCTCAGATTGAACTGGAGCCTCTTTGGGGGCACATAAATGCATCTTTAACAGCAGGTTGGACGCCCAGTTTCAGCCATCTGAAGACTGAGGTGCGGACAGAGCGAGAGCGAGGGGGCGGTTGGCTGGCTGAGTCAGCTCCAATGGGGGCCGGTTGTGACCCGGTCTGACCCCGGTTTGACCTTGCAGTGACCTCTGACCTCTCCGGTCCTGGCTCTCCACCTGCTCTGCTGCCTGGGTTCGGGAACGCTCCGCCCTGGGGCCCAGAACGAGCCAATCAGAATGAAGAAGAGCCGCAGCGTGCTGTCTGTGACTGGAGAAGAGGTGAGAATACAAACAACCAGGGATGTACTCAGAAAGAAAAGAAGAAAATCAGCTAAGTTTGTCACTTGTTTCCATGAGAGTAGACGCCAGGCAGAGCAGACTGTCAGACCCGACTGTGTGTGTGTTTTCTTGAATACTTATGATGACATACAAACCTTGTGACTTTCACACATCCAAGGCTCCCTTTGTTCTTGTCGTCATCGATGTCTGTGGACGCACTCGGAAGTCAGTGGACAGGCTGTCTCCTCCAGCCTCCACTCACACAGTGTGAACCACTCAGTCAGTCATAGTCCTGTATGTAAATGAGCCCCGGCTAAATGAGCACTTTATGTAAATGAGCTATCTTCTTTTAAAGATAACGTCTTGGCTGAAGGACATAATAACATGCATTATTCAAGCGCTCTTTTATTGATTATGCTGAGCGGTTGCCCATACATTTGTGTGTGTGTGTGTGTGTACTGTATGTGTGTGTGTGTTGATGTGGATGTGAGCATCTTTTCCACATCTGGGTCTGGACGACATCAAACGCAGCATGGAAGCAACACGGCACTGTTGCCTAGCAACTGCTACCATTCCCCTAGTGTTTTGTTGCTACGGTACTGCAGTGCAGATCAGCCTCTAAGAGCTCATTCTGTAGAGGCCTTATCCCAGACACACACACACACACACACACACACACACACACACACACACACATATGCATGTAGCTGAACACACACAGTCACACACGCATGTAAACACACATACATAGTGTGTAATTTATAGTGTGTTGAATTTGAAGAAGGCAAATCAACATGTTTTGGTAAAAATGAAAACCGCCTGCACCCAGTTCTGAATCGTTTCATTTATTTTATTTTAATATTATTATTAGATAAACGGTACAATGTTTTATCTTCAAACATTACCTTTTGAAAATGTGTCTCTCTCGCTTTATGTCTCAGTCTCCTCCCTCACCTGCCCTCCCCCCTGTTTTACAGGGGAACGACACAGATATAACAGGTGCTGGGGAGAAGGCGGAGTCATCTCGCTACAGCCGATCTTATACGTCTGGGGCCACGCTGGGGTCTGAGCTACGCAGAGGGAGGAGCAGAAGACTCTCGTCTAGTCTCCAGGTACTGAAAGGAAGCCTGGGGCGCGTTAACCTGCATGAGGCCTGGGGTAAAAATGAGCCATATGTAACACCATTACCCCCCTCATTCATGTGAACACAATATTAGAGGACCATACTGTTGATTTATTGGATTTGATTTGATTGCTGATTTGGCAGTGTTTTACAATTTTGAATATATGATTCCTACCAATGCAGAGACTTCCATTCATTTTGGCAGTGCAGACGTTTCAAATCAATCTGTGCTTTAATTGAATTACCGTGCAACAATAGTATAACACTAAAACATTTTACGCAGTCTTGATGTTCACTGTGATAGATTAAAGCTACCATAATCACTATTTTTATATTAACAATATGACTATATGACCTATAAAGGGTCTCTCATAATGACGAACCCTCAGAGAATTATCTCTCCTTGCTGGTTCTCAAACTATGGTACCTGTACCACTGGTGGTACATGACCTCTCTCCAGTGGTATGTGGAGGAATCTCTGAAGTACTTTTAAAACATGCTTTAAAAGCATTTCATACTACGAAAACACTACACAATAATATAAGTTTTGCATTTTGCACAGCACATATAAATCCATGATTAATTGTGAGCTAAAATGTGACAGCAGGATATCAAATTCAAATCAAATTTTATTTGTATAGGCCAAAGTCACAAAATACATTTGCCTCGGAGGGCTTTACAATCTGTACAGGGAGTGACACCCTCTGTCCTTAGACCCTCGGTTCGAGTGAGGAAAAACTTGCCCACAAAAAACCCTTTTAACAGGGAAAAAAGGTGGAAGAAACCTCAGGAAGAGCCACAGAGGAGGGATCCCTCTCCCAGGACGGACAGACGTGCAATAGATGTCACATGTACAGAACAAGTCAACACAAACATATTGTACAATTACAATGAATGATAAAATGACAATGAATTACAATGAATGATAAAATGACCACAGTAGCAGATATGGTAGCAATAATGACAGTAATAATATATGTAGTGGACGTTGCGCAGGATCACAGCAGCAGCCACGATCCACGAGAACCTGCTGGACGACAGAGCACAAAAACTCCGGGGAAGTTCGGTTAGTAGCATGCATTAATGAGACATGTATGTCCACTGATGGTGAGAGAGAAAGAGGGAGGAGAGGGGGGGGGAGAGGGAGAGAGAGAGAGAGAGGGAGGGAGAGTCCCCCGGCAGTCTAGTCCTATGGCAGCATAACTAAGGGATGACCTGAGCCAGCCCTAACTATAAGCTTTATCAAAAAGTAAAGTCTTAAGTCTACTCTTAAAAGTGTTGACCGTGTCTGCCTCCCGAACCTGGAATGGTAGTTTGTTCCACAGAAGAGGAGCCTGATAGCTGAAAGCTCTGGCTCCCAATCTACTTTTGGAAACTATAGGAACCACAAGGAACCCAGCATCCTGAGAGCGCAGTGTTCTAGAGGGGTAGTAAGGTACTATGAGCTCTTTTAGATATGATGTTGCCTGACCATGAAGAGCTTTGTAAGTAAGGAGAAGAATTTTAAATTCTATTCTAGATTTGATAGGTAGCCAATGCAAGGAAGCCAAAATGGGAGAGATGTGATCTCTGATCTTGGTTCCTGTCAGAACACGTGCAGCAGCATTCTGAATTAACTGCAAAGTCCTAAGAGACTTATTGGAGCAACCTGATAGCAAAGAGTTACAATAGTCCAGCCTAGAAGTAACAAATGCGTGGACTAGTTTTTCTGCATCCACTTGAGATACAATGCGTCTGATTTTGGCGATGTTACGTAAGTGGAAGAATGCAGTCCTCGAAATTTGTTTTATGTGGACATTAAAGGACAAGTCCTGATCAAAAACAACTCCAAGATTCTTTACGGTGGAGCTGGAGGCCAGGGTGATCCCGTCTAGAGTAACTAAGTCTCTAGAAAGAGAGTTTCTGAGGTGTTTCGGTCCAATTACAAGAACTTCAGTTTTGTCTGAATTTAACATTAGAAAATTGTAGGTCATCCAACTTTTTATATCTTTAAGGCATGCTTGGAGTTTAGTTAATTGATTTGTTTCATCAGGCTTGATCGATAAATATAATTGGGTGTCGTCAGCATAGCAATGAAAATTGATTGAGTGATTCCTAATAATGTTCCCTAAAGGAAGCATATATAAACTAAATAGAAGTGGTCCTAGTACAGAACCTGTGGGACTCCATGACAAACTTTGGTATGCATGGAGAATTCATCATTGACGTGAACAAACTGAGATCGATCTAAGAAATACGACTTAAACCAGCTTAGGGCGGTTCCTTTGATGCCAATTTGATGTTCCAGTCTCTGTAAGAGAATTTGATGGTCAATGGTGTCAAATGCGGCACTAAGATCTAACAGTACAAGTACAGAGATGAGTCCTTTGTCTGATGCCATTAGGAGGTCATTTGTCACTTTGACTAATGCGGTCTCTGTGCTATGATGCACTCTAAATCCTGACTGAAAATCTTCAAATAGACTATTGTTATGGAGAAAGTCACACAGCTGATATGAAAGCAGATGTCAAATGAATGGTTCAAAAACACTTCAAATCATGGCTCCACATGGTTAATATTAGGAAGTGAAGAGCGGATCAGAAAAACATCTTTTCCACCAGATTAGCTCTGGTTCTTGAACTGGTTCATTCAGGATTTAACAACAATCATGAATGAACCGGCCTCCTGTATAAACTGTCTGTAGCTGAAGGGTCGACCTTATATTTTAATCTGTCCTAATGGTGGTACTTATATTTTCTGAGGTAGTACAATGTTTAAAAAGTTTGATGAACACTGCCTTATTGTTTTAGCTTCATGACCTGCATGACCCTTGATACTGTTAACTGCCTGCCTAACACCTACAACAAACAGACAGAGTTAGCAACTAGCTGGTGGAGAAATTAGCACCTAAAAAGTTATTTATTTTCCTCAAGAGTTGGTAAAAGCAAAACAGATTAATTATTGGACTTAGATTCGCCATGTGGACACAACACATCTCCAAATAAATAATCATTTTCTGCCATAACTGCTGGATAAGTAAATGGGGAACTATTTGCTAAGATCTTTGCTATATCTAGTTTGATATTATGTCAGTGATGCGTTTACATTTTGTGTTTCTGCTGTCACCAAATGGCCAAAAAATCTTTAGTTATTTTAAAAATTAGAAATCTGGTAACTGAATATCATACTGCACCAACAATAAATACTGTACATACAAATACAAACTGAAAACTGCATGTATTTAAAATGGTATGGTTTAAAAAAAATCATTGAATGGGTTATAATTGGAAAGCTAGACTTTAAATACACTAAATACACAAATTCACAGTTAATCAAATTACCTCTGACCAGAACAGTGAATCCAGGGCTTGTAGGGCAGTTACATGTTTTTCCAGCCTTTAACTAAAGAGAGACTGAGTGTACAAATTGTGCTACATACCTGCAAAGCAACTGGTGGCTAGTATCATCTACAAACCTTCGCATCCACCTCTACAGGTACCCTGCTGGCTCCGCCCTCGAGACCGCACTCGTTCACCAGAGGTCCTGAACAATGTGTCGCGTCCAACAACTCTTCCCCTCCGCATCCCGCCCCGCATCTCCATCACACAAGCAGACACTGACAGGTTTACACACTTTCAAAATGCTGATTTTTGCCTCGCTGGCAGCTTGGCAGTACTTTCTCTAACCATCAAACGTCTCATCTTCCCCTCGTGCTCTAGTTATGAAGCAGAAAATGGCGTGTCACCAGGTCACACCCCGCTGGGTTCGCAGAGTCCAGGCCTTACCCTGCACACATCCTTTCCCCAGGGCCAGAGAAGAGAGTCTTTCCTCTACCGCTCTGACTCGGACTATGACATGTCGCCCAAGACGGTCTCGCGTAACTCCTCCCTTGCCAGCGAAGGGTGAGACAGAAACAATGAGGGAGAGAGCATGGGTGCCTGTACCCATATGTTTTGAGGAAATATATTTCTATAACTCTCTCTGTCCTTACCTCTTTCAGACACACAGCAGAAGACTTCATTGTCACACCTTTTGCTCAAGTGAGTTCCACTAAATAAATCATCATACTGGACATTGTGTAAAATGTTTTCCCTAAATAGTTTCTCAGCCGTTTTACATCATGTTGACCTGTTGGAAAAGGTTAAATTAGCATGTTAAAGGAGTGTGCACATTCATCATTCAAAGTTACTACACACTCTTTCTAAAACTTCCCATTAGTACATGCATATTTCTCTGAGCTTATTCCTGTACTGTATGTATATCCTGTGACACTGTGTGTTTATTTAGGTACTGGCCAGTCTGCGATCAGTACGGAGCAACTTCACCATTCTTGCCAACGTCTCCACACCGACAGTCAAGTCAGTATCAACTCATTGTCCTAAAATCTCCATGCACTGTGATAATATGTTGTCCATTTGTGTAACAAGTTAAAGAGGTAATTAAGACTTTAACCAACAACTTTACAACCAACAACCAACTCTACTACTACATTAAAATCATGCATCTCACATTCACACACACATTTTGTGACAACAGTGTCACTGTTAAGCAACTTGTAAACGCTCGTCCTTTTGTTAGCATGTGATCACCAAACCCAAAGCAATGCCTCTTCCCTGCAGCTGACATAAAATGCTGATTATTATTTTCCTATTTCAAACTTTGTTGCCCGTCACGTTGGATAAAGCAAAGAGATCAACCAACATTTCTAAATAGAGAGAAAGAGAGAGAGACGTACTTATATCTTCTATCGTCCCAATGTTTAATTACATTTAATACAGCTTTATTTATTCCTTTAAGGGCACTATATGCAACAGACACACACAGGGAAAAACACTGTTAAAGCAATCAAAAGCTGTATGCTTTTGATTGCTTTAACAGAGGAGGCAACAGAGGAGGCAACTACTGATGTAATGCTAACGTAGTCTGGTCTGCAGTTTCTGGTAGGCCTAACTCACTGTTGTGTCCTCAGGAGGTCTCCTCTGGGTGGAGTGTGCATCAGTCCCAGGGCGTCATTATCAGACCAGCAGTACCAGCAGCTCGCCCTGGATACGCTGGAGGAGTTGGACTGGTGCTTGGACCAGCTGGAGACCATTCAGACGCACCGCTCTGTCAGTGAAATGGCCTCCAACAAGGTACGCAGTCACCACTGAACCAACCAGTCCAACCAACGTATCTGCAGGCTAATATTGGCTCATCACAAATATATCACTATTAGGGCTTTTTAATGGATTTTAAGACATTTTTATACAGGTTTATAATATTTTGCTGTATTTATGATAACTTGTGTTTATATTTGTATGTTTAGAATATCATGCCTCACTACATATCTTTGTCTAAATAACAAAATCTGATGTGTCATAGCCAAAAATCATTGTTTTGTAATGATCAGCTGATCAGATTTTTTATGCTCAATTGTCTGCTTAAATAAACAGTCCTCATCAGCACATCACCAACTCGTATTTTTCTCTCATTCTGCCACAGTTTAAGAGGATGCTGAACAGAGAGCTGTCCCACCTGTCAGAAATGAGTCGCTCTGGTAACCAGGTGTCTGAATACATCTCCAGCACCTTCATGGGTGAGTGGGACCACAATCTGATTTCAGTCCACATCACATTTATGACCTTTACCCTTCAAATAAAAACAATAAATATGTCTATGTGTGTGTTGTTGTTGTATGTCCACCAATCTGTAGACAAGCAGAACGATGTGGAAATCCCGTCTCCTACCCTGAAAGACAAACCTATGAGTCACATCAGTGGAGTAAGGAAACTGTCTCACAGCTCCAGCCTCTCCAGCACCTCGATGCCTCGCTTTGGTGTCAACACAGACCACGAGGATGAGCTTGCCAAGGTCTTGTTGTTTGTTTGTTGTGTCTGTTTTTCTCTGACTCACAGTTACACGAATCAATCCCCGTTCAGACTTTTGAGTGTGCTCTGTGAACACCGATAACATGTTTTTGTTTTTTTATCTTGTGAGCACAAGATAAAAATATCATCTTTCAGGATTTCAGGGACTCGTAGAGTTGAGTCTTTTCTTTGCACAGTTTATTTAAATCTTCCTTTGAGTGTGTGCCCTGCACTGTTTTAGTCATTTACAGCTGAAGCTTCTTTCAGTGTCACATTGAGATTTCACGTGGGAGTTTTCCTGTGGGACATATTTGATAAAATATAATAGAATATAGTAGTTTTAAGACTATAAGAGTTCCTACCGAACACCAAGCTACTTCCAGGTTGTTGGGCTCATAGTACGAAACGTTGTACATCGTAATAGGTCCATGTCTACGTCATATAAAGACTAACTCTTTCGTATCGTCTAATGTTCCTTTTGTCTGCTTTTTGTACTCGGCGCCTCCTTGTTTAATTCATCCAGTCTGAAGCAACAAATGTTTGGAAAGACCACAGTTGGATGGAAATTGTTGTTGGTTCTGCTGCTTCATTGAGCAGTACATAAATCAGATGCAACTATGATAAATACAGTGTAAACAACAAGAGGCTACAGCCGTGCTGCCAGTTCTGCGAGGCTGTAGGGACAGTGGTGTTTTGAGCTAAATGCTAGTATCAAATTAAGATCACCTCTTTATGGTGTCACAACCCGATTGCAACGAGGAGGGAGACAATACAAGGTGGTAGTGAAGAAAACTGATTTATTTGCAAAAACACAGATCAGATAAACGTGTAGTAATCAGTATGTCACTAGCGTAAGGCATGTATGGATGTGTGAGTGTGCTTATGACGCAAACACAAAACATAACACATGCTGTCGTCATGCCAGAAGAGAGGGCAGAGCAGAGAACGTGTGCAGGATTAGGGGGACCTCTATAGGGTGGTACACACTGGCTCAGGTGCGGCTCATTTAGCTGATGATCCCTCCAATCAGCGTCTGCAAAAACACAAGGAGAGCGACAGGGACACCTAGTGGACAGGTAGAAAGGTCGCCACAATGGGGCTACATAGGAAGTTAAGTGACCTTCAAAGTGATAAGCGTCCATTTTTATCATTATTGAATTCTCTGAGAATTATTTTCTTAATTGATCAAGTGTTTGGTCTATAACAATTTGGTGAGATTTTGAGTAATCAAAATGTTGTGCAGTTTACATCAGCTTAATAATGAAAATGTGGCATAAATGAAATGAAGTTTGAAAGTTTCATTACAGTAAACTGACAAAATTCACTGTAGTTTGTGTTTTATCTGATACAGAATTTGAACCTTAAATATTCTTAACGAGTTGTCCTTCATTATCAGTGCAGCTGTTTTGGTCGGATTCCTTAAAAATGAATTGTATGCAGCTAAACACACGTGTAGTGTGTCTGGATCTGATTTCAACTATAACAACATTATTTAAATATCACTGATGCAACAAATATTAAACATTTATTTATTTTGCAGTGCATGGTTTGCTGTTACATGTCCCTTTTTTATATTTTAAAAAGATGGAAACCAAAGGCCAAGAATTGTTTGCCAATTTCTCAAAATGTTTGCCAGTGGAAGCCTGTGGGAGCCCTGTTCTCAGTGTCCTACAGCCTCAAACCTGAAGTTACTCAGTTTACTCTCATTGGCCACTAAGAAATCCAGTAAATATTCATATTTGAGAGGCTGGAGGCAGTGATTTTTTTTTTTATTTCTAGTTTTTGTCAATTAAATAATTAATCACTTGAGCTCTAGAGTTATCACTGTATGGTTCAGTTCATGGCTAGATGTCTTTGGTCATTTGGTCACTTTGGAGCAATTATTGGAATAAGGCTTTTATATTTTGTGTTTTAAATGATGACTGACTCATGACACATGTTTATTTGTGTGTGTTTTTTGACCAGGAGTTGGAGGATTTGGACAAGTGGAGTTTTAACATATTCAGAGTAGCAGAATTCTCCAACAACAGACCTCTCAGCTGCATCATGTACGCCATCTTCCAGGTAAACAAAATGAGTGTGAACGTGTGGGAGTGTGTGTTTTCTGCAGGATTGTTCTCACCTTAAGTGTTTGTGTGTCGGAGTGTGTGTTTGTGACGTTCTTGCTCCTTCTCCTCCCTCCTCAGGAACGAGAGCTGCTGAAGACGTTTCGTATCCCAGTCGACACCTTTGTCACTTACGTAATGACCCTGGAGGACCATTACCATGGAAGCGTAGCATACCACAACAGCCTCCATGCTGCAGATGTCACCCAGTCCACACATGTCCTCCTCTCCACACCTGCTCTTGATGTATGTTGACACACACACTCTCTCACACACACACACACACACACACACACACACACACACACACACACACACACACACACACACACACACACTGGGTGATTTGTGCATGTAAGGCTTGATGAAAATACATTTCTTTGAATTCTTCTTGTATTCTTTGAATACAATTAAGTGCAGCACAAAGGAACTTTATTGACAAATCAAGGCTGGAAAATGATTATGGCCGAGCCCAAAGCACAGTGAGGAATGTTTTAACAATGTTAAAATAACATGGCAACCATGGCTGACTTTTTAAACAAACTTGAATATATGTTCAAACTCGTTATGTCTGTTTGCAAAGTGTAAAGCTTTAATTTACCACAACTGACAATTTTTACTGATCACAATCAGCAGCGGTGGAATGTAACTAAATACATATAAGTACAATTTTTAGGTGCTTTACTTGAGTATTTCCATTTTATGCTATTTTATATTTATCCTCCACTAGATTTAGATTCATCCAAAGCGACTTACAAAAAAGGGAAACAATCAAGGTACAGTACAGTGTGACTAGGACACGTTAGTGCAGCATTAAGTACTGTGACAGTACCAGAGGGGATAGATTTATTTGACAGCACTAGTTGCTAGTTACTTTGTAGATTCAGGTTATTAATACAAAATATGCCAGAAGGCAAAGCTCTTTATTTTCCAGTCCATCTACGTTCCAACCCTCACCTGTGGTCATGAGCTTTGGGTAGTGACCAAAAGAATGAGATTGCGGATACAAGCAGTCCAAATGAGCTTCATCTGTCAAGTGGTCAGGCTCAACCTTAGAGATAGGGTAAGGAGTTCGGAGTAGAGCCGCTGCTCCTTCACATCGAAAGGAGCCAGCTGAGGTGGTTCGGGCATCTTATTAGGATGCTTCCTGGGTGCCTTCATTTGGAGGTGTTCATGTCCAACTGAGGAGGACCCCGGGGCAGACCCAGAACCTGCTGGAGGGACTATATAACCCATCTAGCCTGGGAATGCCCTGCTAAACCTGCTACCTCCGCGATCAGACTCAGAAGAAGCAGAAGAAAATAGATTGGTGGTTGGATGGATAAATCTAATGTAATAAAATTCATAATAATAATAACATAATAATATAAAAATTCTTCTAAGAATATAAAAACATGACTCAACCACACGGTGATTGTATTGCAAATTAAATTTTTAAAACCATGTGTTTATCCATGTTCTTAATATCATATAAATACACAGATTTTCTGCAGATAAAAAGTTAAAATATGGAGGGAAAACAGTGTGATGTGTTTGAAATCTCTCTTTCTCTGATCTTGTCTTCTTCTTCTGCCCTTTTTGTCCCTCTCAGGCTGTCTTCACTGACCTGGAGATCCTCGCTGCTCTTTTCGCTGCAGCGATCCACGATGTAGACCACCCTGGAGTTTCCAATCAGTTCCTCATTAACACCAGTGAGTCCACACACACACACACACACACACACACACACACACACACACACACACACACACACTCAAACAAAAGGTAAAAAAAATGTGTATATATTTGCAAAAACTGTGTTCACACCCTCCTCTGTCTCCTTCTTTGTTGTGCTCAGACTCGGAGCTGGCCCTCATGTATAACGATGAGTCAGTTTTAGAAAACCACCACCTCGCTGTGGGCTTCAAGCTCCTGCACCAGGAAAACTGTGACATCTTCCAGAACCTCACCAAGCGGCAGCGCCAGAGTCTTCGCAAGCTCGTCATCGATATGGTCAGGACGTTTTCTAACACATATTACTGTACATCTCACACCACACCACTCGTCGCCTTCTCTTTTGGCTGATTCATCATATTTATTCACTGTTGATTGTTTTATATCGCTTTCACACTTTTCTGGGATGTGATGTTTTATCTGTTTCTTATTTGAGCTGTTTGTCTATAAGTCGTTGGTGTCTATCTTGACCAGGTCTCTTAAAAAAGGATTTCTTATCTCAAATTTGGTTTTCTTAGTTAAAATTAAATCTAATTTAATCTGTATAGTAGCAGTTTTCTAAAAGCCTTTTAAACATTACAGCCAGTGTCTCTGTTAGCCTCTACAATAATGAACAATTGTCCCTGTTTTCTCATACATCTTTAATTTTTTATTTGTCAGATAAGGATAGATTAGAACAGATTAGGTTCAATGTTTGAGCCTCTTTTCTAGTGTTGTCTCATTGTCTTCCTGTCTGCAGGTGTTGGCCACAGATATGTCCAAACACATGACCCTCCTGGCTGACCTGAAGACCATGGTGGAGACCAAGAAGGTGACCAGCTCCGGTGTGCTGCTTCTGGATCACTACACAGAGAGGATACAGGTAACTTGTCCTCTATACGTGTCTGCCTGACTGTACTGTGTGAATGTATTCTTACATATCCTGTGTGCATTTTAGGTGCTGAGGAACATGGTGCACTGTGCAGACCTGAGCAACCCCACCAAGACGTTGCCGTTATACCGACAGTGGACGGAGAGGATAATGGAGGAATTCTTTCGACAGGGTGACAAAGAGCGGGAGAGAGGGATGGAGATCAGCGCCATGTGTGACAAACACACCGCTTCAGTGGAGAAGAGTCAGGTAACACTCGATCTCTCTCTTCCATCCATTTTATATGTGTTATCGTAAAACAGTGAATCCACATTGATGAAGTGGAAACTGTGTTTGCGTATGTGGATGTTGCATGAGTTCTCAGTCAGAAGACAAAATTGGATAATTGGCCATGAATACGCAGACCAGACTGTTTGAGTTTGATACTGTACCATGAAATAAGAACCCGGGGCCTCATGAAGTCCTGTCTTAACTCAGTTAAGGATGACATTTCAGATTTTTGGTGTTACAGTCTATACTACAGTATATCAGTCTGAGTGGATGTTAGCTTGTTAGCTCTGAGCTAACAGCCCCTTTGTTAAAGCTTAAGCTCGTCAGTGTATATGGTGAGACTGTCAGGGGCCATTTTTGAGGCCATTGTTGGTGTCATTCACAGACACCACAACGTTTTGTAATGTGGCAGTGTGAGGCAAACTTAAAGAGAAAATTCACAATGATGAAATGACACAACGCAAAGACTGGATTGACAAACAGGAACAGAGGTCACATATAGGCTAGCTCCTCTCTGAGAGACACTTAACCAACGCTGAAAACTGCATCTTCAAAAAAGACCATCTGAGTTCAGCATAGACGTGGATCGTTTCGAACAAGCCACCTGTAACGGCACTGTCGATTTAACTCAACATTTGCTTAATAAAAATGTAGGAGCTGATGGGAATGTTGCAAAATAATATTTTCGATCTGATGATGGCACAAGGATATGTGTCAAAGGATCACTAAAATGATTAAACATCACTCTGGCAAGCACATCAACATCTGTACGTCTGTCAACGTGCATGAAATGCAGTCCACTGAGTAGTTGTTGAGACATTTCACACAAAAGTCAGGGTGCTTCATCCTCTGGGGACCATGAATGTCTGTACAAAAATGTCATGGCAATCCATGGCATGTAATGGTTGTTGAGATATTTCAGTCTGGACTGAAGAGGTGAGCCAACCAACAAACCGACGCTGCTAACATGGCTAAACATCCATATGTCTACTTTGTTTTGCACTGTGGCAGAAAGACGCAAACTTGTTCTTCAACATGAAAAATGTTCTTTTCATAAATCTGGCAGAGTAACAAAGCCTGGAACTAGTTAAGATAATCTTTGGCAGTCACTAAATCTTTTGTTATTGTATTTTGGATGCATGTATGACAAATACATTTTTGTCTCAATGTCCAACTGGCAGCGGCTTCAGTCATTTTCCTCTTTCAATATCCGTGATGTTTAACAGTGACAACATGTCAAGTTTGTGGTCCCTCTGTTGGATTTTCTGCCAGATTAATTTCTCTACGCTTTAAAAGAAGCTCAGTTGGGAAATATTTGCTTTTTTGCCAAGAGTTGAAGAGATGGTCGATACCACTTTCATGTTAGCTTAGCATAAGGCTAGCCAGCTAGCCTGTCCAAATCTCAAATTAAAAAGACTATTTGTAATTTTCTTGAGCTTTAGTGCTGCTCGGTAGATTTTGTTTGGAGGAATCCTGGCTAGCTGTTTCCCCCCGTATCCAGTCTTTATGCTAAGCTAAGCTAAGCTAAGCTAACTGACTCTAGCTTCTCCTCTATCTCTCAGCAAAAAACAAATGATTTCCCCAAATAATTTATTTATTATCATGGCCTGAGGTGTGATTTGTTGTTGATTTGTCATTTTTTAGGTGGGTTTCATCGACTACATCGTCCACCCGCTGTGGGAGACGTGGGCCGACCTCGTTCACCCAGATGCCCAGGAGCTGCTGGACACGCTGGAGGAGAACAGGGAGTGGTATCTTAACACCATGCCCCAGTCTCCCTCGCCTCCCCCGGACAGACACCTACAGCACGACCGCTTCCAGTTCGAACTCACCCTGGAGGACCTGGAGCACAACAACCACAACCACATAAACATGAGAAACAGCGGCCACAAAGCGATATGCGACGACAGCGCCGAAGACCAAACGCAGGACGGCCTGGCAGAGCCTGGAGACGAGGAGCAGAACCATGTAGAACCTGAGAAAGAAGATGAGAACCACAACAGCGAACACAACGGAGTCCAAGATGAAGAGGAGGAGGAAACTAGAGAAGGAGAGGGAGAAGAAGAGGAGGTGAAGGAGAATGCAGAGGAGGTGGAGGAGGAACAAGGAGAGGACCAAGTAGAAGAAGAAGGAGGAGGAGGAGAGCAGACAGATGAAATAGAAGAGGAGGGTGAGGAGACTAAAGAAGAGGAGGAAGAGAATGAGAAAAATGAAGGAGAACAAGAGCAGGAAGACGAAAAGGATGTAGAGGAAGGAGCAGAAAATGAGGAAAAGGAAGCAATAGAAGGAGAAGAGGAAGTGGAAAACGAGGAGGCAGAAGTGGAGGAAAATGTGGAAAAAGAGGACGAAGAGATGGAGGAGAAAGAAGAAGAGGAGGCAGGAGAGGTGGAGGATAATGTAGAAGAGGATGGCGAGAAAGTGGAGGAGAAAGAGGAGGCAGAAGTGCAAGATAAAGCTGAAGAGGAGGAGGAAGAGGTTGGGGAAACAGAAGATGTTGAAGAGGAAGAGGTTGGGGAAACAGAAGATGTTGAAGAGGAAGAGGAGAAAGGAGAGTTGGAAGAAGCAGAAGAGGAGGCGGAGGAGGAGGAGGAGGAGGAAGTGCCAGTTGAGGATGAAACTGGACAGGAGGATGAAGAAGTGAAAGAGGAAGAAGAAAGTTAGTTAGGTGTAAAAACATTCAAAAGGGTCCGTGAGGAAAGATCAAAGAGAGATGAAGTTTCGGGCCAGAAAGGCTTCGACTGTTGTGAACGACAATAAAGAGCTGAAGACGCACCCTTCTCACTCTGACTGTCATGTGACCCGCTCAGCTGAAGGCCAGCGTCAAACATCACAGCTCACAGAGAAACATCAAAGACGGACAGTACAGCACCGGACACAAAGACTAAACCTGGCCGGAGCGTAACGCCTTCCCAAACAGCCAGATTGCTGCAACTGGTAGTGATAGAAAGACCGGAGTCTTCATCACCGAGTATCTGTACATCCATCACTGCCGTAGGGGGATAATAAAAAAAAAAAGGAGGGGGGGAAAACCTGTTTTATCGACCTTTTGTAGCTCCTGAAAATCTAACCTGAAATACGTACATGCAAATAAGTGCTACCCATCATCTCTCTGTCACCGTCTCCGTCTCACTTATGAGGAAGATCCCACCACACACCGACCAACTGTTAAAAGAATGTCAACACTTCCTCCGTTTGTCAGAAAAGATAAAAAAAAAAAAACTGCAAAAAGTTTGGAAAGTGTAGTCTGTTGTCTTATATTTACTACAAAAACTTTCCACTTGTGAACAGGATGCGGTGAACACACCTTTTTTTTGGGGGGGGGGCTCTGGTGTAGTTTAACCTCCTCACATACTAACCTTAAAGCAAACAATGCTGGATGTGTGAATACTATCTGGATACAAGGTGGAAACATTTACAGTCCACCTCAAAAAGGCTGACCTGTTGTACGTGTCGATGTCGGTTCATGTTTGGAAATAATAATAATAATAATTTTTAAAAAGTATTCATCTCGTCACAACACTTTTGCCTCTCCTCTCTCAGACTGTGAGTTTGATTCCCGGGTGAATCGTGCCAAACTGTCCCACAACCAGCACTGAGCAATTCAGCCGTCCTCTAAACGAGGCGGCGACTCGTCTGTGAAGCAATGAACTGTGGGACCAGGGTAACGGGTGTGATGGTCTTCCACAAATCCCATTTTTCTTTTTTGGTTTTGTTTTTGTAAAAAAAAAAAAAAAAGGTATTTGGCACTTTATCTAACACCCCTGTTACATATATGTACATAATAAACATGTATTTTATTTCTGCTGATGTCATATAATAAATATGATCAATGAAGTTGAAGATTGGTGTCTCCAGTTGCTAATTTACAAGGTGTACTTTTGGAAAGCAGAGCTGCATAATTAGCTGATCATCACACAGCAGACAACTAGGATAATCGGCTAGTGCACTGGTTCTCAAACTATGGTGTATCACTCGTGGTACGCAGAGGAATATGAGCCTACTCTGTAGTCATGTTCATGCATGTAGCGTGTTCATGCATCCATGATCAGTTGCGAGCTAAAATGTGATGTAAAGGCAGTAAGTGGAGGTAAAATTGAATACTGCAATCGTGGCTCCAAACGGGAAATATTAGGAGAAGAAGTGCAAATCAGGAGTACACCTTTAACACCAAATTAGCGCTGGTTCTTTTCAGGATTCAACAACAGTCAACTATAAATAATCATCTTATTACAAATGAAACTGATTAGAGTTGCTTTATTTTAATATCTGTCATGTACTTGGAGTTTAATATTTTCTAAGGAGGTACGCGGTGTAAAAAGTGAGAAACACTGGGTTAGTCGTTTGAGTCAATTATCAAACGAATGACAAACATTTGATACTCCTCGTGTCTGAGAAATGAAAATACTCTCTTTAATATTACAGTCTGTGTTTTAATGTCATCACTGTGAATTAAATATCAACTTTATTAAATAACAACAAAACAAACAATTTGAAGACACTCTTCGCCATCTTTTGTTTTATAGATTTAACTATGGATGGATTCGTCAGAAAAAATATGAACAGTTGACAGATCAACCAACAATTAAGATAATCACTAGTTGAAGTGCTCCTGAAAAAAATACATTTTCTATTAAATATAGGGAAGTCAGAGAGAGTTTTTAATTATTGCTCCTATAATCTACAGTCTTTTTTGAACATGGCAGGTCAAGTGAAAATGTAAAAATGTGTGATTTTTCTACAGACAATGAATCAATGATTATTAATATTATAATCAGAGGTGTTTGTTTGAATGATCTCCTGTTTTCTGTTGTTAGGACTAAATTATAAAGTTATCTATCTATTACAGGAATTACAAACCCGTGAAAAATAAAGTAGACCTGTAACAATAATCTGCAATTATTTGGTGATCAAATAATCGTTTTTTTAATTTCTTTAATTCTCAGGTTCACTTACTGTACAGTGTGAGACAAGGCAAACGTTTAAAGTTATCTGACAATTAATTCATTGACGACAGCCACGTTCACAACTTATTTTATGGACAATGACAACACTTCCTGTTTTTTTCAAGAAAATACTCTGCAGATTAGTCACTAGTTAAATCCATTAGTTTCAGCCATAAAGTCTTACTGAACTTTGCTGCTATAAGCACGTCTGTAGCATTTCACTCTTTGTTCTACATTTTGTAGTCAGACGTACGACTAACCGTCATCTGCTCTCTAAATAGAAATCTGTGGGCCGACTGGAACATGAGCGGAGGCTGGTTTTACTTCCTGTGGCACCTCTTACAGTCAGCTGATCACCGGGCTCATTTAATGATTATCATGTGTGTGTCTTCACTGAATGTTCAGAGCTGAAACAATTAACTGATCAGTCATTCGACGAAAACATGAATTGGCAACAGTTTAAGTATGTTCATGTGAATATATTTGTTTTTTTATCTGTGTTTAATTATAGTAAACTCGATATATTTGACTTTTTCTGACATTTAATTGGACCATGATTAATCAATTAATTAAGAAAATAAATGGACAATAACCAAACGATTGTTAGTTGCAGCCCTTAAAGTGCTGTCAGAGTCTTGGTGGTCTCTGCAGAGCTTCTCTCTTTGAGTCAACACTAAGAAAGACTGAAACACTTCAGACTGAACCATACTGAGACTTCAGAGTGATTATATTACCATAAATCCTTTTGCTGTTTTTGGATTGATTTGGTGAGGCACAGACTTTGAGCTTTGTTGTGATACAGTTTGTATTTATTGACAGACAATAGGCAGACAAGCATTCAAAGAAAACATTCAAATTGGCTTTAAGTCGTCTTGGTTTGACAGTATTGGGTCTAATTGCAGTAAATTTGTTGCTCTGGGCTCCAATAAAAAAGCTTCACAGTATAAAACAACTAATCAGGAAACACTGATGTGGTCACAGAGCATAATAGCGACAGAGCGGACAACAAATCTACGGTGGCTGAGAGAGCTTCAGAATCGTTTTAAGCAAATTAAGAAATGATCTTCACAACTTTGACAAAACAGATTAACACAGAAAGCTACAACACAACAGAAGTTTGAGTGGCACTGAATGTCAAAATGCTGTTGACTAAATAACTTCCTGTATGTGAGTGTATGTATCGGGAGGAAGTAGGTGCTCTTATTGTGAAAAAACAACAAAAAACAATGTTAGACAAACTTTGTAAGTTACTTCTTAACAGCGACAGTCGTGTTCACAACATATGGTCAAATAGTCGAAGAAACAACCTCCTATGTCCTTTCCTAAACACTCTTCCTTCACAATCAAAGTTTTTATATCACGTTATCAAGTCTGTCCATATTCACACTCTCTCTCTCTCTCTGCTGCACTCACTTTTTAAATAAACCGTTTGTTTTTTTTTAATGTCCGGTCGTGACAGATCAAACGGTGTGTCGCTTTATGTTGCTGCTGCAAGGAATTGTGGGATGGCGTTATCTCCTTTCCTTTCGTAAGAGCCCCATCTTACTCCCGATATATATAGACTCTGACACAGGAAGGTATTTAGCCAGCTGAATATAATGCAACTGTATTTGTGTTTTCTGTGTTTGCAGCCCACGTGCTGTCAAAACAGAAAGTGTTTTTTTACAATTTCTTGGTTTATTTTTTCATATTTTGTCATAATAATGAAGATATTTCCTTCATGCTTGTGATGTAAGTAGCAGACAAGAACAGCAAAAATACACCCAAATACTAATCTTCACACACGCATACATATATTCCTGAAGCTAACCTCATTCTTTACAATAAATACTTTTTAATACTTTTTCTATCTTAAGACATTTTGGGGAATTTTGAATGTCATAAAAGCAAATAAATACCAATTTTTATATGCAGACATGTAACCAGCTACATGTCAGCGTACACATCAGTACAATGTATCATCAAACTGCAGTTTAGCAACAGGCTTGAGGCAGTGATAGCAAAAAAAAAAAAACAGCACACTAGGACAACAGCAGAATACTGAATACCTGAATCGGATGCAATCATGGATGTATCAAACCCACCTGAACCGTTTTATGTGTAAAATAGAGTTTATCCACCTTTTTAGAGTAATATAAATCTTTGTATCGTACTTACAGACTTGAAATTTCTTGTTTACCTCATGAGGATCGACTGATGGCACGCTTACAGGTTTCCCACCTTTTTGTTGTGTTTGTCTCTCACCGGTTCAGTTTACTCTCTCTGTCTTCTCCAGTCCTGTGCAGACCGGATCCAGAGTTTGTTTTTTGTTTAAATCCAAGTCTGTGAAGTTTTTAGTGGCCAATCAAAGAGGTCCAATCAGGAAAATTGTCAATCTCTCCGGTCTCGTTCAGCTGCTGGTCACCATGTGTCAGCGTCAGCTTGTAGCGTAGACGAACCTTTCGCTAAAGGAAACACAGAAACGTGTCCAACATCGGTCAATAAATAATGAAATATTTTCCACATGGTTCTCTGTGTTACCCAATTCATCAATGATCCGTTTTTATACAGGTGATTTATCTTTACTGCCTTCTTATTTCCACTTAATTTCAGAGAGAAATATTCTACTTCTTAGTGTTATGGTGTCATGTGTCATAACATATGCCTGTATAAAGTTATTCATGTAAGTGGGTGCAGAACCAGAGAGTACTTTGTAGCAAGCATTAGCGATTTGAATTTAATGCGGCCTGCTTTAAAAAACGCAGCCAGTGGAGGTCGATTAGCAGCCAGTTTTGGGTTGATTGATGACCAGGCACGCCACACCATAATAGTAAAAGATCAAAACAACAACACGATAAACTAATTTGAATGAATTCATTCTAAACACAAACAGACTGAAATGTATTATTATTATTATTATTAATCTCTTCTGTTTTATGTAACAGTGAAGCAGGGCGATCAGTCGCTAACACGATAATGTAAATCAAACTCACCTTCTGAGGATTAGCCAATAGGAGGACCTGTGAGATGGCAGGTGGAGGAAGAAGAGGGTTGTAAGGAGATAGGTGTGTCCCCGAGGCAGGCTGAAGTTTCACCGACATGGTCTGCAGGAGAGAAATTACACTGACATTTAACTGGATGACCAACTCATTGAATGAAAACAGGTCATCACAGCTCAGAGTGATGAATGATGGGAAAGACGGGAGGGTGTCTGACAAATGTGAAGTGGATGTCTGGCTCCAGGAGGGGGCGCCATAATGTGATGAACTTAAAAGACATAATCTGTCAGAAAGAGCATTGACTGATCACCCCAGCTTGAAACAAACCACCACTCACCACCCCAGTTTCCTTGCTAAGTTTGCTCAATTCCTAGATGTTACTTGCTTCCACAGACACTCCAAGATAGCCTAATATTGCCGTTTGAGATAACTTCAGACTAACAAAGACATAAAAAAAAGGTCGGTCTGAGGGCAGTTATAATTGTCTAATTCTGGGAAAGCAAGAAAAACTGTAAAATTCTCCAAAACTACTTTAACCCTCAACTCACTTCAACCAAATCAACCACATTTACGTTATTCTATGTTTAAATTAGAACATTAGAAATGATTTAAGCTGCATTTGTTTTACATTATTTCATTTATTATTAGTAAAGTTACTTTTATGTTGAAGTCTCAGCTAATGAGTGTATCGGCAGGTGTTGTTGGGCTGCTCGCGTGTGCGTGACTCACCTCACAGCATCTGCACCAGCAATCAAGCCGGCATCATGGACGTTGTGTTCAAAAATATTTTATTTTTTGGCCTATGCTGTTTAGTTTATAAGGTGGATTTGGAGAGAGCCTTCAAATAGACCAGTAACAAGACTTGCGTCTGCCTGTGCTCCGAGAGAATTATATATGTTGTCTCTCTCTTATCTTTTGTAATATTCTTCCCACTTCCACTCACTGAATCTCCCCCTGGGGAGGCCTGCATCCCACTTTAAAACCATCTGAACTATGGGAAGTCATCACATTTTAAACATATTTTGAATTAGAAAATCTGTATTCAAAATCATTGCCACTGTCTGGTGTAGATGACACTTAATTCAAAAACAAACTCACACTGTGTTGTTTTTCTGATCGTGTTTAGACTTCATTACCTTTGGAACAGCAGCTTGAAACATGAAGTCCTTCACGTGGAACGCAGATGTGTTCACTGTGGAGATGATGACCACCGCGACATCTGGGTGACCCGGCGGAGAGTCTTTGGCAAAATGTAGAGAGACGTGGAAACCTCCTTGATCGAACAGCGTGATCGGCTCAAGATTACCTGACAGAGAAGAAAAGCACAGACATTCAGACAGGTAACAAACACGTTAATACATATAAAGTGTAGTTTCAGTCTTTAGGATTTAAACATACTGGATTTAATGGTCTTCATTGGAACGAAGATGTTCTTCAGGACTTGTGGGGGACACAAGCTCTCCTCTGATTTCACTGGAGATCCGGACATGTTGTTGAGTTGTTTCTGCACCGTGGACAGTGACTCTGTAAACTGCTGATTGTGAGGGAGTGCCCTGATAGAAAAGGCACATTTTAGTAATGATGGTAAATGAAGCCAGAGAACAACTCCAATAACTTACTTTAATGCAACATTGTGTAACTTTTGTGCCATAAAATAACAGATTTGAAATCATGTTGATGTTACACTGATGTGAATGTCATTTGTATGTCTGTTCTTGCACTATGTAACTTTGTGCTCTGGGTTTGATCACCTGCAAGATCAATCACGGCACTAAGTGACACACCACCAGGGAGTGGAGCCAGTGTCCTGTCAGAACCAGAGCTGGGTAAACAGGCAATATAACTGGGCTCAGCAGCCTCTATGGACATAATGACAGAGGCGAAAAGACCGAAGGGGATGTTGATAAAGAAAAGGAAAGAATGACCGAGCAAGAAGCCGCTTGACAAGAGTAAATCTGGGACTGACTTTTAGTTGTTGCCGAGAGCTTCATGAAATAAAAGGCTGAAAGACAGACGCTGAGCTGGACTTCTTGCTGTTGAACCAGTAAGTAATATTAACTGGCTGCAATGTCTTGTGTTGTTGCACTTGCTTGATGTTTGAAGTTGTTGACTCGTTAGTTTTTGATCATAAGTAATGCAATGATAACAAATACAGCAACTTTACTGAAAAGTTTATTATTTTAAATAAAAATATAGAACAAAACTATATAAATTGTACATTGAGTCAAATAAACGGATAAAAAATACCATTTTATTAGCAGTATTATTATGTCATTTCTGATGTGGGGTCCCTCTACTTTTAATTTTTAGCTGAACTGAACTCCATAATATCAAATAATTTACAACCAGAGTGTGATCACAATCTTCATGACTTTTTATAAAATCCTCACCTGTGGAATTTTACATCAGGTCTTCCTCTTTTGGCTCTTTAGAAATAAAGATTACTCAGTTGTAACACTTTTAAACTCATTTTACGAGTCTCCTTCCTTTCCTTCATCCTTACCAGATGTTCTCATTTGATGTCGTGCTGTTCCCTGCACATCCACGCGCTCTCAACACGAAGCCTCTTCCTCCATTCTGCTCAGCATTCTTCATCTGAATGTCTTCATTAAGCTGACAGAAAGAGATAAACTGTGTTAAACACACTCCTAAATACAAATCACTTTTAAACCTTTGTCTTTAAATCCAAACCTCACCTGCAGTAAATCTTCATAATATGACCCTGAATTCTTTTGAGTCTTTCTCGAGACCAGATCATCTAATTCTGTAATTACAGGACACAACATGGTCACATTATGTCATGTATTTATCACCACCTCAGAGGACAAACTAAAAATATGTACATATGCAGGCCTACCTAATTCATTAAAGTCTTGGTCAGTCGCTGAGTGGAAGGTACTTTCCAGAAGAGAGGAATATGTGGGTGAAGAGGCTTCGAAGGACGGTGGTGAATCAGCTTTTCTGTGCGTCTGTGGAGAGTCCAGTGCTGAGAGGTCGATGAGGTGGTAACTTTTAATCTCTCTGGGACTCGTTGGAGCTGGAGGAACAAAAAGAAACACGATCAAGTACAAGCAGAGCACCACACAAGGTCAAGGTGTTCCCAACAGGAACCGCAAACAGCGAAGAAAATAAGGCCTACCATTGTTTTTACACTCCATTTCTTCACTTTTACTTTTTTCTCTTCCACCATTACACTCCTTCTTCCCCACTTGTTCTTTGTAGGCACTCAATACAAGTGTTAGCTCATCGTTAGCCGTAAGGATTTGAGCCAGAGCTGCGTCGTCATCCATCGTGTCGCTGGCCAGGCGGAAGAGGCTCGGCCTCAGCCGATCACAGCGCTCGTACAGGGTCTGCAGCAGAAGAGAGGAAAGTGTTAAATGTTGAGTTGCACTTTCACACAAACAGAGTGATGTAAACAAGAGCTGCTATGAGAAAAGTAGGTTTGTTGGGCCCAAACCTCGCACTTTAAGCTCTGGTTTTCTTCAATATTTTATAAAATAAAAGCCAGTTCTCAAATAATGGTCACAACGGACATATAAACTTCTAGCCAAGTAAAATGGCAGTTTTAATTACCTTTATACTATAATACAACGATAGGCAGCAAAATCCCCAATTTTATGATGACAATCCTGGCTTAAGACTTTATGTTCTTAAAACATGTGAAAAAAGTTAATGTTAATTTTTAGATTAGATTCATTTGAATTAAAGATTCTTCTTGAAACAAGAAGTAAGAAGCACGTCATGGCTCCAGAGTTAAGAAAAAGAAACACGTTTTCAGAAAATACTGGAAACAATTTGACTGCACAGGGAGCAGGCTGCATTATTCTAACTGCACTGGAGGATCTCTGCAAATGTTTAGAGAAAATAACGGGTTAGGACTAAATTATAGACTCAAATGACTTGAAGGAAGGAAGGAGGAGATTTTAGCATGGAACAAAAGCATCATAATTTTAAAAGTTGAGATTTGACCTCATTGTATAAAATGACACATCGTGACCTCTGGGATAATCACAGCTTCATGAAACAAGGACAAACTAGAAAGAGAGCATTCAGATGATCTTAAGACGTATATATTGACAATAAGGAGATTTCTGAGCACTTTCACTAGAAAATGTAATTCTTACAGAAATCTCCAAATGTCAAAAGTTGTTTTTTTTATTATTTTTCTGTGACTTCAAGGTCTATGTGTCTCGCTGTGGTGTTTTGGAGAGATTTTTATTCATTTTTAAGTTTTTTTGCACTAAATCTATGTAACAAACCCAAAAATTGCTGCAACAAAGGTATTCGTGCATGAAACAAATGCTTCATAGTTTAAACAGCATTTACTATATTCCAGTGTAGAGCAGGTCCTAACTATACTTTTTGACCTGAAACATATTGGTGCTTGGATTGAAGAAGTCGGACACTAAGTGAAGTCTCAAACACATTTGTAGTTTGCCAGTAGAGGGCAAGTGAAGGAAAACAATCACAAAACGTCCACACAAGTCTCCAAAACCATCTATCTTTGTGGTCAGCGATGTTTGTCCAACATACCTTCACGTCATCGCTCAGCTGTAACGACGTTCCAGTGATCGTGTGCTCGTTCAGTAGCTCTCTGAGCTGTTTGCTGCTGCTCTCCACCTCCTTCAGAGTAGACTCACGCTTTGACAGTTTCTCCGCCTTCTCCTGCTCCTAAATTACATACACATAAACAAATTAACACCAAATTCATACAATTACAACAGCATGCTTTGCAAAGATGACCACCGCCACAGCACTACTCACCTCTTTGATGGTGCTTTTAATGAGTCTGTTGGCAGTTTCCAGATCTTCAAGTCGGGCGCTTTTCAATAATCTGGCTAAAAGCTGAAGATATAGAAACACAGTTCAGAAGGATGATTCTCAAAGTTACATTAACACACGTCCACAAAAAATGAAACACAAACACACCTGGGCCTTGTCCTCCTGGTCAAAAACAGACTCAGTGGTTCTTTGTGGTGGAGGTGCCATTATTACTGTGTCCGGCAGTTTGGGATCTTTCTTTACAATACCTGAAACAACAAAAAGAAAGAGTAAGATTGTTTTATTTTTGAGACATGGACAAACTTATTATTTGTTATATATCACACTATGCTATACTGCTGCTACTCTGTACTATACATTACATTATGCTATTAGAAATGGACCCATTGATGATTCGGTGACCAGAACTGGATCTTCAGCTTGATCGGCTATGACCGATGACCGGTGACGACCAGTCTCATTGTCCAATTCTGTGCTGGTCAAACAATGCAAGCTGCACCGCATGATGGTCGACGCCATGTGCACAGTGGCAATGACAGTAACCGACACACACATGAGCAAAAACAACAAACCTCCTCCACCACGACTCACCTGCTGTTGTGAAAACAGAATCATGGGTAAAAAATAAATAAAAAATAGAGCTGGAAGTCATTTTCATTTTTTATTTGTACAACAAACTGTTCAGTAGTCTAATCTGGACCACTTTTTTTTATTCTGAGATTTGTTTGTGTGAAAGAAGGTCCTGTAACTGGCTCAGTTTTGGAGAAGTGAATGTTTCATTATGATACATAAAATTTAATTAAATTTTGCATTAAAGAAAAGTTACAAAAATCTTTGTGTATAACATCAATTATGGTTATGAGAGAGAAAGACTTAAAAAATAGAAAGTGGTCAAGAAAATTGCTATATATGCTATATTACTACTTTTCACCACCATTTCACATATTTTTATATATTAATATATCATACTGTTTTATTAGTTCATATACTATGTTATATTGCTATAGAGACAAATGCTGTTATAGTAGATGGTATCATATTCTTCTTACATGTATGGCTGCTACTCACCAGTATGTCACTTCACTTGAGACAGTACTACACTATTGTTTTATCGTGAGTACTGTATGTTTATTGCTTGCCTTGAGTTAAATTCAAGTTGAATATAGTTGGACTTTAGTTTCTGTTTATCTATACTCTTATTTCTATTTTTATACACTTCAAATTATTTATTCATTTCACTCTCTCAACTGCTTTGTTTTGCCATTTCACTTCTGGGGATCAGTAAAGGCTAATCTTATCTTGTATGTGTGTAACATACAACAAACTCCTTATACATCACGTGCTTAACCAGTTTTATTAAAGTGCTGCTCTTTGCATTACATGTAAGAACTGAATCGTGTTGGTGTTTTGTGTGCGTGCTGCATTCAGACCTTGTTTCTTGAGCATGCCGTACGCATCCTGAATCTTGGGTTCATCTTTAAGCCACAGAGTCCAGCCGTAGAGGACCTCCGTCACTCTGTCTTTGACCTTCTGTGGAGTCCACGCGCCAAAGTACTGCTCAGAAAAAAAATCAACCAGGTCAGTCACATTAGTGTCATTCCTCAGAGAGCAAGGTTAACATTATTTTATTCGTTTTAACACTGTTGTTATAGCAGATTGTGTTTCCGATGTTATTTTGGATTATTCTAGTTTTCACTCTCATATTCGACACAACACAATATTGTCTTGTTTTTTTAACCTTCACTTATAGCAACTATTTTCATTATATTCTAAAATCTTGAAATTTGCTACTGTAGATCCTTTAACATCTATTCCTATTTGGTTAATCGATTCATCTGTATTTATAATATTTGAATCCATTTGACATTACCCTGTATATGTAATAATATCATACATATCTGTGTAGTTTATCTTTGATTAGTTGTAAATGTACCGTTAAAGTTTGGATCTTTAGATTTGTGTTTATAGTTGCTGTCTTGTTCCTTTTCTTAACCCTTGTTTTGTATATTCCCCCATGGTTTTTAAACTCCTTCTTAAAATATATTGTTCATCAGAGAGCACATCTGGATTTCAGATTTTAGTCTTAAGTATGAAACACACAAGGATCATTTAAACAAATACAGCCTGATGAAATCTACTCGGCTAAAACATCGCCCAATGAAGACAACAGATTTCTATCTTTTAAGACATGAATATGTGCTATCATCGCTTTAACAGATGAGTACTCAGGCTCACTTTTAGTTTTAATTTTAGATTTTATAATGACGACAATGAAAATGGGATTGGTACACACTCAGATGTAAACTTGTTTTTTAAATGTAAGCTTTAAGGACACCTGTCTCTATAATTAGCCGTACCTTTGGTGTTAAGACTTTGATGAGCTCATTGAGAAAACGAAACTTGGCGGCCTCGCTCTGAAACCTTTTTCCACAGTTGTTCATACACGCCTCGAGAACCTGGAAAGCACCAAATCAGAGTAATCAATACAAACAGAAACCTTTTCAACAAGTGAAACTGAAAGAAAAAAAGTGTTTTATTCTTGTGCTACACAAAAGAGAACAGATTTGTTCCTGCATGCTCATGGTTAACCACCTTCAAATGTCACATGATAGGAGGCACATTAACTTGGAGAAGCTTCTAAGTTACAGTTTATCGTGAAACGCTGCAGCTCTCTATAATGTATGAATGAACCATGTGGTGTCACAGTAGATTTGAATGCAGATTAAATCCCTCATGTCACTCAGGCCTTGTGATGAAAATTAGTCACAGATATTCAGAGGAGCACCCTCCCCCAGGCCAGGGTTAAAACAAAGACTCAATAAATGATGCATCCATTTAAAGATATTCATGATACAAATGTTAAGTATAGCCCATGACAAATTACATGCATATACTGTGTGACCACACGGATACAAACAGACTTGTTAAAGGATGAAAAATAACCTTTAAATGTAAAAAGTAGGGTGAAATGTGTTATTTATTTCTTCCTAGATGAATATACTGAATATTTAACAACAGATACAAATAAACTGTGTATGTGCATTATAGTATGTATAGATGAAGAGACAGATCACTCACAGTGAGAGCCTGCAGAGCCTCTTTTTCCTGTGGTGACTGGATTTTATGGCCAAGAAGACGAATGGCTACCTGTGGCCTGAAAGCAGAAAATTAAGATTTAAATCACATTAAAATGCCTGAACAGACCGCGAGCGAAGAACATGTTATGCCAACATTATAAGAGGTGCTGTTCACACAGCTTCCAAACATTGGCAAGCTTCAAACTAAGATGAAGATGAAGAATTGGATAAATAATTTTTAAAAGGGTCAAAAGGGGAAAAGGGTGCTGCAGAGCTCCTTCTGATTCTTGCATGATGGTGTAACTGAGATGCTGTAATCGCAACATGGGTGTGAAGCAACTCTTTCTCAAATGCCACAGTTGTGTCAAAAAGTAACTTCTAGAAGGTGGTGGCCTCTCTGAGCACATAATGTAGGTAAAAATAAAAAAAACTTTGATGAGCTGACTTTGATTTACCCATCAGTTTCTTGGTTGACGAGCTGGTAGAAGCTCTGGATGCAGTCCCATCTGTCCTCCTGATTGTTTAGGTCTGTGGCCTGACCTGGAACAATTTAGCCACATAAACAGGTTAAACATCTGCAAAATGTCCACAATTAGATGAAATATATGCAAATATATTCAGAATATTATACACCTTAATGAGGAAATGAAAAAAAAAGACAGACAGGCAGGGAACCTCTGCCTATTGGTATGTTGTACTAAGTATACTGAAGGTATGGCGAGTAAGTTAAATAATGAAGTTAAATAATAGTCGACTATAAAAAATTGTTGAGAAACTTTCTGCCAGTCCACTAACTGATTAATAAAGCACTAAAGTCGTACATTTTTAATGCTATATTACGATAACAGCAGCTTCTGTTTTGAAGATTCAGATGAACAAAATAAACTCCTTATACAGCTATTGGCCACTTCATTAGGTACACTTGTTCAATCTAATGTGATCCAATAAAACAACTCTGCCATAAACTCTACTCTTACGAAGCTCATAATGTTTCAGTTTTTGTCGAAACTGTCAGAAAGGTAATAATTTGACATGTTTATCATCATGTTTACTATTGACATGTAGTTTGGAGTAGTGTTAAACTAACATTATATCGAGAGGCTTTTCTTTGTTACCTAATTAAGTGGCCGGTCAGTGTATACTGCTATTTTGGGGGTAAAAAGTCTCTAATGGGGAATTATCTGGAAAACAAGCAATTTAATATTATCTAAAGAGTAGGCAAAGAGGACAATGAGAGTTTGAAACGTGAACTTTGAAGTTTGGATATGAGCAAATCAATCATAGTTTTATACTCCTTAACTGGTACAGACCATTATTTGCAATATACTGTAGTATATATATATATATATATATATATATATATATATATATATATATATATATATATATATATACTGTAGTATATATATATATATATATATATATATATATATATATATATATATATATATATATATTTGTAGTTTTCATAGGTACTGTGTATAGGTACTGCAGGCATATTTTATTTTATTTATTTATTTATTTTTTTCAGCCATGGTGCGCGTGCGCAGCAGGAGCGCAGACACAACACGGCTCTAAGCGCATAGTCTACATGCAAGCTCGAGCGCTCGTCAGGCGCGCGCACGCGTCTAACCAACAACTTCCTGTTCCAAGTAATAACTTTCAGCACAAGACAAACTAATTTAAGGTAAAATTAATTCATAAATTCACAATTAATTCGCAAGTTTAACGTTTTTTTTTTTTTTTTTTTACAGTAATTGAGCCCAACTGATGGCACGAGCCGACAGTTCGAACGTGACGTTTGCAAAACAAACAGCGACGGTTAGTTCAGATACGGGAGGATGATGGTGATGACTTAGGTTAGCTGGCGTTATGTCGGATATAAACGTAATTAAACGAGCAGATAAATCAATAAATAACACTTTTATCTCTTTACTTACTGAGCAATGACTCAAAAGTTGTCTGACTGTCACCGGTCGCCATTACAGTCCGTCTCCTTGCAGGTCCAGAGATGTTTTAGTAGCTGATCTGAGTGCGTCTTTCTGGGGGAAGCGGAGGTGTCAAACTGCCGCCTGTGTGTGCTTGAGCAGACCGACATGTGACACTCACGCCCAGTCACACTCCTGACACACCAGCCCAGTTACACACCCTCCTTCAACGCAGCACAAACACTGCACTGGAAAGTATAGAAAGTTAAAATGGAGCCCAAACTATAAAGTCTTTCATCATAAACATCAAGTAATGTCAACAGACTTCGAGCTGTGTACACTAGTTACATGTCTAGCTTCTTTCTATTATATTTCACTACACTTCAGAAGCAAATTTATAGTTTTAACTCCAGATTATGATTTTAGATACAAAACATAAAATAGATGTACTGTTATAGATTAAAGCAACCAACAACAACATAAAATAGTTGGTAACACGCAGTGGTGGAAGAAAACTTAATATTTTACTTGCATGAAAGTGTAAAAATACTCTGTTACAAGTAGAAGTACTGTATTCAAAACTTTACAAATGTAAAAGTACAAAAGTATTAGAATCAAGGAGTAGCAATACAGTCTTATTGATATAATAATATCATACTTTATGTTTTATGATTTTGTAGCATCATTCCAAATATGGCAAATGACTTTAACAATAAATGTAGTGTAGTAAAAGTTCAATATTTGCCTCTGAATTGTATTGGAAAGCAGAAATACACAAGTAAAAGTACTTGAGTAAATGTATGTAATTACTTTCCAGTACTGCTTACATGTAAATGAACCAGTAGTGATATATAAATATTATATACCAGTGTATATATCTGAGGCATGTAAAGGATTTGAATACTTCCTTCATCCATCCAAGAAACACTGAGCGATTTTTATGCCTTTATGCATTAGCAGTAAAGTACTTGGAGGATGTTTGCACACTGCAAAAATACTCCAAAACACTAACCATATAAGTATAATGGCCTAATGATTTATACTATGGTTTAATTCATAATACAGATGCATTGAAATGTGTAGTATAAGTAACATTTCACTATTGTAGAAAGTTTATAAACTGTTGGTAGTTTAATTCTTTATGTAAAATCTTAAACAGATTACTAATTATAGCTGTGAAACAAATATAGAGGAGTAAAAAATACAATATTTGTTCATGAATTGCAGTAAAATAGGTGTATAAAGTAGCAAAAAATTAAAATTTAAGTAAAAGAACATTAGAGCTGTACTTCTGCACGGTGCATTACCTTCCTTCAGTGGATAAAACAGTTTCATGAAGGCAGCACTGTTTAACTTATGAACAGCTTTAAGTGGTGCACAAAGACATTATGATATGAATCTTCTCTTAACCAGTGACATTAACCTCTGGTATAAATAAATAAAAAGGAACAATAAACCGTCTGATTATCAATAAAATATCCTATGACAGGACAGTTAAAGGGCTGGGTGTTAATTCAGTGTTACATCTATTTAAACATGTTAATTAAAACAGCTATTACTTTAATCAAAATAACCATTTGTGACTGATACTTTTCTCAGGTGTATGCAAAGTATCCACATCCTGACCAAAGTTAAAATTAAAATGTTAGGTATTCTCCATGATTTTCCTGTGAACGCACAGCACATCTGTCTGCTGCTGTTCGTTGAAAATTATTTGCCAGAGAGAGCACAAGAACATTTGCATAAAAATCCCGAGGTACTTCCCATGCTCTGCCTGTTTGTGTCACGTGCTCCTTAGAGATCTGACAGAAGTGAATAAAACAAACACACCCTGTGAGTAAAACCATTTTTAATAAAATATTTATAATAATTCAAGTATTATTTCACTTCTTTCAGCTGGGTGCAGTTCATTTTAAATGTGTCCCAGACGGCTTTGGCAGAATCACCAGGTGTTTGGATGTAACTCCCAACATGCAGCAGCTCTTGTCTTACATCATGTTCATTAGTCTGTGAGGTGACAGGCCGTCCCGTGTTTAACTCGTCTCTGAGAGCAGCATAAGTTTCTTAAAACGGTGGCTGATCTCTGCAGGCCCCAAAGACACCATCATCTCAGCTACACTGGGCCCTTGCTGCACGTCAAAGGAGGACAAAAGATCAGGGATCAGTGAAGCAATGCAATCAGACCAGACAGTAAGAAAACAGATAGTAAGCAATCACAATCGACTTCCTCTTTCCATATTACCTCTGAATATCTCCAGGGTTACTGTGGTGAGTTTCTGTAGATCATTGGAGGGGTTAGTCATTACTATTACACTTTAAATATGCTATTTCAGAGTTTAGCTTAGTCATGCCGTGGCGAGAACTAAAAAAAAAAAAATGGACACGTGCAACTGTAACAGTCCAGCAAGAAGTATTTCTTCATGACAACAGCCGAAAATAGTTGCAACTGCTGAGGTGGAGTTTGAAAAAAAAACTATTTCAATCTTTAAAAAAATGCAGAAATGGAAATTGCATGTGACAGAAGGAGGATGTTAAAAGTTCCTCTGACAGTCAAAATGATCTTAAAATATTAAAGTGCATCCAATGCACACAAGGCTTAGAAAAACAAACATGTTAATCTATGTTTGATTTGTTCAGAGTGAAGTCAGTCCCAGAGAGATGCAGACTGAAAGGCTGGATTTTTTTTGTCATGTGATTAGATTTTGGGTCACACCAGTCCATCTAATGCTGATTAAATTCACCAGTTTTTTTTAATCATGTAAGGAAGATATTTGTGTTTAAGCTTGTGATTAATGTGAATACATTTAAAATGAAAATACCATACAAATTATAGAAATACAATTAAGGTAGGTAGTTCCTGCAGCTTTAAAATGCAGAAGTGATAAGAACTGAACTAATAACCTCCTCTACTGAAGCCCGGTGCAGGCTATAAGACTTATAAGACTGGCAAACTGTGTTGGTACAGAATCCACACATGCTTCCCTCCATGTCGACTAGAGATCAACAATAGTGGGGTTTTTTCACTCTGGAAGCATGAAAAGTTTTATACAACTGTTTTCAGATATTAGAGTCCTTATAGTTTTATATTTTAATTTCATTTTTTTAATTTTGGTTTTCAGTGCAGTTTAGTTTCAGTTTCCAGAGTTAGCTTGCTTGTTTCAGATCAGTTTTTATTGTGTAAAAATGTTTAATTTTAGTTTAGTAGTTTTAGTTTCAGTATTAGTTTTTGTTATGTTTGTTTTGTTCTTATAGTTTATATGATGGGGGCTTTTAGGGGCAAGATTTAAGAAGCCTAGATAACATGACAATGACCCTTTTCTAAAATCTAGGTTTTTATTTTTATTTCAGTTGACTGAGATGTCTTTTTTCACACCTAGCTTTGGAGCGACGTTTCCAGCATTTATCTGACTTACTTTGCACGATCTGAGGATAATCAAAGCAGCAGGGTGATATGTATAAAAAGCCTCCTGCGTGTTTAGAGACGAGGAAATGAAATAAGTCACACACACAGCTGGCGAGTGAGGAATGACTCAACAAACCAAGGTGCTGGTGAAGCTCTGGGTTAGTTTGAAGTTACCACATCCCTTATTCCAATATCAGGCAGGAAACCCTGTAGCATTTGTACAGCTATGAATCATAAGACATCATACCTGCAGACCACTGAGAGTCAGACGTAGCAGCTTCATCAATTCTCTGTACTTGGTGGCTTTAGTCTGCTTCGCCAGAGTCTTCAGATCTTTATTGAGTTGATCCACAGCGAGCTCTTCACCTCGCTCAGCTATTAATCTACAACACACAGACACAGACATGTTCACAATCCTGCTAAACCAGTGTGTCCAGTCTCTACAGAGAAAAGTGCAGCTATTAATATATCATACTTTAGCACTAATGAAGCAATATGATGGGCCTCTGCAGTCAGGGATGCCACCTGCTGGCTGGAGATGGAAGGACGCACCCACAGGTAAGAGTAAGCAGGACTTAGAAGCTCTTTAAGGGAGGATATGTGACCCTGTAGAGAAGGGAAGAGAACAGTTTCAGTATTACTGGAGAGGCACGGAAGCAGTATTGAGAAATAACGAGTACAGGCAGGAGGAGAGAGTGGATAAAAGTCTGAATAAAAGGTTGTTGGGAATAAAATAAAAGTTAGAAAATGAAAATTAAAAACGTCACTTTCTTAATAAATTACGTTTTCCTTATTCACCGAGGTGTATCTAAGTCCCTTCAATTTTTGAGGGAAAACCCAGATGACTGAAACGCAAAAACATATTTTGTTAAGACCACATAAATGTCCAGGTAAAGAACTCAATTTAATCTGCTGATGTTAAGCAGATAAAAATCGTTCCTCATTTCCTTTCCTTTCACAGATGGTTCAAACATCTACTTATGAGAGTGATAATAAAAAATAAATAAATAAAAAAGATTTAGCTGGATCAAAGTGCCATGAGCAGAAAAGACGATATAAACCACGCGTACTGTCTGTTATCATGGGGCATGGAAGATCTGCCTAATAAGAAGGAAGAGCTAATGGCGCTAACCAGGTTACGGAGCAGGAGTATCGAGAGTGTAGCATCACAGAGACGTGGCTGAATGAACTCACTTTAGAGTCGCTGCTAACTCTGGACAGCTTTCAACTTATAAGAGAAGACAGCTGAAGATAGACAGGACCAGCAGGGTCCGTGGACCAGAGGCCAGAGTTGAAACCGGTTTGTTGCAGGAAGGACTCAGGACTTTGTACGTGGGGAGCTCACTTTACCCTCCCCTATTTATGAGGATTTTTCTTATCCATCTCGTATATTGTGAACCACTGTAACAAGTGAAATTCCCCAGTGTGGGATCAATAAAGTCTATCTTATCTTATCTTTAAGCCAGTGTACAGTGGATCTGTTATGCTTACGCTCTGCAGACTTTCAGTCAAAGCTTTGTTAGCCTCAGCTGTATAAGGCTCAAAATGCATCTAACATTTAGCGTGCTGAAAATATGGTATGAATACATGTTTTTAAGTATGTTTACCTTACGAAGATGTAGCACCCGCCTGATATAATCCTCATGTAGTACGTCTCTGTCCTGGATCTCTGCTATAAAGTCCTGCTGGATCTGTTCCTGCAGATCCTTTATCAGCAAACGGCACTGCTCCTCATCCTCAATGCGATGTTGTAGGTGAATTCTGCCTCAATCAGAGAGATCACTGATATTTGAACTACGATCTTTATAACTTAAAGGTAAAAAAAAATGAATGGTAATTCAAGCAGCCAGAATAAAGCATTGTACAAAGACTGACTGACAGTTTTACAGTGAAGCACAATCGGGTAAAAAGGGTGACAGCATGACATTTAAAGAAATATTTCAACATGTTCTTATTGTCTTTGTACAACTGTAGCAGAGAGGCAGGAGAAAAGATTGATACCACTTTCATACCTGTCTGGTAAATATTCAGCTACAGCAAGCAGCCGATTAGCTTATCTTAGCATGAAGACTGAAAACAGAAGGACACGGCTCGCCTCACAAACAAGTGTAAAAACAGTTGGCAGGTTGTGTGCTCGGGTGTTTCTTAGCTTAGCAGTGAGTCTCTGCTGGTGGCCTGGCAACTTCACGGGTATTACAAAACACCAGCGCTGAGCTGCACCAGCTTTGTGTACAATGTCCACACATGAGGCTTAATAACTGTTAGTTTGTAACTAAACCAGGTACTGAAACTGGTTGCATCAGGATTACTTGGGGAATAACTTAACTCATCTGGACCTAAAGTCATAACTAAGGCAAGTGACCAATCAGTGATCAAAAGGTTCCATTGTCATGGTTACCATGCACGTTAGACTTCTGGCTGGCGTGAGCCGCTTGGCGTCATAGCACAATGTAGCAAGCTAGATCAAAATTTAAATATCATACCAATAAATGAAGTCTCTACTGGGTCACTGTGCTGTAATATGGTTGCATGTTGTAACATATCTTGGTGGTGCAACCGTTTTTTATTTTAGTAATGCATAAATCATTATAACTAGACTGGGTTTGAACTTACACACAGCTGGTGCAACATAAAAAAAAGTTACTGTCAAGACAAAGTCCAGTATATAACCCCTTGTAGATCCACAGCATGTTGTTGTTACACTTGTTTAATGTGTGAAATAGTGAGCTTTAAAAAGGTCGGTGGATTTTGTTGTTTTGGGACAGAGCCAGGCTAGCTGATTTCCCTTTGTTTCTTTGTGCTAAGCTAAGCTAACCATGTGCTGGCTGTACTGATGTTCTCATCTGAATCCTGGAAAGAAAATAAACAAGACTAATCACTGAAATAATCTCCTGAAGTCCCCAACTGCCCCTGAAATTTGACCTTGTGGTGGCTCTAGATATAAAGTCCAAGGAAACATGAGACACTCCAACTTATCCTCTGAAAATGAATGTTGATTCACTGAAGATAACTGTCAAGATGTCTCACTCTTTAACAAAGTGCTGGACCAACAGACAGCAGACCTACAGAGAGCAGACTTATCCAACATAGTCCATTTTAAAATCAGAAAAGTGGAGCAGAAAGAAGCTTTTATGTCCTGTTAGTATGAGACAGATGACAATACAGTACAAAAGAAAGAGACAAAGACAGTCCTGACTTACCTGTTGAACTCTGGTATTTTTTCCAGGTCTATCAGAGCTGAATGTGTCGTTATCTTTGAGGGATTAAACTCAGAGATCAGTTCATCTATCCTCCGGCCAATTCGATTGGCTGTAAAGCAACATAAATAATAAATGCATGCGATTAAATGCAGTTTCTTTACATCACTTTTTTCTCTCTATTTCCTCACTCACTGTTGAATCCAGATCCACAGTTGGTCGTGATGTCCAGCAGAGCCTCCGGCAGGACTCCGTCTCTCTGGAAGCTTTGAATGAATATGTCCCCCTGCCTTTTGGACAGTTTGCTGCCGTCTTTGTTCATCAGAAGTGGCAGGTGTCCAAAGGTGGGCGGCTGCCATCCAAGAGCACGGTACATGAGGAGATGTTTAGAGGTGGAGATGAGCCACTCAGACCCTCGAAGCACGTGGCTGATCCTCATGTAATGATCATCCACTATGTTAGCAAGGTGATAGGTGGGAAAACCATCTGCTTTTATCACTACAGGGTCCCCCTCCACCTAAAAGAAGACAGCAGAGGGTATGAAAGACTAAGCTTACATTGCCTCAGACATTTGAGCTTTAGTTTTAACAGTTGTTAAGTCAGTCTTTGGCTTGCTGATAAAGGGAGAACTGATGCTCCTCACACCACTGAAACAGAGTGAAGTCACTACAGATCTGACCTGGGCCACATCATGATGATTCCTTCCAAAGATCAGATCCTGAAAAGGCTCGACACCTTCTTCCAACCGAAACCTGATCACATGTGGCACTCCCTGAGCCAGTTTCTCCTGGACCTGCTCAGCCCGAAGGTGACGACACCTGTTATCATACCTGGGGAGAGAGGGAAACACAGCCGATGCTTTAAAACTGACAAAAACATCCTGAAGCCTGGTCGTATGTTTAGGTATAACTGTAAATCTATGTTATCTAGCTACCTAGGTGTCTGTCCACTCCTTAAGGCCTCTTTTTTGAGAAGGTCAAGTCTCTGAGAGCTGCAGAAACAGTAGTAGGCGTGATTGCTCTCGACAAGCTGCTTGGCTGTCTGATTGTAGAGGTCTAGTCTCTGAGACTGCAGGTAAGGACCAACAGAGCCGCCTCGACGAGGACTCTCATCTGGAGGTACACCTAAAGCAAAATTATAAGATAATGAGGACATAACAAACAATTCTCACAAGACATTCATTGCGTAATTTACTGATAACATTGCGCCATTAACTCAATAACTGTAACAGACCAGATGACAGTACAGTGCAGGGTTTCTCACCAGCCCACTCCAGCATGTCCTCTATGGACTCTGCAGCTCCTGGTACCAGCCTGCTCTGATCGGTGTCCTCCAGTCGCAGGATGAACAAGCCTCCATACTTCTTGGCAAAGATGTAATTGTAGAGAGCGGTTCGGAGGCCACCGAGGTGTAAGAAACCTGCAGCACAAGAACAACATATGGTCAGAACATCACCATCTTATTTGTATGAAAACTTTTATTTCTATTTTTTACTTTTTATATAGTTTTCTATTTGTAAAAATCTTATCACAGGTTTATTTTCTTTGCACATGTTTAATTTAAATTCAGTCAATCTTAATGTATGTTTACTGTGTGTCATAGTGCTAAGGGATGTTGTAAAGAGAGATGCAGGGTCACAAAACCATCACGCTGGCCAGGAGGTGTGCAGAAAAACAGGTCGACTTTTATTCAGTCAACCAAAACCATTCTCAACATATACATACATATATATATATATATATATATATACATACATATATATATATATATATATATATATATATATATATATATATATATATATATATACATATATATATATATATATATATATATATATATATATATATATATATATATATACTCTGACAGGCTTTCTCTCCAGTTCAAACCAGCCTATCAGAGTAGATCTGTGAAAGGGAGGACGGACACGATTAACAATAAAAAACATAATTTCCTTGATTTGCTTGTCCCAACAAATACATATTAAATTCTGCAATAAAAACAAAACAAAACAACAACGTACATTCAGAGTTAATCAACCAAATGTACGACATGAACAATTCAACTTAATTACCTAAAACATTTCCACATATTCCATCATCCAATCAAAACAATACCCACCTCCTTCTAGTCTCCATAAAAGTGTACCTATAGAGGCGTGCTCCCTCTTTAAGACCATGCCCAGATGCACAAAGGACTGGAAACAGGTGACTTAGACTCAAACCAAATTTTCTGTCTTGCATTATCACACATTTTAATGTTTTTTCAGAACATCCATTTAACTCCATTGAACATAGACAGACACTGAGGTGTGTTTGATTTGTTGATCTCTTACTGGAAAGCTGTGCTAAAGACAGTGACCTGTATGTATAGACAGAGCCCAAAGCTCCTCGTTAACCTCATCATCACTCTGTATGTCGGTGAAGAGCTTACCTGTCGGACTTGGTGCAAACCTGACCCTCACTTCACCCTGAACAGCGGAGCAGCATCTGATGACCTGTCTGTTTCTGACCGCCGTCAGACACTGAACACACCTCCGAGTAAACAGCATCGTATGGAGCTTCGTGAATGTTTATGACGGTTACTGAAAGTCCATTTAGACAGACAGACGTCTGTAATCTTTAGATTTGTCCCTCACGTGTGTGAGCCGTGTCTGTTTGGGTCGAGCATGTTCTTCTTCGTCGACACAAAACACGGAAGACGAATTGAGCATCGCCAAAGCGCACACTGCCCCCCAGCGGAGAACCCAAGAATCAACCTCCATGACTGAACTACAGCCTGTGCGCATGTGCCAAAAACTGCAGTTCCTCAAACGTCCACTTGAGGCTGGCTACAGAACGAGTCAATCTCCATAAGCACCCCATGTTAAAATGTCCAACTTCACAGCAGAAATAAACATGTTTACAGCCTGGTTTTGGTCTCTATAGCTAATTTCAGTCCTGAGGCTATGAAGGCTTAAAGTTGTGCAAAATGAACAGCATAGCTGCTTTTATTGACTGGTAGGTGCTGTTACAGATGGCTTGTTTGAGCAACCAGGTGTCATTCAGAGTACATTGTCTTGGTTTGTACTCATAATCTCTGTCTATGGGAGGTATGAATCATTTCTTCTTTATATACGGGAACTATATAAAATATAATTAAAATATAACTTTGTCCAATTCCTCTGTATACACTTGTTACTTTACTCTTATTCCCAATCCTCAGTTTTCATATATTTATATAGTGCAGTATCATATTATATATGTACTATGCTCATATTTATTCATGCAGTGAGCAGACTTTTACAAGATCTATCTATCTATCTATCTATCTATCTATCTATCTATCTATCTATCTATCTATCTATCTATCTATCTATCTATCTATCTATCTATCTATCTATCTATCTATCTATCTATCTATCTATCTATCTATCTATCTATCTATCTATCTATCTATCTATCTATCTATAGTAACATTTAGGAACATTAAGTAAAACAAAATAACAAGCAAACTGACAGTAGGTGGCAGAAGGAGACTCCAGTGGTCTAATGCCGGAGAAGCAGCTGGGGAGTAATCATGAGGATGGAGAGAGGAGGCTGTGTAGGGAGATCTCACATGATACAAGGTGCAGAGCCACTGAGGAAAACACTGCAGAAACATGCCAAGTCATTTAGTCACATGTTCCACCTCTAGAGGTATTTTTCATAACGTTTATTTATAACATCCAGAAATGATGAAACAAAGTATCACCATCAATCCGTGATGCTGAAATGAGATCATATAACAATGTAATAAAATAGTATCAATCTTCTGATCTAAAAAAAAAAAGAATATTTAAATATTATGACACTGCCACAACCTGTGAGTTATATCTGGTGCTTATGTACAGACACTCCTTCATGCTTTCACCTTAATTTGTTGTCAGCTTCCTTGCTTTACAGTCTGTTGCTAAAGCTGCTTTGCAACCTTTATACTGAATGGATTACTTCCTGTGATATTGAATACCATTTCTCTGAAGCGCCATGATGAACAAACCAGTTTAACTTGATCCAACTGTGCACATGTCATGTTGCATGTGTACACATGAATACCAAAGATTCCCACTTGTCAGAGTAGCTTGTGTTTTGATTTATGGTGATCTTTTTTGTAATTACTTTTTTTGGCACTTCAACACACTGACATATAATTCTAAAAATATATTATCAGTTGTATTAAGGGAAAAAAAATAGATCCAACCACTGGAGCCAACCCTTATTTTGTTGTGCAAACATGATGACTGGGTTGGGTAAACTTTGAGTTTCCTTGACAATCCCCATTAATGTAACTTTTATGTTAATTATATATTGGCACAGTCTGGAAGTTAAACTTTACTTTAGAGGTTGTGTCAGATATCTAAATTGGTTTCTTGTAGACAAAGATGAACTTATATCCAAAATAAACACTAGTGAGGTGTGACCTGCTGACTCTATACTAGTTGTCTGTTTGTGCTTTTTTCCTTGTCTTTCTCACAGGCATTCATGTGCAGAAAACTTACACGAGCGTGCACACATAAACAAAAGCAAAGCATTTGCCGTACACACCTTAAGCCAAGGAGCCAACCGTGGGAGTCCTGCCCCCTTGTGCAGCGCAGAGGAGTCAGCCACCATCGTCACAAAACAACACACCCTTCAGCCGTTTAGTGGTGCACCTGTGTCTCAGGTGTCAAGGAAGAGGGAGAGTTAAACACCGGCGCTTCACAGCACCTGAAAGCAAGATTTGGTAAGAGATTCAGCTTATATATCATGGCATTATGTCATTTTATTTTCTGTCCAAGTCTGTCACAGTAAGGTTCCCATCTTCCACTTTTAAGATTATCTCTGTGTGTTTGTAGACACAATTATGTTTACTGATTTATATCTATTCTTGTATAAGGGAAAATATAGGATGTATGGCATACACAGGTAGGTCACACAATAATAGATGCATTCAGATAAGGTTGAAAATTAGTGAAGTATCACTTAAAGTAGCATAATCTGGTCTTTTTTGTTGTGAGTGTGTATCTCTGGCAACAACCTGCTGTTAAGGGATTTTAGCTGTGGGAATAATGAATTCTGTCTCATTAAACTGGGTTAACCGTGTGAGTTAAGAAGAGGCATTCTCCTCACAGGATAGTAATATTCAGTACTAATGTGACTTTCTAAATGACCTTCAGAACAAAGAACAATGAATGTAAACAAGAAATTCAGCTGACAGTTAATGAATGAGGAAGAAACTGTGGTGACAGAAGGATTTATGAGAAAAGGTAAAAGCAGCGACACCACACTGTAAAAATACTTCCTTAAATGCAGAAGTCCTGGATGAAGAATAAGCAAAAAAAAGTACAAAAGTAATTTTTAGTATAAAATTACCAAAAAATATTACCAAAATATATTAAGAAGATCAAAGCTAAAAGTACTCTTCAAGAATGCTTCCTTACAGAAAGTTATATAATTATACACATTATATTATTATTACACTGTGTTATTATCACTGATGCATTAATGTGTGCACAGACTTTAAGTGATGTCAATTTGGAGTTACTTTTAGCGACCATATGTTAGTTATTCTAAAGCGTTCTACATAGTTCATAAGATGTTTTGTATGTACAAACTTTAAAAAATAATTAGTAAACATAATGATATAAAGTGTCAGATAAATGTGTAGTGGAGGAGAACATTTAATATCATAGAATATAATAAGTTATATATACATGATTCAATGTTCTTTGTAACAGGGTTTTTGTGTTATATATAAGTGATATATTTGTGTTATAAGTGACCAAAATCTTTTAAAAATAATTTTAACATATACACAGTAATAAAGAGTTAGTCAAACATGATAACCTACGATAAAAAACACATTTGTTTATAGTTCATAATGTATAAACATTTAAGCATTTAAATGTGTGTTACAGTGTTTTGACTGTTCACTGACTCATTTGATGAGTTGTGTAACCATCCTGTATTTTATTTTGTTCAAACTCTTTCAGTCATATAATTTGGATTTATTTAAAAACTAGGAGGGAAGTGAGTGCAGAGATTACATATATGTTTTGTGTGTGTGTGTGTGTGTGTGTGAATATGGGTGTTAATCTGTTTAATCACTCTTATTGGTCAAATATTTTCACACCACTTCTGTTCTCCAATTAGTCATAAATAGTCTAAATAGTGTTTGTCTTCCACCTAACAAAAAATGTGTGCGTGGAGGAGAAATGTTCCTGAACAAACACTTAAACAAATGATTTATTCTAACACAAAGATGTATGTTGCAATATACTCTGCTGAACCAATGGGTGAAAGTGCGTATATGTGCCAGTACTTGTGTATATGCAGTCACATTGCGTAATCAGTTGATATCTTTGTATTAACAGTGGAACAAACAGATAATGTGCGACAAACTCCATCAGCTCTTTATGTCTTTTAGTCAATTTTAGGTGATTGTTTCGGTTTCTCTCATCATCTTGGTTTGTACTCAGAGTAGGAAGCTGTTTTTAGTGAAAAATCTCAGACAAAGTTAATAACTACTTGGTTAGTTATTGTGTGAATCATCAAAGAGAGTGAATGTTTGGCATTCATCAGGTGGACAGAAACAATAAACATGACTCCAAATGAATGCTGATGTAATTAAGCTCAGCTTGTCACCAAGTTGCCCGAGCTACAAAAGACGGCCAAGTGGTTTGCCTGACAGCAATAAGGTTCTGGGTTCAGACCCGCCAGCCGGCTAGGGTCTTTCTGTGGTTGGTGTTTTCTGTGTGGAGTTTGCATGTTGTCATCGTGTCTGCGTGATTTCTCTCCAGGTATTCTGGCCTCCTTCCTTCCAGTGTCCAAAAACATGTAGTTTAAAGGTCAATTGGTGACTCTAAATTGCCCGTAGGTGCGAATGTAAGCATGAATGGTTGCAGCCCTGTGATGGGGTGTACCCCATCTCTCTCCTAATGTTAGCTGGGATTGGCTCTGTGATCATGATAAAGATAAGTTGTTCTAGAAAAAAGATGAATGAAATAATCACCAAGTTGCTAACTTGCTAGTTACAATGGTAACGTTGGATTAAGGCTATTTTAGCATTAGTGTTTTGAAGCTCAAAATGTGTGTCGCTGACTAACGCCATCTTGGCCTCCTGGCTAAAAAAAAAATTGGCAAAGACGTGGACCTAAGATGGGCCAAATGACGCCTGGGTGCTCAAACAAGTCACCTGTAATGCCACCCACCTGTCAATCAAAGTGGCATTAAATTATGCATAACTTTAAGCCTTAATATAATTTTAACAGGTGAGTTAAATAAAAATTCAGACTCAGTACAGTTGCCATGAACGGGGAAATTAGCTACAGAGACCAAAACAGTTTTTGTACCAGGCTGTAAACATGTTTATTTCTGCTGTGAAGTTGAACATTTTAACATGGGAGCTTATGGAGATTGACTTACTCTGCAGCCAGCCTCAAGTGGACAATCCAGGAATTACAGTTTTTGGCACTTTGGTATTGGCTTTCCCAGCCACAGAGGTTGCAGCTTGGTTACACTTCTTTGTGGCATTTAAAAATCACACTGCTAACATGTTCATACATAAAGGACAATCTGCTACATTTGTGTGGTGCGCTAACTAATCAACCTAACTCACATCTCTCATGGCCAGGCTAAGTTTCTCAGCCAGCTCTGTGCATGAACAACTTTGTGTCTGCAGGTGTTCAGGGTCTTTGCTATAACAACTTAACAGTACATACATAAATACTATAATACAGTATTTTGTTAAGTAAGTTAAGGCTGCATTGTTGCATGAAATGTGCTATATAATATGTACACTGGTTTTTAGATGATATTGACAGATCAACAGGAAATCTGGAATTCATGAAGGCATTAGCGATGAATACTGTATCATTGTTAAATATGGTGTACTTCTTGTTCTGGCAGGATTTTATAGAATATATTTTCAAGCCGGTCCATTGACTTGCTTTCTGTGTTCATTGTTTGGACGTGGATGGTGTAGAGTTTCAGCATTCTTTCCACTGATGCCTCTATTGTTTCATGATCTTTGTAAAGCTATGTTAAAGGTCACTTTTTGCTACAGACTGTAAAATATCTGCCACTCCCTGATTTGTATTGTTCACCAAACCCACAGACTCAACCTTGATTTCACAAGGTACATTAGCAATGACAGCGAGTGAACAACAAAGGATTCAAAAAAACCTACTTATGTAATGTTTTAAGCTTTGAAAGGCTGTGACTTCAAAGGAGCAAAAAGTGCCTGCCTGTTCAATGAGATGATGATTGTGTTACAATGCTTGTGTTTTATCTGTCTCTTTGTGTTTATCTTAGCATGCAGCAAACTTGTAATTTCTAATTCAGGTTTATTATCCACCTGTTAGTGCTTCCTGGTGTCGTGGCTGACTGTGTTATCTGCTTTCTCTGATTCCCTCCCCAGTGAATTTCAACACAAAGCCCTGTCATCCCATGAGACTTGTCACATCATGAGATCACGCAACCTATTTCTGCTCCTTTACCTACTTGGGAGCTTCTTTGGTATGAGCAGATTTTATGTCTTCTCCTTTATGTATAAGGAGAAATCCACCTTTAAAGGACAAATCTCATTAAAAGACTAAAATCAACAATTTATTAAATATAGCTTCTTTCTCTGCGACATTATTGTCCAAAATCATGCATATTTCTTCATTTTGATGAATGAATATGTCATCCTGCTTCCGTAAAAAATACTAACTAAAGCCACAACTGTGTCTAAATCCACTGCTGAAAAGAGTCCTCTTTAAAATGCTCCATGTACTCCTGTTTGAGTAGTGTTTGGTTTTAGGGAATTATTAACTAACTGAATTAATTAGCTTCATATTTGTTTAGGATTTTGGTAGTGACGAAGAACCTATTGAGGAACTGGATAATGCTTTCTTAGTTTTGCTCTTTTCACTGGACACAATGAAGGCATCCTTGTGTGTTTAAAGGATAAAGATTGTGATATCCTATATGTTTGGCATTGTCAACAAATCCAATGAAAAGACCAAAATCAACAATGTGTAGTCAATCCTCTCCAATTTCCCCACCCTGTCTATGGTAACAGGAACAGTGGATGGTTTGTGGCCTATTTTCATCTGTGATTTATACAAATTTAGTGCACCAGTGAGTATTGATGACAGTGTGGGATTTAATCAAAATAAATGAAGGAACACATCACATCACATTCAACATGTGCCTTATTGTTTTAATGTGTTTTTAGAGGTCTATGCAGAGGAATAAACTACTATATCAGACTTTGGATACACAGACATTACTTGTACTGGATTTATTCACAATACAAAATGCAGAATATTGCCAACACCATAATTTATAGCTTGTTTTTTTCTTATTCTTCCTGATATGTGGTCAAATACAGACAATAAAACAGGCATCAGGATATATTAAGTGCAGATAAAATGTATCTGAAAGCTTATTTAAAAGAGGATTTTGATGACCATTTTGACATCCAACAATCCTACAAACTTTAACAGATAGTAGTAGCTCTAAATATGAACTTCTTCTTCTCCTCACAGCGGTATCAAATGCTCAAAGGTAAGATCAGTATGACACAAAACATTTTTCTCACAACTCCAGTAGAGAGTACGTGTTTTTTCCGCTTGTAATGACCTACTGTACTCTGTTCTTTTGTCCTTTTGTCCCTGATGGAAATCTACAGAAATGCAACCTGCACTTCAAATGAAAACTGTAGTCAGGTGAGTGAAGCTGTCACATTCTTGTCAAAGGCTGTTACTTACTCATAAGCAAAACATGTTCAAATAAACAAGTTCTGCATGTCTTTTATGGTTATGTTGATGGATTTGGCTTCACAATAATTGTCCGAGCCCTCTAAAAGCTGCAAGTACAAACAACATATATGAATTTTATCTGTCCATCTGAACAAAGACAATAAGACAACTTTGACCAAGTTAAAAACTTGCTTACCGGGATTCAGAGCAGATACGGCGTGTTTTTGTTATTCAACATAGATCCATGAGATATTAGATCTAGTCCTCTTTTAGTGTTTGTCATTTTGAATATTTGAATGTGGCGTGAGAGTAATAATATTTGGCCCTGGGACTTTCTCACGCTGGGTTTGCAGATTAAACAGCTACCATGACACCTTGTAAGTCACAGTTTTGTTTGTGAGTTCAGTGGCAGAGGACTCTAAAATGGCTGACATGTACTGGCCCAAATCACAAACCAACTCTGGGACAAAAAAAGAGTTATGTTATCATTAACATCTTGTAGTCTTTGGGTGTGGACTGCATAACAGAAATATCAAATACTTGCCAACAGTGTACCAGTATATGCCTGAAGCTACAAGCATGTGCTGCTGATACTATCAGACTTTTCCCCTTTGCCACGGTACATAAGTGGGTAATGCATCAAAATGTATGATGGTATTATTAGGCAATTAGCTGAGGTTGAGTGTGTGTCATGTCTTACAGAGGAACAAAGACATTCAACACTTGCAGCATGTCATTGTAATAAAAGCACAGGTATAATTCATATAATTAAAATGGCTCTGCTACATTTAAGTGGATTATTATGGCATATTAATGAGCCTGAATGTAAACTTGCAGTGCACTTAAACAGCTCCAAGGTAGGGATACCACTACACGATTACTGTAACCAAAGGAATTTAGAAAGGTGATATAATTGCAACATCTATATAAAAATAATATCAGTCAATTTCATCTTTAACTTTTAGTCTCTTCTTTGACATGTTAATTAGACTCGACTGTAACACTGACAACCAGCGTATAGGTGCATTACAGCCACTAACTACGCAGGAGTGTGAACCACAAATGGAGGCACAGAAAGAAATGGAAATGATTGAAGAGGAACTGGATTATTATGATATGTGTGTTATTAACACAATGTCAATATTTTTTTTTTAAAATATCATGATCATGATTATCATCAGTACTGGTTTATCTTGACACTCCTACCCTAACGTACTTGGGCAAATCCCTAGTTGTGCTTCTGGCCTATTGCTAGTCCAAATATGGCTAATGTGGAGCAATGTGTCAGTCCAAGTGTGCCCTAAAATGTGTGAAACAGAGTTATCCATTTATGGATAATGTCTGTGTATGTGAACTAAAATTATACATCCAGTATGCTTGTTTGATTTCTGATGGATAACACCCGCACATTCGGGCAGACTCCTTGTACCATCTCTTGACAAATGTTAAGATGCAGAGAGGTTGAAGTGCTGCTAGCATGACCTCTCAGCCCAAATCGTTAAAACTACAACAAAATAGCACACTACAAAATGTTATGGACTGAGTATGTATGCTCAGTGTTTATGTGCTGTGATATATTTGCCAACATTTCCTCAAACAAAGCTTCTTTTGTTGTTTGTTTCTTCATTGCTAATGTTTCATATATTTCATATATCCCAAGGTGCCAGATTCAACCTCGCACTTCCTCCATTGTGTGGGTTTGCCATCGACAGACACAGGGAGAGACCACATGCAAAGGCTGAAAGCAATGCTTGAAGCGACAATGGATGTGTACACCTTCATGGTACGGCAGGAGTTAACAGAAGGCCAGTCCTTGAAATGACATGCAATGGCAGGAATGTTGACACCAACTGTAGCAGGACAAGTTGGTGTTGTAATGCAGCTTTTATTTTACTTGTTCCCTCTCATGTGGCTCATTCAGACTTCCCAGACTGTGACAGTTTTTTGTAGTGTGGTGACTCTTGTACAGACTGTTCTTTGGCTGAGTGTTGAATGTCATGTGATCATGTGTATTTCCTGTCAATTTCAACTGATTATCTTTGTACTCCACGCTCATCTCAACACATAGAGGTCAAGCATGACGGGAGTGCCAATTCTCAGCCTGCAAGGGGAGCTGGCATTAAAGCCTGAAGCAGACCCCCTCCAGAACGAAGCCTTGGTCCAGATGTGGCTGGAGGCCAAGATGAAACCGCTGCTGAAATCTGTCACCAAACACTTCCTGTCCTGCCTCAGCACCAAGAACTTCAGCTGCTCCACCTATCAGACTGTGTATGTCTGAGTCTTTGAGTCTACCATCTCTCTTTCTGTTACCTTTGTTACAACAACCTCTCACCATCCTATCTCTTCTTCCAGGGTGAGGGGGATCAGTCACCATTTTTCTGAGATGGATCCAGTCAGACAAAAGTGGATCTACACATTCTTTATGTACCCATTTCTGTCTGGAGACGGAGTAGCTGGTAAAGTGTTTTAATCACTTAGATAGTACATACTTCCACTAAAGCTGCACGTTCCACTGAATTTGTAGCTCCAGCAATACTTCACTGTGAGACTGATGTATTTCGACGAATGCTTGTGGCCCAATTCTTTAAGCTACAAGCGTTGCTTCAGATTGGACCATTTGAAGTAGGCAAAGTTGTCCAAGAAATCCCTTCTCTGTATTCTGTAGAAAAATGGAGCTGCATCACATGTTTCTCAGAAGAAACCCAACGTTTGTCCCTAACCCAAACGCTAACCAAACATCAGAAATGAACTCTGATGAAGACAGCAGTGTCAAAACATGAGTTTGTTTGCTCTGTTAATGGATGTGCATCAATCAGTGTGCTCACCAGATCTTTTTTTTAATCTTTTGGACTCTGGATCACTATCATCACATAGTGATAAACAAATTATTGATCTGTTGCAGCTATGATTTTTGAAGGACTGCTTGATCCTGCCCAGAGATATTCGATTTTTGTGTGAGGATTATTTATGCGTGATTTCCCATCAGTTACTCAATACATTACATTAAGACCATCTAAATTTGGGATGATATTTTGGCAAGATGTTATCATAATGTGCAGAATTATTAGTTGATACATGTATGTGGCACCACGGTGTGGTTATAGCACAATACATTTATGAGTTGTGTATATGTGTTCACTCAGTGTGTCTAATCTCTGTTTAGGTTGTGTGAGCCCGGGGGAGAGCAGTAAGGATTGGCTGATAAAGAACTTTGGTGCCTTCAGGGCCATGGCCCGAATGAAGGACTTTTCAGCACTGAACATGGTCTTCAGTGGAGTGAGTTAACTTCCTTTAAGATTTATCAGATTTACACCGATCAGCCTCAGAGTGATACAGAAATGAGTGAGGTTTCTCATTTCTTGGACCTTGTGCTCCATTGTTCCACCACTCCACCACAGTTGGAGGTCCTTCATCTGCTGACTCCAGCACAGAAGGCCGAGCTGCTGCTGAGACCTGAAGTTGCAAGTATCGACAACGGCACCCTATCCCTGGTCTTCCACAGTTTGTTGACAGGGGGCTCTCAACCTCCCCCTACCCTACCCCCTACCAGCCCTGGATGGGGCCACAACTGGACGACGGCTGGATACCCTCCTTCTTATAGTCCAAAACTCACATATATCCCACCGCCTCCACAGAACAGCCTCCAAGAGGTACTGTAATGTCGCATGGATGTACAGTATGGATACTATGAAATGATTTCATTTTATAGTCTTAGATAGAGATTAGATAGATACCTAGCCTTTTCTTGTGGTTATGGTGTCACAAATAATGAAACCAATTTAAGCTTTTTTCAGACTTTGAGGAGAAATCCAACAGTTGTCAATTTTACATACGTACAAAATATTTCAAATTATTCCAACCCATTACAGTTTCTATGAAGGGATGGAACCATTGAAAGTATTGGAACAATCAGACACAAAACAATAGTATGATGCTGGTAAATACACTTATTCGCTTTGCTTAGGGTCAGATGAGAAAATCACCACATGAATGCTACAATCAGTAGCTGGTTAGTTTAGCTTAAGACAAACGTCTCACTTTTCGTATACTTAGTGCACTTCTATGTAGTACACTGTGTACGCTGTGTACTTTTTAGCGGAGTGCGTTCATTTTAGCTGGACAGTGTTGTCTAAATTCAAGTACAAGGGTTGTGCATTTACTGTAAATGACGATCACAACATTTTACCGCCTTTTTGCATCTACTCGATGTAAATAAACAACTTTTATCTTATCAGCTTCATATGGCGATAATATATCAGTGTCCACACTAGTATTGTGGTGGCCACAAAATGGACAAGTAATGTATTCATGCAACTTGAAGAAATATATACTGCATTTATCAAAAATACAAGTTTAAGAAGTTAAAATCTTGCAACCAGTTGATTATTTCACTTCTTTTCTCACACTTACAGGTTGCAAATGGGTTCTCAATGGTTTTCAGACCAGTTGGAAGCTTCGTTCACAACTTTGTGGCCTTCACACATGGGGTACAAGCTCTCACACATACACACATGCACAAAGACTACATAAACTGTAGATTTGTAGAGCGTACATACCAAGTGAAATGACTCCTGACCTGTTGTGTTTCCCCAGAGGAACTTGTCAGAATTAAGAAGCACCACTCTGACCCAGTTTCTGCTCAACTGGACTCTGTCTGAGATTGCAGACCTCTACCGTCCACAAAATGCATCTGTAGCTCCAGAGGCGCCAAAGTTTGATGTGACAAATGTGGAGGACTGGTACAAGCAGGTCGTGATGCCATTGTTACGGAGGTTCCTGCCGAATGATGAAGCTCTGATGCATCAAAACCTCACACTCGCCTTCCACCAAGTGTAGTACGTCACTCTAAATATTTTCAATTAATATTCTTCAGTATTTATTGATTTTTTTAAATTTAAGTTTTTATTTTGTGTGATAGACCTAATAGCATTAATGACTCTCATTGCAACAATGACAATTGCAGCAATTAGCTCAGCACCAAACTCACTCTAGTTTTGTAGTTTTTTAGCCTCTTCTAGCTTGTTGTTTCAGTTTTCAGCACCAAACGGCTAGTTAAAAACTAACTAGTGGAAAAAAAGTGGACCATAGCAGCTAAAGCCCCAGGCATTTCTCTCAGGAGTAGGTGGAGACCAAAACCGAGCTAAAAGCTTTAGAGACAATATTGGATTTAGATTTGGGAAGTGAGTAGAAATTCATGATAAAGTTGCTTCATGTGTAAATGTAGATGTGTAAAAAGGCATTTTTTTTTTGCTAACAGAAAGTGAAATGTGGATGTTTGTTGCTTGTTGAGAAGTTCCTCAAAAAAATCAATTTTAATTCATCTGAGTTCATCTTTACTTAGTGCACAAGTCTCAGTTACTCCAACACCAGGTCACTCGATATGTTTCTGTGTTTTAAGATGGTGTATTATCTTTTGAATGTACATTTGTGTCTTGTTTGTGCAGCTATCTGGATCATGGTAAAGACAATGAAACATCCGAAACAGTGGATGTCTGCAGCATCAGTCTCGATAAGAAACCATGCGGGGTGAGGCTTCATTTTTATTTTTTAGAATCAAATTTGCTTGAGCTTTAATTTAAGCAAATGAATTTTAAGTTAAACTTATATTAACATTTCCTAGTTGTCAAACGTCTGTTTGATAAGTTATCTTCTCATCCATCATTTTTTCACCCTACCAGCTGACTGATGCCGTGGAAAACGCAGCCAAAGTTTTGCACTGTGCTGCTCGTACTAACCTGACAATGTCTGAGGCGACGATCATGAGACTGATTACAGAGCTGACAGGACGTCTGAGCTTACTGATCCAAGAGCTGTCCAGAGCGGTGAGAATATCGACTTCTCCGTCTTATAAAAATACTAATAACATTTTTTTTTTTTTTTATATTGTTGAGTAAAAATGTCTCATATTTATGTGTTTGTTTGTACACATTTTAAAATGCATGCCTTTTTTTCCTCCTGTAGAACTTCAGTGAGTTGGCCTCTGACTTCCAGCAGATCTTTGGCGAGGCCGAGTCTCCGTCTATGACCAAGGAACATCTGAATGACCCAGACTTCATCAAGCTCTGGTTTCAGATCAAACTGATGCCCCTCCTGCCTGCCGTGCCCACGGGTCTCCTGTCCTGCCTCAGCACCAAGAACTTCTCCTGCCCAGTTTACCAAACTATGTGAGTTCATAGATTTGAGATGTTATTTTTGTCACAATCACACACACTGTATGGTGTGTTAAATGTTTTCTTTTTCTACTTTTATATGTGCAGTGTGGCAGCACTCAGCAAACACATGAGTTTCATGGAGGCTGATCCAATGCACAGTCATAACATCTATCGGCACTTCATCTATTCCTTCCTGCTACACCACAACACCTCCGGTAAGTAAACTGTTAGCAGGAGCAGCATTTAAACAGAAAAATTAAAAGTACTGTTTGTTTTTCACTTTAAATAATTCACTGACAAAGACCATACCAATATGAATTTAAATTTAGACAGGTTTATTGCATACAGTATTATGGATAAAGTAAAGAGATAATGTGCTGTAGATTGGGTCGAAGGCATGAAGGGATGAGGGTTGAGGGATTAAGGGTTGAGGGATGGAAGGGTAAGGGAAAAGAGGAGAAATTGGGGTGGTTGATTGATGAAGGACAGAAGGGAACTCGGAGGGAGTTGAGACCATTCGTCTCTTCGTCACTCTATGTATTAGAGCCTCCCTTGTAAAAGTACAAGCCAATTTTAAGTATTTTATATGGTGTTTTGTGCAGCTCAGTGTGTAACAATGCTAATAATGATAATAATAATTTAAACACTGATCAAAGGTTTTGTATGTAAAATCTTAATTATGAAATAACTTTAGATGTCAAATAAAACCATTAGGTGAAATGATAAAGTAGTATGAAATGGAAGTACAAGTACCTTAAATTTGTACAGTACAGTACTTGTGTGAATAAATGTGTTTCAGATTTATTTATTTATTAATCTATTTGCCATAAAAATAATGTCTAATGTGTTTAATTTGCATTTATGTTTCAGACGCCCAGTGTCTGTCCAATCACAGCGCAGTATGGATGGAAAATAACGTTGGTTTCTTCTCGAGATTCGCCCCCATCACTGATTTCTACAGGCTCAACCCAAATTTCTCTGGAGTAAGTCTGGAAATCCTGACAGGCTGAAAAAGTTTCATATATAATTTTACTGAAGATCTAATTTATTGTAAATCTTCTCTTTTGTCTCCCGTCCAGCTGGAGGTTCTTCACCTCTTAACTCCAAAACAGACAGCAGAGCTGCTGGTGTTGCCTCTTCCTACTCCACCTGAGAAAGACGTCGTCATCAACCGAGTGTTTGACTTCCTGTTGGAGTCCCCTAAAGACAGGAAATTTAAGGAGGTCCTGCACTACCTGGTCCCTCTCGCCAAAGAGGTAACAGCTTTATAATAACAAAGTAACTTCAAAGGAAAACCTTTAACTGTCCTGGATGATTAATTGTAAAATATATTATAATTTTCAGGTCAATCCACCCTGTGCTGTCTACAAACACACGTGAGTGCTTTCAAATGGTTTTATGACTCCATTAGAGATTACATTACATTTAATGTTATTGGCACCACTTGTGCTTTTCCTGCTATGACAAGTCAAAACATCTGCTGTGAAAATTTGGGAACTCTGATGTTAGCAAGGCTAATAACAGAAAAACAGCATGTAAATAGGGGAGGCTAATACAGATCAAATCTATCACCATACATATAATTTTATATCATGTAAATATATATCATGATATATTTAATTTTCTGGAAAATGAATTGAGATATGTCATGCACTGTATAAAATAAACAGACATAAATTACCTGTCAAATTAAAGATCGCACTGATGAAAAAATGACTTCATAAACAAGTTATTTTTAGATTTATTCAGTTTGGCTAACAGCCCTATGGCTCTTATCGCTACTTATTTATTACTTTATTTGTTATTTACTGTAGAAGAATATCTCAAAACATATTGCAGATGTTTATCCCATCAACCAGGGAAAAGCTAAATAAATACTAAATACTTTATATAGTTATATAATAAAATGTTTTTTGTTGTCTTTTTCCATTTGTGTCTCAGTTTTGAGAGATTATACGGAGCCATAAGATCTCTGCCACCAGACCTTGAACCTGTCGCCTGGGCTGGCATAGATGACCTGATAACCATCGCACCAGATGGTCAGTCTCTTTCTCACACACACAAAAACATACAGGATAAACATAAAGTCAGAATAACGTATCTCACACCTTCTATCTAGGAGCCAAGAAAATGCCTTATTTTATGTGTATTATAAGTGTTGTCATATGCACGCAATAGTTGACTGAATATTTTTTGTGTTTCGGTTTGAACAGACTGCGTGCCAAACAATGTCACGGTGAGATTTCTTTAAGTTTGCACAACTTTTTTTTTTTTTTTTTACCTGTATTACATGTTTCAATTTTACTGATAAATTATTTTAATGTTTTATAACATTGTTAAATTTGTCATTCACAGTGCCAAGTGACCCAGTACAATGGTAAGAGCTCTTTGACACATCAGTTTTATTACTGTAAGGGCTTATATAGCGTAAATCATGATGATCATTGATTTTCTCTGCTGTTTGACAGATACTAACGTCTGCAGAGGACATAACAGGTATCCCAATTGTTATGATTTGTATCCAAAAATATGAATAACTGTTTTGATCTCAGTGCTGACTTGTTTTACATGTATTCACAGCTCTGACCATTACATTCACATGAACACATCTATGGAAGTTTCCTGCAATTTTACCTTGGAGACATATGCGTGTGCACAGGTGACTCATTCATTTAATTTAGAAGACTTAAAAATCAGATTATTTCTGAGACTAGCCTCTATGCAACATGATGTCTGTACGGCTAAATGACTAAATAGTCGCTTACTGTCTTGCACATACAGCTGGGAAACTTCACAGCGAATCAGCTTGCATCTCTTCTGAGGTGTAATCTTCCTGGAAAAAGCCACTCTAAAGTGTTGTGGAAGATTCTGCTGACTAAGCTATCCAGTGTCTTGGATCCAGCTCTGGACATCTTGGCTAACATGGTCTGTATCTTTTTAACCCCTTTGTAAACAAAAACATCCAAAATTCAGTCAATCAATTAATTAATTATCAATTCATTTCGCCCACAGTCCATGGTTGGTCCATCAGCAATGGAGATTTTGGATGTTATTGGAGAGATGAGAGTGTTTATGCTGACTGATGAGCAGCTGATGAATAGCAGTGTCATTGGGAAGTGGTTCTCCAGTCGTCTGCGCAGGTTCCTGCCATCTGCATCAGGAAGGTTCCTGCACTGTCTGAGCAGCAGGAACCTCAGCTGCCACTCATACCAGCAAATGTAAGTGTCTGTCCACAGACCCCCCAAACCTTATATCACAGCTTATTTCATGATTATATCTACTTTGCAGTTTTTGGCTTAAGACATCAGGAGTCTGTTGAACCATACTGTTAGTGAATGTGACACTATATTAACAGGATTTAGCACTTAGTGTGTTCTAAGTGTGTTCCTCAAGTTAAATCTGGGGCAACTGGTTGTAGATCTGTGAAGACTTTTCACCTCTTACCCAAGAGTTCAGTTCTGACTGACTGGTGGGGAGATCCAGGTATTTAGCCTAGACAGGATGACCAGGCCGTTGTTTCCATTTTGGTTCATTAGTGCGGCTTGTTGTCTGAATCGTTAAGGTCACTAGAGGTCCGATGTAAACAACGGTCATTGGAGTCACATGAAGTGTGTGTGATTTTATGATTTAATTACCCTCGTTATTTAATATTTCATGTTGTCTTTGATTGTCAGTGTGCAGATATTTATCCACCGTTTTGACAACATGACCCTAAAACAACAGCATGTGGTCTTCAAGGATTTCGTCCTCCGTTTCCTGTCGCACTCAGGTACTCTAATCTGAATGACTAAAATGATGTCACTATTTTCAAATCTATTTCATGTTTTTAGACTTGGATAGACTTCAGAAATGTGCTAGTATTTACAAATATCTCTTTACCTTCATGACTTCAGGTCAAGGCTGTGTGTCCAACAACAGTGCAGAGTGGGTGATGAAGAATCTGGGCCCATTTTCAGGGATGTTGTCCCTCAGAGAGCTGCTTGATCTCAACCCACATTTCAACCCTGTAAGATTTGATTTCTGCTAACATTAAGGCTTTAGAAAAAACGGCCAATTATGTTATTAACTTGTTATGTTCAGCACCAGTAAAGCTTTTTCTTTGAGAAGGGTCGAATCTGGGGCAACTGCACTTGGCTGTAGATCCAAGAAGATCTGTCCAGTCGCCCCAGATTTGACCGTTGTTAAAGAAAGATGACCTGGATGACTGAGAACTTTCACAGACTTCTAGTACCAGTAAATCCTTTTCTGTTTCCTTCCTTCAATTTAGCTTGAGGTCCTACAACTTCTGACTCCAAAACAGACCGCAGAGCTGCTGGTGTTGACCCATCCTACTCTTCCAGACAAAGATGTCCTTATAAATATGATCTTTGATCATTTCAATCAGTCTTCTGACAAGAAGAAATTCACAGACTTCCTGTCCGACCTTGTCATGGTCCTCCAAAAGGTAAAAGAAGAAACCTGATGATTCTCCTTTATTCAAAAATTGCACTTTGCTCTGCTTGTTGGAGATAATAATCTTTGTTTTCTGTATTTGAAGGCAAATCTTTCCTGTTCATCATACAAAACACTGTGAGTTCACATATATTTATGTTTATTTTAGATTTATTGGTTATTTATAAATAATTATATGATATAAAAAATTGTGATGTTAATCTCACATGTTGATATTCCAGGTTTAAGAGACTGGACATGGCCATGGCTGGAGTTTATTATGATGCAGCATCAGCCATCATTTACACCAAGATGGTCTTGTCCAAGCACTTACCACCAGGTGACAAACACAGTCTATAAAATCCTTGTAACATTTATAACACAATAATACCTTGAACATAATACAAAGAGTTTTAACTACAACTAAGAAGTAGATTCTGTGCTGTTTATTATTGTACCTGAACATGAACATGCATCTCCTGTTGTTGTGTTGTCATAATGTAAACTTACCACTGAAATGAGCATTTTAGAATGACTGAAGTATGCTTTAAACTAACCTGCTTTATCTCCCCCTTTTATCACAGGTTGCATCATATACAGTGGAAAGGTAATTAAATGTGATTTTCATGTTTATTTTAGTTGATTTAGTGTCATACTGGTTTGATGATAGAAGACTCATAACCATTTTTAACTTATTCTCCCCAAAGTGCACTGTAACCATGACAAATGGTAAGTTGTCTCACCAAAGTAAACTTAACATATAAAATTGTGTATTTTTTAAAGCTAATAATTATTGTTAACTAATTTATTCATTTTTTAACAGAAACAGACATTTGTGCTGGAGTCAACAGGTGGGATTTATGAACCTCTTTCTGTTTCTTACTTATATTGTATTTCAGTATTTCACTGTGAGTAAATGTTTGACATTTTGAAACTACAGCACAAAGCTGCAGCACCGCCTTGACAGCGCACAGATAGATGGACACCATTGTCACCATTCTGTTGAGGAATTCGCTTGTGCATCGGTGAGACATCAAAACATCTATTGACAACAGTTTTGTGAAACAGTTTTAGTGTGATCTTCTGTATGTTTTCTGATCTTCCTTAATCATTCGGCTCTTTCGTCACACAGCTGTCAGCACTGAAAGCAGAGGATCTGGCAGCGACGTTGGCCTGCAATCGCTCCTATAACTCCACAAGTTCAAGACCTGTCTGGAAGCTTTTCCTCTCCAAAGCTTCACATGTGCTGGATGAAGCTCTGGATCTTCTAGCCAACAAGGTATGAATCACCAACACTTCTCGCATTACCATCTTTCTGATCAAGACTAGACACCGGATGTGTTTCCTTTTTCTTACAGACTCTGGACCCCAGAAGTCCTGCAGTTGCAGCGATTTTGGACTCTATACGAGAAATCCGATTGGACGCATTCAGCCCGGCCAGCTTCAATAATCCTGCCGTCATTCAGTTGTGGTTCAACCGGCTTCGTCCATTCTTGCCTGCTGTTTCCCATGACTTCCTTTCATGTCTCATCACAAAGGATTTGAACTGCAGCACCTACCAGCACATGTAAGCTCACCTTCAACCAAACTACTCTGGTTTCTGTCTTGTGTTGTGTCGTCAGTATATTGCCATTAACCAAATGACTCCTCATTTCATTCCTGAACTCAGCGTACAGATTTTGAGTCATATTCAGCCACACATGACTCACCCCACACAGATGTCCGTCTACACACACTTCATTAAGGTTTACTTGACCATGAACACCACAGGTAGGTCCAACAACTCCATGAAGCCAAACCACAGGTTCTTTAGGAGGTGATATATATGAGTAACACTCAGTATTTACAAATATCTTTTTACCTTCATGACTTCAGGTCAAGACTGTGTGTCCAACAACAGTGCAGAGTGGCTGATGAAGAATCTGGGCCGGTTTTCAGGGATGTTGTCCCTCAAAGAGCTGCTTGATCTCAACCCACATTTCAACCCTGTAAGATTTGATTTCTGCTAACATTAAGGCTTTAGAAAAAATGGCCAATTATGTTATTAACTTCTTATGTTCAGCACCAGTAAAGCTTTTTCTTTCAGAAGGGTCGAATCTGGGGCAACTGCACTTGGCTGTAGATCCAAGAAGATCTGTCCAGTCGCCCCAGATTTGACCGTTGTTAAAGAAAGATGACCTGGATGACTGAGAACTTTCACAGACTTCTAGTACCAGTAAATCCTTTTCTGTTTCCTTCCTTCAATTTAGCTTGAGGTCCTACAACTGCTGACTCCAAAACAGACCGCAGAGCTGCTGGTGTTGACCCATCCTGCGCTTCCAGACAAAGATGTCCTTATAAATATGATCTTTGATCATTTCAATCAGTCTTCTGACAAGAAGAAATTCACAGACTTCCTGTCCGACCTTGTCATGGTCCTCCAAAAGGTAAAAGAAGAAACCTGATGATTCTCCTTTATTCAAAAATTGCACTTTGCTCTGTTTGTTGGAGATAATAATCTTTGTTTTCTGTATTTGAAGGCAAATCTTTCCTGTTCATCATACAAAACACTGTGAGTTCACATATATTTATGTTTATTTTAGATTTATTGGTTATTTATAAATAATTATATGATATAAAAAATTGTGATGTTAATCTCACATGTTGATATTCCAGGTTTAAGAGACTGGACATGGCCATGGCTGGAGTTTATTATGATGCAGCATCAGCCATCATTTACACCAAGATGGTCTTGTCCAAGCACTTACCACCAGGTGACAAACACAGTCTATAAAATCCTTGTAACATTTATAACACAATAATACCTTGAACATAATACAAAGAGTTTTAACTACAACTAAGAAGTAGATTCTGTGCTGTTTATTATTGTACCTGAACATGAACATGCATCTCCCTGTTGTTGTGTTGTCATAATGTAAACTTACCACTGAAATGAGCATTTTAGAATGACTGAAGTATGCTTTAAACTAACCTGCTTTATCTCCCCCTTTTATCACAGGTTGCAACATATACAGTGGAAAGGTAATTAAATGTGATTTTCATGTTTATTTTAGTTGATTTAGTGTCATACTGGTTTGATGATAGAAGACTCATAACCATTTTTAACTTATTCTCCCCAAAGTGCACTGTAACCATGACAAATGGTAAGTTGTCTCACCAAAATAAACTTAACATATAAAATTATGTATTTTTTAAAGCTAATAATTATTGTTAACTGATTTATTCATTTTTTAACAGAAACAGACATTTGTGCTGGAGTCAACAGGTGGGATTTATGAACCTCTTTCTGTTTCTTACTTATATTGTATTTCAGTATTTCACTGTCAATTAATGTTTGATATTTTGAAACTACAGCACAAAGCTGCAGCACCGCCTTGACAGCGCACAGATAGATGGACACCATTGTCACCATTCTGTTGAGGAATTCGCTTGTGCATCGGTGAGACATCAAAACATCTATTGACAACAGTTTTGTGAAACAGTTTTAGTGTGATCTTCTGTATGTTTTCTGATCTTCCTTCATTATTTGGCTCTTTCGTCACACAGCTATCAGCATTGAAAGCAGAGGATCTGGCAGCGACGTTGGCCTGCAATCGCTCCTATAACTCCACAAGTTCAAGACCTGTCTGGAAGCTTTTCCTCTCCAAAGCCTCACATGTGCTGGATGAAGCTCTGGATCTTCTAGCCAACAAGGTATGAATCACCAACACTTCTCGCATTACCATCTTTCTGATCAAGACTAGACACTGGATGTGTTTCCTTTTTCTTACAGACTCTGGACCCCAGAAGTCCTGTAGTTGCAGCGATTTTGGACTCTATACGAGAAATCCGATTGGACGCATTCAGCCCGGCCAGCTTCAATAATCCTGCCGTCATTCAGTTGTGGTTCAACCGGCTTCGTCCATTCTTGCCCGCTGTTTCCCATGACTTCCTTTCATGTCTCATCACAAAGGATTTGAACTGCAGCACCTACCAGCACATGTAAGCTCACCTTCAACCAAACTACTCTGGTTTCTGTCTTGTGTTGTGTCGTCAGTATATTGCCATTAACCAAATGACTCCTCATTTCATTCCTGAACTCAGCGTACAGATTTTGAGTCATATTCAGCCACACATGACTCACCCCACGCAGATGTCCGTCTACACACACTTCATTAAGGTTTACTTGACCATGAACACCACAGGTAGGTCCAACAACTCCATGAAGCCAACCACAGGTTCTTTAGGAGGTGACATATATGAGTAACACTCAGTATTTACAAATATCTCTTTACCTTCATGACTTCAGGTCAAGGCTGTGTGTCCAACAACAGTGCAGAGTGGCTGATGAAGAACCTGGGCCGGTTTTCAGGGATGCTGTCCCTCAGAGAGCTGCTTGATCTCAACCCACATTTCAACCCTGTGAGATTTGATTTCTGCTAACATTAAGGCTTTAGAAAAATGGCCAATTATGTTATTAACTTGTTATGTTCAGCACCAGTAAAGCTTTTTCTTTCAGAATGGTCGAATCTGGGGCAACTGCACTTGGCTGTAGATCCAAGAAGATCTGTCCAGTCGCCCCAGATTTGACCGTTGTTAAAGAAAGATGACCTGGATGACTGAGAACTTTCACAGACTTCTAGTACCAGTAAATCCTTTTCTGTTTCCTTCCTTCAATTTAGCTTGAGGTCCTACAACTGCTGACTCCAAAACAGACCGCAGAGCTGCTGGTGTTGACCCATCCTGCGCTTCCAGACAAAGATGTCCTTATAAATATGATCTTTGATCATTTCAATCAGTCTTCTGACAAGAAGAAATTCACAGACTTCCTGTCCGACCTTGTCATGGTCCTCCAAAAGGTAAAAGAAGAAACCTGATGATTCTCCTTTATTCAAAAATTGCACTTTGCTCTGCTTGTTGGAGATAATAATCTTTGTTTTCTGTATTTGAAGGCAAATCTTTCCTGTTCATCATACAAAACACTGTGAGTTCACATATATTTATGTTTATTTTAGATTTATTGATTATTTATAAATAATTATATGATATAAAAAATTGTGATGTTAATCTCACATGTTGATATTCCAGGTTTAAGAGACTGGACATGGCCATGGCTGGAGTTTATTATGATGCAGCATCAGCCATCATTTACACCAAGATGGTCTTGTCCAAGCACTTACCACCAGGTGACAAACACAGTCTATAAAATCCTTGTAACATTTATAACACAATAATACCTTGAACATAATACAAAGAGTTTTAACTACAACTAAGAAGTAGATTCTGTGCTGTTTATTATTGTACCTGAACATGAACATGCATCTCCCTGTTGTTGTGTTGTCATAATGTAAACTTACCACTGAAATGAGCATTTTAGAATGACTGAAGTATGCTTTAAACTAACCTGCTTTATCTCCCCCTTTTATCACAGGTTGCATCATATACAGTGGAAAGGTAATTAAATGTGATTTTCATGTTTATTTTAGTTGATTTAGTGTCATACTGGTTTGATGATAGAAGACTCATAACCATTTTAATCTTCTTCTCCCCAAAGTGCACTGTAACCATGACAAATGGTAAGTTGTCTCACCAAAATAAACTTAACATATAAAATTGTGTATTTTTTAAAGCTAATAATTATTGTTAACTAATTTATTCATTTTTTAACAGAAACAGACATTTGTGCTGGAGTCAACAGGTGGGATTTATGAACCTCTTTCTGTTTCTTACTTATATTGTATTTCAGTATTTCACTGTGAGTAAATGTTTGATATTTTGAAACTACAGCACAAAGCTGCAGCACCGCCTTGACAGCGCACAGATAGATGGACACCATTGTCACCATTCTGTTGAGGAATTCGCTTGTGCATCGGTGAGACATCAAAACATCTCATATTAACAACGGTCCTGAAACTACTGTTGTGTCAACTAGTTTCAATGTGATGTATGTTGTATGTTTTCTGATCTTCCTTAATCATTCGGCTCTTTCGTCACACAGCTATCAGCACTGAAAGCAGAGGATCTGGCAGCGACGTTGGCCTGCAATCGCTCCTATAACTCCACAAGTTCAAGACCTGTCTGGAAGCTTTTCCTCTCCAAAGCTTCACATGTGCTGGATGAAGCTCTGGATCTTCTAGCCAACAAGGTATGAATCACCAACACTCCTCGCATTACCATCTTTCTGATCAAGACTAGACACCGGATGTGTTTCCTTTTTCTTACAGACTCTGGACCCCAGAAGTCCTGCAGTTGCAGCGATTTTGGACTCTATACGAGAAATCCGATTGGACGCATTCAGCCCGGCCAGCTTCAATAATCCTGCCGTCATTCAGTTGTGGTTCAACCGGCTTCGTCCATTCTTGCCCGCTGTTTCCCATGACTTCCTTTCATGTCTCATCACAAAGGATTTGAACTGCAGCACCTACCAGCACATGTAAGCTCACCTTCAACCAAACTACTCTGGTTTCTGTTTTGTGTTGTGTCGTCAGTATATTGTCATTAACCAAATGACTCCTCATTTCATTCCTGAACTCAGCGTACAGATTTTGAGTCATCTCCAGCCACACATGACTCACCCCACACAGATGTCCGTCTACACACACTACATTAAGGTTTACTTGACCATGAACACAACAGGTAGGTCCAACAACTCCATGAAGCCAAACCACGGGTTCTTTAGGAGGTGATATATATGAGTAACACTCAGTATTTACAAATATCTCTTTACCTTCATGACTTCAGGTCAAGGCTGTGTGTCCAACAACAGTGCAGAGTGGCTGATGAAGAATCTGGGCCGGTTTTCAGGGATGTTGTCCCTCAGAGAGCTGCTTGATCTCAACCCACATTTCAACCCTGTGAGATTTGATTTCTGATAACATTAAGGCTTTAGAAAAAATGGCCAATTATGTTATTAACTTGTTATGTTCAGCACCAGTAAAGCTTTGTCTGTTCACTTTCTTTTAATTTAGCTTGAGGTCCTACAACTGCTGACTCCAAAACAGACCGCAGAGCTGCTGGTGTTGACCCATCCTACTCTTCCAGACAAAGACGCCCTCATAAATATGATCTTTGATCATTTCAATCAGTCTCCTGACAAGAAGAAATTCACAGACTTCCTGTCCGACCTTGTCATGGTCCTCCAAAAGGTAAAAGAAGAAACCTGATGATTCTCCTTTATTCAAAAATTGCACTTTGTTCTGCTTGTTGGAGATAATAATCTTTGTTTTCTGTATTTGAAGGCAAATCTTTCCTGTTCATCATACAAAACACTGTGAGTTCACATATAGTTATGTTTATTTCAGAATTATTGGTTATTCATAAATAATTATATTTGTGATATTAATCACACCTGTTGCTGTTTCAGATTCAACAGACTGGACATGGCCATGGCTGGAGTTTCTCTTGATGTAGCATCATCCATCATTTACACCAAGATGGCCTTGTCCAAGCACTTACCACCAGGTAGCACAGTCATTATACAATATTAGTTCATAATTAACCCTTTCAGAACTGAAGAAGACTCTTGGATGAGAGGTTTAATGTTTTCACGGATCTACAACCGACTTTTGCAACGACTGGGCGAATCTCCAAAAGAAGTCATAGCACACCATTTCCAATCATTTCCGATACTGATGCAGCAATCGGTCATGATTAAAAAGTAAATTCTGTGCTGTTTATTATTCTACCTTTATTATTGTATTTCTTTAATTTACTGTTATTGTGTTGCCATAATGTAAACTTACCACTGAAATGATTATTTTAGTATGCATGTTCTGAGTTACACTTTAAACTAATCTATTTTCTTCCTTTTATCACAGGTTGCATCATATACAGTGGAGAGGTAATTAAATGTGATTTTCATGTTTATTTTAGTTGATTTAGTGTCATACTGGTTTGATGATAGAAGACTCATAACCATTTTAATCTTCTTCTCCCCAAAGTGCACTGTAACCATGACAAATGGTAAGTTGTCTCATCAAAGTAAACTGAACATATAAACTTATTCAATACTTGAATGTTAATAATCACCATTAACTCTTTTAAATCCCGTTGTTCACAGAAACAGACATTTGCATTGGAGTGAACAGGTGGGATTCATTTACCTCTTACTTTGAGCTCATTTAAACATTTTGTATTTCAATATTTCACTGTCAGTAAATGTTTGATATTTTGAAACTACAGCACAAAGCTGCAGCACCGCCTTGACAGCGCACAGATAGATGGACACCATTGTCACCATTCTGTTGAGGAATTCGCTTGTGCATCGGTGAGACATCAAAACATCTATTGACAACAGTTTTGTGAAACAGTTTTAGTGTGATCTTCTGTATGTTTTCTGATCTTCCTTCATTATTTGGCTCTTTCGTCACACAGCTATCAGCATTGAAAGCAGAGGATCTGGCAGCGACGTTGGCCTGCAATCGCTCCTATAACTCCACAAGTTCAAGACCTGTCTGGAAGCTTTTCCTCTCCAAAGCTTCACATGTGCTAGATGAAGCTCTGGATCTTCTAGCCAACAAGGTATGAATCACCAACACTCTTCATTTCACAATTTCTTGATCAGAACTGAACAGATTATGTGTTTCTTTTGACAGACTCTGGACCCCAGAAGTCCTGTAGTTGCAGCAATTTTGGACTCTATACGAGAAATCCGATTGGACGCTTTCGGCCCGGCCAGCTTCAATAATCCTGTCATCATTCAGTTGTGGTTCAACCATCGGCTTCGTCCGTTCCTTCCCGCTGTTTCCCCTGACTTCCTTTCATGTCTCACCACAAAGGGCTTGAACTGCAGCACCTACCAGCACATGTAAGCTCACCTTCAACCAAACTACTCTGGTGTCAGTGCAGTTCTGATTTTCTCTCGTCGAGATTTTGTTGTTAACCACATGACTCCTTATTTTATTCCTGAACTCAGCATACAGATTTTGAGTCATCTCCAGCCACACATGACTCTCCCTATGCAGATGTCCGTCTACACACACTTCATTAAGGTTTACTTGACCATGAAAAATGCCACAGGTACGTTCAACAATTCAAAGACTGATCGAAAACAATCATTCATGACCTTAGCCATTGGATTTACATCACTACCGTGCATATTTTGTTGACATACCGACGGAGCTATCACTCCCCAGTACATTACGTTATAACTATTCTACAGTCAGCTTGTACAGGATGTACATGTGAAGTTATTGTGTGTGTTTTTCTGGTTCAGACCCCGGCTGCAGCTTACACACTAACAACAGTGGCGAATGGCTGCAGAAGAACCTGGGAGGTTTCTCAGCCCTCGTGTCCTTCTACGACCTGCGGATGCTCTATTCCAACTTTTCAGCGGTACTTCCTGACACCTCATATCTCCTGTTGTTATGTTTTTTTTTTTTAAAGTTTGTTTCATGTCGGTTTAAATCATCTATATATTTGTCTGTGTGCACATGCAGATGGAAGCTTTACCATATCTGACAGTCAGACAGATAGCCGATGTGTCTGCAACACCGGGCCAGCTCACCTCTCTTGAGCAGGTCACCATGGTGATGAGTCACGTCCCCAACCAACACCTCCCTGCCTTCTTTGACGACTTCTCACCTGCTATCTTGGTAAGTGTGTGTCAGACACCAATTTTCAAAACATCTTGTCCTTGATTGGTCCCTGGAAACAATATTATAGTCAGGATTAACAATGTTTATCTACTTATCTAATGTAGGATATATCATAAATCATACATTCATACGAAGCCCCAAGCCCCCATCTAACTAAATCCTATTTATAAAAGATTCTCTTTGTTGTTACTTTGGATTAAAATGGATTCCTATTTTAAAAACTTTTTCTCTGTTTTTTTTTTTTTTTACTTACTTCTCTCTTTTCTGCAGGGTCACGAAAACAAGTTCCCTCCTCTAGTGAGGTCAGCCATGTTACAAGTTGTGTTTGATCGTGCAAACCTCTCCGATCACTCAGTGGATGACTCAGATGTGTCGCTTTGGCTCCGCACCCGACTCCGCCCCCTGCTGGTCAACCTGTCACCGTTCCATGTGGCACCGTTCTTCGCCATCCTGGCGGGAAGAAACTGCAGTATCGGGCAGCAGGGGTAAGCGTAGAGCCACGAGAACCGGTTTTGATTTTAGGAAATGTCATTCTTTTGTACCTCATCTCTAAAATTGTCTGTATGGGGAACACAAATCTTAAATGCCACACAACATAAATATTTTTATTTTTATTTCAGAGTCCAAGACCTGAATTCAACAATCTTCTCGCTCAGTGAAGTTACACAGAATGAAATCCACAATCACATCATTCAGAGTCTCAGAGGTAAAGACAGCATTCTTCAAGGAAACTGGTGATGAACAAGTTTTAGGTTGTAACATGTGACAAAACAATGGATCAATCACTTTTCCTAGATAAAATCATTTCCATTTGCAGTTCTTTCAGAAGAAAATGTGACTTTACGCATGTTTCCTTTCACTGTTGTTCAATATTATCAATGTTTTTTTCCACCTTAGCCAAGCGATTTTTTTTTTTGCCATATTTTGAGTTTTTGTTCAATTTTTGGGTCTTTCCCACTCAGTTTTCTTAAAGTACAAATTGGAAATTCACATTGTAAACAAACCTAGTTACTGATCTAACAGAGAAATTGATGTTTAAAGGTACTCTTATGGAGTGTTTGTCCACTAGTAGCTCTATGGATCAATGTTTTCTGACTGCATGAGCACTTGTGTAGATATAAACTTTGCTGCCAATGGTTTCACACTGCAAGCTATCAAACATAGATGCAAACAATGCCGTTTTTAAATTAAAAAATGGCTTTGCAAGTGTTTTAGGGTGAAGGAAATATATTCAGCACATAAATGTAACATCAAGTGTTTCACACAATCACCCACCACCCTGACCATAGGGGTAATTGAAAGAGCACAGCAGCTCATATACACAAGGTGGATTAAAAAAAAAAAGCTCATAAAGAGGTAATATATAGAAAAAAAGTCACAAAGTGATGCTGGTGTTATCTTCACTCACTTTTTATATCTATAGACTTACATCGGGATGATACGGAGACTATCAGGAATCTCAGCTATCCCTATCAGGATTTTGGCTCAAGACTAAAACAGATTTTATAGTAAGATTTTGTGGTAAAAGGAGAACTGTTAACCAAATTTATGCTAGTGGTGACTCGATATAAATACACTGTTGCCCATAAGGCTGGAATAATTATGTTTTCAGACACATTCCTTTTTTTATTCCTTTTAATTCCGTTTAATTTTCATTGTGATATGTTTGGAAGAGACTGATACACTTTATCTATCAAGAATAAATCACATTGTCATTGTATTTCATGAGAAGAGGTAAAAATATTTTATTCCATCTTTATGGGCAACAGTGTAGTTATTTAATTACTTCGTTACAAACTCCTCTGTGTCGTCAAAAGGTCAGGGGACTCATCCAAAGTACCAGTCTTACCCCTCTGATAAACAGTAGTGCTCTGTGTTCCTTTAATTTAAAGTTAAAGCTTTTATTTGTATAATTTTGTACATAAAACATTTAGTAAGCCCTTTTTAAAAAACAAACCTACAGCCTTCAGTTTGACTCAGCAGATCAGAGCTGACCTCTTCCACTCTCCCTCATTCCAGGACCAGTACTTCTCCGCTGCTACGGTGACAACTACAACCACAGTTTCTACGGTTTCTTGGAGAGCTCATTCTTGGGTTTCCAGTTCCCGAACCTGACCATCTTCCTGTCCCTCATGCCTCACAACAAAATGCATCAGGTGTGTGTCCAAAAGGGTTTCAACAAAGTTAGGGAGGGTCACTTTTAGTACATGAGTTGAACGGTGTGAGGAGGAAGAGGCTGACTAATTTTAATGTTTGCTGTCCCTCTAGCTGGTGAACTCGATGCCTCCATCACATCTTGGGGATTTCCTCCGTCGCCCTGACATTGTCAACAACGATGCAGAGCTCTGTGTGCTCTACGACAACTACATGCAGATACCGGTGTTCCTGGAGACTGTATGTCCCACACACAAAAACACACAAACAAATACAAACACATGGTGATGATATAACAACATGACTGTTTGTATTCACTACAGGAGTCTCTCCCGGCGACAGTGCGGCGGCCCACGCTGCCTTGCGTCTGGCCCAGGGCTCTCAGCAGCACTGAGAGGTCAGAGGTCAACGCTTGGTTTGACCAACGTCTCCAAAACTACTTGGTCTTCCTCACTAAGAGTCTGATCAGCCCCAACAGCACATACAACGCCTCCTGTCTGGCCTTCCAAAAGCTGTACGTCTGGTTTCATAGCTTTGTGAAAAGTGTATTTTTTTGTATTTTTTTAGATGATCTCTTTTTTTTGGTGTTTCATCTTGTGTATTGGTTTCATTGTGTTTTTCAGTGTTTCAGTTCTTGGTGAATACAACTACACTGCTGCAGACTTTATGAGGCAAGATGTGTTCAACACCATCCGGACCTACCTCACCTCAGGTGTGTCCACAGAATAACACAAACATACAGTAATATTTAAATTTATAACATTTTTAATTTGAAGACCCCTTTAGTGACAAATCCAGAAGACTTTTGGGCCAAACTTCATTTTCCTCTCTTGAGGAGTTTCATCATTTCTCAGTGAATTTGCTCTTATGTTGAGCTTCTGTGGACTGTTTGGTCATGTTGTTGTTGAATGTGCTCACCTAACGACCAATCACTGACAAAGGTTGCGTTACACTTTCATGTTGTCCGTCATTTTATTTTAATTTAATGTTTTCAATGATAGTGAGACATATAGGCATACAGAACTTACAGATTGTGCATTTAAAACCACGTTTAAAGGAGCAAGCATCATGTAGCATTTAAAACATTAAAATCACCAATATCACATTAACTGTTAGCAATTGATATAATTCATTTACATTGACATTTAGTCATTTAGCGGACGCTTTTATCCAAAGAGACTTACAAAAAAGGGTACAATACAATCAAGGTACAGTGCGACTAGGACATGTTAGTACTGTGACAGTACTAGAGGGATAGATTTAGCATGTCCTACTGGCAGTGCTAGGAGAGGAGGTACTCTCTGAAGAGCGGGGGTCTTCAGGAGTTTTTTAAATAATAGTTAAATCAAATATGACTACGCTTGAAATGACTGATGAAATACATCTTCCAGGTTCTTCCATTAGCTTTTCAACTCTGAATAACTGAAATAGTTGGTATATTTTAAGATAAATGAGTATTTACAACCATACTGGACAGCACATTTTAACAAAGATAAAACTACTAAAGCTCCCTTGAGTCTTAGACACAGGCTTGCTATCAAAACAACTCAAATCTATTTTCTAGGACAGCCATAGATATTAAAAAGAACAAAAAACATCCTGTTGAAAACTGAGAACCAAAGATGCCTCTGAGATAATGTCTAGTGAGGCTTAAAGGGCAGAACATCAAGTCTTCGTCAATCAATCCTTCATGTAAATAATTGTAATTAACTTTCTTAGTGTCTGTCAGGCAGGGTCGAAAAAAATCAGTTCAGGTTCTTTGTTACTGAAGCCAGTTTCAAAACTTCATTTAATGATTTTTACTTCTTACCCTCGCTCGTCCGTCCGTCTGTCCCTGGCTTCCCGCAGTAAAATCCTCCATGTAAATATTTGTAATTTGTCTTTGTAGCGACCGTGCCGAGATGTTACAATGCCAGTGACCCAGAGCTGAACTCCACAGCCTGGTTTGCTGAGTACATCGGTGCCTTCATGCCTTTCCTCATTCTCGAGGACCTTCAGGCATTTGGATCTGCAGAGGTAATCAACCTGTTTTAGGAAAATTTAACCAACAGGTCAAGTTGTATTCACTGAGAGTTGAAGCCAGATGGATTAATGATGTACCTCCTTTTTCAGTGTTTATACCCTTTTTCTTTTCTCTGCAGGTTATCAAGGTGTTCACAGTGAACCCTCTGAACATCGCCCTCCTAAACCACTCCGCCTTACCTCTCAACCTCACCAACTACTACACTGAGCTCGTTTATCAACAGGACAGCAACTTCAACCCATTACTGTGAGTCTAAATCTATAATAATGTTAACACAAACATGCAGTCACAGTGTGGTATTGGTACTTTTACTTGAATAAAAGAGCTGAATATCACTACATACGTGAACGATACTCTACTGTTTGCGTGTAACTGATTCTTCTCTCTCCCTCTGCAGTCTTCCTCTGTCGTGTCGGTGTGTCGCTCCTGGTCTGGCATTCAGCCAGCTGGATGCAAATGAAAGTATGATAGTTCTGCACAACCTGACTACTCTCTGCACAGACCTGGACCCACAGGTTAGAAACACACAAAAACACACATATAAGAGGTACATTTTTGTGTGTGGGTGAGTGGAGAAACAAAACTGAAATACTGGACAGCTGTTTTTGGCCGTCATACATACTTGTCCTGGTGAGGGATCACGTCCTTGTTACTGCACTAGAAACCTGTCCTGGTTGAGCAGGATAGCATGAATTTCAGCTTGTTACACTCTGCTCAATATATTATATAAGAAATATTTGGTTCCTCTGGATACAAAATTGTTTAGAAGGTATTTTAAGTGCCATGTTGTCCTGCTTCAAGAAGCCTTTGCACTCTGCTCTATTCTACACAAAAGTATACCTGCAACCAACAAATATTTTCCTCTTTCCTTCCTTGTAGATTTCTGCAGCTTTGGCGGCTAACTTTGGTGACCAAATCGATGCCACAACCATTACTTCCCTCGGCAATGAAAGCACTGGTTTGTCCACTGGTCAGATCCAGATGATTAAGCCTCAGGACCTGCTTGCTGCCCTTAGCACGCTGAGCAGTGTGACAGGCTGGAATGACGGTCAGGCGAGGGCCATTATCCTGTCTTTGATATCTTCAGGGATGATGCAGGTCTGTCAGTCCGTGTGTCACTGTACGTTTTATTGAACTCAGGGAGATGCTAAGGTTGTGACCGTCTCATCTGTTTGCTGCTTCCCTTCTTTTCCCTTCTTTCCCACCAGATCAGCAGCGCTTCATCGTTGTTTGTGCTCGGCTCTCTTGTTGTGGGAATACCCACATCAACGTTCAGCACCATCAATGGCTCCCAGTTGCTCACTGCCTCCAAAAATCCTTCATTTCTGCTACACTTGATGTCGGCTCCACAGATCATCCAGCAGACGTTTGTTACTCAGGTATGAGACCAAGATTTTATTCGTACAGTCCAAATCACCAAATCACAAATTTGATCCAGATACTAAGTAAGCAAGCCTCGGTCCTGACTACATCACTGTCGTGCCAATAATGATGTTGAAGCACACCCTCTCATGTAATATTGCTTCAGGGCCGTTTCTAGCTGTTTGGGGATCCTATGCAAGATGCTCTTTGGGGGGCCCTATTTTGTCAAACTCTGAGGGAGAGGTTCCTAACCTTTTCAGATGGTCTGTGGCAATGCAGCAGTCTGTTACATTTTAATAGGAAAACAGGCTAGAGAACATTAATAAATGCAATATACTGATACTGACGATAATCGTGATAGACATATGATAATATGTTAATAATCCAGCACCTTAAAACTTCTTCCTGTTTCACTTTGTGGTTCACACTCCAACATAGTAGGTAGTTGTAATGCATCTTAACCAAGTGGCAACTTCCGGGCCTTAAAAATTAAGCCAACGTGGAAGTGCTAAAAACTGTAATTCCTCGAATGGCCGCTTGGCAGCCTCAGGTTCTCCGATAATGTACGTCTTTGCCGATAATTAGAGTAGCCGGGAGGCAGTACATCCAACATGGCGGCATCCAGCAGCGCATATTTTTGGCAGAGCTTCAGAAACCTATGGGTCCATTCTTTATACTGTCATTGATCTGAACGCTGGTTGCCAGCATTACAGTTGAGTGTAATTAATTTGCCAAATAAGAAACCAAACACACAATAAAAGTTGAAAATTAATTTGATATAATTTAATAGCATTATTTTTTTTTTCTTCAAATGTCCTGTGCATATCGCAATAATATTGTTTTTGTGAAATCTTTTGTCATAACCATGTAGTGAAATTCTGATATTGTGATCTGTTTCAAAGATTTCTTTGTGAAAAGCTGAATGACTGTGGCTCTTTGCACGATACTAGAGCCAGGATGCCTTGCACCAACTATCATGTTACAAGTCAAAATGTTAAGTTGTTTTACCTTAGCTTTAATTAAATATTGACTGATACAACAAATGTCATAGGGCCTCGCTGCAGTGATGTAAAAGTGTACTTCAAGACACTGTGACATCACTGTGGGTGTGGTTACAAGTGCACACTCAACCACAATGATCAGTGATGTCGGGTGGTCAGGCTTTTAATCAAAAACCAACTTTCTTCCCATGTCCTCACTCAGATCATATCAGTGAACAACAACAGTGAGACGATCATAAAGAACATTCCAGACGATTTGGCCACTGAGATTCCTCGAGTCCTGCTGCTGGGCTTCTCGAATGACACCACCGTGATCACCACGCTCAACAAGAAGAAATGGAAAAAGCAGCAGGTACGAGGATGTGACACTGAAGCGCTTTTGAACTGAACACACTGACTGTACTGTACGTCATCACACACTGTGTTTTTGTCCGTTTTAGGCTGAGTTATTCTTTGATGTGGTCGCAGTGGAAAGTGCAACCACGACACTGGGAAGTGCAAACAAGTGAGTTTTCAAGAAGCTTTCAATTCAAGAGTTTACACAGAATGTCCTGCACCGTCAGATTAAAGATACAGTGTGTGTCTGTCTGTCTGTGTGTGTGTGTGTGCAGTTTGTCATCCTCAGTCCTGCAAGGGTTCACATGCACCGGAGTGAGAACCATTAAAAAGGTACAGATCAAGAAGCTGATCAAAGCATGTCGAAGGAAAGGCAAGAGGAAGGTCAAACTGGTGGAAACTCAGGTGAGAGAGAGTGTGTGTGAAGCAAGCCATCACTGTTTTCTTAACAAAGTCAATGTCTAGTTCATGCTGCATGTTGGCAAATAACTGTTCGTCTCACCGACAGTTGACCTGCATGTACAACTACATCAGAATCGATTCAGACGCCACAAGCTTCGACCTCTATCCCCCGGACATGCTGCTGTACTATAAGTGAGTTCAGAATGATTCGTGTTGAAGTTAAAAGCAGGTTTCGAACAGTTTGTGTTAGTTACCGCCTCTTTGTCTCTCTACAGTTATTCCCTGGTGCCACAGGCCAGCTGCAAGTCTTATTTTGAACAGCTAGCGGATGCAGACTTCTCCATCTTCTCCTCCACTCTCAGCTACAAACTAACCAATCTGTTTGCTAACGCCAGGAGCTGCCTGGTGAGTCTCTGACAACAAACGACACATACATCTCAAATGGCCAGTTTCCCAACTTCTGTACTGAAGCAGCCTGTTAATCAGGCTTTCTCAGAAATTACCCAGTAAAGTAAGATTAAAGGTAAATGGACTGTGCTTATTACTCTACATATCTCATTCACCCATACATAAACAGATGACAATGGCTACCATGCAAGGTAGCCAGGGATCATCTAATGAGTGGACAATTCACTCTGCCTCTAAGCCACAGCCACCCCAAATAGGACGAAATAGATTAACTCCTTAACTTTTTAAAGATTATTTTTTCAGCTTTCATGCCTTTACTTGATATTGGTTGCTGAGGAGTGACAGGAAAATGGGGTGAGAAAGGAGGAGTGACATGTAGCCACAGGTTGGAATCTGAGATGGTCAGTTTACATGTGGATTATTGTAGTCACATCATTTATGACACACATACACTACAATGTCAGGTACTATTTAAAAAATTTAACACAGAGGCTCATAATGCTGATGCACATACAACACTATAAAATGAGGGATATTAATGTTAATGGTAATATGGATTAAATAAACCAGCATTGAGAGACACTGACTATAACATGCAAAGCAGAAGCACAGATCTAAAATACAAAAATCAAGTCTGACACATGAGCAAACAACTTAATAATTAAATCTTTAATTAGTCCATGACTCCCGAGTGAAGACATGATCAAGATGTGCTTCAGAAAGCCACTTTTTAAGACAAGATTTATAGATTATGCTCTGTGAATTATTCTATTAATATGACAGATTAAGCCTGAACTCCTGATCTAAACTGCACCTTGACCATTAATGCATGGTGTCACTGTAAATCTAACCTGTTATTTTAATATTCAAATCTGTACTTAACTGTTCTTACTCGTTTTATTTTAAGGGTATAACAAACACAAGTTTGACTGAGGATAATATATCAGTGTTGGGAAACATGTGCTGCACTCTGGATGGTTCCTACGTTGAGAACTCTGACCCGTCCATCTTGGAAACACTCAAGACCTGCCCAGATCTCACAAACGCTCAGGTGGCTGCTGTTGAAGCTCTTCTGCAGAGCGGGAAAACACAGTACGGGTACGTCAACAACAGCAATACATCTATTTTCACTGTATTTTTCTTAATAGTGTCCTCTAAAATATCCCCCTATTTAAAATAATATTTTAGTGACCAGTTAGAATATGTGTATTTTGTTTCAGTTTCACTCTTTACACTCTTTGTTCTTTCATAACCAGCGCTCCATCAACGTGGAATCTACAGACGTTGAAGGACCTCGACATGTTACCGCTGTATTTGACTTCAAGCTTCTATGATAACTTTGACAAAGTGAGTAACACATGAAAATCTGAATTTATCAAAAGGTGACTGTGCCTCTTTGGATTGACCTTGGTGATGTTTGGTTTTTAAACGTCTGTATCTGTTTTCTCGATGCGAGCAGAAAACGAAACGAGAGTTCTTGAAATACTTCCTGAGAGTTCTTAGGAGAAATGGAGTGGGAAAGCAGAAGAAGAAGAGTCTGAAGAAAGAAATAAGAAAGTCCAACAGAAAGAGGTCAACTCGATCTATCGGTGAGTCTCCCTTCCATAATCTCCTCTAGAAAGTGGTGGTTTTGCGATTTAGTGCCCCCAATTTCAGAGTGCATTACCACTGTTGTACATATGGATAGCTGTACGTGTGTATTTGTCATGATTGTATTACTTATGATCAAAAACTAGCAAGTCGACAACTTTGCTAACAGCAAAGCATCAAGCAAGTGCAACAACACAAGACATGGCAGCCAGCTAATATTACTTACGAGTCCAACAACAAGAAGCCCAGCTCAGCGTCTGTCTTTCAGCCTTTATTTACTGAAGCTCTTGACAAAAGTTAGTCCCAGATTTACTCTTGTCTGGTGGCCTTGTACTCGGTCACTCTTTATTTTCTCCTCTTAGCTTCCTCAGTCAGCGTCCTCTTCGGTCTTTTCGCCTCTGTCATTATGTCCAATAGAGGCTGCTGAACCCAGTTACATTGCCCAGCTCGGGTTCTGTCACAACCATTCAGCATTCACTCACGCCGCAGGCCTGAAAACCTCCTCTTCTCGGTGGTCTACAACACTAACACTCCTTAAGCTTAGCAGCATGATTTAAAATTATTTTACGGTAGAAAAGTTACACAATGTTGCTTTAATATTTTAAATTTCTTTCTGTGTTTTAGAAAATGAATGCACTGTGGGAAAGATCACCCAGGTGACCATCAGCGATGAGGTGTTCCCCTTCGACTATGACGACATAAACCAGTTCAACTGCTGCCTCAGTGCCACCACCGTTAAAAACAACCTGGCCTCCATTACTGAAAAGGTGGACCAGGAGGAGTACCTCACCATTGTTCTCAGCAAGCTGAGAGAGGTAGGTGATGGGAGCTAGTGAAGACCAAGTTCAGGCTTAGTGCTGCCGGTGAATCAACGAACGGTCAGATGAGGAAAGAGAGGACTTTTGAACAACATTATAGCTACGGGGGAAAGGAGAGAGGACCAGAGAGGAATCTTAAATCAATTCGGTATTGATAAATCACTAGATAGAAGATTAATATGGAATAACCTATTATTATTATAGTGTATATTAAAAGTGGAAAAGTTAAAAACTTATTCTTGAAGGATTCAAAAGGACATATTCTACCACATTTGGAATAGATTAATCAAATTTATAACCACAGAGTTAGCAGACTTTGTGTGACTGAGGCCTGGTGCTACTTCCCTTTCTTTGATGTGAATAGTAAAAATGTAAGCTCCCTTGGTTCTATAGTTTTTTCTATAGTTAAGTTGTAATATACTGTGAGATGGACATATGTGAGAAAGATGAAGCTGTGGGCAGATTTAAGGAGAGAAGTACACTTGGATAAATCTGTAGGGATGTATTTGAATATATATGCTTGGAAATGAAGATGGAGGGCTGAGAGTTTTATTTTTTAATTTTCTTTTATGGAACAGCCACAAGATGTGTTGGATGTAAAACTTTTCTGTACATATGCATACGTACATGCATGTATGTAAAAACTGGAAAAGGACTTTTGTTTTTAAGAATAGCAAGAGATGCTAAATATTTTCTATACTAACCTGAATAAAAACTAAAATAAAATAAACTATAACACACATATAATAGATAGTAATGCATCATAAACGGTGGCCTGGGTTTTATTTAGAAATAATCTATGAATTCAACAGTAGTTTGAGAAAATATCTGCATTGCAAACACTTTAACATTTTCTAACTTACTTTGAGGGGCAACACGTTTTTCTCTTCACTTTGTGTCACTTTACATTAACTGTTTCTGACTGCTGGCTGATAATGTCGTCTTACTGATTCTCACATATTTTTAGGCTTATAGTGCCAACTCGACCATCCCAGAAAGTCAGGTTCAGCTCTTAGGCCCTGCATCCCGTGTGGCCACTACTGAAGACATCAACTCGTGGACCATCACTCAGATCGACACACTCTCTGCTCTGATGGACTCGTCCAACGGGCAGTGGGACCCGAGCCTGGTGAGCAAACAACTAAAGCGTGTTGTGTTTGTGTGCGTGTCTGTTTTTGTGTTAAAGCTAGTCACTGTTTCTTCTTGTCTTCAGGCTAAAGCCATCATTACTAAGTATCTGAGTCAGGAAGGAAACAAACTGGGCAGTGCTGAACTCAACGCCATCGGAGGAACAAACCTGTGCTCACTGGATGTCGATGTTTTGAGGAGCATTTCCCAACAAAGCCTCAAGTAAGAAGTCAGGGCCATGTGTGTTTAGAGGATTGTTACACACAAAAAAGACAAAATAGTTCAAATAGTTTAAGATATGTATGTTCATTTGCTGTTAAGTTAGTTGAATTAAACTCGTCCTTAACCACTTTCAACCCGGGAATGTGCAAGAATAAAAACAGTCTGAGCTGTGAAGAATCATAAAAACACAATAATAATATCACATAACTACTGCATATACTTCAATATGATGTTGCAGTTTTGGGGGGAAAAAGAGTCTTATATAGACTGTGTTAAATGTTACATTCTGTCCGACCTAAGAAGCTCCATGAGCAGACACGTGGTAAAACACGATAAATATTGGAGATGATTTGAAAGATAAAGACGTCTCTCTCTCTCTCAAACAAACGGACACAAACCAAATTAAACTTCTTGTTATTATTTTGCAGCACAGACTGAAGTCAGACTCAGACCTAGAAGCTGCTTCATGAAATAAACCTTGTTGCTCTCGTTTTGCCCTCATCAACGTTCGGTGTCTTCAAACTGGCAACCTGCGTTAGCTGCAGTCAGCGGAGGGGAGTGAGGGTGGGAGACGGTTCTCCAGTGTGTGAATTTGAGCTGCGGTGTCCAATCTTACATATCGTACCTTTAAATTTTTTTTTTGTACTTGTTGGATCGAGTCTGTGGATTTCTTGTCTTTTAGAGAATACAATGGAAACGTACCCACAATCAGAGCTCCCTTTAAATTTGTAATGGCAACCTTTTAACCCAACACAGGTCCATGTTACTAAAGGGAACTCTGATTCGTGGTGTACTTGTCTCTTGTATCATTGTTAATTTTTGGGGTATCCAGTAGCTACTGTACCCACTGAGGTATTTAGGATGTGCACGCTCATTCTTGCCTATTTCTCATCTTATTTTTGTTTTTTTGTGTTTCCTGCAGAGACGCCGACGCCCTGACTCTGTCCAACTGCACCACAGAGAAACACAAAGCACTCTTCGCCATCGCCAGACAAGCTTTTGGCACAGACACACGTGCTACAACTATCTCCACTAAAAGCTACCAGCTCACATCAAGTTACCTTCGTAAGACCCACACATGCACACGCACACACACACACACACACACACACACACACACACACACACACACACACACACACACACACACAGCTTCAGACTGCATGCAGAAAATCTGAATTTATTCACAAAACAGTTGAACTCACTTTTCATTTCTTTCCTCGCCTGCAGCGGGTGCAAATTTGGACTATGTCCGAAGTTTGTCAGCCTCCGATGTCAACATGGACATGGCTACTTTCACCAGCCTGGATGAGAACGTTGTACTGGTCAGTGGTGTGTGTGTGTGTGTCTGTGTGTGTGTGTGTGTGATTTTATATATTTTAGTAATGGTTTTGGTGAGGTAAGGTACACTGATTGTTTATGAAAAGTTTTAAGAGAGGGCAGCGGTGTCAAAGACACAAAAAACTGTGTACTGGTGTTTATCATTTTTTATGTTCTGCTGGATAAAAAAAATAATAATAACTTAACAGATATGTTCATAGCAAGTCTGTTTTAAAACAGGTGTTCACGTGTATATTTAAACTGTTTGTACTGGCTCTCCTGGTTTTGACTGGTCACCCCCAACATGTGGCGAATGTAAGTGATGATGGACAAAATCCACAGTCTTCATTCTGTGTAAAAATACTTCCCAAAATGTATTTAAGTTCACATGAGCGTTCAGCATTCGTATAAAGACACAATGTTGTACCAAAAGGAGTGTAATTCACTTGACTGCTGAAGGATTATATTAACTTTAGTTGAACTGTAGATTTTATCACTTACACTGGTGGCCTGTGTGAACAGAAGACCGACCTATCCTTAAAATAAGTTTATTTGCATACACATTAAACACTTATTTGCTCTGCTCTCTCCAGGATCTGACTGTTAATGAAGTTAAAAACCTTCTTGGCACTAACTTGCCAGATCTGAAGTCCTATGAAGAGCAAACACTGGTACAGAGATGGATCCGCTCACAGTACCAGTCAGAGCTTGACACACTGGCAATAGGGCTTCAGGGAGGCAAGGCTGACCCGCCACAACTACTACTGCAGCCACCGTCACCACCGTCACCACATCACTGACTACTGCTGGATCTGGAACAGGAACTAGTGCCACCACAGGTGAGTACTGAAAAAGTAAAACTCAAAAAAAAAATTTCAGGAAACCGTTTACTGTTAGCTAAACCCTTCCCCTTAATCAGGCAGTCTCGTTGAGATCTCTTTTTCAACCAAATCAAATATAGAAGTTTAGGTTAATGATCAACGTTCACAAGAAATTCAAGGGTATGATGCAAAGGTGAGCTCAACACAAACAACAAACATGCCACTCAGACTGTCGGCGGTTCTAGCATAAATAACGTAGTTCTTCAAATTAAAGGGATTAGTGGGTCGTGGTTCTCCAAGGCTTACTAACACAGGTACTCAATGAAACAATAACAGGTGGATGAATTTTGTTGCTGGTCAGGATCAGTGTCATATCTAGCAAGGTGAACCAGAAATGGCTGCTATATGTCAGAGAAGTTATTAAGATTGTCCATCGTGTCATATCGAACTTTCTCCACATGTAATATACCAGTGAGGTTACTTAACTGAGGCACAGCATCTGACCTACATACATAATTGGGCTTTGCACTGAAACACTGTGTTGGGAAAGAGAAATCCCAAATAATGGTTTAAATACACAGCTGTACACAGATCAGAGAGATTTACATCGATCACGTAGAGATAAAATGATTCATAATGAAGCCTGTGTGTTTCTGTGTTTGTTTCAGGTAACAATGGATCGCGTATCCGGGCAGATCCCGGCTTCTCCGTTCTTGTTCTCCTTTCGCTCCTCATTGCTTCTCTGCACTTTCTCGTATGAAGAAACACATGGTTGGTTATTGTAACTGATGAATATACATTCACTAATATACTCATAAAGAGATGCCGCAGACGGACACAGTTACCTCAAACCATAAGTGACATGAAATGGAAACTGTTATTACTTGCTTACTATATAAGAAAATATGTATAACAATACAGTGAAGAATGTATTCTTGATTAATTGATCCTTCAGTAACAAGCTCTTACATATATTTACTTTTCCTGTTTTTTTTTCCTGGTGGTTCATTTTTTTAAATTATTAAAATGAAGGTTTAATAGAAAAATGAAGATGACACTTTCTACTGTATTTGTGTTGATGTAATCCAGCATTACCATTCAGAAATAGCACTTTCTATAGGCAGCCTGACCTTAAAAAAATGAATGGCATGCCAGAAGCTGTATTAAAATAATAATAATAAATGCACACTGTATGTAGTCACAGTTTATTATTAATATTTGAGGTTTTGACAGAGCGTCACATCATTTCATTTCTACAGTTAAACACCGACAACAAATTTAGTGACAATAATCATCATGAATATATGAGCAAGTCTGAGCTGTAAGTAAGTGAACGCCATCTGTTTCTCCAGTTTAACTTTGTAACAAATAATTTAATTTGAGGCCTGAGCAGACATGCTGTGTAACGGTGTCAGAGGTTCATTCAGGAGGAAACTGCTGTCTGTACTGACGAATGAGGAGGTTTAGAAGTCGATTAACCATTCCATTATTTTCTCAAATAATAATTTTGTCTATAAAAATGAAAAGAAAACAAAAAGCCCTGTGTAATTTCACAGAGCTCAAAGTGACGTCTTCAAATGTTTTATCTGGCCAACAGTCCAAAAAAATCCAAATCAGTTCACTATCACCTACGACGAAGAAAAACATCAAATTCTCACATTTAAGAAGCATCAAACCAACAAATGTTTGGCTAAAATAGTTAACTTTAGGATTCATTTTCTGACTAATCAATTAATCAACTACTCGTTGCATCAATTACAAGCGTTTATACACGCCAAGTACGGTCTTGCAGGTAGGGCAGATGTGCTTTGCATCCCTCAGCCGGTCCACACAGAACGGGATGAGACAGCAACCTAAAACACAGCTGGAGAAGACAACGGTAACGTTACATTCATACATTTTTATAATATATCTATAATTTTATCATTTACCTAATTATTTAAATAAAGGGTAGGTAAAGTTTTCATGCACTTCACGTCAGTTTCTTATTATCACATCAACATCTACCACACTGCATAATTAATTACGCCTGCTAGCCACACTAGCAGTTAGCGGTCCATCAGTCCTTTTTGGTCCTAATTATATATTATACCTAAAGTACTGATCAAATTCCTGTCAGCCTTCGGATCATCTTAGTTAATGTGTTATGTTTGCAGTAACCTCTGTGGCTGTGAAGTGAAGCCAATGCAGAAGTGCCAAAAACTGCAGTTCTTCAAACGGCCACTTGAGGCTGGAGTCAATCTCCTTAAGTCCCCATGTTAAAATGTCCAACTTCACAGCAGAAATAAACATGTTTACAGCCAGGTACAAAAAACAGTTTTGGTCTCTATAGCTACTGAACTGAGTCTGAATTTCACAGAGGCTTCATTCAGCCTGCCTTTTCAATTAGCCAGGAGGCAGTAGAGGCAGGACTGCCAATATGGCGATGGCCAGAGCCACCACACACTAAGCTTCACATCCAGCTCTTCAGAAACCTGTGGGAGACGTTATGGATACAACGTCCATGTTATTTCCCCCACGCCCCAGTACTAATATTCAAAGAGCCGTACACTTTTGTGGTTTCACAGCTTTACTTCTTAATGAATATTATAATGGACTGTTTGACGCTCCTTCTTACCCACAGAAGAAGAGTCCTCCACAGAAAAGGTAGGTGAGCAAACCAGGGGAGTAGTCCACCTTGGAGAGTACCATCTGATGGCACTTAGGACAGGCAATCTGAACCGGACCGTCTCCCAACGGTACAACTGTCACTAGACGAAAAGAGGATTGAGATGGCCCAAAAAATGAAGACAGAGTGGACAACAAAATGCATATAATTTATATATATTTACAGGTATTAATGATGAAGAACAACCCAGTGAGCTAAAAGTCAAATCACAAACAGACTCACCAACTTGTGCATCTGCCATTGTTCCTATAAATAATTAATAGCAAAGATGTAGATAAATACAGGCTACATATCAGAGACAAATCAGCGTTAAAATGATGATAATAAACAAGATTCAATGATTTGTGAATGAATTATGGTGATCACAAATATATTTTCCTATTCAACTAAATGTATATTAACATAATTTAAAACAAGATCACTGTAATTTATTTACAAATTGACACTCCATGCAAATCTTATTTACCTGAAATAAATGATTAAACATGCATTAAACATCAGTATATTTGGATTCTTTATCATTGCTTTGTGGAGCAAACAAGTTCAACATGTAACACATAACCACTAAAATCCTAAAAATACCAACATATTTAGTTTAATAAATCAAATAAAAAAACTTTTTAAAATAAGACAAAGTACTTACAGTTTCTATAGAAGAATGTCTGACTGCTCAGAGGACAGTTTTCCTAGTGCAGGCTACACCTTCCCTGTCAAACGTTGTTTACTTCCTCTGGAGTCATAAGATTGCTGTTGACCCAACCCAAACCTTATGAATATTTAATGACAACAAGCTTTTAACCATTGATTTTTCCAGATCCGTTTATATGAGAGCAGCTCTCAGCTGGATTGTCTCCTCAATGCAATCTAATCATTATTATGATGTTACAGATTTGTCATAATTTGGGTGCACATTTGTTGAATTTAACCACCTCTTTGTGCAACATGAAAAGGAGAAAATGCTATATTGTCTGACTAAGTATGTTGGTTTTCAATGCACAGATATAGATTTACATATATATGATGACTTAAAACTTTAACACAATTAAAAAAAATGTTTTAAATGTTGTAATTTAACTAAGCTTCCCTTAACAGTCACAAAAAAAAAAAATCAGAGTTTTTAAATATAACTTAAGGATTAGGGAGTAAAGACAAACCATCTATGCAGTTTCAGTGTTTTTTAAGGGCTGTAGCAAAGATGTAAAAATATGTGGTATGTTGGAAAACATCTGTGTGGCTGACAGTGTCTGACTCTAACTAAAGACAAATAACCGTCCATTCAGACTGAAATTAACAGCACATGCTCATGCTGCTTCAAATTACATCTGGCATTTAACTCTTTGCTGAACATAGTGCTACAGTTCATGATGACACATAGGACACTGAAGGTCTTAGCAAAGGCTAAATTGGACATTTGTTCGAGGCTATTCTTTGACAAGCATCGGGGCTACCCCAGGAGAACCATATCGATACCGAACTTAGTGCGGACACACGATCGACATAGTCTGCTGCACCGTACCCGGTGGGAGGCCTCTTTATACTGAGGCAGACCATAGACAGTATGAAACATAGACGTAGTATCTGTGACGTCACCTACAGGTTTCTGAAGACTGTGGTGGCTCTGGCCTCCTTACTGGCAGTCCTACCATGTGTTTACATTTGATTTACACCAGGGGAGTAGATTTGACAATGTGAAGATGCCCGGGGGGCAATACTAACATTTAAAAGATGATTACCAATAAAAGTTACATACAAATGTTCTGTAACAATTTTATTTTCATTGTCACAATTATCTTATTATGAGTAATGCAAAGTCTGTTAACATTTAAGTTTAAAACGTGTCACTCTTTCTCTGGTCTTTAACAAAATAACTCAGAAAGTACATTTTTGTCACATCTACAGATATATAACACTAACAGTTATGTCCATAAAGGTTCAACTGCTTCGTTATGTCAGTCAAAAAAGCCAAGTCTTACAGCCAGCCAGTATCTGACAATCCTAGCAGGCCATAAATAATATATTATAAAAATGAAGCTTTGGGCCACATGAAATTTGACTGTGTGCCGTGATTGGCCCCCCGGGCCGTACTTTGGACATCCCTGATTTACACCTTGTGACTTTGAATGTAAACAAATCAGAGAAAAGGGGAGGGAGAAATGGAACTCAGATCAGAGCAAAATAGAACCACGCATCAAAGTCACATGCACCGTGACATCATCAGGTCTGTATATAAGGCCACGGCTCTTCAGTCAGTCAGATCATTTCACACCTTTCAAAACGTGAGAGAAAAGACAATTTGCAAGAGACAAACGACCGATACAGAATACAACTGTTCGTCAGAGATCTACAACTGCAACCTACAAGCATTACTTTGTGACTGACTCTACCAGCCAAAGAAAATGCAGCGCCCGAGGAACCCCAGAGGTGACCAGAGGAGCGATGGAGAGCAGACCGTACGCGGCTGCTTTTGTGAGACCAGCTGCCAACTCAACCAAGAGCTGGAGGAAACAAAAGCACAGCTGCAGAGACAGAAATCCTTGAAAGAGATGTTCATCAACAAGGAAAAGAGACCGAGCTAGAGAGACTGAAGAAGTACACCGATCCAGAAACTCTCAGCACCGCAAAGATCGCCAACCAGGTCAGAGACAACACCAAGAGGAAGAAGAAGAAACTCTTGCAAGTGGACTACGAGGAGCTGCAGGTGGCCCACATCATAACGAGGAGAAGTTCACCAACGAGCTCCAGGCGGAGAAGAACAAGAACAAGCTTCTCCAAGAGGAACTGAACGGCTCCATATTTCATACCAAGTGCTCAATGCAAGGTATGAAAATGATGTTCCAAAATCAGAAAGCAGGCTGATGCCCTTCAGCATGATCTTGATAATGAGATCTTGCAGAAGCATCTCCTGCAATCTGACTTGAAGAAGCCACCACTGCACTCCAGGAGGAGAGAGAAGAACAAGACTCTCCAAGAACAACTGGACAAGGCCAAGGTCAGGCTAAACAAACTCAGAAGAAAGGAGGAGGGAGAAATGGAAGTCAGATCAGAGCTTAGAACCACCTTTCAAAGTCACAGACCTGTTTCATTCAGGTCTGTCCGTGGCCACGTGCTCTTCAGTCAGTCTAACCTTTTTTTCTTAGATATATAAATTACTACCATTATGAAACACCCGAGAGAAATACTCAACAACCCTTGGAGAGTGAGTTGACATACTCTGTCAGCTTATTATGAGTAATGCAAAGACTGTTAACATTTAAGTTTAAAACGTGTCACTCTTTCTCTGGTCTTTAACAAAATAACTCAGAAAGTACATTTTTGTCACATCTACAGATATATAACACCAACAGTTATGTCCATAAAGGTTCAACTGCTTCGTTATGTCAGTCAAAAAAGCCAAGTCTTACAGCCAGCCAGTATCTGACAATCCTAGCAGGCCATAAATAATATATTACAAAAATGAAGCTTTGGGCTGCATGAAATCTGACTGTGGGCCGTGATTGGCCCCCGGGCCGTACTTTGGACATCCCTGATTTACACCTTGTGACTTTGAATGTAAACAAATCAGAGAAAAGGGGAGGGAGAAATGGAACTCAGATCAGAGCAAAATAGAACCACGCATCAAAGTCACATGCACCGTGACATCATCAGGTCTGTATATAAGGCCGCTTCAGTCAGTCAGATCATTTCACACCTTTCAAAACGTGAGAGAAAAGACAATTTGCAAGAGACAAACGACCGATACAGAATACAACTGTTCGTCAGAGATCTACAACTGCAACCTACAAGCATTACTTTGTGACTGACTCTACCAGCCAAAGAAAATGCAGCGCCCGAGGAACCCCAGAGGTGACCAGAGGAGCGATGGAGAGCAGACCGTACGCGGCTGCTTTTGTGAGACCAGCTGCCAACTCAACCAAGAGCTGGAGGAAACAAAAGCACAGCTGCAGAGACAGAAATCCTTGAAAGAGATGTTCATCAACAAGGAAAAAGAGACAAGGCGAGAGCTAGAGAGACTGAAGAAGTACACCGATCCAGAAACTCTCAGCACCGCAAAGATCGCCAACCAGGTCAGAGACAACACCAAGAGGAAGAAGAAGAAACTCTTGCAAGTGGACTACGAGGAGCTGCAGGTGGCCCACATCATTAACGAGGAGAAGTTCACCAACGAGCTCCAGGCGGAGAAGAACAAGAACAAGCTTCTCCAAGAGGAACTGGAACGGCTCCATATTTCATACCAAGTGCTCAATGCAAGGTATGAAAATGATGTTCCCAAAATCAGAAAGCAGGCTGATGCCCTTCAGCATGATCTTGATAATGAGATCTTGCAGAAGCATCTCCTGCAATCTGACTATGAAGAAGCCACCACTGCACTCCAGGAGGAGAGAGAGAAGAACAAGACTCTCCAAGAACAACTGGACAAGGCGAGTGTGTCACTCCGTGAGGTCAGGCAGCAGGCTGACACCCTTAGGTCTGACCTTGAGAGGGAACTCGAGCAGAAGAAACTCCTGCAAACCACTTATGAGGAGCTGCAAGAGACACACAAACTGAGCCAGGACAAGTTCTCTGCTGAGATTAATAGAGAGAAGGAGAAAAACAAGATTCTCGAGCAAGAACTGGACAAGATCCACGAGATTACCCAGAAGTATGAAACCGAAGTCATCACAGTCAGACAGCAGGCTGACACTGTTCAGCGTGAGCTTGAAAAGGAAATCAAGTCTCATGCAGACTCAGTGTCAGAGTTCTGCCGTGCGAACCGCAACTTGAGGGCTGAGCAGGAAGCCCTCCGTCAAAAGCTGGCAGAGGAGATCACTATCCTGCAACAAAATGTCTTTGAGAAGGAGAAGACTTTTGGGAGAGAGCTGGACGAGCTGAAAACTCAGCTCAGTGTTCAGATCTCACTCAACCTGAAGCTCTCCGCTGAGCTCAAAGCTGAGAGAGAGGCTCTCCAAAAAATCACCGGCCGTGATGACAACCAACCACCGAAGGAGGCTGAAGTCGCTGAGGAGAAGCAGCGCGAGCAGCAGGAGACCATCAGTCCTGCACTGGCCCTCGAATCCCAGAGAGAGGCTCAGGGAAATCTTTCAGACAGGACAGCAGAACCACCTTCTGTCTGGAAGAGAACCCGTCACTTTCTGGGGTTGAGGAAACCAGAGAGGTGGAAGAGGAGGAGGGAGGACTAAAGTAACATCAAGTTTTGTGGGTTTTCACCAGGTGCTCTGGTTCCCACACAAAAAAAAAAAAACAAAAAAAAAGCATTAAAAAAAAAAAAAAAAAAACAGTTGAAAGTTCAGATATTGTTATATTTCATAGTTTTTGTAGTTGTACAGTTCTTTTCACAGAAACTTCCTCTGTCTGTGTCTTATTCTGATTTAGGATGACATTACAGAAACATGTCTCCTAAAATTATCTCAGGATTTGAATTTAGCTGATAATATCCTAACTGAATTTAAAATATAATATTTATTCAAATATTTAATTCTTTCTGCAATTAACTGTTTATGTTAAATACATTTTTTGTCCTTCACAGTCATTGGCAAGTGAGAAATTCATGGATTCATGCATTCCTTCTTTAAGCTACATTACAACTAGTTCACCCATGAACAATAAAAACTGATTAAAACATGAAATGAATACGTAGAATGCCCCAGAATCTTACATATGACACCTGTCACTACCTCTTTAGGATGGAGTTTAGCTTTGATCCCTGTCACCTTCACTAGACTGGGCTCAAACACCTCTGTGTACCTCTCACACAACTCCTCCACACTCTCAGGTGCTAGTCTGTTTACAAAAGACCAATCCAGTTTTAAACTTCTTGATCCAGTCTCTTCCCAGTAATGCTGGACCATTACCTTTGACCACAAGCAAGTTAAGTGTGTGACTGTTCCCACCACACGTCACTTTTACAGAAATTCTTCCTCTCAGTCTGAGTGACTGTTTACTGTAGATTCTCAACACACAATTTGTAGGCATTAGCTCAACCTTCTTAAACCTACGTTTGTACAGCTTTTCTGATATCACAGATGCTGCTGCTCCTGTGTCTACTTCCATTTTGAGCTGTTTCTTTCATTTACCCTAACATACTCAATGTCTGTATCACTTTCAGAACAAGTGTCCTCACCTTCAGTCTCTATAGAAAACAGTTCAACCCCTCTGACATTACCTGCCCGGTACTCAGTGACAAAGTCCGCTGCTGGTTGAGTCTTTGCTGTTCCTGCCTTTGTTGCCTTCTGTCGCTCCGGCTTAACAGGCTGGGTGTCAGACTCTGTCTGTGTATGCCAACACAACCACTGAACACTACTGACTGCCTCAAATGCATTAAGAAGGCAAGAAATTCAACAAATTAACTCTCTACAAGACAGAACTGGTAATTAAACTATTGTTTACACCATTTTTGTTAAATACATAATTTCATTTATATTATTTTATAGTTTCAATGTCTTCAGTGTTCATCTACAATGTAAAGAATATGTATACAAACAAATGCACGAGGAGACAATATGATGTGTAGGAGTCGTATTATCTGTCGAGTAAAGATTACCGATTGTCCCGGTTTTCTATTTTTACTATGATTTATACACAACATTCTCGACATAAAGCACAACAAACATAAGGACATGAGGACAATAAGATGAAAGGTTTTTAATCAGTAAAAACAGGTGCAATATTTCACATGTAAACAATTGCAGCATCTTATTCTTAATACCTGAATAGTTACATAGAAATAATATTTTAGTGACTCGAGGATTCCTGTAAAAATAGATCAGCTTAACAAAAGAAGTAAATAACCTTCAAAAAAAAAAAAAAAGAAAAGAAAAGAAAAAAATCTTGCTAAATATTTCAAGTGCTCTTAGACTCACCAACAGATCAGCGAGCAGGCGCCACATCTTCAGTATTAAATAAATCTCAGCCTCATCAAAAGCCTTCTCCCTGCAGCCAAACTCTACTTCACTGACCTGTAGTCATGCACCTACCTACTAAAAGCAAAGACCTGCTCTCAGTACTCAGCTCGTAGGCAGCAAGTGAGTTCATTACTTTTTTAAATTCTCAAACACATTTCCACAAAACGAACTCCCTCAGCACAGCCGGTCATGTCAGGCAGCCTCGCCCCGTCCACCCCCAAACAACTTTAAGCTACCATGAATGAAACTCAGCACTTCCTCCATCATCCTTCCTTTCTTACACGTAGGCTATTAATGTTAAAATCATCAGGAAGTGTTGAGTTTTATTGACGGCCAGCTTCACATCGATCAGTGGTGTGACAAAGAGGGAACAACTGGAATGAATTAATAAGAGTATGAAAACATTATTTCTGTTTAAAAAAGAGAAAGTGAGAGCAGCAGAGTGGCGAGTAAACTGTAACATCATCCTGTTGTGCTGAAGGAATTAGTACTGTGAGTTTACAGTGAGCTGTTGTAGTAACATACAAATTACTTCAACCCCTGCACCAACGCCTAGAGCCATTATTTGGACTTTTATCAGAGAATCTGCGGTACTTCAGTCAAAGATCGAGAATTTAGCTGCAGAGTCTTTGTAGCACAATTACCTCCGGTTACGTCTTCACTCGTCAGACATTACATTTTTAAGTAATTTGACTTGGACAGTTGGCACTTAATTCCCCATACGCTTGTGTTCTCAGGAGTGGATCGTCCCACTTATCATTACAGCACTTTAATGTAGTTTTCTGTGTCTGGCAAACAACGCTGTTTCCCTTGCTGCTTAACCACCTTTTTACGTTCAGATGTTTTCTGTCCTGACTTAGCAGCAGTCGTCGTTTTTCTTCTGACAGATCACATTTCATCCTCATTTTTCTTTCCATTTATTAGGTTGTTGCCCACTGGGTTTTACATGACCTCTTCATCTTAGCGTCATTTAGCTCAAAAATCCCTCATGGTTTACCACATCTCAGGTCTAACCACCACTTTTATGTCCTCCCCTCATTTCCTGGCCCTCTTCTTCGTCTCTTGCTCTCAGGATTTCCTGCAGACTTGTGGTCACGAGGCCATATGGCTTCTTTTCTGTTCTGCCTCTCTCCTCTCCACCTCCTCTTGCTCTTTAGTGTCCGTTCTGTCCTTTAGCGCCCTCAGCAGGACCCTGAGCAGCGTGTTCTCATTCAGCAGGTTTTCTGAGGTGTCTGCCAGCTCCTGCAGTCGTCTCACTGCCTCCCCGAGCTGCCAACTTTTCTCCCGGTGCTGTTCCTCTAAGCTTTGCCTTTCTCGCTGCAGCTCGGCGTTCTGGGCCTCTAAGCTGCGAGTGTCAAATTTTAGACGCCGGTTGTCACGCCACAGCTGCGCCAGCTGTTGGGAGAGACGTTCGCGGGCGTGATGCAGTGCTTGAACCTCGTGCTGGAGCGCCAGAAACTCTGCACGGAAGACAACACCAGGTCCTACGCCCTCCTCTGCCCCACTAGACGCGGTCACTGGTTTGTCTGCATATTGCACAGAGCCGGAGTGCTGCAGGATGAAGTGGAGGAGGTTGGGCAACGTGATGGGCAGGTCATCGGGAAACTTCACACTAAAATGTTTTCTTGAAGAGAAACAGAAACAAGAGAGAAAACACTGAAAATCATTGATAATATTGTGGTGATACTGAGAACCAACGACACTGACTCACAAGTCACGTGAAGAACAGTTAAGGTCAAATAAAGAATTTGGAAGATGTGTTTGAGAAAAGGTGGATTTTAGATGGAGGCAAACTATCAGCTACATCAGTATTTCTCAAACCCTTTACACCTCATACCACCTCAGAGAATATTAAGCTCTCCAAGGACCACAGTTACGACGACGATTAAAATACAGCTTAATTATAATAATCTTATTAATCTAAAGGAGAAGGGGGATAAATCCTGTGAAAAATGGGATTGCTATAACCATGAAGACTTTTAACATTTTTATTCTTTATATCTCGACCTCTTGTGGTCCACGTCCTGCATCTGTACTTTCTTATTCGTCTCACTGACTGTGAAGTAATACCCCAGACCTCATCTGTTCTAAAATACAGCAGCATGGGCCGATCTTGTTCAGCTACAGACAGTTCTGGCGTTAAGAAGGTTTATTTCCAATCAGAAGATTATTTATTGTTCACTGTTGTTGAATCCTGAATGAAACCAGTTCAAGAACCAGAGCTAATTTAGAGGAAAACAGGTACTCGTGATCCGTGCTTCTCTACCTAAGATTTCCTGTTTGCAGTGTTCATTTCACGTTTGTTGTATTTTGATATTTTGAAATTAATTTATTTGATTTGAAAATGGTAAGTGGTAAATGGACTGTACTTATATGGCACATTTTTAATCTTCTGACCATTCAAGGCGCTTTTACACTACACATCTCATTCACCCATTCATTTACTGAGGGCATTTGCTACTGAGTTAACCATTCATACACATTAACATGTCACAGCCTTCAGGAGCAGATTGGGGTTCAGTATCTTGCTCAGCAAAACTTGGACATGCAGATTGGAGGAGCCGAGGATCGAACCGCTGATCATCTGATTAATAGACGACCCGCTCTACCCCCGGCTGTGCCTCAAGAAACAGAGCAGGTAGATGTATGTACCACTAGAGAGCTTGCGTACCACTGGTGGTACACGTACCATAGTTTGAGAACCAGTAAACTACATCATCAAAATGCACATAAGGTTAGCTCCCAGTTTGTCCTCTCCTGTTCAAATAGATGGACTATTATGTTACTAAATGTTGGACCACTCCTTGTGCGTTTGTGTGTCACGCTTACCTGTATTTAGGAAAGAGAAGAACAGAGGGAACGTGATCCACCATGAACTCCCATGGAAGGTCATTGCGAGCAACATTCACCCTACACAGACGAAATGAGGTCATTTTAATCATATTTATTTACCTGCATCAACAGTCCGACATGAAAACATACTTGTATTGTACCTGGCGACAGTGATGGTGCCATTTCCCTGTAATAATCTGGCCAGCTGGATGATGACGTGGTTGAGAACGGAGCAAAATCCACACCACTGCGTGTAGTAGAAGAGCAGCACATCCTACAGGAGAACACACACACACACACACACACACACACACACACACACACACACACACACACACACACACACACACACACACACACACACATTCATATTTATTCTTCACAGCTCAACTCAACTCAAAGCAGGTTATCTTCAGACCAAACTGCCCATCACTACACAGTCCTTCCTCATAAATTACACTCACAGCTGTGGAGACGCTCTAATTTGAAGGTGGAGGGTATATGGGAAACAAAATTTGACTGTGAGATTCTTTCTTTCACCACTCTCCTCTCAAAACAGGAAACATCAGTCACCATGGATACTGACGGACCTTTAGCTTGCTGTGCTTTTGTGTTATATTGGGCACTGCATCTCTGAACACTGATCATGATAGAAAACAGACAATACATGTTTAAAAAGGTCCAGTGTGTAGGATTTAGATGCAATCTATCAGTGGAATCGCTGCATTGCAATCTCCTCACATCACCCCGTCCTTCCCAGTGTCCTGTTGCGCTTGCTATAGTCAGTATTTAATTTGTCTGTTCCGGGCTACTGTAGAAACACTGTGTTTCAGCATGGCGGCCTCCATGAAAGAGGACCTACTCCCACTGTAGATATAAAAGATATAACATTTCTAAGTAACAAAAACAAACAGATTTTTTTTTCTCAGGTGATTAATCATGCATGAAATCAAAGTTATGAATATTATATTCCATGTCTGTCTTATTCTGAAAGTAGAGGACCCGATCTTACACACTGGACATTTAAATGGCTTCTCCAGCATATCTAAATCAGTACCTAAACGTAAAAACGTAAAACTTGTAATCTGTTTCCATTCAGCATCAGCTGGTTTGTGTCAGTGCCATAAAGGCTGAAGGGTAAGTGAGTCTTTTCTCACCTTTTGGAGGTCCATGACAGAAGGCAGGAAGGAGGACGTGGTTAGCTCTGTAATGAGGGGGCGAGGATGCTGGTGTTTGTCTGGATGCCTGGTATCCTCGTCCCATGCTTTTCTTTCCTCTTCTCCCACCAAGTGTCTCTGCAAGAGGCTGTACGGAGCACTGAAGTTCCTGATGAAGGCCTCTTTAAGACGGAGACACGCATGATGAAAACAGAGAATCACTATTAGAGGTACATTCAAATCTAACACAAATTTTACTTATACAACTATATGATCGTTGTTGCAGCAATCTATCTAACATTTCTGACACAAATGCACCAACTTCCAGGGTGCATGAAGAAGCCAGATTATTATACTTTTTATCTTTTCTCTTATCTTTTTATCGTTCATCTGTGTCCATCTAGAAATTTAGAAAATGCCTTCAGGATGACTTTCACGTCACTTTGGACAAGCATTCAAATATTAAATGATAATCAGGTGAAATCTTAAAATTTTAAGACATGGTCAGTGGCAAAGATGGTGGCAACAGCAGTAATATATTATTAAATACATCAGCACTGAATTGACATGCGCACATAAAAAAAAGGGAAAGCATTTAAACTCATTACATCATCATAGGTCACTGTAGAGCACATCAAAACTGAATCAATGAACAACCGGTGTCTTTACCTTTAGTATTGAAGGAGTGTGAATAACTGTGAGCCACATAATTAAGGGTTTAAGATCATTAAGATTAAAAAACATTACTTTCTTTTCTTTAAATCATTATTGCTGTTCATTGCTGGTTCTAATGAGACAGACAAAATAAGAACATAATGTGTACATCACATTCCCAGAAAAGGGACCATAGTCACCATAATGCAAATGGTTAGCATGCAAAAAGACCTCCAAACTAAACCACATCAGCTAATTTGCAGCACATGCAAAACTGTTGTTTTGTGTTTCAGTGGTGGTATAGTGGGTTTCCACCAAACTTTGTATCTGAGAACATAAACAGACATGGTAACTACACATTAGGCTAACACAAAACTCAGAAATGCATTTCTAAACTACAGCTGTGTCAAACTCAGTCCTTGACGCGGCAGCTCAGGGTTCGAATCTGACCTGTGGCTCTTTCCCGCATGTCATTCCCCATCTCTCTCTCCCCACATTTCCTGTCACTCTACAAGCTGTCTCTGTCAAACAAAGCTCAAAAAGCCCCCCAAAAAATATCTTTTAAAAAAAAATTAGTGGAGATGCAGATAGTCCCTGTATTGTACGACGACTTGTGTGGCCATTTGTAACAGCTGTAAACTCTTTTTCTTTAAGACGTATTCAGACAACACTTTGTACAGCTAGCACAACCAGATATTTGTTACAAATCAAATAAATCCATATGACATTAAAGAAAGACTGTCCCAGTCTTACCTAGAGACTCGGTCAGTGTGGCCTCTGGGCTGCGGTGGAGAACATAATGAACCTCATCCTTCAGGTTCACAATAGCTGCAAATGACCTGTCGCCTTGTGCACCAGCCTCCTGGTGAAGAGAAGCACTTCTGTTGCCTGTTGCTCCAAGCCTCACCGCCAGAGGCCAGTTCAGAGCAACATCTAGCACATAAAACCTGAGCGTCCTGTTGGTCTGACACCAGAGTCCTGTGATGCCATCTCCTCCCTGCTGAGGGTCAGAAGAAGGAGGGATTGATGAAGAAGGAGCCATAGGGGGAACTCTTTGCATGTCTGGCTCTTCTTTGGTTTGTGATTGATTAAGTTGAGGTTCTACTTTTCTACAGCAGGCACTATATTGACTAAAGGGGCTGTAGCTGTTCAGAAAGTTACTACAGCCCAATGAGGTTGTGGTTTTCATGGACATGGGGGCAGATTCTTGGTGTAGGCAGCAGTGTCTGAGATAAGACTGCAACACATCTTCTCCGTGAGCCATGGAGGGGAACATGCAGCGTATAGACGAGCTGGTCAGGATCGATTGTGACAAGCTGAGGCACACCTCGCACACACTTGTGCTGGACTCTGGAAGAAGAACCGACTGGCAGCACGAGTGGGAAGTTTTGTCCAAGTTGGAGTGGTTATTGATGTCACAGGAATGATAACGCACAGCAATGTCTGCAACCTGAAAGACAAAAGAAACAAAGTGAAAATAACAATATTAATAACTGCAATAATATCATCAATGTAATGTTGAAATTAATTGGTAGCCAGCGTTTAAAGGCTAAGATAAGGTTGATGTGGGCATGCTTCCTTGAATGAGAGATCCGGCTTAAATGAATAAACTGAGGTCCAGTGGTGTAAGATAACTGTAACATTGTGCTGATAACGGTACAGAGGTGGAGGGAAATCCCATCAGAATGTGGAGACTGAGATTGAAAATTATTATTATTAATATAGCGTCTGCAAAAATGGCAACTAGAAAATCCAAATATGGACCTTTCATCATTACTGTAGCTATGGGCTGTCATCTTGGACCAGTTTGAACTTTAGTAGCTTTTCTCGTTTGCTTTTGTTTTGTGTTGGAAAAGATGACATGGATTTACAATTCTGGCCTTGACACGGACATCTCCAACAAAAACAGTAGTGGACCTAAAGCTGAGCCCTGTGGCACACCGCAAGTGAGACACGTGGTAGAGGATGAAGCATTACGCACAATATTAGATCTTTCTATGGTTTGAGGTAGGATTGGAACCAAAGTAGAGCTTTATCAAAGAGTCTACCCATCTCAGGACAATTAAACAAGATGCCGAGGTCTATTAAATGCAGCACTAAGGTCAAACACTGAAGACAACAAATTTTCATTGAGCCTCTATGTTATTTATTACCTGCTGTAGTAAAGGATTGGGATTGGACCCGAGTGGATTGTGTGGCAGGAACAGCAGCAGTGCTGGACCTTTAGTCAGCTCATGTTCCAGGAGGCGGGACTTTGTCCCTGGAGGCTGCAGCCAATGGAGGACGGTCTCGTGGTGTTCAAACACCCAGCTACAGATGGCCTCTGATGTGAAGTTGCGCTCCCTTCGAGGGAAAATCTGACAGAAAAAAACATACAGCACGATGCCAGTGCAATCCTTTAATAATAGAAAATTTACATTTTCTAAACTTTTCAGTCATGTCCTTGTGACTTTGCTTACCAAAGAGGAGTTTAATCTTCTGTAAAGGTAAACTGTTTCATCTTCTTCTAGTGAAATGGCCTCTGCCACCTGTTTGTTGGTCACAACCCCGAAACGTACAATACCACGGAAATCTGCACCAGAAAAGCAGACACTCAGGGCTGAAGACTAAAAAAGTTTCTATCCTGACTATCAAGCAAATGCATACACAAGACTGCACATTCAGTGTAGACATTAACCACGTGTTTAGTGGTCTACTTACTTCAATCTCCACTGTTAAAATGTTTCCCGAAACATGGCCATTTCTAATCTAATTTGGCATACTTATACTTTATATGATTAAAAGCTTTAATGAAGGAAGTAGCTTCAGTGCTGTATGATCTCTTCTTACCTCTCTTTAAGGCCTGCAGAGCAGAGGACAGATATGTGATGTACCCCGGCGGCTGAGGAGAGGAGTTAAACTGGAAGAAACCCACGACTCGAGGCTGAAAGTACACAAGAGACAGCTACTTAGAATATATCCTATGAAATAAAGCCTTATTCCACTGTAAAGACACACATTATATAATACAATTCACCAACACTAAAACATGCAGGTCTTTTGTTAAGGAGAGATAATTTTAGTAACTTGCATAACAGCAACTCTTATCATGTTTTTCTGCCAACACTTCAGATGGCCTTAAGGCAAACAATACCTCATGATAGGAGAGAAACTCTTCAAGTGTGGCTCTGGATGGGAGGTAAGTGAGCGGTGTGATGACTCGGAGGATAAAACTTTCCACATATGGAGCCACAAAGGGACCCTTGTACTCTATAGGCCCAAACCTGCAACACAAAGAAAAGGAAACATAATGGTGGTGATCAGTATCAGGTGAGGTGTTATATCAGCAGAATCATAAAGAATTAAAAGGAGCAGAGGCACATTTTCATGTTTAATGAGTGTTTACATCATTTAGGTCACATCAGTAAAGTGATCACAAGATGATATTTGAATGGCTTCTACTAAATGCTCTGGGGGAAGCCGTCAATCAAATTCAATATTACAAACTACAGCCACTAAGGCAGGATAGATAGTACTTTATTGATCCCAGGGGAAATTCAAGAGATCAATCAAGGGATTTAAGGGATGAATGCTGCACTTGTTGTTGGCAAAGACTTCCAGTAGAGTTCATTAAAACACAAATGTAAAAAAAAGTCACAGTTGTGCTGTTGTGTCACATTTTTCATCCATTAATACATCATCTGCCATTACAGTTAATTAAAAATTGAATCTGTCTTACTCTTTTTATTAAATAAAGACATAGTCCATACATTCTAATCATATTCCTAAACAGTACATCATAATCTGTCTGGTATCACTCTTCTGTCAATTTCAACATAACAGATAAAAACGGATAATCCAGAAACAAGTAAGGATCAGCAAAGTAAATAAAGATAAATAAATCAAAATAAAATATCAAATACAAAATAGAAAATCAAACTTATTGAACAGAAACAGAGCAACAGGTGTGCCTTTGTAATGCTCTAATCACTTTACAAAAAGAGCAACCAAGAGCAAATCAGGAAAAGACAGAAATCCACATTAAACTAATGATGGTTGTGCAGGTTTTATGTACACAATCTAACTCTCCCATCTTTTTAAAAACTTCTGTTGTAGTCTAAGAGAAATGGTAGTTCTTTCCATGCTGAATATGTCTTAAATAATGTCAATCCAATCATCGACTGTGGGGATTTCTGGTTTTAGACACACTCTAGTAATTGCTCGTCTGACCCCTGAGCTCAGAATATAAAAAACAAATATCTAACCTGAGATCCAAAAACAGGATTTCTAGTTTAAATTGAATATATACCTGAATATTTTTTGTAAAATTTTATGAACCTCCTGCCAGAATGGAGTCAGTGATGAGACTTACCTTCTATAAAACAAATGGATGATCGGGTACTGATAGAAGCGGTTTTGCCTCCTGCATTTCCCCTGACTCCACCAGCAGTTAACAGCCACAAACTGCACCTGTGTTTCAATGCGTGTGTGTGTTTGTGAAAGAGAGAGAGAAACAAGAGCTGAGCAAAAAAAAAAAAAAAAGTATTTTCACACCACAGACAGGGTATAGTTTATCATTCTCAGTCATGTGTGTTTGGTTTGTTTATATCAGTTAGTTAATCTTTAAGTGTCTCTTGGCTGTTACTTAGGAAGTTACTTATTCGTCTACCAGCGATCTGTGCGCAGCAGCAGTGACACTTGATTTATACAGTCCACATACAGCTGCTGCTGAAACTGGATTTGTCTTCTTGCAACGAAACCCCTGTGTTTAATTTACATAATGAGACGTGCTGTGTGCATGTTGACAATATCAGGCATCATGAGTCAAATCCATACGGCAACATCAGTGACTGAAATGAAGCCAAAGTGCCAAAAACTGCATTTCCTCGAACGATGTGTCTTTGTATTACCATGCCTGGTTATCTGCTCGGGCATCAGTTAAGATCACTATTTGCTATTGAAACAATCCTGCAGTGTTGTTATGAGTGTTTGTTGTGTCTTCAGCTGCTCCATACCTGTTTGGCCAGCTTCTTAGCGACCTGCTGCACTTCCTGCCGGGCAGCCATCGAGTGAGCACACCACGGCGCATAAAAGAAGATGAGAGATACCTCCGCCATACTCCTGAGACGCTCCACCTGGAGAGACATTGTTAATGTTACAGCTTAGTGCCAGGGTTAGGGTTAGATTTTAAAATATCTAATGACAATAACTCCTAAGAAAGTGTTGATGTCGCTGAATCTCACCTGATCTAACTGACCCAGGTAGAGGTCCACCACCGGGGCCTCGGTAGAGAAGAACCGCACCGGAGGCCGAGCAGCCGCCACCACATTCTTAGCACGGCTACAGAAATAAAGATAAAAAAATAAGACAAAATTGGAAAAACTGACACCAGGTTTGCTGCATCAAGCTGAACACATTTCACTCTGAGGTTGTCACAGGTGGAGTGAAAGTGGCTTAACAGGTGGGAGAGGCCTGAGATCATTTGTCTATGATTTGCTTCAAGTTTCAGTGAGAACACTGGAAGATAAGTCTGTGTCGTTTAGTGCTCAAAATATTTGTCAATTAATTTATTAGTCAATTAACAGAAACACTAATCATGGACAATTGCAATAATAAGTCATTCAAATAAGTTCTTTGTCTGGTTTGCTGCTTTTTATTGCTGTAAATTAAATCAACTTAGGTTTTGTACTGTTGTACAGTCAGACAATAACATTTTGAAGAGTTCATTTCAGGCTCTACGGACTTGTGATGCCCATTTTTATACATTTTCTGATATTTCATAGAATAAATCCCATTAAGGTCAAGTTGTGTAACACAATGAAGACACCAGCTGATTTACAGCTTCATCCATTCATCTCATTAAATCCCATTTGGTCTATAAAATAAGTCCATTCAAATTTCCCAAAGCCCGAGTTAAAGGCTTTAAAATTCTTGTAACAACACTGCTGTTAGGTTTGCTGTAACTGTCATGAGATTTTGACCGTCTCAGAAAATATCACGACATAACGGTATAACTATATATTATCATCGGTTTACATGACCCTTAAAGGAATAAAAATTGTTGTTTTTTTGATGAACAAATGCTTTATTATACTTTCACATAATATTATCTACTGTACTTCAGATAAGCAAATGTAAACAGTATGATAATAAAAATAATAATTTTCATACCACAGTATTTGTACATAGCTGCAACCTGAACTGTTATTTAATAATGACTGACAAGGAACTGATCTGAGAGACTGGGACTGCTTTACTGCATTACTGCTTGATTAATAAAGTCAAATAATTTAATTTTCAGCTGAATTACTGCTCAGGTTAGTACAGATTTTGCTGGTTATACTTTAGTACTTGCACTAAAGTCATATTCTGAATGAAGAAGTCTTAATGGAGAGCAGTAATATTAATACTTTTACTGAATCAAACTTCTTGTACAACTCCAGGATGAGAAGCAGGACGTGTCAGAGACAATTTGCTTCAAGTTTCAGTCTCCACAGCTGTCACATGTTGACTGGAGTATGAACATGAGTTGTTTACATCACTGCACCGTTGTCTTCAGAGTCATTTACAGTAACATACACCGAAAACATGAATGAAGTCCTCACACTGAAGCTACAATACACTGCTGTGTTGAAGTACACTGTCTGTTTAAGCAGTTTAAAGCATTGGTTAATCCTCTTGTCCTACTGTAACGTTACACGTCACTTTTAGACCAGCTGCACATCCATAACGAAGACGCTAATTGGTTACAAGTAACTAGATTAGCATAAGTGATAGCTAATTTACGATTTACTATCACTACAACCTTTGTCTCTCTGCAAAGTAACCGGTTGTTCTAGCTTTAGTAGGTCTCGTCTCTGTACGCCTGATCACAAAACAATCTCTCATTACTTGAACGTGAACAGACGCTGTTACCTGCATGTGAATTTGACAGCCAGGATGAGCAGGACGCTGAGCACGATAGCCCCGCACAGGAGACCCGGTCTCCGGGCCATCAGAAACAGCACCTGCCGGAGAGACTGCCGCACCCGGCGCAGCATTACAGGCTGTCGTCGTCCCTGCGTCCCATTTATACGCCGCGGCTCTTGCCCAGCGAATCCATTTGCCTAAACGGGCGTGAGGGGCGGGGAGGGACGCTGGTTCGGCCGGGGACAGAGCTAACCTGGATTGGACATCGGTGCTGTTGGTGTGTCAGGTACACAAACGCGGTCAGACCAACCTTTCTTCCCCACGTAGACTTTCTACTTCCGCAACAACGACGTAAGGGAGAGGCGGCAAAGTGCCGCCGACGGTTTAAAAGCGCGCGACACGTTTAACACTATCATATTAATAAACGTAAAAAAGTCAAGAGTTAATATTTATATAGGCCTCAGTTAAAGGTGAATTAAACCGTTTTAGATACATATCATGTTTTAATTCGACCGCAATAATTGTGTTTATAGTTATTTTTACGTATTGATTCGTACGCGCTCTTTTGAGACAGTCCCTACGTTGTTATGGCGACAGCCGTTGCTGCCATGACGGCCATTGAACACTAGAGGGCGTCCGTTCTAACGGTTTCAATCAATCAAACTTTATTTATAACGAAAATTAGTACAATTTAAACTGCTTTACAACTTTTACTGGGTACTATCATTGTACATGCATGTGTAACATTATGTCCTTTATTTTAGTCACTATTCTCTGTTTTTATTATATATTTTGATCTGTTTTATTGTGTATAATTAGTTTTGTTTGTTTTTTTAATTGCATTTATAAATTAGATTATGGTCATAAAACTTATTAAAAAAACTGATAAAAATCCTAAATGATAGTGCAGTGTATAAAATATGTTACTGACATATAGTTCAATATATGTATAATATATGTATTAAAAATATACATGTAAAAAATATATGTTATTGACCTGTGAAAGTCATAGATTCAAAGTTCATAGATTTATTTACCCAGAGCATTTTTTAAAGGTCAAGCAGAAATGTAGTGAGTTAAATATAGTGTAGTAGGAAACATATCTCTGTGCAAAAACGTGTTGCATTTTCTCAGAAGGGAGAAAAAAGGAGGATATTTAAAATTTGCTAATAATAATGTGTTAATAATCTAATACATCGCTCCAAATATGACTCAACTTTGACCAGAAAATGAGTGTGGTTTCCATTTTGTCTTCTCCAACACTTGTCTGAATCATCATTATAACTTCTCATCTAAATTTCAAATATCACAGCTGGTCATCAAATGTGCCTCTCTGCAAACCTCCCTTCAGTTATCCTTCCCCTTTATTTGTGTGGTATTGTCTGGGTTCACATGTAGTAGATTTTATAGGATTTCATTTCTTAAATATTTGATCTAGATAATTCTCCTGACTTGTCCTGCTTTATGACATTACCCCCAAGAAATCAGTCTTATCTCGTATAATTATGAAGTGGAGAGTTACTACACAAGTTATTTGGGAAGACTTCTGTCCTCCCAAACATAATCATCCACATTACATTTAAACTGCCTGGCAATTATTTCATCATTAGAAAAACAAATCCACACAACAGAATTAACATTATATAAAAATCTTTATTCTTTCCTCGTCATTAGAGAACATTGAAGAACAAAATCACAGTGTAGAACTTTTAAGTGCAAATGAACTATGTAAAAAATAAAATCTTTGATTAGCACTACCCACCCATCACATGGAAATATATACTGCAAACAAACAAAATGTTTTCGAACAATAAAAAAAAAACTAAAATGTGCAAAGCAATATTCGTCAGCAGGACGAGCAAATAAAATCAGCTATGAGCTCCTAAAAATCCTAAAAACTAGAACAGATCTGTTTCAGTTAGAGCTGTAACTCTAATTAATTCACACAGCACTTGTCTACTATTGAATTAATTGCCAATTATTTTGATAACTGATTAATTGTAGTTTCTTTAGTCCTCGTTGACAGTAAACCGATTGTAAACTGAACGTCTTTTGGCTTTGGGAAACAGTGATCAACATTTTCTGTCATTTTCTGGACCGAACATCTAAATCAAGAAAATGACTGACACATTAATCAATAATAAAAATAAATGTTAGTTGCAGTTCTTTTTAAGTTTTAACACCTCCAAAAAAAATTAAAAACATACATATTTCAAATCTAAGTGCCACATTGTGAGATGTTTCAGCTGTAAAAGCCTGATGTTCAGACTGCAGAACTACAAACCTCAACGTTCACCATCATGTCAACAAACACAGATTTTCAGACAGCTCTGTAGCACTAAGAACCGCTCTGAATACCCAAAGAACGCGTAGAAATATACGCAGAATAAGGATTTATATACACTTAACTTACTATAATACTGTTTCATTCAAACTGATACTTTTAAAGCAGCAGTTGTTTGTTTAACTGGTTCATAAAATAAGTCAAACAAAAATGATTTCATTCATACTTGTTTGGTTCTAACTTCAGTAGCAAAGTCTACATATGCATAAAGAAAGCTCACAGCCATCTCAGTGCTACAAAGCTATCAGAAAACTCCTTATGAAGCCAGTCTTCACTACCACCAGCGTTGGAACGCGACTTTTTCGTTTGCATAACTGCCCTCTGGAGCATTAGGCAATGTGGTTTGTGAATGCACTGTGCACGCAGGGAGCGATCGCTGCAGTAATCTCTCCCAACATCCAAGATATTTCACCGTTTCTGTTTCTCCTTCGGTGGCGGTTAGGTGCCTTTCTTGTTCCGCGTGGCAACCATCCAGCAGAGAGACAAGACAGGAAGTGAGAAAACTTCCCTTCCAACAGCGAATAAGCCAGTCTCATGCGAGTTCACTACTAAAAAATAAACACTTCTCCTCTTCGGCAACTGCATTTCTGGCTATTTTATTTGCTGTGAACTGTACGGCGTTAAGTGGGCACTGCATTACATGCAGTTTGTTACAGTGCCTGTGTTTCTGGGTGCATCAGCTGCTGCACCACCAGGTCGATGTTAATAATGGGACTGAAGTATAGAGCCCAGTAGAAGAGGCAGTTGCACACAAACTGAGGGACAAAAGGCCACAGGAGGGCGAAAGCAAACCCCTGAGATAACATCTTCCACAAGTGGCTCCACATCTTGTGCGGCAGAGACCTGAGGAAACGGAAAGATACAAGACAAACTTTAAAGGCAATAAGATTTATTATTAGTATAATTATTATTATTCTACACCAGATTATTTTTCCGAGTGTCCTTTCTTTCTCTTTGCACTCTGTTTGGTTGACCTCCTTCTGTAGGTGTCTTCTTCTATTAACTGAATGATACTGATGTTTAAAGGTTTTGCTTTTGTTATCTGCTATTCAAAAGATTTATACTTCAGGGAGTACACAGAGAGTAAAATCAGCTCCTGTATCATTGTTTCTATGGTTGCCATGGTCACACAGATAGTGCTCCGGCATGTTGAACCATCGTGAATTCAGCAATGAGCCGTGCATGTTCACCAGAGTGGCAGCTGCCGTCCCCCCTCCTTGCCTCATAGCAGCAACCACTCTCTGTTCTTAGTAGGAAAAAGGTCTATATGTGACTGTGTGTACCTGATCCTGGCTCTTGTCCAGAGTCTCCACAAGGCGCAGCCTTCCAGCACAGACAGCAGCATGGTGTTCACAATGATGAAGCGAGACGTCCAGTAGTGGACGGCCAGCCAGTCCCAAGCAAACTCTGCTATCAGCTGGTATGGAAGCAGGAGGTACTTCACAAGAAACTCTGCCCACTGGCGCCAACTGGGCTCCGACTAATAAACACAGGACCAACGTAGAAAGCAAAAGATGATGGTTGAAAAGTGCAGCAATTACCACAGCATCATGTGTATACCTACTATATATTTGACCTCTTATAACCGATTTAATGATACTGTGTCAGCCGGCGGTATCACCTGTGTGTTGAGGAAACTGCTCTCCACAGAGTGGTCGATGGGAGAGATGGCCGGACAGCAGGTGTGCAGGAAAGGCAGGAAGGTTTCCGAGTAGTCGAATAAATACAAATAGAAGAGTGTGAGGCGAGGAGAGTCCTTCAGTGCGTACAGCAAGAACAGAGACTTCCCTGCATTAGCAGCCTGGTAGATAGTGATAAAAATACAGTATAGTCATTTGGTTGAACATATAAGAAATATAACAAACAGACAGATAATATTTATTCATCTAAAGATGTGCAGAAGTTCTGAAAGTATGGCTCCCAGCATGAGAAGTTAACTACACTAGAAATATTTGTACAAAGTTAATGATCAGCGGTTTCTTCTGGAGCAGATCAGACTGCTTACCTTGTATTCCCAGAGGTTGTGCGGAGGTTTGACCCCCAGGGCTTTAACTCTGTCCAGTTCAGCTAGAACAGCCCGTCGGTGAGCTTGATTTTCAATGCTGTAAGGCGGTTTTAACAACTCTTCGTCCCCCAGCATCAACAGTAACCTAAAATGAAGAAATCAACACATTACAACAGGAGCTGTAACCCTCTTTACACTCTTTAGGGTGGTCTGTACGTGTGTCTGTCTAAACTTCAACAATGTAACATAGTACTACAGTTGAAAGACATCTGTTCTGGATGGTATAACGTGTCAAATATTGCACTGTATCTACCTCCCATTGACGTTCTCCTGCTGGAAGGGTTCTCTGTAATGCTGGGCCCAGGGACCCAAGTGATCCAGCCAGGTCACGACTTCCTCCGGTGTCCAGTGAGACACGGGTTTACTGATCAACGGGTCATGCTGGTCTACCACACCGCTGCTCCAGTGATACACCAGCACCATCACCTGGAAACACACGGTTCAGTGAACTCTCTTCTTTTACTGCACCGGGTGCATTTTGTATTTGGATGCTGTTGTTGGTGAGGAGTTGGTGATAGAATACATCACAGGCCAGACTGATGCCAACTAGTCACACAGTGGTGATCCAGTCATTGTGTCTTTGCATGAACCAACCACAGCCACTAGAGGTCACTACAAATGTTTCTAAACTGAAACCTGTAGCAACATTTGCTTGATCAACGTGAAAATATAAATTTGCTTTTACGTTTTGGAATGATTTGTTTGCATTTTTATTTATTGTTAATGATTTGAATCATCTCAAATTAATGCTGCTCAGTGGCCAGCACATCAGACTGTGGCTGTACTGGGGAGCTTCCAGGTGTGAATGTGAAACTGTGTGAATGTGATCAGTGCATTTCCTGAAAACATGGGCACTGCTCTCAGTGAAACGCCCCTGAATAATAAATAAAGATAAAAACTAAACAAAAATGTCTCATTCTCATTTCCACTGTTGTCCTGAACATGAGCGCAGCTACTGTGTTGACCAAAGTCTGTAAGGCTGTGGTGCAACTGGACACGTGTTCACTGTATGTTAACGGGCGTCGAAATAAGTACATAATGCTTCCTCTTCAGAACACAATCACATATAAACAAATTTTAAAAAACTGTACTAAAAAGAAATTCCCAAAATATGTCTGCCTCCCACTACCATAACTTGGTGTTAAGCCAAAATCTGTCCTCGGTATTCGTTTAGCACCATGATAGCTTAGCTCACCATCAAATATCAGTACTGTGCATAATAAAGGTAAACTTCCATGGATGAAGCAAATATGATCACCAATAAACTATATACTTGGGACAACTGATGGTGAATAGCAGTGCAACATGCTGTTCTTAAGTCCGTTCTCCTACAAGAGGTCATTTTCCTGGTGGAAAAACACTAAAACACTGTCAAGAAGGAAACCTTGATATCTTTAGAGTTTCGAAAATCAAAGGGCAAGAGATGAGACTGAGCTCTATGTCCACGTGAAATGACATTTTCGTCCTGAGGCTAGTTTTGTCTCCAGCATTCATCAGGTAAAAGTACACACCTCTGTTTGCAGTAGATATTGTTTTCCAGCATATTTCATGTGAGCCAAGGCAAACACAGTCACAAAGCATCCAGAACAAACTGATGCTTTGTGCACACTCATGATATGATGTTCATTAATGAACTGGGGTCAAAAACAGGACCCTGTTGTATCTATTTACATTCTCCCAGCAGCACGCACACACACACACACAAATTTACTGTCATGTGGCAAAACACACAGTGACGTTGCTCCCGAGTGCCACATGGACAAAATAAACATCGTCTGTCTACCTGATATGAACAACTGACCTCTTCATCCACTACTGGTGACTGACAGTGTTTACTGCACATGATAGTATGAATCTTAATTACCAGTCCAATAGATTAAACTAATCACAATTTTGCTCAACAACTGATTTGTTTATTTGTTTATGTACATTTTAGATATTTAACACTTACACAACAACTTACAACGACTGTCACAGAAAAAAACAGGTTTCCATACCAAACTTTGTCAAGAGAAAGAAAAGAAAACCTCAGTCACATTCACGCTACAAAACATGAAAAGGAAAAGACCCTAAAACCTGATGAATCAACGGCCATGGTAACGCTGAGGCACTGTCAGGTAGGCGAGAAAGGTAGCTAGGTACCATAGCATCAACTTTGAGGTCAGTGAAGATAATGTGGTAAACACGAAGGGCGAGGGTTTGAATACTTACAGCCACACATGTGAGTGCAGTTAGGACTCCGGAAAAGAAGAAGCCTGCTCCTTTATGCTGGTTTGTCCTGGAACGACCCAAGTTGTCACCATAACTAAAAAACACAGAGATATTTAATGAGCTCCGCTGCTTCAGACCACGAAAACGTATCAAAGTGAACAGATCAGACACAAGGCATCATCATCGTCATCATCATAGGGAAAATCCACCAATTTTACATATTCAAAGAGAGCTGCGGGAAGTCTAAAAGCTAAACCGATGTCGCTGAAGTCAGCTTGAGTTGGGGGGAGTGAAGAAGTTAGAAAATGAAAGAAATCTGGTCTTTGAGAGAAGAGTCCAGAGGCTAGTGGCTCATGCTATAACACATCTAAATCTCAAGCTGTCACATACCTGATGCAAGCACCAGGTTTTCACAAGAAAGTGTAAAATAAAAAAGCCGTCTCCGGTTCTGCTGCATCAACTTCGCTCATGCATGTTCTAGGAGTGCAATGCTAAACCGGTTGATTGTGCATTTTGCACAAAAACAGCTTGTATCATGGATTAAACTGTACTACCTCTGGAAGCCCTGCAAACTCCGGGAGATTTTGGGGTCAGCCTGGATCTCTGCTTTCCTCCGCTGAACTTCTTTACCAAACAGCTTGTCAATTGCATCCCTGGAGAGAAGAGCATTTAGTATTTAGACGAGTGCAATTGGTTAATGAAAGTGAAATGTACTAAAAGACAACAAATAAAACAGGCGGTAAAGTTGGGGACAGTTATGTTCTTTGACTTTTTCTTTGTGATAATTCTCTTCTACGCTATTCTTCTAGTAAACAGTCAGCATATGTCTTTAAGTGATAAATCACAGTGCCAGGTCCAAGTGCAGACACTGTAATGTTTTGTGTGTGTCTAATGGAACATCTGGAAAGTTCCCCTGTTTGGTACACCTTACTTGTGCAGGTGAAAACACCCTAATCAAGTCAACGGACTGTACACTGACTGTGCAGGACGCTTTGCATCACTTCCCAATTTCTTTGGTTGCTGTAATAATGTCTAACAGCAACTGCTAGCTTCCTGACTTCTTACAGTAAAAAAGGGAAGTCAATATGAAGACATTCACCAGCTTCACTGACTGAAGTAGCATTAGGTGGTCATTTCTAACACCAACTCCACAGCACGTTATGTCCATAGGTTTTCTTTTCTTTTACTCACTAAATTCCTGACAAATGATCAAAAAGACATTTGTAAGTATGTGACTCCACAGAGCTAGTTCAAGTGTGAAAGTGAAATCATGCAGCTCTGGGCAAACAGATGACCAGATAAGTCAAAAACATGTGATCGTGGTCCACGTGCTGAAAGGGAAAGTCTGCTTACGTAAGCATACATTGTATCAGGCAGAGAAGCTGACACCAGCAGAGTGGCAACCCAGTCAGCCAGGAGCCAAACTCAATTCACCCTCAACTGTTGGGGTAACTTGGTTGGCATGGTAATGAAAGATTGGCTGGATGTAGAGGAGTCAGAGACACGTCTGCACCACAAGTCATAATATATCAGGATTAAAGATCACCACGTACACGAGGAGCTGAATGACCAGGTTTCTGTATGTTTAGTGTAAATGTCATATTCTGAATTCAAAGTCAAGATACGACTCAACTCCACTGAAAATGTTTTTTTAAGAACACCAATATCAATTATTTCGGAAATCGGTGCATTTGTGGGTGTGTCTGTGTGAGGTGGTGTTCTGAAACAACCTGTGTTGTCGGGTGGGAAACTCATGTATGTGTGTGTCACTGCTATCAGAGTGCCTTAAAATGACTGTGGAGCATGAGTATATGAGATGCAGGTCAACGATTGTGATCATGGCGCTGCCTAAAAAGTAAAAAAAACTGTAACGGACAATCCAATTTCTATTATTTCTTTATTATATTTGATCTATATTTTTATTATATTTGTTTTTTTCATTTTTTAATACTTGTTATTGTGTGAAGCACTTTATGTTACATTTTGTTTGTATGAAAAGTGTTATACAAACAAAGTCTGATGGATTTAAGTCAAACTCAGCATTTTTTTTAAAGCAGCATGAAGAAGTCAGCATGAACTCGTTCATTTTTTCTGACAGTGAACTCAAAATTGTGAACTATGAACATGAACTAGCTCATTTTAATGTGTGAACTGAACTTTGAGTCGGCTCTTGTGCAAGTTCACACTTCACGCTACTTTGAACTGTGAACATGATTTCTTCATCATGAACGTGATACCACGTCTAGAACTCACACATCTCACGACTGCTTTAAATTTAAGAAAGACAACGTCCTCTCCTTTTGATCACTTTGTTTTAGGTCTTGAATATCTGGGGCAAACAAAAATTTGAACATAAATATAAATCGCAGCAGTTACACGCACCTTGTCTTAGGGATTTCGTGGTGTGTACCATCAGACCATCGAGTTTCACTCTATACAATCTGGAAGTTTATTTTGTCAGCGATTACCTGACTACTCATTAAGCTGGGGATGGTTAATGTCTATATTAGGAAGATGTAAAGATTTTTATTTATGTTATCAAACCAGGAATGTGTCTTTGTCTACAACAAAAATGTAAAATTTGAGCTGGAACGACCAGTCAATTAATCAGTTAATGCGTAATTAATCAGTCAGTTTACAAAAAAATAAATCTGCAATTATTTTGTTAATAGATTAAAAGTTTTTTTTTTTTTTTAAGTAAAATGTGAATAAATTCACATTTTTTTTTGGTTTGTTTAGTATAATAATAACAAAAATAATCTTTAGTTCCAGCACTAAACGCTATCACTGAATTTATAAGCCTTACTTCATGTCTTCTTTTCTCAATTTGTAGATTTAAATGATAATTTAGCCAGCTTTAAAAGTGTGACACTCCGTTATCATCAGCACTGGTATCATACATTTTAAAACGATATTCATCCATAGTATTGTGAAGGTATATTTGAGCCATATATGACAGCACAGTAGGTTTCTTTCTCTACCGTACAGGAGAGAAATGGGAATACTGTGGTCAGAAAATCAAACATTCATTGCCTGATATAGTCCGGCTGTGAAACGCATACCTCAGCACTATGTTGACTTTAGGAAAGCCTTCCCACTTCTCCCGGCACTCTGGGCACTCATTCTTGTGAGAGGACTCCCGCCACAGAGCCAGACAGTGGCGGCAGAAGTTATGGCCACAGGTCAGGGTGGTGGGGTCCACTAAGATGTCATAACAACAGTGACACGAGAGTTCAAGCTCTGAGAGGTTCGGGGTGGAGGGCTTCAACTGAGCAGGTTCAGAGAAGGGAGTGGGGCCGTCCATTGATGCTCCCACACCGTCACTGGATGAATCCCACGCCATCTGGTGCAACATATTCTGTCTACGCCAGTCTGAATAAGAGATGAAACAAGTTTACAAAAGAAGAAATAAATCAGAAAGCACATTATATACAAGTTTAAAGGTGCTTTCACTTAACCAACTAAGTGTTAAATCTATAAAATTAGAGCCCGACTCTCTGTACTTTAGCATGTGAAAACTGCTAAAGAATATTTAACATTTAAAAAACATAATAAAATTATTTGTTTTAGAAACTGGCCTTCTGAATACCTTTCCGCAATCCATATAGAAAAAGTCTATTTTAATTGCTGCTCAGAAGTTTAGTATATCAGCTGCCATATCAGTAATCTGTGAATTTTTTAACTCTATCAGTCTCAAAACTCACATATCAATCGGGCTCTATATGAAAAGTTTGAAAATAGTGAATGTGAATTACAGCTCCCCAAAGTCATCTTCAAATGTCTGATTTTGTCTGGCCAACAGCCCAAACCCAGTTTACATATAAATGATATGAAACAGAGCAGAGAGGCTGCACCCAGAGTGTTTCGCATTTTTACCTGATAAATGACTGAAATAATGAACGACTTACCCAAACAGGTGGTGATTCATTTTAATCTAATTTGTTGTTACCACTTTTTGACATGTGCTATAGGTAGTGTGTGTATGCGTGTGTGCGTGTGTGGTAAGTTGGGTGAATGCTGTTGTTGCTATGTCACTTGCACACCTGATCACACAGGAAGGTAATCACAATGGTCACACAGCCTACATAGGGGAGTCACAGGTGAACAAGCTGAGGGGAATTAGGAACGGGGGAAGCCACGAAATTTTTCAACCGTATGTGTGTGTGTCTGTGCATATTTTTTCTACACTCATAATAGTTTTGTTTCATATTTATGAGTTCTTTTTACACCATTCATTCATTCATTCATTCAGTACACCTGGCTTTTGTTGGTCTTTTTTAAACCTAAAATGTTACACGTATACTTCATGGAAGACGTCATTTTTTGCACCACAACAATCTTCAAGTTCCCTCCTCTTCAAGTACTAATGCAGCTTAATTACAGATTGATTCAAAAGGTCTGCACCGCTTTACTCCACAAAGATAACGTAACTTTAAATTGATGCAGTCTGATGTTTCCTGCGAACGATTTCACAATTCAGGGAAGTGTCAATAGCTGCCTGAAAACGATAGAAAAACACATTTGATCTGACCTAAAAATTCCACAGCTGGTGTTTGAATATGCTCAGCATGAATGTAAAGTATGTCAGCTGTGGTTAAGGTATGTAAAATGTTAAACACATACTTTATCTAGACCTAATTTTTTGCACCACTACGCGTTGGAAAAATCTTCAGGTTTCCTCAGTTGGCTTTTTTTGTTGTTGTTGGAGCGCCACTACAGTCTGTGTTGCTTACATTCTTCTTCTTCTTCTTCTTCTTCTTCTTCTTCTTCTTCTTCTTCATCATCATCATCATCATCATCATCATCATCATCATCATTATTATTATTATTATTATTATTATTATTATGTTCTATGTATCACTAATTATGATTTCAGTTAGCTAATATCTTTGAATTACTACACACCTGTACCTGAAGTGTAGATATTGGATAATGACCATTGCACAATGCACATTATAATGCAAAAACTATCATACATTGTTATATGTATATTTTTTCTTTTGCATATTTTATACCGATAGAGCTAGCATATGTTCTTCTCTCAGACTTGATTAGTTAATAATTTCAGTACTGATGCAGCTTATTTATATGCAGCTTAATTACAGATTGATTTGAAAGGTCTGCTTTACTCTACAAAGATAACTTGATGTTTTCTGTGAAGGGTTGGACAATTCAGGGAAGTGTCACGACGACGAAAAAAACACATCTGATCTGACCTAAACACTACACAGCCAGTGTTTGCTCAGCACAAATGTAAAGTATGTCAGCTGTGGTTAAGGAGATATTCTAGGTAAAACACAGGTGTGGTCCTTTCACAGGTGCTGCGTTTAGGTACGTTCAAACTAATTTGTATGGGTGATGAATAACATTAGCAGCTGAGGTCATTTCGGTTTCGTTTACAAGTAGGTGGATCGCGATAGCGTTAATCAAATAACAAATCAACATGTCAGCACCAAAACGATGACATATAAAAGAAGCAATAATGTTCATTTAGTCACTGACATCTTACATGACCAGCTAACTAGTAAGCCACTTTGATAGCAGGTAAAGTTTAACTTACCACATCCTGATGTGGACGTTAGATATACTCTGCAACTGTCGAACTAAGTCGTTAGCAACTAACGTTATCTAGGCTGTCCACAACATGTACTAAATATATATAATACATAGTGAAATAACAGTTTTTTGATATTACAGGTACCAAAATCCCTTGCTTTACGAATGATATACTAGTTAGCATGATATAGCATAACATAGCATATGATAGCTACCTGTACCAAGTTAGTAACTTAGCCGCTAATTGTCACCGTCATTCATTAGACTCACAGTTCAGGATTCGCCTCTGACAGGGTTATGACATAACGATCCGGCTAATCAACTTACGTCTGCTTCTGGTGAGTTAACCCTGAATTAAGGCGTCCATGGAGCGGGTAAATATTTCTGCTTGAGTAGCTGTCGCCATGGCTGCGCGCTTCTCTGAAAGCGCACACCCACGCGTACGTCAGTGCGCCACGTGGGTGCCTGATCTGACCCGTGATTGGTCGCGCACTCACTCGTGTGCCCGCAGCTGGAGCAGTAGTGGAGGACAGAGTAGTCATCTGTGATGTTGTAATGTCTGAGAGGAACAGCTGATTTCAGCCATGTGGCTTTTTTAAAGCTGCTTCAGCTCAAAGTTCAGATCTGATCCTGTTAGCTGAAGCTCAGATTCTGGGCCCTGAACTGTGAGGTATTTCCAACCAAAACAGTCACCTAGTAACTGACACGTTGGCTGCCTGTACAGGTCACACCACACTGTATTTATAGTGAGAGTTAAGTCCTAATGTTTCTTCAAATACTCACACATCCTGTTGGATAAGAGTTTATAAGAACATATGTACATGCATGCATACATTTTTTGTGTGCAATAAAGTGGTTACAATACACAGATGGATATAAGACAAATACAAAGACAAAAAACAGAGACAGACAAGACGTGATGAGTGATTCAGTAAATACAACATGAGGTCAAGCAATTCAGGGTCAGAGACTGGAGATTCTAGATAGAGAAGTGAGGGAAATAAAATAAAATAAGAATACATACATACATTATCTGTAACCACTTATCCTCACTAGGGTTGCTTATAATAATAAGCGTGGTGAATAGTATATAGAGTGCTATGTCTTTCAGGCACACTCAATAATGTTCACAATGTGTACATACATTGTAGGCCTAGGCTTAACAAGCAGTGGTGTGCACAAACTGTCTAAGGGGTAGGGTTGTTTATGGAAAATTTGTATCATCCTGCAAAGGATAAACTGATATAGATGTTGACTGGATGAAGTAGTTTCCAGTGCATCCCTAACTGTAATATTAGAAAAAGGTATACTGTATTTATTATGATAAAATTATGGCACCATATGGAATAAAACGCCAACTTTGACCATAAAATCAACAATACTTATATCCTATTACCGTCATAGCATAAAAAAATTATACCGTATTTATTACGGTATAATTCTGGTAACCATGGCTGCCAGTTTTTACCGTAAAAATATATATTTTTATTTTTACAGTAACAGTAAAACACTTGTATTTCATAGCAAAGTCTTTATTTTATACCATACTTAAGGTGAATTTATACGGAATAAAGTAGTATTTTCTATTAGAGACTGTAAATTATACAACACTGTAATATTTAATAACAAAACCTTTATTTTACACAGCATTCATGTGGTATCTTCATGTCAGTTATATGGCAAAACAGGGTTTCTTTTGATGGAAAAAAGCATATGGAATAAAACGGAATATATGCAGTAAAACACCAAACTTAAGCATTAAATCAATAGTACTAATATCCTATTACCATCACAGCAGAAAAAGTTATACCATATTTATTATGGCAATTTATTACCATGCCATCAGCTTACCACCGCACCTTATCTACCTATTTATTTTGTGTTTTTTAAGTGTCCTTGTCCTGTGTTCTTATTTTTTATTTTATTTTTTTTCTAACCCAGTATCAGGGATTAATCTATCTATCTATCTATCTATCTATCTATCTATCTATCTATCTATCTATCTATCTATCTATCTATCTATCTATCTATCTATCTATCTATCTATGTTCCACTCTGTCCACTAGATGGCAGTGCGCGCCTTCCAGCCTGTGACAGCCATCACTGACGCTAACCGAAAAAAAAAAACACAAGAAGAAGAAGAAGAAGCGGTGGCGCAACATATAGCTTTAGCAGAGGCTGCTGTGGGCTGTTAGCTCATGACAGCTGCCCTCATCCACAACAACGACACAACTTAGCTTCATTTAATATTCACCCTGCTCTTCTTATGACATCCTTCAAACCCGGCGCACTATGTTTGAGGTAACGTAGATAATTTCAGCTGCTGTTCGGGCTGTGGTTGTTTGCTGGCTGTCGTTTGCTGGGATTTTTTGATTTAGCAGTTAACTAGCTAACAGACACAGTTAACCTGGTGTGGAGATAAATCAGAAGTACCTGGTTAGGTGTGGGTCGACTGGACTGACACCAGTCTGGATGTTAACACCTCCCACAGCTCATATTATCCGGATACCTTGATAGCTGGCTGGTTAGCTGGTGACGTTTTTTTTTTTGTAAACTAACTAGCGATGCATTCAGGAGAAGTTATCCGGGGAAATGATTTATTCACTGCTCCTGACTCTCTGGAAGTACTCCGGCCTCCGTTGTGTCCAAGTGTTAGTGAAGTAAATATCACATATAGCTAAAGGATAATGGTGGCTAGCCTGACAAAACAGAAGTTTGGTTACTTAATGACATTATTGCGTTAAGCTTGGTGTCACCGGCATGTCAAAATCTCAGTGCGCCATAAATTAAAGGGCTGCACAGAAACTGTGATTTTTCTTTATAAATATGTTTATTTTCTGGCCTTTTATCATCCTACATTTGTTTAATGTGATCATAGCAA